>CM023617.1:11394754-11994754 GCA_013358685.1 Antennarius maculatus | reverse complement strand
AATAGGTGATTGTTTGTTGTCTTAAAATGATTTGTCCATATCTTCTGTTTATATGTCCTCTAAGTGCTATCTCTCATTTTCAGAAGTCCATTATGAGAAGGCTTTATAAACAATAATTTGGGGATAGGAGATGGCTCAAATAAGTGAGCTTAGCGAAAAATGGAAATGTTTTAATGTGAATCCACTGTTTCTTCCACAGGGCACCTTCATTTTTTCTATTATAAAATACTCCCCACTGAAGTTTAGTAACACTTACATTTATCCACTCTGGGCCAACATCTTGGGCTGGTTTATTGCCTGTGTCTCCCTCTCCCTCATCCCACTGTTTGTGCTGTACAAGATAATACAGGGAGAAGGCACCCTACGACAGGTGAGTATGATTCTTTCTAAGTTGTTCAACCATTGTTAAGCTTTTTTGTTTGGAAAAAAAAATCCATAAGATAATTCAACTAGCTGATGTTGTAGTAGTCGGTCAAGCTTATAACCTCTCGTATATTGGAAAATAGTTATGCTGTAAGTTTTTTTTATATACAATGTCCAAAACTCATGTGATTCTTTAAAAGGTACTTCTGATTAGTTTTGCTTCAGTCAAACAATGGAAGCTTTTTTTTTTTTTGGCAGCACTCAACTTTTTATGACAGCCTGATTTTGGTGCAGTATATGTACAGCTTGGTAGTACACTTCCATTCAAATGTTTCTCTGGGATTTATGAAGTATTATTCACAAAACAAAATTCCCGGAGAAAGGACAGGAGACCAAGCTGGAGGTAGCAGAGATTTTATTTTATTTAACCTTTATTTAACCAAGCAGGCAATTAAGAACAGGTTCTTATTTACAAATGCCGCCTGAGCAAAGAGCAGTGGCCCTTAGAAGTGTGGGGGAGGGGAGGAAGGCTGAAATAAATACAGAGTTATACATTATACAGAAATATAAATAAAAAATAAATACAATACAAAGAGAACGAGAGCGAGAGAAAGAGAGAGAGAGGCACTCAACAAGTGCAGCTGTCAACTATAATTTCATGCAGGTTTTGTTTAAAGGCAGTGAGTGACATGGGGACAGTGAGTTTGAGGGTGTTTTGAAAAGTGTTCCAGTCATTAGCTGCAGCAAATCGAAATGCACTGCGACCAAAGACAGTACGGGCTTTAGGGATGGAGAGTTTGATGAGCTTACTGGACCTAAGATTGAGGGCAGAATGGGAGAGGTGTAGAAGGGAGGAGAGGTAGGGTGGTGTTTTTCCAAGTATGGATTTGTAAATGAGGTGAAGCCAGTGGTGGAGCCGTGTGGTGTGGAGGGATGGCCAATCTACCAGGTTGTACAGGTCACAGTGGTGAGTTCTGAATGGAGCGCCTGTGGCAAAACGGATGGCAGAGTGGTGGAGAGTGTCAAGTTTGCTAAGTGTAGACTGGGAAGCCATCCTATAGATGGTGTCACCATAATCAAATATGGGCAGGATGGTCATTTTCACAAGCATGTGTTTGGCTGATCGGGTGAAGGAGGCCTTGTTCCGGTAGAGGAAGCTCAGGCGAGCTTTGACTTTTGATTGCAGGTGTTTAATGTGGGTGGTGAAGGAGAGGGATGAGTCCAACCAGAGACCGAGGTATTTATAGCTGGTCACAAACTCTAATTCAGAGCCATCGGCACAGAGGATTTTAGGGGCAGTGGTGGAGTCATGTTTCCGGTCAAAAATAATGCATTTGGTTTTCTTGGTGTTGAGTGAAAGATGAAGGCCATGAAAGTACTGCTCGACAGAAGTGAGACTGAGTTGTAATGTGGATGCTGCAGAGTGGAGAGAAGGGCCCACTGAGTATAAGATGGTATCATCAGCATATAGGTGAATCTTGGAGGACCAAGACCAAGCGTTGAGGCACCCCTTTCATAATGGTAAGAGGGTCAGACAAGACATTTACAGACTTTACTTGCTGAACTCTGTTGTTTAGGTAGCTAGCGAACCAATTGCAGGAATGAGATGACAGACCAATACTAGTGAGCCTCTGGAGAAGGATGGAGTGGATGAAGATGCTGAGGTTCTGTTTGGGAGTGGCCAGGATGGATAGGATCAGGAATGAGTACATTAGAGGGACAGCACACGTTAGAGGTTTTGGAGATAAAGTCAGAGAGGCCAGACTGAGATGGTTTGGACATGTCCAGAGGAGAGATAGTGAATATATTGGTAGAAGGATGCTGAGTTTTGAATTGCCAGACAGGAGGCCTAGAGGAAGACTGAAGAGGAGGTTTATGGATGTAATGAAAGAGGGCACGAAGGTAGTTGGTGTGAGAGGATGCAGAAGACAGGGTTAGATAGAGGCAATTGATTTGCTGTGGCGACCCCTGAAGGGAAAAGCCAAAAGGAAAAGAGGAAGACTCACAAAACAAAATGTTCTCAAACTTTTGGCTGCAGAAACTTTCCTTCTTGGAGGATATATCTGGTTATATGGAAATATTTTGGTGAACAAATCCCATAAAAAAGACATTCCTAGATGGTACATCCTGCTAAAAAAAAAAAGAAGAAGAATTTAAGTTCAAAAAAATTGTGCAGGAGTAATAATGTAACAGAATGGCTTTTGGTTTGCAAAAATACAGAAATATGTTTCATTTTGAACCACAGAGTAAATTTCACTTCAGTGCTCTTTTTCTTTCTGTTGGTCACTCTCAGCGATTCTCGTTGCACTGCCAGCCCGTGGACAACCTACATATCCAACAAAATTGCCTTCCACCAACAGGAACCAGTGGCTCCACTGTCAACACAGAGGTTAATCCTTTATGCAAGACCGAGGAAGTCACTGAACACAAATAAAGTGTTCACCTGGCTGGTGCACCGCAACAGATAGTGGACAAAAGTCATCATTTTGTGAACTAGAGGTTCAGACTATAATTACTTTTTATTTTTTACAGAGTAATTCCTTACCATATCTTGAAGGGTACATTCCTGCTTCAAATTCTGCACTGTAGTGATCCAAGCTGCATTTTATATGATCTCGAGTGTTATATTATTCCCCAGTAGAAACTTGAAGTAAAAGATCAATAAAGACTCTTGTGTATTTAGATGACCCAGAAATAATGTGAGAAAAGGTGGGAACAGTTTTTTTTGTTTCATTTTTTTGCTGGACGGCAACTTTGCAGTGCCCAGGAGGTGAACTGGTACCTCTCCATTTACCGGTCTACAATCCATACTGTGGTCCTCACTGGTATTGAACCAGCTCCCGTCTGGTTACCAAGACAACTCCCTGTGGACTGAGTGACTCCTGTGTAACAGGTTCTTTATGCAAAGTGTAAGGTTTTTTTGGAGTGCATAGCTAGCTTCTTCCCCTTCAATACTGGCTCTAATAAAAAACTTATTTTCACCCAAAAGGACTGGTCCTTCTCACTGCCCTGCTCTCATATTCAGCATAATATATTAAAAGTAGTTGTACATTAATTCAAATTGTTCTTACAAGGAAGGAAAGAAAGTAACAAACTGCTAGGATGTCACAAACAGGAACATGTCCTGTCAGGTCATTCACCATAAGGATGAAATGGCTAAAACAATGAATGAATGGATGAATTTGGTGACCCTGTGACAAGTTATTACTCAGTAATGGGTTAATTATCAGCACACAGTTTAAAAGCCAGCATCTCTGTTGACATGGGAGATCTGCAAATTTGTGAATGTGCTAATAATGCTGATTGATATATAAGTTTTTAGAGCAACATAAGCTGATATAAAGCCCACTTTTTTCCCAAGAAATAACTTGTTTCAGCAAGACCGCATTCTCCAAACAATACAACAGCTCTATACTAAAATAGTGAGGGTGCTAAACCAGTGGTTCTTAACCTTGTTGAAGGTACCGAACCCTGCCGGTTTCATATGTTCACTCACCAAACACTCCTTCAGTGTATTTTTTTTTTTTTCAAATTTAAGACATAAGTATTTTCCGCACTATAAGGTGCACTGGATTATAAGGTGCAACTTCAATGAATGGCCTATTTTTATTAAAAAATTTTCATACATGAGGCGCACTGGATTATAAAGTGCACTGGATTATAAAATGCACCTGAGTACTCATCTTCAATGAATGGTCTATTTTAAAACTTTTTTCATTTATAAAGCAAATTGGATTATAAGAAATTGAGAAAATTAAAGGCTTTTAGGTGCGCCTTATAGTGCGAAAAATACTGTATATGTTGTACTGGTGTATTTAATGAATTCTGCATTAATGTCACCTTTTTCAAAGAACAAAACCAAGACAGTGCATGAACTCACATGAAATTACCTACATGCAAATCAGTGTGACTTCTGCTGTTGTTATTGAGAGACCAGTTCAATTATGTGTGGCTTCACCTTGGCAATTGCTACTCTTATGTCATTTTTACAGCAGTCTGTTTCTGTCGTTTTCCATGCAAAAACAATACAAACACAATAGACATTTCATTATACCCGTACTTCAGGCCTGTTTATTTTTTATTTCTATGCCTATTTATGATTTTCTATTTATATATTCTTCATGGGTTATATTTACCCCTTCTATTTGGTGCTGTGCTACTTTCTATGTGCTGGTACTTTCTGTGTGCTTTTTCTGCCTTTTGTGTACTTACTGTGCTGTGTGCGATGGAGAAATTTATTTCCCTGACGGAACCTCCTTAAGGGATAAATAAAGTTATACTCTACTCTACTGTTAATCACATGTGAGGTTTCAACAATATGCAAAACATTGATAACGTTTGTATTTACCTTTCACCTGTTTGGTTAAATATCAGTGGAGATTCTCAGTCATCTAGGTCATGGGAGATCTCTGCCAAGTCAATCAGAATTCTAGGAAAAGCTGATCATCCAACCCAACCCTTCTTCGGTTCTGCTGAGCTATTATTGTCAGTTCCAAGTGAGTTCACAATGCTATGTTGTACTTGCTGACATGCTGGTGTGACCCAGGTTACTAATGTCTGCTTTTAGTTTAGTATGTGTGGTTATGAGAGAAAGAAAAAGCATAAAATTATGAATCAAAACAACAAATAGAAGGCACTGTTTAATGACTTGCTCGGTTACAATCTTGTAGAAGCACAAAGTGTACAACAGTGTAATAACTTAAACACTACATACAAATAAAAAACATGGACTTGACCTGGAGGAAATGAAATAAACAATTTCGGTGCAGATGATAAGAAGTGGTGATGGAAGTGTAGAGCCAATTTATCACAATAAAATTGTAAAAATTAAGATAAATTTGGGTTCAAAACACTAAGTTAAACATTTTTTTTTTTAACCCTTGGGACTATTTGGCTCAAACATTTTGTCCTTCCAGCAATGGAATATTAAATTTGAATGAATTACATTAAATTCGTTTGAATAGTTACACTGTATAATTGTTGTACTGAGGCCATGATTGCAATGATGCTTCTTTTTTTTTTGTAATATTGTGTTTATTAGTTTCTATTCAAAGTACGGGATCTAAATCCTTAACCTAATTCCATCTTTTGATTGGGGTGGTGGGGGAATGCATTATAGAGAACTGAGTTTGCTATCTTGTGGTGAAAAAAAGGATAGAAAAGTGAGGATAATCCAGATCTGACACATTCTTGCTCAATCTTGTCATGAGTGGGGGAGGGAGCGGAGACAAAGAAATTGAGAGAAAGTTATGTTTTGAAGAATGCTTGAGTGTCCATCTCATCATTTCCCAAATGTAGGCACCTTTGACATGCAAAAGCTCACATGAGTACATGTCAGCTTTTGCATGTCCCTTTGGTGTGATTAAGACTTTAATCCACTTCTGTCAGGCCACAGGGTCTTCTGAACTCTTGACCTCGTTCATGAATCCACTTATTGACACTGAGGAAACAAAAACACAAGAAACAAAAACACATGAAGAAGTGAATCACTGTCTCTGGTCTTTTTTTATTCTTTCACAGAGACAAAAACTTTCCTCCAGTCTATTTTAGGGTGACAATTTAATTGAAGTATTTAACTCTAATCTCATAATAAAACTGTTTGGAGGAAGATGAAGGCTCGGTCAAGATGGTGCCGGATCTTTTGAAAAAAGCAACTTTTTTCACCCCGCATAGAAAAGATTTGCGTCCACTTGACAGTGTTTTCGAAAAAATCTTCGTCCACACGTGTCCGCATCAGCGCGTTTATAAGCAGAACAACTCCAAAAACGACAGGAAAGAGGACCGGGATGAGTGGAAATTCACGCCATTCCTCCTGGAGGGACGACCTCCATCTCCCACCAGCTGACGGTGCTTCCTGGTCTGACCCAGAACTGGCGTCGGCGTCTTTGGCTAGGAATGTGAATGAATGAATAAATATATAAACTTTATATCTCATAAGGAAAGAAACAGACGAACAAATATTAAAGTGTCATGCATGTTTATCAACGCATCTTGGATGTGGAACTGTTATACATCAGAAACTAACGGTTTTAACTCCGTCCATTCTGTGTGTACATGTAGACACAGGGTCACATGCATGACGTCACCAGCGGTTTTCGTTCACAGGGACACGCCCCCGGATAGAAAAAGTTGCGGATACAGCATCCACACAACAACGCAGACTCGGCATTTTCAAAAAACTTCACTTTGGCTCGCATTTTCCTCCCAGATATCTGCGTTGTCATGTGGACGGAAGGCGTAACACAAACAAAAAACTTGAGTTTTCGAAAAGATCAGCACCATGTGGACGGGGCCAAAGTCACATAATAACGGTGAAAATGTTTTCAAACAATATAGTTTTCTTACTTTACAATGTAAAAATTAAAACAGAGCAAGAGCATTGATTTTGGATGGAATAGTGTTGTGTCAGTATGATCATTTAAATCTACAAAATACTATCATCTAAATGACACAGCAATGACTTAAATAGCTAAAGCAAAATTTTAAACAAGAAATGACAGGATGATTTGTTAGGTTTGTAAGAGTGTAATCTCATGGATATTTAATGAATAACAATATTTATTAATTAATTTTTTAATTTTTACATACTGATTATAATCCCCACAGGGAAATCAGTGGCACACTCTAGTTAGTTCAAGTCATGCATATTAATATATATATATGTTTACAGGCCCTGAACACACAAATGGAGCCTGTATGCATGCAGAGGAGGTAGAGTGGTGGGCAGCTCCTTTGTGGTGCGCCCCTAATGAGCAACTTGTAATGCGGATGGTGCCTTGCTCAAGGGTGCCTCGGCAGTGGAGCTGACACTTCCCACTGTCAGCTCATCTCCGGGTGTTCTTTTTGGGCGGGAGAGGGGAATCGAACCGCCGATCTTTGAAACATTGGACAACCCGCTCTACTGCGCGCTCTACCACTGAGCACTGCTGCCCTCAATTCAAGTTTTTTGTTTTTTTTGACACATTCACCATACGGTTAATCTGTCATATATTACTTAAGTTATGTTATTAGAATGTAGTGCCATTCATGATAAAAGTGGTAAATGACATACAGTTTGTTGATAATTGGCGGACTTTTTGGGGAAAACCCGGTCTCATGAGGAGAGATGGCATACATCCCACTTGGAATGGCACTGCTGCCCTGTCAAAAAATCTGACCGTGTTTATTTCTGCCCCAAAACCTTGACCCAGAGCTGAGACCGGTATGCAGAGTCGCAGTCTTAAATAGGTCTCTGCACTCCTAGAACGGTCACCCACTGTACCTTCACCCACTGTAATGTTACCCACTACACTTTCACCTACTGTATTGTCACCCACCCACAATCCAGAAAACGACTTCAGCCCCTATTATTTGTCATCATTTATCGTCCTCCTGGTCAACAGTGACTTTCTATCTGAATTTGCCGATTTCTTAACTAGTTTAATTCTTAAAAACTGATAAGGTCATAATTGTTGGTGATTTCAATATTCACGTGGACAACAGTAAATGATAGCCTCAGTAGGGCATTATGTCATTACTTAGACTCCATAGGCTTTAGTCAGTGTGTACAGGAATCTACCCACCAGTTCGAGCATACTCTGGACTTAATCTTGTTTTATGGGATTGAAATTGAGGAGTTGGTCATCTTTCCTCATAATCCTATCCTTTCTGACCACTGCCTGATAACTTTCGATATTCAGCTATTGTGTAATTCTCTTCCTGCAAAAAAGTTTGTACTAAAATTTATCAGATCATACCATTTCTAAATTCAGGGAAGAAAATCCCAAGTATGCTTAATCTAATCCCACTACTGAACTACACAGCGGGTCATTTTCCGAACTCAGTTAATGTTAGTCCATCTCAAATTAATGAGTTTGTTGACGTTACTTCAGACTCTGCGAAAAACCTTAGATTTAATTGCGCCACTAAAAAATAAGACTATAAAACAGGGGATGCGAGCTCCCTGGTTTAATTCTCATACCCACCAATTATAGCAAGAATCCCGACAACTTGAGAGGAAATGGCGTTCTACTAAACTAGGAGAATACCGCACTGCGTGGCAAGATGGTTTACATAAACACAGGAAGGCACTTCGTTCTGCTAGAGCAGCCTATTATTTATCATTAATCAAGGACAACAGAAACAATCACAGATTCTTGTTCAGTACTGTATCCAGACTGACAAAGAACCACAGTGCATTTGAGCCTAGTATTCCATCAAGTCTCCACAGCAAGGATTTTAGGAATTTCTTCAATAATAAGATCCTGCTCATCAGAGACAAAATTAATGGCGTCCTGTCCTCAAACTCTGGTCCTTCCTTAGGTCCCTTAGATCCGGAAAACACACAGCTGACTCCTGAACCCTTTGATTCTATGGATGTCTTTTCTCCAATACAGATCAGTCAGCTTGATTAAAATAATCTCCTCAGCTAAACCATCCTCCTGTCTGTTAGCTCCAATTCCAACTAAACTCATCAAAGAACCCTACCTTTACTTGGCACGACTGGACCAAACAATTGGTATTAAGGGATCAGCACTGATGTGGTTAAGTCCTGTTTAACTGACCGTTCCCAGTTTGTTCACGTTAAATAACGACTCCTCTAGGTCAACTACAGTTAGCTATGGAGTTCCTCAAGGCTCGGTTCTTGGTCCAATACTGTTTCTCTTATATATGCTTCCTCTGGGGTAATTTGATAAGGAAACACTCCATCAACTTCCATTGTTATGCTGATGATACGCAATTATATCTCTCGATTAAACCTGATGAAGTCAATCAGTTGTGCAAATTACAGGCGTGTATCAAAGGGATTAAGATTGGATGACCAATAAACTTTTTGAATCTCAATTCTGATAAAACTGAGGTCGCTGTGCTCGGCCAAAAAACTGTTAGGGATGTAGTACCAAGTGATGTAATAACCTTGGATGGCATCAACGTTTGAGGCCAAAATCACTGCAAGGAACCTAGGTGGTCATCTTTGATCAGGATCTCTCATTTAACACACAACATTAAGCAGGCTTTCTAGAACGGCCTTTTTCCATCTCCGAAACATTGCTAAGATCAGGCATATTTTTAAAACCGAATGATGCAGAGAAATTAATCCATGCTTTCATCACTTCCAGACTAGATTACTGTAACGCACTTTTTCAGGCTGCCCCAAAGAGTCGCTGAAGACTCCTTCAACTAATTCAGAATGCTGCCGCCCGTGTTCTGACCAGGACAGTACAAGAGACCATATTTCTCCTGTTGCTGGCTTCTCTCTGCACTGGCTCCTGTGAAAGCTAGGATAGATTTAAAATACTCCTCCTCACTTACAAAGCCCTTCGTGGCCAGGCACCGACCTATCTGAAGGAACTTTTAGTTCCTTATAATCCATCTAGAGCATTACGCTCCCAACATTCTGGCCTACTGGTGGTTCCTAAATTACAAAAGTAGGACGGGGGCTAGAGCCTTTGCTATTAAGCCCCTCTATTGTGGAACCACCTCCCTACCTCAGGTCGGGGGGGCAGACACCCTCTCACTATTTAAGACTAGACTTAAAACTTTACTTTTCATAAATTTTACAATTAAGGCACTAACTTAGGCTACTACGTTTTTGTTTTGTTTTTTTTCTTATAGCCCTACAACTGCTGGAGACTCAACATCCAGACTCACTGAATTCCTCTCTCCTCCTCCTTCTCTCAACCATCTGTTACTCCTCTCTTCTCTGATCTCACTCTCCAAGTCTCCAATCACACCCTACTAACTCAAACTCCTTCCCTGGATTCTCTGTGCTCTATGTCCTCACAGGCTTTTCTCAGGTTCACCCCTCATCCACCCATCTGCTATGGACCTGCTCTTCCCATCCCACCAGTCCCTCCCCTTACCCAATCATTAGCTGGGGTCCGGCTTCCTTTTTCCTCCGCGCCACCATACTGTTCCACCCCTCATCCACCCATCCGCTGTGGACCATCTGCTGTGGACCTGCACCTCCCATCCACCAGTATCACCCCCATCTCTCCATGTGCTGCGGACCTTCTCCTCCAAGCCCACCAGTACCACCCCTCACCTAACCATCGGCTGGGGTCCTGCTGCCTCTCTTCCTTCGTGTCATCTTACTGTTCCACCCCTCCTCCGCCCATCCGCTGTGGACCTTCCTCTGTGGACCTTCTCCTCCAAGCCCACCAGTACCACCCCTCACCACCTATCCATCGGCTGGGGTCCTGTTTCCTTTCTTCCTCCGTGCCGCCATACAGTAATCCTACCAGGTTTAATTGTGCCTTGACTTTAGCAATGGGAAACATAACCTTAACCATATTGACACTGTCTCTATCTGGCCTATCTGCCACTCTCTCTCTGTCTCTCTGACTCTGTTCTTATCATCCTTTGATTTCTTTTCCACCCAACCGGTCAAGGTGGATGGCCGCCCAAAAGAGTCTGGGTCTTGCCCGGAGTTTCTTCCTCATCGAGGGAGTTTTTTCCCGCCACTGTCGCTTATGCTTGCTCTGGAGGGTTCAGTTGGGTTTCTCTGTCTGTTAAAGCGCTTTGAAATGTCTGTTGCAATGATTAAGTGCTATATAAATAAAACTTGATTGATTGATTAAACGTGAACATGAACTCACCCCATTTACTGCCTACCAAGACCGGACAGGCTGCGTGTCTAGTCCTATAGTCTCCTTCCCCACTCTTGAACAGATTGTACCAAAACACTGCTGTACCCTGTGAAGACAGAATTTATTGTACAATTTAAGAAATGTTAAAAAGCATTAAAAGCCTCTACAAGAACAAAGACCACAACAGTCCTAAAATCTTCAGATTAGGATCCCCCATTCAATGACTGCATATGAAAAGAAGAATACATTTCATAAAATTTAGGACTATAAGATGCAGTACATAATTAATATTTATTAAATTAAATAATATGAGGATTATGAAATGCTTTGACCATGAAATGATTATGAAAGAAGGAATCCTATACTACAATATTAAGAAATATAAACTATATTGAGGAAATGTGGGATATAACATTTGCAGAAATATTGCACATACCATCACAGTATCTATAAACACAAGACAGCAGTGAAGGACAGTTCATGGAAAGTGGCATCAGATAAGTTCACAAGAAACAGTATATTGTACAAGGAACATCACAATGACAACTAACTTACTAGTGAAACTACAGAAATCTCAGTAGGAAAATCAAAGAGACCAAAACTGCGCCACCGTGTCGCAGTGGGTAGTGCTGTCACTGCACAGCAAGGCAGTTCTGGGTTTGAGTCCCACTCAGTGCGGATTTTGCATGTTCACACCGTGTCTATGTGGGTTCTCCGGCTTCCTCCCACCTCCAAAAACATGCGCTTCAGGTTAATTGGCCGATCAAAATGACTGTGTGCGTTCGCGGTTGTCTTTGTCTCTGTGTGGCTCCGCGTTGCATAGCTCCCCAAGATCCGCAACAGGGGATAAAGCTGTGGTAAAGCTGTGGGGCGGTAGTGGCTTTTTGGGGTGGCAGTGGCTCAGTGGTAGAGCTGGCGGTAGAGCGGGTCGTCCAATGTTCCAAGATTGGCGGTTCGATAACCTCTCCCGCCCAAAACAAAAAAACACCCGGAGTGTGAACTGACAGTGGGAGGTGTCAGTTCACCTCCGGAGCACTGCCGAGGCACTCTTGAGCGAGGCGCCCTTGAGCAAGGCGCAGTCCCCCTTACAAGTTGCTCATTTGGGCGCAACACAAAGGAGCTGCCCGCCACTCTACCTCCCTTGCATGCGTACAGGCCCCCTTGTGTGTGTTTGTATATATGCACGATTCAACTGACTAGAGTGTGCCACTAATTTCACTTTGGATTTTAAAATCAGTACATATAAAAAAAAAATAAGATAATGGTCGGATGGAGACCCAACACTGCTAGAATTACATCTGCTACCCACTAGTAAACAGAAAGAGCCTCAGCACAAACTAAACACCCACTGGCCATGAGGAAATGGTACCTATCATATTTCACAACTCAGTCATTCGCTTTCTCTCACAGACGCACACAGAAACTCGTTCTCCTTTTACCTTTTTAGGCCAGATTGCTGCACCGAAGTCAGGGAAGACAGTTGCGCCTCCAGCCTCGACATCGCTCATCTGAGAACAAACAAAGACCATCTGTACTTTCCTGTGAGAATATACTCTGGTATTCAAAACTCCAAAAACTTCACAAATTTTTCAAAGCATAGTGTGAGTCAACATTCAAAGTACAAGTTTCCATTCATATGACAAGAATGCAGTAATAATGAATTTTAAATTCTTTATGACTAGCAGCTAAATAACTGCAGATTTAAAATGTTAAAAGTTCTGTATGTTGTGCACAATTGCTTGATTACGCACAACATACAGAACTGTCAAGATGCACACAGATGCCCAGTAGATAGCTTTACACAACTGTGCAGAATTACAGAGTTGCGTCTTGAACAACAAATGGGGAAAAGTAGTAAACTGAAGACCTCACTCTTGAACAAAACATCTTTTATTTTGAAAAACAAAACTTTAAACCCAACCCATTACAGGTATTGCACATCACTTTGTAAGGTTTAATAGAAGTGTTCTTTGGAGAGCTTTTACAAAAGAAAATCTTGATGCAATGATGTAACACATATATTCATTCATTCATCTTCCTACACGCTTCATCCGCTTGCACGGGTGGGCACGACGCCAGTGCACCGTGGGTATAATTTATCTTTTATTTTATTACTATTATATTTTCTGTGATGCTGCCATAATTTCTAATGGATGTTTCATTGATGTTTCATTGAGTTACATCCCTTTTAATACTTTCCACATTGTATGATCAAGACAGATACGACATTGTGTTGAAGGACATCAGCAACATGTTTCATGCTAAGAATGAACTTAAACATGGTGATATGGGTAAAACTATTTAGGTGTATATCTCACCATTTACCAAAAGCGTTTAGTTTTTGCTGATTTATATTACTCATAATAAGTTAGGAATATTTTGAGAGACTCAGTGGGTGTCATACATACAGTGTTTGTTTCACTTCAGCGATTTTTGGGATAGGGAGGCAATTGTATTGGGGTGATAGACACACCTCATTTTGTGTTTTCCACGCATTGGCCTCACTGTGTACAGTGTGCCTTACATATTGGGGCCAATACCAAAAAGTAGAAAAAGACAGCCCTTTTCAATGTGACATCAATTTCAACCTTCTGTGGGTATAAAAAGCTGGTATTGTCGGTGTCATTCCAAGTTCGTCATTCAAACAGCCATGAACACACGATGTCACTTAACAGACGAGCAGCGCCACCTGGCCATAGTGCGCCTTCGGGTCAGTGGCAGGCAGTCAGATGTTGCTCGTGAACTTGGTGTGTCTCAAAGTGTCATTAGCAGACTTGCATCAAGACACAGAATTACTGGCAGAGTTTGTGACAGACCCAGGAGTGGAGCTGCACGAGTGACAGGCTGTAACGATGACCAGTACCTAAGGACCTACGCACTCATTGTTATGCAACTGCCACAAAGCTGCAGGCCCGTTTTTGAAATATGAGGGGCACTCAGGTTTCCAGACAAACCATTCGCAACTGAATCCATTGCTTTGGCTTGAATGCCAGATGACCGTTGCAGGTGATTCCACTGACACCAAGATACTGCCGTGAACTTTTGTAGTGGGCACAAGACCATGTGACGTGGAAAATGCAGCAGTGGTCCACCGTCCTGTTCACTGATAAGTGTCAGGTCACCTTGCACAGAAATGATGGTCGTTAGCGTCGCTGGGGAAGGCAAGGTGAGCGATATGCCGAGGTCAACATGGTCCCCAGGGTTTGCTTTGGTGGAGAAGGTGCAACAGTCTGGGCAGGCATCACCAGCCAGCGCAAAACAGATTTGGTTATTGTAGAGGGCTCAGTCACTGCAAGTTCTTACCTTAGAGACATCATAGAGCCCACCATCATCCCCAATTCCGCCAGCACACCCCCAACTCTCTGTTCATGGATGATAATGCTCCACCACATGGTGCCAGAACTGGCACAGTTCGATTTCAGGAAGTCAGAGTACCTCATATGGTATGGCCAGCAATGTCCCATGACCTGAACTCCATAGAGCACGTCTGGGACCAGCTGAAGCAGAGACTGGATGATCTTACCCCACCCCCCCCCGTGACCTGGCAGAACTGTGTGCTGTGTGTAGCACTTGTGGAAGAGTGATCATGAGGCTAGCGAGGAGCACAACACGTCGCTGTCAAGCTGTCATTGCAGCAAATGGTGGAAACACCCACTACGTACATTGTCAATTTTTGTTATTTGGGGCTATCCTTGTTATTGTCTAAATTTTTGGTTTAATAAATATTAAACTAATGAAAATGGTGTTTCTTATCATTCATTATTAGTAATATCAAAGGAAATTTTTTACTTATTTCATTAAAATTCAGACCAAAAAGGAAAATAACTTATGTAAATAACAATATCCCTAACTTATTATGTGAAGTACAAGTTTTGATCCTTCAGTGTTAGCATAACACTGCTGATTCTAAATAGAAAGTTAACAAGAGATTTACAATACAAGTCACAACATGCATCAGAACAGACTGACAGGATAATTTTATTCTATGATATTTATCTATGAAGTCTCTCAGTCAGCCACATGATGGGCTATTTAATATGCACTGTTTTAATGGTATAATTTCATCTCCAGTTCTACATTTTGACTATTAAAGTGAATCAATTCAAGTCCAAGATTCTATACATTTGCCCATTAAGTTTCAACAAAAGAGGGAAGGGGTTGAGATTTCAGGAAATTGCTGTACAACCAGCCTTCAACAACCGGCGACTGGATCCACATACTTACGTAATTCAAAAAAGTTGCCACACGATTTCCAGTGCCTAATCTTTTGAAAGCATCAGGCTCATCTTTCTATGAAGATAAAATTCAGCGGTGAAAATACATGACAATGCCAGACACACATGTACTTACATAGTTTAAGAATGTGGCAAGTCTATTTCCATCGATCTTGAGGTTGCTGTCAAGAGGGCGCTGCAACAGATGTTTAAGACATTTAACCCTTGATAACAAAGACAATAGGAACCCGCCATAAATGGAAATGAATACTAGCCATTATGTGTCAGGAACATCATTTCTTCTGAAAATAGACATTTTTGTTGTTTTAGACTAAGTTCACTTTAAAGCACACTGTGCAGTTACAAATAATAAAAAGAGCATGCAGCATTTATTTGTTTTTAAAAAAGGTCAGGCAGGACAAGAAGATATTTCTTCCAGGGGTGTCTGCAGATGTCAAAGACTGTTCATCATCTGTGGCATTATGTTCTCAACCTTGGGTCAGTGATATAGTATCAGCAAAGTTTTCCTTTAATTACCGTTTGAAATACATTTAGATTCTACCTCACAATTTCTGACAGCTGCACATCAGAATCAGAATCACTTTTATTTGCCATCGTCTGTTGAAGAACAGACAAGGAACATGTAATGCAAAGTACCACCCGGCTTTAACTATGTAAGGGGTCCTATTATTTTTCAGGTCTCTACACATACTGTACACAGTGGTCCTCCCTAACCCGACCAACTCCTAGAATCTGGTAAACAAACGCTTCCTGCATCAATAGATATTTGGAGTTTTAGGAATTCATGGCCCGGACCGAATCAAAACGATCTGAATTTTTCTGGAGTGTATTTGTTACGTCACAAATTGTGCTTGTGATTGGACAGAGTGATTGATGATACTGATTGGTTGACATGACCAAGGGTGTGGCCATCCCCGAGGGGGGAGTTCGTTCAGGCTACGGTAACGTTGTGCGGTAATGTCCTAGCTCAGAGCTACACAGTGAAAGTTCCTCACAAACTGTTGAACTCAGTAGTATTTGGCTAACTAGTTATCAGTCAGGTGTGTGTGTGTGTGTGTCTGAGGCTATCCCCAGCATGTGTGTGATTGTGTGTGTGTGTGTGTGGTTTGTGATCAGGCTACGTAGCGGTGTGTGGTAATGACCTGGCTCAGAACTAAACACTGAAAGTTCCTCACAAGCTGTTGAATTCAGCTAGCATTTGGCTAACTAGTTATCAGTCAGGTGTGTGTGTGTGTGTGTGTGTGTGTGTTTGTGTTTGTGTGTGTGTGTGTGTGTGTGTGTGTCTGAGGCTATCCCCAGCATCAAAGCGAACATATAGCCAGTTGCACATTAATTAGTAATTCAGAACAATTGTCCGTTTTTTAGTGATATGACGGTTGAATGTAGGCAGCTTTAGCTCTTCCAAGTGATTGGAGAGCTGCGTGTATACACACACACACACACACACACACACACGCACACACACACAAACACGCGTGCATGAGGATACAAGAGCAAAACTTGGTCTTACCGGTAAAATCCCATGTTTCATTAGTTTGGTTTAGATTAGCTATCGACAATCTGTCATTGTCCATGACGATTTTTGAAAAACACAGCTTTAACAAAAAAAAAAATAATAATAATATCCAGTCGGTGTGCAGCTACGCAAAAACAATGTCGGACTCCGTAGTGTTCTCTGGTCCCCTTCCCAATATGACCAGTGATGACATATAGCCGCATATCTTCACTCAACTGCTGGCCGTCTAGGTGGTGTGCTGCTAATGACATACAGTTTGTTGATAATTGGGGGACTTTTTGGGGAAAACCCGGTCTCATGAGGAGAGACGGCATACATCCCACTTGGAATGGCGCTGCTGCCCTGTCAAAAAATCTGACCGCGTTTATTTCTGCCCCAAAACCTTGACCCAGAGCTGAGACCGGGATGCAAAGTCGCAGTCTTAAATAGGTCTCTGCACTCCTAGAACGGTCACCCACTGTACCTTCACCCACTGTAATGTTACCCACTACACTTTCACCTCCTGTATTGTCACCCACTGTACATACCATTGAGACTGTGTCTGTCCCTCAACCGTTTAAAGTTAATTCATGCAAATTTAAGTCATTTCAAGTCCATAAGAAAGCAACTGGACATCCAAATTTAATAAAAATCAAAACCAGGACTTCAACAGCTCCGGAGTACAAAACAATAAAATGTGGTCTCCTAAATATTAGATCTCTGTCTTCAAAAGCTGTTTTAATCATTGACATTATATCAGATTATCATATAGATTTATTCTGTTTAACGGAAACCTGGCTAAGTGAGGATGAGTATTTTTCCCTAAATGAAGCTACTCCTCCTAGTCACCTAAATGATCAGATCCCTCGAGTCTCAGGCAGAGGTGTCGGAGTTGCATCTATTTTGAATTCCTCGCTAGAATTGAGCCCTAAACCAGAAGTTATCTCCAATTCATTTGAAAGTCTAAGTCTGAGCCTATCAAACCCAATCCAGAAACGACTTCAGCCCCTATTATTTGTCATCATTTATCGTCCTCCTGGTCCATACAGTGACTTTCTATCTGAATTTGCCGATTTCTTAACTAGTTTAATTCTTAAAACTGATAAGGTCATAATTGTTGGTGATTTCAATATTCACGTGGACAACAGTAATGATAGCCTCAGTAGGGCATTTATGTCATTACTAGACTCCATAGGCTTTAGTCAGTGTGTACAGGAATCTACCCACCAGTTCGAGCATACTCTGGACTTAATCTTGTTTTATGGGATTGAAATTGAGGAGTTGGTCATCTTTCCTCATAATCCTATCCTTTCTGACCACTGCCTGATAACTTTCGATATTCAGCTATTGTGTAATTCTCTTCCTGCAAAAAAAGTTTGTACTAAAATTTATCAGATCATACCATTTCTAAATTCAGGGAAGAAATCCCAAGTATGCTTAATCTAATCCCACTACTGAACTACACAGCGGGTCATTTTCCGAACTCAGTTAATGTTAGTCCATCTCAAATTAATGAGTTTGTTGACGTTACTTCAGACTCTGCGAAAAACCTTAGATTTAATTGCGCCACTAAAAAATAAGACTATAAAACAGGGGATGCGAGCTAATTCTCATACCCACCAATTAAAGCAAGAATCCCGACAACTTGAGAGAAAATGGCGTTCCACTAAACTAGGAGAATACCGCACTGCTTGGCAAGATGGTTTACATAAATACAGGGAGGCACTTCGTTCCGCTAGAGCAGCCTATTATTCATCATTAATCGAGGACAATAGAAACAATCACAGATTCTTGTTCAGTACTGTATCCAGACTGACAAAGAACCACAGTGCATTTGCGCCTAGTATTCCATCAAGTCTCCACAGCAATGATTTTAGGAATTTCTTCAATAATAAGATCCTGCTCATCAGAGACAAAATTAATAGCGTCCTGTCCTCAAACTCTGGTCCTTCCTTAGGTCCCTTAGATCCGGAAAACACACAGCTGACTCCTGAACCCTTTGGTTCTATGGATGTCTTTTCTCCAATACAGATCAGTCAGCTGATTAAAATAATCTCCTCAGCTAAACCATCCTCCTGTCTGTTAGATCCAATTCGAACTAAACTCATCAAAGAAGCCCTACATTTACTTAGCAACCACTTCCTTAATACAATTAACATGTCATTATCTACTGGATATGTACCACGATCCTTTAAAGTAGCTGTAATCAAGCCACTTCTCAAAAAACCTAACCTAGACCCTACTGTTCTAAATAATGATCGACCCATCTCAAATCTCCCATTTTTATCTAAGATCATGGAGAAAATAGTTGCTAATCAGTTATGTGATTTCCTTAAATCCAACAGTTTATTCGAGAATTTCCAGTCAGGTTTCAGGGAACATCATAATACGGAAACAGCACTTGTCAAGGTTAGCAATGACGTTCTAACCGCTTCAGACAGAGGACTTGTTTCTATGCTGGTTCTCTTGGACCTTAGTGTAGCGTTTGACACAATTGACCACAATATTCTTCTGGCACGACTGGACCAAACAATTGGTATTAAGGGATCAGCACTGATGTGGTTTAAGTCCTATTTAACTGACCGTTCCCAGTTTGTTCACGTTAATAACGACTCCTCTAGGTCAACTACAGTTAGCTATGGAGTTCCTCAAGGCTCGGTTCTTGGTCCAATACTGTTTCTCTTATATATGCTTCCTCTGGGTAATTTGATAAGGAAACACTCCATCAACTTCCATTGTTATGCCGATGATACGCAATTATATCTCTCGATTAAACCTGATGAAGTCAATCAGTTGTGCAAATTACAGGCGTGTATCAAAGGGATTAAAGATTGGATGACCAATAACTTTTTGCATCTCAATTCTGATAAAACTGAGGTCGTTGTGCTCGGCCAAAAAACTGTTAGGGATGTAGTGCTAAGTGATGTAATAACCTTGGATGGCATCACGTTTGAGGCCAAAATCACTGCGAGGAACCTAGGTGTCATCTTTGAACAAGATCTCTCGTTTAACACACATATTAAGCAGGTTTCTAGAACGGCCGTTTTCCATCTCCGAAACATTGCTAAGATCAGGCATATTTTAAAACCGAATGATGCAGAGAAATTAATCCATGCTTTCATCACTTCCAGACTAGATTACTGTAACACACTTTTTTCGGGCTGCCCCAAAGAGTCGCTGAAGACTCTTCAACTAATTCAGAATGCTGCCGCCCGTGTTCTGACCAGGACCAGTACAAGAGACCATATTTCTCCTGTGCTGGCTTCTCTGCACTTGCTTCCTGTGAAAGCTAGGATAGATTTTAAAATACTCCTCCTCACTTACAAAGCCCTTCGTGGCCAGGCACCGACCTATCTGAAGGAACTTTTAGTTCCTTATAATCCATCTAGAGCATTACGCTCTCAACATACTGGCCTACTGGTGGTTCCTAGAATTTACAAAAGTAGGACGGGGGCTAGAACCTTTTGCTATTAAGCCCCTCTATTGTTGAACCACCTCCCTACCTCAGGTCGGGGGGCAGACATCCTCTCACTATTTAAGACTAGACTTATCCCTCATCCACCCATCCGCTGTGGACCTGCACCTCCCATCCACCAGTATCACCCCCATCTCTCCATGTGCTGCGGACCTTCTCCTCCAAGCCCACCAGTACCACCCCTCACCTATCCATCGGCTGGGGTCCTGTTTCCTTTCTTCCTCCGTGCCGCCATACAGTCATCCACGCAGCTGTAATTGTGCCTTGACTTTAGCAATGGGAAACATAACCTTAACCATATTGACACTGTCTCTATCTGGCCTATCTGCCACTCTCTCTCTGTCTCTCTCTCTCTGACACTGTTCTTATCTTCCTTTGATTTCTTTTCCACCCAACCGGTCAAGGCGGATGGCCGCCCAAAAGAGTCTGGGTCCTGCCCAGAGTTTCGTCCTCATTGAGGGAGTTTTTCCTCGCCACTGTCGGTTATGTTTGCTCTGGAGGGTTCAGTTGGGTTTCTCTGTCTGTTAACGCGCTTTGAAATGTCTGCTGCCATGATTAAGCGCTATATAAATAAAACTTGATTGACTGATTGATAATACAGTACATCACCACTTTGAAGCAGGATGTAATTATCTCACCGGCCAGTCTCATCTCATTGTGTTTACACAATGAGCCACAAGTCTTTGTTCAGCAAAGACTGGGGAACATGAGAAAGCAGGTCCACGCTTAGTGCCGAAAAATCAATCATTATATCATGAAAAACAAGAGTGGAAAACACGAGAAGAATTAGAGCAAAATACGTAGCAGTAAAGTCATTAAAAGTTAAAAAAGTTCCAGACTATGGCAATTGATCGATCTGTAATGCAGGTGCGTTCAAGTGGCGGAAGTAAACAAACGCATGTGAACGCGTGGGGGAGGGCAGTGTTGATTGTGCAGCTCAGAGGGGGGAGGGAGATAGGAAAGGCTCAGAAGGGGGAAGGGTGGAGATAGGGAGCTGAGAGCTATGCCCAATTAAAACAGATTTTTAGAGAGCGGAAGAGAATTTATCGATATTCAATCGAAGATATTGTGGACCACGGATTACTTTGGGGTAAAACATTTCAAATACAGTGTAAGTGGACATCTGGCAGCTGACTGACATGAATTTAAAAAAGTATAATATGGGACCTTTAAGAGCTTTGTTGAAGTCAGTAAGGTATTAACAGCCAATAAAGTAATAACAGCTGATGACATAATCAAATTGCCCATTTTTGATATGTAATAGACCAATAATGTAATAACTTCCCAATAACATCATAAAAGTCCTGAACTGGTAATGTGCACTGGGACGGTTTGCAACTGAATGTGACGCGAGTGGGATGAGGATCAGCACCTCTAAATCCGAGGCCATGGTTCTCGACCAGAAAAGGGTGGTGTGCCCTTTTCAGGTCGGTGGAGAGTCCTTGCCCCAACTGGAGGAGTTTAAGTATCCTGGGGTCTTGTTCACGAGAGAGGGAAGGATGGAACGTGAGATTGATGATCGATGCAGAAGGAACTGAGTTGCCAGACGAAGCTTTCGATTTACTGGTCAATCTACGTTCCTACCCTCATCTATGGTCATAAGTTTTGGGTCTTGACCGAAAGGACAAGATCCCCGACACAAGCGACTGAAATGAGTTTCCTCCATAGAGTGGCTGGGCGCGCCCTTAGAGATAGGGTGAGGACCTCAGTCACCAGGGAGGAGCTTGGAGTAGAGGTGCTGCTCCTGCGCCTCGAGCAGAGCCAGCTGAGGTGGCTCGGGCATCTGTTCTGAATGCTTCCTAGACGCCTCCCTGGGGAGGTGTTTCGGGCATGTCCTACCGGGAGGAGACCTCGAGGAAGACCTAGGACACGCTGGAAGGACTATATCTCTCAGCTGGCCTGGGAATGCCTTGGGCTACCCCCGGAGGAGCTGGAGGAGGTATCTGGGGAGAGGGAAATATGGGCATCCCTGCTGAGACTGTTGCCCCCGCGACCCGGCACCGGATAAGCGGTAGATGATGGATGGATAATAACATAATAATTTATTACTAAACTTACCCATAAATAATAATTTTTTGCCAAAAGTCCTTAACCCCTTATTGTTATGTAATCAGCCAAAAGTTATTACATTATCAGTTAAGGACTTTTATTACAATATTGGACAGTTATTATGTTCCTTTAACGTGGATCTTGTAATTCTCGCCCATGTGTTCGGTTGACATGTATCGCATAGGATTGTCCAATAAGCACAGCTTTATGTCTGTGTCTCATTCTGCTTCCTTTTCCTAGTTTAAGTGAACTCACCCTTGAGAAGTCATAATGTGGTTCATACTGTCCTCCAACTCCATAATTAGCAACCTGGCCAGTTGGGTGATTTGGAGAGAAAAAAAGGTGACACGAATACAAACAAATTATTCAGTATAATGTAGAGTGCTTATTCCAGTCAGATCAGGCTAAATCATGTTGTTCCCTTCAGATGATTTGCTGCTGCAGACTTGAAATTATGTAATTAAGCATCTGTGATTTTTGTGGCATTCCTTCTATTTATTTATCATCTTTCATCATTATTTTTTACATTTTTAGCGTGACCCTTTAAATAATGTTATCAAATGTCCTAGTAGTTTGTATCTCGATATTGTGTAATTTTATATCTCCCATTACCTGAAGCAACTCTGCAGTATCTACTGTGAGTCCAGAGATGTCTTCTATTCTCTGATTGACTCTTGCAATGACAGGGTCATCCTCTCCTTCCAACCAGGCACTGTCAAAATAAAATCATGTGGTTATCATGACATCATGAAAATTACCACATCATAGAGTGAATATATGTTTTTTTAAATTTACCATCCAGTGAAAGGAATTTGGTGTCTACTTATCTTGATAAGTAGAAGATCACTCTCCCACTTAGCAGCACCTGCAGTGTGAGCCTATGTGAGTTCTCCTTAAGTTATAGTAATGCATGTGTATGTGCATCATGTTTATGGTAATAGATGTTTTTTGCACATGCATCCTAGTGGCCGTTATGAGTATACTTGCATAATGTTTATTATTTACAGACATACTGTTGTATGTCTGTTTTATGTGAGCGTCCTTGTCCTTGTGTGCACGCATATGTACATGATCCGTGATCAATGACGATCACAGCTTTGGTTTTGTTTCAACAAATGTTTTTTAATTAATGTTTCAAATGTTATTTCTTTTGGAAGTGCATTCCAAATTTGTATCCCTTTAACAAAAAAATGATGATTGACACAAATTAGTTTTGTACTGTGTCATCCTGCAGCTGCCATTTGCTAATCTCCCGTTGGCAGTTCTGGATGTATATGCAATATATTTATATTTTTAAATGACTCCCCAAGTATTTTGTCAAACCAGGCTTGTTCTGAAGACAATGAACCTTTAAAAGAATAAATTAAGTTTTTACAAAACTAAACTTATGACTCCACTGATAGACATGAGGAAGATCTTAACAATGATCATTTTTCGAAGGACATTTGAGCAACACAGGCAGTATTTTACAGTGGTTTACCATGAATAGGTATCTTTTAGCAAGGGTGGCTCAGAAAAAGTATCTGTAGTTAAAATGAAGAATTGGATAAAAAAATTTAAAAAAGAATTGGATAAAAAAAAAAAGCAAAGCTCAACAATCATAAATACTCCCTATAAATGGTTGGAGTATTGTGGTTTAAGCAATAAATTTTGTTGTCATTAATAGTTGTAATACTAAAATGTAACCAAGGAACCTTTCTTCTGAACTACCTTTTTGACACTCTGTAGTTGGCTGTAGTCAGGACACCTGTTTTGGGGTCACGGACAGTAGCTCTGGCAAGCTTGAGAAATAGAAAAAAACACAATACATATCAATTTTTGTTATCGTAAATATCACACTTCCAACAAGCTTTGGAGAGCTAAAGAAGACTCTTAGAGCTTTTCCTACAAATCCTGCGGACTATATTTAACAAAGAACTACAATGACCTGTATGACTGAGACTCCTCACAAACGAGAGTAACTAGTGAATGAACCTACCTCAACAAAACATCAGTCCATTTACCCCATTACTAGGTTCAACACATACAAAATATAATAATGATTTCTTTTTACAATGTATTTTCATTGTGTTGTTGATAGAGCAGGCAGCATTGGCTGATTTAATTTTATGGGTAAAGGATGCCCTTAAAGGATGGAGAAAATGGACAGTTATCCAGGAGCTCAACTCCACCACAAAGTTGGTCAAGGTGAATGTGTCATCAGCATTCATAAATGCTTCAGACGACAAAATACCGAGACAAAGATCGGGCAAGTAGGACCCCTGTTGAAGATGGTTGTGGAGACATTTCCTGATGCCGACATTCATCATCGATCATACACTTTAAACAGAGATTCTGTGTGAGGCTCAGTTGGGCATACTGAATTAGAGATGATTGTATGCTTATGGACGCCGAGGCTAAATTTTTACTGTGTGGAGTTTTGACTGATCCATTCCTGCAATGTGGAGGATATCAAGGGTGGTGTAGCTGTCGGGTTTCCAGAGATAGGAGAGATAGTATGGCATGGAAAAGTGTGGAAAACCTTTCAAGGATGGAGAATACAAGAAGGAATTTTCATAAAAATATCTGAACATCAATTCTTGGACTTAAAAAAACAAAAGCAAAATTATCATCAAACATACGACTTCCTCTGCAAAGACAATCAAGGACGATTAGTGCCATTAAAATGTAAAACAAACGCATTTCAATTTCAACTACACATCTGGACCACGTCTTGGTAGGCAAACGACTCACCTATCCCAAACTGAAGATTGGCTGAAAAGGTTGCATTTCTTGGTGTCAAATCACCTAAATACACTAAGTCTCCAGAAAAGGGAAACATGGCTTTGGAGATTCTGGGAGATGTTTTAACATTCCAGCACCAGATGACAGTGTCTCCCAGAGACATGAGAGGCACGCCCTCTCATTTCCCTTCCAAACCTTGCAAACTGAATTTGGGGAAAGACTCAGCAAGCTCAGAAAAAAAACCGCACATTCCTCTCTGTCTAACCACTGGACATCGACCAATTATACCTGAACATGTCCACATTCAGAAGAGTAAGCTGCTCCTCACTCTGTCCCGCTGCCAGTCGCGGTCCCTGTGGTTATGGTTCCTGAAGCCCCATGCAGCAGATGCAGCAACCACCAAAGGAGCACATAGAGTAGTGAAGAACTTCAGCTAAGAATAGTGTTCTTGAGAGCTAGAGTTGGAGGCCTTCATTTGTTTTAAGATTTTGCAACCATAGTGTGAATTGTTGGATTGTTACGATATCTCTCCTCCTCTGAAAACCTCCCCTGAACTTTAATGTTTTACACATGCTAGAACGTACTTCTTGCAGCACTTGGATATGGTGCATTACCAATTTAACATACAAATAAATAGGACATTGTTGTAATAGTTCTGGGATACAGGCTGAAATACTGAAAGAGTAAAACTGAAAAAGCTGAACAAAAAAATACATCTGTTTTTTTCATTGAGCCCAGATAAAATTTAATAACTCAATCCACAGATACCCTTTACATTGTACTTTTTATACTATCATTTTTATTGGATAGCTGGCACACCACTTGCCAATATTACACCTCAAATCTTTCCACACGTGTACAGATATACTATGTAGTGCTGAAGGACAGTTTTGTTTTTATTGCTTCTTGTCTCACCTTTGGTCTTGCCAGTTCCTTAATCTTCTCAATCTCACTGTCTGTCAGGGCATCTTGATAGCGGACTATGTGGGGACTATCCCACTCATCTTCCTCCTTCATGGGCTTCAGCAGGAGACGAGGATTCATCTTCCCATTCTGGTAGCGACAAAACAAACGGCTGCGCCTTGCTTCGTTCTAATGAAGTAAAGTAGTAAAGACAAAACTAAAAAATCTTTTGAATCATCATTACATAAATATTCATTTCAATCAGACCAGTATAAAAGGTTGAATGAAAACAGGGGAAAAAACCTTCACAATTTAGTTTAACAAAATGTAAAACTTCCTTTCTCCTCTAAACAAAAGCTGTTAAATACAACCTAATTTTTAACGTAATAGTGATGAGGAGGCATTAGTGAATACTTTCTTCCAAAAGAGGCAGGAACACAGGGTGACCTAAAAGACTGGAGGTAGGAACACACAGGTAGCCTACATCTTGTGTAGGCGGTGTAATTTGAAGGAGATCAGTGACTGCAAAGTAGTGGTAGGCGAGAGTGTAGCCAAACAGTATAGGATGGTGGTGTGTAGGATGACTCTGGTGGTGAGGAAGATGAAGAGGGCAAAGGCTGAGCAGAGGACGAAATGGTGGGAGCTGAAAAAGGAAGAGTTTTGCATGACTTTTAGAAAGGAGTTAAGAGAGGCTCTGAGTGGTCAGGAGGTGCTTCCACATGACTGGACAACTACAGCTAATGTGATCAGGGAGACAGGTAGGAGAGTACTTGGTGTGTCATCTGGAAGGAAAGTAGATAAAGAGACTTGGTGGTGGACTGAGGAGGTACAGGAGTGTATACAGAGAAAGAGGTTAGCTAAGAAGATGTGGGACACTGGGGGGATTGAGGAGAGTCGACAGGAGTACAGGGAGATGCAGCGTAAGTTGAAAGTAGAGGTAGCAAAGGCCAAACAAGGGGCTTATGATGACTTGTATGCTAGGTTGGACAGTAAGGAGGGAGAGACTGATCTATACAGGTTGGCAAGACAGAGAGACAGAGATGGGAAGGACGTGCAGCAGGTAAGGGTGATTAAGGATAGGGATGGAAGGCTACTGACAGGTGCCAGTAGTGTGATGGGAAGATGGAAAGAGTACTTTGAAGAGTTGATGAACGAGGAAAATGAGAGCAAACAAAAACTAGATGAGGTGGCTGTTGTGGACCAGGAAGTAGCAAAGATTAGTCAAGATGAAGTGAGGAGGGCATTGAAGAGGATGAAGATTGGAAAGGCATTCGGTCTTGATGATATACCTGTGGAGGTATGGAAGTGTCTAGGAGAGGTGGCAGTAGAGTTTCTGACTGGGCTGTTCGACAGGACCTTAGACCTTAGTGAGAAGATGCCTGAGGAATGGAGGAGAAGTGTGCTGGTGCCCATTTTTAAGAACCAGGGAGACGTGCAGAGTTGTGGCAACTACGGAGGAATAAAGCTGATGAGCCATACAGTGAAGTTATGGGAAAGAGTAGTTGAAGCTAGACTAAGGGCAGAAGTGAGCATTTGTGAGCAGTAGCATGGTTTCTTGCCAAAAAAAGAGTACTACAGATGCAGTATTTGCTTTGAAGATGGTGATAGAGAAGTACAGAGAAGGCCAAAAACACAATGCAGCATTGTGTTTTTGTAGATCTGGAGAAAGCTTATGACAGGGTGCCCAGAGAGGAACTGTGGTATTGTATAAGGAAGTCTGGAGTGGCAGAGAAGTATGTTAGAGCGGTGCAGGACATGTATGAGGACTGTAAGACAGTGGTGAGGTGTGCTGTAGGTGTGACAGAAGAGTTCAAGGTGGGGGTGGGACTGCATCAGGGATCAGCTCTGAGCCCCTTCTTGTTCGCTATGGTGATGGACAGGCTGACATTCCTTGACAGGAATCTCCATGGACTATGATCAATCAATCAATCAAGTTTTATTTATATAGCGCTTAATCATGGCAGCAGACATTTCAAAGCGCTTTAACAGACAGAGAAACCCAACTGAACCCTCCAGAGCAAGCAAAAGCGACAGAGGTGGGGAAAAACTCCCTCGATGAGGAAGAAAACCCCCTCTATGAGGAAGAAAATGATGTTTGCAGATGACATTATGATCTGTAGGGAGAGCAGGGAACAGGTGGAGGAGAAGCTAGAGAGGTGGAAGTTTGTCCTGGAAAGGAGAGGAATGAAGGTTAGCCGCAGTAAGACAGAGTACATGTGTGTGAATGAGAGGGACCCAAGTGGAAGAGTGAGGTTACAGGGAGAAGAGATAAAGAAGGTGGAGGAATTTAAATACTTAGGGTCAACAGTCCAGAGCAATGGAGAGTGTGGAAAAGAGGTGAAGAAGTGTGTACAGGCAGGATGGAACGGGTGTAGAAAACTGTCAGGTGTGATGTGTGATAGAAGAGTTTCAGCTAAAATGAAAGGAAAGGTGTACAAAACAATGGTGAGACCAGCGATGTTGTTTGGTCTAGAGCAGTGGTTCTTAACCTGGGTTCGATCAAACCCTAGGGGTTCGGTGAGTCGGTCACAGGGGTTCGGCGGAGACAGAGGTCAAGACAAAACACCGGACACATCATGTCGGGTGTTTTTGCCGAACATACACGAATCACTGTGTACACTTGACACATCGTGTCAATTCGTGATGACACGCCCCCCTTAGCCATCACTGGCTTCAGGTGATCACGCTACATAGATTAGCCTACCTGTGCTACATGGGATTTTGCGCACTCAGACGTCAATTTATGCTTTTCATGATGGTACGTCATCTGATTGCTTTCTTACTATTTTAATTCATAGTAACTATGTTGAGCAAAAAAAGAAAGTGGTCAGACAAATATGTGCAATGTGAATGTACACGAGCTATATAACAGAACATGATGGGAGTCAGCGTTCTGCATGATTTGCAATGTCAAGTTGAGCAACTCTAGTCTCGCACTGGCAAAAATAAAGGAACACTTCCTTAATTTAAGCTGCATGGAAAACAAAAGAAAGACTTTGCTGTGAAAATGACATAAGAGTAGCACTTGCCAAGGTGAAGCCACGCACATCTGAACTGGTCTCTCAATAAAAACAGCAGAAGTCACACTGATTTGCAGGTAGGTAATTTCATGTGAGTTCATGCACTGTCTTGGTTTTGTTCTTTGAAAAAGGTTACATTAATGCAAAAGTCATTAAATACACCAGTTCAACATATACTTATGTCTTTAATTTTTTTTTTAAATTATTAATTTTTTTACTAAAAAAGGGTTTGCTGAGTGAGCATACGGAACCGGCAGGGTTCGGTACCTGCAACAAGGTTAACAACCACTGGTCTAAAGACAGTGTCACTAAGGAAAAGACAGGAGACAGTGCTGGAGGTAGCAGAGATGAAGATGCTGAGGTTCTCTTTGGGAGTGACCAGGATGGATAGGATCAGGAATGAGTACATCAGAGGGACAGCACATTTAGAGGTTTTGGAGATAAAGTCAGAGAGGCCAGACAGAGATGGTTTGGACATGTCCAGAGGAGAGATAGTGAATATATTGGTAGAAGGATGCTGAGTTTTGAACTGCCAGGCAGGAGGCCTAGAGGAAGACCAAAGAGGAGGTTTATGGATGTAGTAAAAGAGAACATGAAGGTGGTTGGTGTGAGAGAAGAGGACGCAGAAGACAGGGTTAGGTGGAGGCATTTGATTCGCTGTGGAGACCCCTGAAGGGAAAAGCCGAAAGGAAAAGAAGAAGTGTTCCCCTCCTTGCGTCTCACCATTTTGAGCCCCTCTCCTCTACAGAGAGCTTCATAGGTCTCTCTCTCTGGGAGATGGTCTTTAGGTCTGGTGTACGTTCCCAATTGGATTGGCTCCTCTGAGGTAGGCTCGTAGGCCTGGCCCATCTCATCGATTTGCTTGGAGAGTAACTTCTCAAAATAACGGAGATTCCCTCCTGCCCTCTGGTGGTTGGGGTCTGTCAGTAGTAGAAAGCATTAGTTAGCACTTCCAAACCTCAGCCTGACAAACAGGATAACCTTTAGAGCTGAGATAATAAATCACTAAATATTTCTATAACTAACTCATGGTGTTCCACTGATGCTTCATAACAAATATATGAATACAGCTAGTTATTATTTGAGTCTTTTTTGTTCAACACAAGTGAACAAAAATTAATTTAACACAATGTGAATCTTTATGTTTCAAATAACTGGCTTATTTTTTCATGTACTTATTGATAGTGTGTGGTTTCATTAAAAATAAAACCATGAATGGCATCACATGCCACCTCAGAATCAATTAAATCTTGCCTCAGTGGTGGAGATAGACTAAGTTCATTTATTCTGTGAAACTTAAAACTTCAGTAAAATACCCAACAACAGTGGTTACTCATTTTACATTCATTCAGACATGCTCCCATTACATTGTTCCTCTACATTCTTCAGTAACTATCTGTTGACGTTCTTTAATTCTAATGTATTACATTTTTGCTGTTATTATTGTCTCAAACAACAGAACACTTTTTCACCCTCTGCTCTTCTATTAATTTCTGATCTTGATTTCTTCATCTATTTCAAGTTAGATTTTGTTGTTTAATCTGGACCATACATTGATCATTCTATTAATGTAAGTGTAAACTATAAGTTGTTAAATTACATTTGCTCCATTTACTCTTCCTCATTAATTTAAACTGTTAAGCAGCAAGCCAAGCATAGTACAGTATTGCTCTAAAATGGCCTCCAGCTGTGAATAACATCCTTGATGTAGAAACTAAAATGACAGTCACACATCACTAAACTCCTAATTTAAAATGGATACACCCAGCTTCTCTTGAAAGCCATTTTAGTTGCGCAACAGCAGTGAAGGCTGCAGTAATTGGTCAAACAACAAGAGAGCACAGGTTCACTAACTATACCAAAAGTTGATTCCCAACCTAGCTGCCTGTATTGCTCATCTGATTGGTCTGTGTATGAGTTACAGGAGGCAAGAGAAAACTAAGCTCCTTAAATGGAAATTTCCCCACTGTGGGACTAATAAAGGAATATCTTACAGTATATCTTCTGTCTGTACACTTTGCAACTTACCAATAGCCACAAGCCGCCGTGTCAGTTCAATGGCTCGTGGGAGGTCTCCCATTTGGTAAACAGAGTAACTGAGGTAGTCTAAAATATCTACTTTGGAAACCACAGCTTCCTCCGCAGAATCCAGCTGCTTTAAAGACTGCTGCATCCACAGAACAGCATGGTAATAATCTGCATCATTGTAAGCTGTCTTTCCCAGGTCAAAACAGTCGTCCACTGTCAGCAGGGCATTGGAGTGAAACCCTGGGGGCAGGATATACAGCATTTAAATACTGACCATCTGATTTTACATGTGAAAAATATTCTTTTCATGACATGTTCATAATGTTATTGTTGCCAAGACATAGGGTCACTGAATTGATATAATTTGACTTACCAGGATTTAAATAAATCAATTAAAGGGATCCTATTATGAAAATCACACTTTTTCAGGTCTCTACATCTACATAGTGGTCCTCCCTAACCCGACCAACTCCTAGAATCTGGTAAATAAACACTTCCTGCATCAACAGATTTTTGGAGTTTTAGGAATTCATGGCCCGGTCCGAATCAAAGTGATTGGATTTTGCTAGAATGGCCATTTGTTGCGTCACATATTGCACTCTGATTGGACAGAGTGATTGACGATATTGATTGGTTAACGTGCCCAAGGGCGTGGCCATCCCCGAGGGGGGAGTTCGTTCAGGCTACGGTATCATTGTGCGGTAATGTCCTAGCTCAGAACTACACACTGAGAGTACCTCACAAACTGTTGAACTCAGTAGCATTTGACTGACTAGTTAGATCCACTTCAGGCATGTGTGTGATTGCATGTGTGAGTGCGCACGTGTGTGTGTGGTTTGTGATCAGGCTACGTAGTGGTGTGTGGTAATGATCTGGCTCAGAGCTACACACTGAAAGTTCCTCACAAGCTGTTGAATTCAGCTAGCTTTTAGCTAACTACTTAGCAGTCAGGTGTCTGTATGTGTGTGTGTGTGTGTGTGTGTGTGTGTGTGTGTGTGTGTGTGTGTGTGTGTGTGTGTGTGTGTGTGTCCCCGCCTGAGGTTATCCCCAGCATCACAGCGAACACATAACCAGTTGCACATCAATTACTTATTCAGAACAATTCTGTTTTTTGGTGAATGAAAGCAGCTTTAGCTCTTCTAAGTGATCGGAGAACTGCTTGTAGACACACACACACACACACACACAAGTGTGCGCGCGCGAGGATACAAGAGAAAAACTTGGTCTTACTGCTAAAATCCCATGTTTCATTAGTTTTCGATAGCTTAGCTCCCGTTTTATCCACGATCTCTCATTGTCCATGACGATTTTGGAAAAAACATCTTTGACAATCACAATACATCACCGCTTTGAAGCAGGATGTAATTATCTCACCGACCGGTCTCATATTGAGACAATGAGCCATGAGTTTTTGTTCAGCAAAGATTGACGAAGCAGGTCCACGCTTAGCGCCAAAAAATCAACAGCTATATCATGGAAAACAAGAGTAGAAAACAAGAGAATTAGAGCGAAAAACGTAGCAACAACGTTACTGAAAGTTAAAAAAGTTCCAGACTATGACAATCGATCGATCTGTGATGCAGGTGCGTTCGAGTGGCGCATGTGAACAAACGCACGTGAACGCGTGGGGGACGGCAGTGTTGATTGGGCAGCTCAGAGGGGGAAGGGAGGTAGGGAATGCTGAGAGGGGGGAGGGGTGGAGATAGGAAGCTGAGAGCTACACCCCATTAAAACGGACGGACGCAAGACATTTCAAATATAGTGTAGTTGGACATCTGGTAGCTGAATGACATGTATTTAAAAAAGCATAATATGGGACCTTTCAATCCTCTAAGCCAGTGGTTCCCAACACCCAGGCTGTGAACCGGTACTGATCCGTGTGCCAATCGGTACCGGGCCGCACAGAAAGAAAACGAAGCTCACGGTATTTGTTTTATTTATTACCTGATTCTGAACGATGTTTTGTTTTTCAAAAAATATCGGATTCTCTCAGCAAAATCTGACTATAGCTCACTCTTGATACATGTCAAGATGCTTGGTTTGGTCACAAGGCTACTTTCTTAAAGAGGCTGCTCCAGCCGGTAACACGACATATGTTACCACTAAATTGAAACTCAAAAACGAAGGTCTTTAGAAAGTTTCTTTGTGCAGAGTAAAAGAGCCAGTGAGGAAAAAGAAGAAGAACTTATGACTTCAAAGTAAAAGAAAGCTGCAAAATACCAGTATTTATGCTGGTCATATCATTTTATTGTGTTGTATTTATCCACCACCTTAAAAGGCAATCTGTGAACATATTATCTGAAGTTTAACCGGTGCGTGGCGCAAAAAAGGTTGGGGACCCCTGTTCAAAGTTGCAAGGTGAGGTCTCCATCGGTAGGAATCATTTGTCCAACACATCCCACAAATAGATGACTGAATTGAGATCTAGGGAATTTGGAGGCCAACAAAACACATCAAACTTGTTACTGTGTTCCTTAACCGTTGCTGGTTCCTGAACCATTTTTCTTTCTGGAATGGCATATTATCTTGAGAGAAACCACTGCTTTCAGAAAGACCATTTTCATGAAAGGGTGTTCATGGGCTGCAACAATGTCTAGGTAGGTTGTACGTGTTTTTGGATCTCACAGTCCAAGAAATAATGCAAGGCCTGGCCTGCTTCACTGAGCCTCAGAGGCCTGCAAAAAGATTTAAAGCCTGATAAAACCAAAAAGAAAGAACAATGGGAGTCCATCTCCCAGACAGCTGTGTTGCCCCTGGACAAATTCTTTCACAGAAACTATTTGCCCTCATTGGATGAGAGCCTCTAAAAACCCTCTCCTTCCCAGTGGAGATACCAAGGGCATATAAACTGGAGCTCAACTAGAGACATTCTCGCTTAGGCATTCTGGGTGATGGGACACAGTGAGGACCTGTGTCCCATCACCCAAACCTCAGCCTGACAATAGGATTAAAAGTTTTCAGCTTTTAATCCTATTGGTTAATTGCATAACCCTGGTTCTCTGATTAGCATGAGTGAGTGTTGCACACGCGGAACGCTTTCGGCATGACCTCATCAGAAACTCCTACTGCATTCTGCCAGCCAGGATTAGCTGGAACTAACCACATTAATGACAGGGAGGTTCTACTACAGAACACTCAAAGGAAATTTAATGTGAGCTTGAACACCATTTCTCAATAACGTACCACTCGCTCTCATAAAGGGACCTCTTTGAGGGAGGCCAAGAGCGCTGGATAAACTCAACCACACCTAGACAGAAGCCTCTCTTTCTAGACTGAGCTATTCATGTCCCAGGGACACAGGGCCCATTTTTTTTGCTTCTAACACATAAACAAATTGTTACTTACTGCCTAATGTATCCCACCCACTAACAGGTGCCATGATAAAGAGATAAAATTCCACAACTAAAGTACAGCTTTAAGTATTTTGACTGGAACCACAGTCATTCATATAATTCTGGATCTAATCATCATTTAAAACAACTGCTGATATATGATTACATTTAACTTCAACTTAATCTTAATCTAACAGTAGCTAATATTTAAACCTGAAAAATTAAGTTAAAATTAAGTATGAAAAATTAAAAAAGATGAGAAATTTATCAGGAGGCCAAAAACATGAACTGCTGATCAAAATAAGGAGCAGTACAAACATAGCCCAACACAATATTTACAAATCTCTTTGGGTGTATTTACTTTTCCTTCTGTAACAAATCTACACACAAGTGACGGTATATTAATGAATACATTTTCTATAAAGTAATCACTTCACAGTTTTACCTGGTAGTTTTCCTTTGGAGAAAGTCTCAGAATCCAGTTTGTACGTATCCTGAAGACGCATCAAGGCCTTGGCTGCACCCATCTTGTCCTCTTCATCTGGGAAGTACTGTCTGTGTGTGGACATGTTGGAAATGAAACCTGGAGGGGATGCAGGGAAACATTCCCAGGAATATAAGGAAGACATTGAGAGTGAAAAAAGTCACTCAATTAATGACTAACCAAATTAATAGTCTGATTACATTCATGGAATGTACTTTATTTTCTATTTTCTTTACATTCCTGCATGCTGAAACAAAACTACGCTTCTTCAATGGACTGCCAATTAAATGTTTTACATTTTCAAATTCACAGTGGTCACAATCTTCATTAAAATCATATAAATATGACAAAATTACTGCATTGTTGGAATACTTTTCTTTAATGTGACTGATTTTATATACAACTTTAATAGTCTTTATTTTCCAACAACACACATTAAAAGCTTGTTTTAAGAACATCATAATTCTCTTCTTAAAGTAAGTGGAAGAATAGATTTGATTTTTTTCATTGCACTACTATTCAATACTAACAAGCCCACTCCATCTAAAGGGGCTCTTATCTTTGTAGTTTATAGCATGTATTTCTCTTTCTGTTTACAAGATTGAAACAAAAGCTATTCATGTCTACTGACAATAGCTCTAATACACAACAATTAAATACTAACAAGCCCCCTCCATCTAAGGGGGCTCTTGTCTTTGTAGTTTATAGCATGTATTTCTCTTACTGTTTACAAAATTGAAACAAATGCTAAAATGGAATGGCTGTTTGAGTATATGCAAATAGAAAAACAAGCGGTGAAACTGGGTGAGATTTTTTCCTTTTGAGAAAGTTAAAAGCAAGACGCAGACAAAGCCTTTAACATGGATGAAGTGCACAATCACATGAAACATAACGTAAAATTTAAGTCAGATTTGTGCATATTCTAATGACTACTACTAGATAATTTATGGGTAGTAGAAATGCTAATAAAAAAAGTAATTAGACATTTTACATACAAAGAGATACAGGCATTTACACTGTATCACAAGTAACAGCACACGTCATTGTGCAAAGTGTGAATGTTTTAATGTGAACAAAATGTTATGTCTGAAAGGTGTATACAGTATGTATCATTTCTTCCAGAACATGACCCTAAGCCAGGCCATAACTGGACCTCACCTAGGCCAAAGCAGGACCCTCACGTATTACATACTACACATCATGATGAACGAGATTTTTATCTGGGCCAAATCACTTATATTGAAAATAAACTACAGAAAATTAAAGGCTATTAGGTGCGCCTTATAATGCGAAAAATACTGTAATGAAAAATGCTGCTGTTGTTTGATTCTTTTAATAAGCCAAGTATCTTTCTATGATCCAGGGTTTTGAACAAGTGTTATACTGGTGTGAGGCCACAGCGCGCACATCTGATGTTGCTCACAATAGTCCGCTCAGGAAGCTTGTGTGCCCAGATACATGAAAAATTAGAGGGAACATTGGACATGACCCAAACACAGATACACTCCATTATACACGCACGCACGCACGCACGCACACACATACACACACAATTGGAGAGACGAGGAACAGCTGCAGCTAAAACAGGCCTCCAGGGTTGGACTATTAGTTAAATCACTAATCTCACTTTCTGCTAAAACTAAAAGAAACTCCAAAGAAACGCAATGCCCTTCAGGTGAATTATACTGGGAATGCCCCAACTATCAGCCTGTCCTCTCTTCCGAAGTGGAAGGTCAGGCCAGTTCTCATCACAGCATCAAACTTATAGTACAGCATATGGTTCAAATGCTTAAAAGGGAAAGCAGCAAAACGGAACTTTACATGTGATGAAGTACCTATTGTAGCTCAATCACAGTAAATGTATATTATTCTCTCTCCAAGCATCAAACCAAGAGATAAGCACCTCCTCCTATGCTTTTGTTATACTTTCCTTACCATCAGAGGGATTCTGTAGCACCAGGCTTTCCAGTTCAAGCCACTCTGCATTCAGCCTCTTCATTAGTTTGTAAGCGTTTACTGGGTGGCCCAGGTAGCCTTCGGGGTCAGAGGTGGATACTCTGGTTAGGGCATCCAGTCTGTTGGCCCAACTAGGAAAAAAACAGTCTTTTTACTACTGACATGAAAGTATTATCAGTATGATACATAAACCTGCAGTTTTGAAGCCTTACTTCTTGACAGCAGCAAGTTTGGACTCCTCCGCTTTGATGTATTCCCTCAGTGAATGGACCAGGTCTTTCTCTGTATAGATTAAGTCTGTCATATGGCCTGCAGTAAAACAAAGATAATGTAGATGAGGGAAAAGGGTCACTGCTGATAAAATCAGCATCACCTGTTACATAAACAACTGACAATTGTTAATAACTGTCATGAAGTGACAAAAAAAGCATGAATTTCTTTATTTACTGTTCACAGATTCAATCTATTTTTAATTATCTTTAACTACATCAAATACTGCATTAGCAATACTCTTCTTCCTTCTTTCGGGCTTGTCTTTATTGCTTAATTTGCTTTACTCTCTCCCTTTCTGTTTGCAAGAAAAAAAATAACATTGAACATTGAAGCTGACGCTAGTAATGACTATTGACAATGATTTTTACTGATGTAAAATCTCTCATCCAAGAGACTTCTTCAGTTCAGAACTGAGGAAGTCTCTTGGATGAGAGACGAAACGTCTTCAAGAACTTTCTTAAACGTCCAGTGGATCGACTCAACAGCTTTTGAATGACCGTACTGTTAGCTTTAAGGCTAGCTCCTCCCTTCGATGTGAACTAGCACCAACCTAGTAGCATCATGTGAAATGTTAAACATACACCCACATGAAATGCCAAGCACAAGTCAGTATTTCATATTTCTACTGGCAAGGTGGGAGTGTGTAAGTTCATATCTCTGGTTCTATTTGACATAGAAATATAACATTGGTATTATTGGAATGGTAAAAAATGGGTGGGTGTTGTCTAAAACCACTCATGCTGCAGACAGTTATCGTATATTTCCTTCGGCAATGAGAAGGTGAAAAAGCTTTCTTAAAACCTACTTATGGAAGTGAAGACATCTGCTTGTGCACAGCAGCAGCACCACAGCAAAGCCCAGAGGGTATAAGACAGGCGCTTCCCCATTCTGTGTACTTCAATAACCTGTAAGGAGAAACCACATCACATTATGTCACTCTAGCTTAAGAAGAAGAAAGATCCTTTATTAATCCTTCTCTGAGGAAAGCCTTTTTCACTCTTTATATTTTTACACACACACACACACACACACACACACACACACACACACACACACACACCAAGACAAATAGCCTGTACAACATGCAATTAAGGGAGAAATAATAGAATCCTAGAAGGAGCTGTGGGGTTTGGTGCATTGCTCAAGGGCCCCACGGCAGAGCTCTGGCGGTGAACTGAAACCTCTACAGCTACCACTTCACACTCCAGACTTTTGTCCATACTGGTTCTGAACCAGCCACCCTCCAGTCTCCAAGCCAAGTGGTTGTGGACTGATCTGCTGCCACCAAATGCCATTCAGCAAATTATTCTCATATAACATAACAGTCTTTTATACTTTCTGGGCTCTCTGTATAGATTGTGCTGAAACAAATGGAATACATCGTTATGGCTAACTGCCGTTATTCTTAAACCACAAAAAAACATTATAGCAGATAAAAATAGGCATACCAGTATATTTGTGAGCAACGACTTAAAAAAGGTGGAAACATGGAATTAAAATGGTGACATGAGAATAAAACCTAAATACTATTTATACTTTTTGTTAGAGTGCAGGAAGCACTGCCAACAGCTTTTTTTCTTGAGGTATGCCTATAAAACTAGTTAGTAAGATTCACTTCTTCAGCTTCACTACTATCTTAACAGTATCAGCCATGAAAAATATGATGACAGTTTGATATTGGACATTATTAGAACAAAAATTTAAAAAAGCATCCTTTGTTTCTGCCATACATTACATGATGGTACAATGATATGCAATGTTTTTAGTACACTGTAAATAAATCACCTCCAGAGAGACATGCTGTCACAGGTTCTATCACCATTATTCACTAAGCAAAAGAAGAGTTAAATTGAAACCATATATTTGATGTAATTTATCACTCACAATAAACAGATTATTAAGCACATACACTTCATGGACAAAAAGATGAGCACACACCTCCGAATCACTGGATTCAGGGGTTTCATTCAGACCCACAGCCACAGGTGTAGAGTATATAGTAAAATCCATCACAGAGCCAAACAGTCAGCATTGCAAATATTTGTGGAAGGATGCTTTGTTCTAAAGAGCTCAGTGGAATCAGGCACAGTATTGTCTTCCTTGCTACCTTGCTAGAAATTCCACAGTCAACTGTAAGTGGTATCATTGAAAAGTGAAGATATTTAGGAACAAAAGAAATATAGTAACTGAGCCACTCAGTACATAAAGTCATTGAACCCTTCAAACATCCTCTGGCATTAACTGCAGTACATAAAACGTGTGGCAGGAGCTTCATGGGATGGCTTCCCAGAGCCCAGCTGCTGCATGGATGTCTGACATTCGACGGAGTGGTGAAACTTTGCCACTGAATTTTGGCGCACAGGAAACCCTTTTCTATGGAAAGTCAAATCACATTTCTCATTGTAGAACCCTGATGGGCAAGTCAAAGTTTAGCAGATGCTAAAGCTCATTCCCTGCCAGATTGCATTGAACCAAATGTGAAATCTTGTGGAGGGGGAACATCCATACAGTAGGGTGTTATTTTGAGGGGTTGGGCTAGGCCCTTGACAAAAGGCAGATCTTAACGCTTCAGCGTAGTGAGATGTCTATGCTCTTGAATTTGAGGGACCAGATTGAGGAAGGCTCTTGTCTATTCCGTCATGACTGTACCCTAGTGCACAGAACATGGTCCATAAATATACGATGTGGAAGAACTTGACTGGACAGCACAGACGCCTGTACTCAAACTCATCAAACACTTTTGGGATGAACTGAAACAGAGACTGTAAGCCTGGATATCTTTTCCAACATCAGTTCCTCATCTTGCAAATGGTCTTATGGTTTCATTAAAATTAACACAAACTCCAAAATCTGGCAGAGAAGGAGCTGCAAAAGGGGAATAACTTCATATCAAAGCCTATCATTTTAGAATGGAACATAATGAAAGTTTCTGTAAGGGTCACACTTTTGTTCACACTTTAGACACAAAACAATCTCATTTAGTCCAGTGTTCTGTAGGCATTTTCCGATCTGCTAACCGTCACTCTCTGTCCTTTGATGCTGAACACACTTCTCAAGTATTTCTAGCTGTATTGTAATGACTATCTTGTCAGATGTTACCACATTTTTCAGCAACAGTAGTTGTGTGGACTTTCTCCTTTCATAGAGTCAACAATGGATTAAATAGGGAAAGAAACTTTGGTGTATCAAGACTGGGTTGTCTGCAAAAAAACTTGTAACAGTCTTATTAAGGTCGTTCGAGAGAAAGGAGATCCTTCCCAAATGGAGTTCATCTAATTCTGCCTCACCACATTAACACTAAGTGATGACAGCTTGCCGCTTGTGTTAAGTCTACACACTTATAAATGAAAGCACGTACACATTTCTGTCTTCATCACCGTGTCATCAAATGGGCTTGCACTAGCCGATCGCCACTATGCCGTAGGCGAAGTAAATTCCAGAGCGGCTACAAGGTTTTTAGCTTGTGTAACCACAGTGGTGTTCTTATTTTTAGGAAAAAAAGGCTAAAACTTACAACTTTTTTGGACTTGGGAAAATCCCCTAGCGATAGCATAAGAAAACAAACTATTTCTCTCGCTCTTTTTTCTCTTGATCTTTCCAACGCTCGTCGGTGCAGCTCGCTGCGCCACTGTCTTGGGCACAGAATGTGGCTTTTTGTGGCTTACTCAATTCTTTTACACTGAGCCACAGTGGCTTAGTCATACTACCTCCTAGTGCAAGCCCAGATTTAAAAAACAAACAAACAAAAGAACTGTCGGAAGAGTAGTGAAATAAAATCAAGCTTTATTGAGTTTAATCAAGAAAACAAAAAAAAAAATTGACAAGAATTTTACCAACCATCTCACCGTCTTTTTTTGGAAAAACAAATGAAGTGGAGTTTTCATCTCAGAAAGGTACAGTTAATTTAGCTTAGTTTTAACATTTAAAATCACCAACGTTGCACCACATTTGGTACATCAGTCAGTGCCTTTTCATCAAACATGTTTTTGAGAGTAGAGTATAAGAATTTGATTAATTTCCCAAACCCAGAAAACTTCTGCCTTGACTGCGTACGGAGCAGACACAGAGCTGTCCTAACTTGTCTCCACACATGCCTATGTTCTACACAGATGTAGAAAAACTAAATGCCACATTCAGAATAAAATATGTTCTCCTCTGACATTTAAGGAGTGGATTAAAAGTGTGTCTCTCTCAGTGTGTCACAGATTTGACTCTCTCAAAGAAAAAACTGCTTGCTTGTCAACGTCCTTGCAAATGACACCAAATTCTATAACACAAGGCAAAAAATTATAAGATACTTTGTCCAAAAATGGCATTTTCTCAATAAACTAATAATATTATTCAGTAGTATAAGTAGAATGGCACTACAGAGAAATATCAGGTCTCTTAGTTTCTAAAATTAACCTTTCTCCTACTATTTATATTAGTTGTTGCTTTACTAAAGCCCTATACTACAAATTAAATGACCAATTACTTTACCTTTAGGAACAACTAAGGTCATGTAACCCTATCTGAGCTTGCACTAGGAGCTAGTAGGACTAAGCCACTGTGGCTTAGGGGAAAAGAATTGAGCAAGCCACAAAAAGCCACACTCAAGACAGTGGCACAGCGCGCGGACGACCGTCGCTCGTTGCAGGGGTGTGGGGGGACACACCCCCCGCACACCCCCCATTATCTAAAACAACCACATTTTCTAAAATGGGATTGTTTTCCTGCATTCTGGTGCATTGTGTGGGCAAGATCTTCTGTTCAGTTTACCTACAAAAATACACTAAAGTCAACAGCTCAAGCTTAACTATCTTTATTTCTGTCCTACTTTATGCAGGTATGAATGTGAGATTCAACAATTGAAAACTTGCATTCACTATGTGAAGATACAGTCATACAAAATATTACTCAATGTTAACTTGTAAGTTTTACTTAGACTAGAAGACATTTTAACTTTGACCACCACCAACACCATTGGTATGCCATAGTTTATGTTATTTATTTATTTTTAATTCAATATGATTTTTCATTTCAATTTAAAACGGCATGAAAAATAGCAAGCGAGGTGAATACACATTTACGTGCATCACTGGTTATTCCTGCCGGTCATAGGGATCAAAAGTCTAAGACTACAAACAAGTATTGATAATATCTTTCATTTACCTTCTGATCAGTCTGTCACCACTCCTACCCCCTCTCAGCATTCACCATTCACCACCACCATCACAAATTTCCCCGCTGTAGGACAATAAAGGCTTATCTTATCTTATCTTATTTGTTTATTAATGAGGATTTTAACACAAATTCTACTATAAAACACTGGATTCTTTTGATTGATCGTCCTCGCCTTGTCGTACACCAATTCGTTCAGCTTGTAAAAAAACAATATTTTTGTTTTTCATTGGACGAGAGGAGGTTATGACCTGAGTGCATATTTAATGATCGGGAGCGTTCGGGTCACTTCAGCTATTTCCGTCGGCATGCTTTGACTACATTCCGTCAGCATGCGGAAATAGCGGCGCTAGCGCCGCTATTTCCGCTAGCGAGCAGTGCTTGCTATTTCCACTAGCTATTTCTGCTAGCGAGTGGCGCTCGCTATTTCCGCTAGCAAGCGGCGCTAGTGCCACTCGCTAGCGGAAGTAGCGAGCGAAAAAGTTGTAAATTTTAGCCTTTCTTCCGTAAAAATAAGAACGCCACTGTGGCTACACAGTCTAAAAACCTTGAAGCCAATCTGGAATTTACTTCGCCTATGGCGAAGTGGCGAATGGCTAGCGCAAGCCCAGCCTATCGTGGTCTTGTCTGAATAAAACGTTCCTTAAAAGAGGCTTGTTACAGGAACAACCCGCAGCTGCTGAGGACTGACCCTCGTCTGGCACTTCTGCAAAGGAATGAAACATCACTGAGGCCAGACCAGGATGTGACACGAACATGTGATGAGGGAACAACTTCTTTTCCCTTCAGGGGTCGCCACAGCGAATCAATTGCCTCCATCTAACACTGTCCTTTGCATCCTCTTCTCTCACACCAACTACCTTCATGTCCTCCCTCATTACATCCATAAACCTCCTCTTTGGTCTTCCTCTAGGCCTCCTGCCTGGCAGTTCAAAACTCAGGCACGACTTCTTAACATAGATCCATAAAGTTCAATATGTCTGTCCTGCTGATCAGCATCTTCTGTATTGAATAAAACTTTCTGTATACAGTACATCTATAGGTGGGAATCAGGTTTCATCATTCTCCAGTCTTTGTGAACATATCTGGATCAAGATTTAATCATTGCTGCCCAAACACTCCTGACTTGACCAAGCATACAGCGTATGCCTGCAAAAATATTTCAAAAAGTCAAAGTTCCTTCTCACATAATCTTTTATTTTTTGCTGATGATGTAGACAGGAAATAATTCAACCTCAACTATTTTTGAGACGTATTCACCTGTGAAACATTTTATGAACCCTGGAGTAATTAGCCTTCTCAGTCTACTAAACTCCAAGGACTTGCTATTTACTTCACTGGAACGTGCAGCGCAATTAGCAGACTTCGTTTGCTGCACAGCTCTGAGAAGGTAAATAAATGTTGATCCAGATGAAACAAAATGATTCTGGTCCGATTAGAAATTCTGCAGATCCGCATTCCTAACTTTTTTTTTAATTAAAAAGAAAAACAAGGAGCTTCTGTTGTTATAAGAAACATGGATTGATGATGTTCAGGAGGCTGAAGGATTTTCTATAGCGAGTCAATGGAAGGTGTGATTTTAATTGAAATATAAACTTCGGTCTGTGACGTCACCTGTTTGAAAGTCGCGTGTGGACCGTTAACAGAGGACGTCTCGCTTGGCTTAGTCCGAGCCTCTGACGTCGATGTAGATGTTTCTAGAAATTCCCAACACTTGAGCTCTGACGATCACCGGAACATTCTGATACTGCGGGCCACTGCGCCACACTTCACGCGACCATGCCGCGATTCAGAATGTGCGCGACGAACAGTCACACGGAGTTCACACCGCGTGAAATATTCCGGTACAAAGTTTCGAAACTTATTTGTTCATTGAAAACGTTGTGACCTCGCTGTCTTATGGAATTCTGTATCGAAACGAAACATGTCGGAGACGAACACGCACCTTACAAAACAAGACGCGTCTCTATCACTTTTTGCACCCCAGTGTCTGGAAACGCGTCCGTTCATCAAAATAAACCCTGACAGACCCGGCGACTGGCAACCATCCAATCATGTTCGATCAGGAAGAAATGAGGAAAGGCGACAACACGATTTAACCAATTTAAAGATGAAAAATATTTACTACAGGTTTAGTAACACTTACTATTTGACGTCATCTTACCTTCAGTGTTCTGTGTATCACGGAGCAACGTCACAGTCCTGTGTGAAGACGGAGTTTCACTTCACGCTCCTGGGGTTAGCAGTCGGACAGGAGTGGGTCGCCGCTGCCACGTACAGAACCTCCGTCCAGATGGCAGTAAAACTCAGAGTAGATCCGCACAGGAAAATAGTCCGTGGGTCTCCTATAATTCCTAGCAGTGGGTTGGACAACAGAAGACAATAAATAATAAAAAAAAAAAACATTACTGCAAATAAAAAAAGACTTAATCTATGATGCGGGGACTAAAAAGCAATTTTAATTTATTCTCTGCGGCAAGAAGGGCATCTTCCATAAAAAATTTTGCCGAACAAATATGATTGTTTATCTAAAATGGAAAGAAGAATGACACGCTGTAACGACACTTAACGGGCCAAGCCGAAAAGTTTCATCTACCTACCTAACTACCTACGTACCCTAACAGTCACCCGTATTTACAAAGTTTGATTTTTGCATAAAATTAGTGGATAATGTTCAAATGTTGAAAAAGATATTTTCGAACATCATTAGTGATGACGATTTATGGCAGAAGCGGTAATGATGTTCTGGAAGAATTTGGTTTGTATAATGCATGATGTGGCGTATTTCGTGCACACAGTAAGCATTAAAAAACTGTGACCTAGTAGAAATTTCTGTCCAACAAGGCCCCCCGAGTGAGCGATCAGAAGCTTCTTCTTTGAACTGTCCACTCTTTTAGGGTTCTTACGGTAATTTAATCCAAGCAGTTCGTCACGTTTCCAATCTGGAACTGGGTTTACAGAGTATTCTCTATTGATAGACTGAACAACATCTGGAGAAAAAAGACATGTGGCTATGGTTTCACTGTGTATGAGCTTTCTCTACTAAACGCAAGCAGTATACGACAACTTGCTTAAAGTTATTATAAAATCAAATCTTTAAAAATTTGAAGTCAGTGTGATTTCAGTGGGAGAAACTACTTTATGTTCTGTTGTGGCGTGTTGATACACGTTTGGCAACCTAAAGCTTCTTGAGGCATATCTGATGAAACGACTCTTGTGATTGCATTACACGTTGCAAAGCCTTGACAATGAAAAAATACGCTTTAGCTGGAAACAGAAGTGAAAGGATGAGTTGTCATAAGTGCTTTAGTTTCTTCTTGGTCGTCAGTGAAATATTTTTGTAGATCATTATCAGCGCAAGCTGTGACACATTAAATATATTTAACCTTTCAAAATACAGTAATCTTATACAACACAACACAAACGCAGATTATCTAATGTTGGATTGGCAATGTAGTCCAAACGTTCTATTTGTATTACTGACAAACTATTGTAATTCAACATAACATCATTAGTGATGGAGCGTTGAATGATGTTCAAATTTTTTTATTTTTTTCTATTATCTTCGATTGCACATGCCTTGTTTTCTAGGGTGGTAAATGCATTCAAGTATAGCATGCTCTATTTCTGACTACTGTATTTCACTTCTTGACTGATTGCTCACAGGAGAAAACAGTTATATTAAGGCTGATCCAAGTATTTAACTCATAATAAAATACACAAAACGTACAACTTGATGAAAAGATTATTCCAAATGTAAATCAGACCGTTATGTATTATACTTATTATGCCCAAAACATGACAATGTATGAAAGCTGCGAAAAAAATATCATGAAATTCCTTCAAGAAAAAAAGCAGAACCGGAGAGCCCTGGGGGGCTTCGACCATAAATTAGTATGTACAATAAAAAGCGCAATCCGCTATGCTTGTTTCAAGGGATCATTCCTAAACAGGAGTTGATTTTACTCCTATTCTTCGTGAAATGTGTTCTACCGTCTGTTTACTGGGGACTAATGTTTTTTACACATGTAATTCTTAGTTTTAGTATTATTACTACGCTGAAAACTTTTTATGAAGTCATTTGCCTTTCCCTAGGTGACGAGGGAATACCACCGTGAAATAAACTGCAGCGGTCAACGTGTCGCTGCACGTTTCAACAATGACCACTAGATGTCAGCGGTGTTCAAAGCATAAAATAAATACACGCCTTTGGCATTTTTTTGTCACGAACCACTTACTGATTGATAATCTGTATTACTGCGACAAAATTGTCTGCCTTGGCTTGTTACCCCATGTAACAGGGGCGTTTCTAGGGTTAAGCCTTCAGGGGTAGGACAGATGTTTGACCATGTGCAATATTTTGTTGTTGTTGACACAGCTATGCAAGGTAGACTAAAACGTACAAGGCTGAGACTAAAGATGACAACATTCTGGCACATAAAAATATAACTCATGTAATCATTTCATCATACTCGTTATTTGTGTAGCACTGTAGATGTTACAGGAGGCTAGAACCAATGCCTGGCTCATATGAGCAATTATAATTAAACAGACAAGGTGAAGACCACAGGCCGATGGGAGGACAAGAACTGCAAGAGTGGTAATATAACAAGGCTGGATGCAGACAAAGACATAATAACACAATTGGCATAATCATAGACACAAGAATACCAAGACACAATAACATCAACACTCGTATTTAGCATGACCACAGATCACATCCACAGGAACAATAACCAATATAACGAAACACAACAGAAGTCTAAGTCATAGTGGCTACATTGCTAATAAAACTAAGCAATGTTCCAGGCACACAAACCCAGAAACTTGTGTGAAATGTGTGAAATACATGTGTGAAATATTAATACATCACCATATTGTCACTTTACGGCATGAATTTATGAACTTTTAACATATTATCATTAAGAGTCCCATGGGCCTTTCCAGTCCTGTCTCAAATCAAGCACAAGCCAGTGTTTCATTTTTTTTTACTGGTTTAGTTCTATCTGCTCTCAGGTTGGTGCTGTACAAATGCATCCAATACATATTACTTCATATCTCTGGTTCTATTTGGAGTAGACAAATAACATTGGTATCGCTGGAAAGGTAAACATGTGGTTAAGGTGAAGTGGGGCTACGCCATGTGATGCTCCGTGCTTAACAAAGATTCATCCCTACAGTGGGTGACTATAGGGTTTGTAAGATTATGTTTGCCTTAATAGATTGAAGGTTGGCTGATAAGTAGCGGTATAAATCAGAAAAACAAGGAAATTAGATAAGGAGACTTGATGGTAGACGGAGGAGGTACAGGAGTGTATACAGAGAAAGAGCTTAGCTACGAAGAAGTGGGACACTGAGAGGACTGAGGAGAGTAGACAGGAGTACAGGGAGATTCAGCGTACGGTGAAGGTAGAGGTAGCAAAGGCCAAACAAGGGACTTATGATGACTTGTAGGCTAGGTTGGACAATAAGGAGGGAGCCACTGATCTATACAGGTTGGCAAGACAGAGAGACAGAAATGGGAAGGACGTGCAGCAGGATGTGGAAGTCTATTGACAGGTGCCAGTAGTGTGATGGGAAGATGGAAAGAGTGCTTTGAAGAGTTGATGAATGAGGAAAATGAGTGAGAACAAAGACTAGATGAGGTGGCTGTTGTGTACCAGGAAGTAGCAAAGATTAGTCAGGATGAAGTAAGGAGGGCATTGAAGAGGATGAAGAGCAGAAAGGCACTCAGTCCTGATGATATACCTGTGGAGGTATGGAAGTGTCTAGGAGAGGTGGGAGTAAAGTTTCTGACTGGGTTGTTCAAAAAGATCTTAGTGAGAAGATGCCCAAGGAATGGAGGAGAAGTGTGCTGGTGCCCATTTTTAAGAACAAGGGAGATGTGCAGAGTTGCAGCAGCTACAGAGGAATAAAGCTAATGAGCCATACAATGAAGTTATTGGAAAGAGTAGTTGAAGCTAGACTAAGGACAGAGGTGAGCATTTGTGAGCAGCAGTATGGTTTCATGCCAAAAAAGAGTACTACAGATGTAGTATTTGCTTTGACGGTGCTGATAGAGAACTACAGAGAAGGCCAGGCGGATCGGCATTGTATTTTTGCAGATCTGGAGAAAGCTTATGACAGGGTGCCCAGAGAAGAACTGTGGTATTGTATGAGGAAGTCTGGAGTGACAGAGAAGTATGTTAGAGCGGTGCAGGACATGTATGAGGACTGTAAGACAGTGGTGAGGTGTGCTGTAGGTGTGACAGAGGAGTTCAAGGTGGGGGTGGGACTGCATCAAGGATCAGCTCTGAGCCCCTTTTTGTTGGTGATGGACAGGCTGATATTCCGAGACAGGAATATCCATGGACTATGATGTTTGCAGATGACATTATGATCTGTAGTGCGAGCAGGGAACAGATGGAGGAGAACCTAGAGAGGTGGAGGTTTGTCCTGGAAAGGAGAGGAATGAAGGTTAGCCGCAGTAAGACAGAGTACATGTGTGTGAATGAGAGTGACCCAAGTGGAAGAGTGAGGCTACAAGGAAAAGAGATCAAGAAGGTGGAGGATTTTAAGTACTAAGGGTCAACAGACCAGAGCAATTGAGAGCGTGGAAAAGAGGTGAAGAAGTGTGTACAGGCAGGATGGTATGGGTGGAGAAAAATGTCAACTGACTTGAATGCTGGAGGTTGTGGGTTCGAATCCCGGTCGGGACAAACACTATCCAGTCAATCCAGGAGGGGCGTGGCCTGGAATGCAGGAGGGCGTGGTTTCGAACCCCAGACATGGCGGGCACTATCCAGTGAGGGTCCTTAGGCAAGACCCTTAATGCTAGACGAGCCTACCTCAATCATGAGCGAACACAATAAAGATAGAGTCACACCGGCTCGGACATCGCCCAGGTCAACAAGGTCCGCGTCAGTTGCTAGGGAACCAGGGCAATCTGATGAGAAATGGGTTACTGGAACAAGAACCATCCCCACAGGGAACATAACTGAGACCAACAAGCGGATTCACAGTACAGCAAAAGTAATCCTCGAGATGCTGGGATATAAGATCAACACAGGGCATAACAAACAATGCCCTCCATGGAAGAGACGGTTAGAGGCCAAGATAAAGGCAACACGGAGAGAAGTCAGCCAGCTAGCCGAGCTACAGAAAGGGAACATGGTGAATAAAGGGGTACCCAGGAAATACAGCAAGCTCTCCATACCTGAAGCACTCGAAACTGCCAAACAGAGACTAACGGCTCTGGCTACCTGAAGAGATACACCAAGGAGATAGAGGCCTTCTCCACTCAACCAGCAAAGGTGTACTCTCAGTGGCAGGGAAATAGCATCCAGTCAGACCCACCAAGAGCTGAGGTGGAAAAATACTGGAAGGGCATATGGGAAAGAGAAGCATCACACAACACCGATGCCCAGTGGCTAGTGGACATGAGGACTGACCACAGCTGCCTCCCAGAACAAGAACCAGTAACCATCTCAATGGCAGACATCCAAGAAAGAGTGTCAAAGATGAAGAGTTGGTCAGCACCGGGCCCCGATATGATCCATACATACTGGCTAAAGAAGCTGACAGCACTCCCTGAGCATCTAGCAGCACAGATGAACCAGCTGCTAAGGGATGGGATGCACCCAGAATGGTTGACTGAAGGCAGGACAGTCCTGATCATGAAAGACCCACAAAAGGGATCTACCCCATCCAACTACCGGCCAATAACCTGTCTCTGTACAACATGGAAGCTCCTGTCAGGCATCATGGCGGCTAAGATGAGTAGGCACATGGATCAATATATGAGCGGAAAGAAATTGGTAGCAACACCAGGGGAGCCAAGCACCAGCTACTGGTGGACAGAGCAGTACACAGAGACTGTAAGAATAGGCAGACCAACTTGTGCACCGCCTGGATAGATTACCAGAAAGCCTGTGACTCAATGCCACACACGCGGATACTGGAATGTCTGGAACTGTATAAGATCAACAGGACACTAAGAGCCTTCATCAAGAACTCAATGGGAATGTGGAAGACAACCCTGGAGACTAACTCCAAGCCAATTGCCCAAGTTAACATCAAGTGCGGCATATACCAAGGGGATGCACTATCACCACTGCTGTTCTGCATAGGCCTGAACCCCCTCAGTCACATCATCACAAAGAGTGGCTACGGATAGCGATTCCGAAGCGGGACAACAATCAGCCATCTCCTCTACATGGATGACATCAAGCTGTATGCCAGGAATGAGTGAGAAATTGACTCACTGATCCACACCACCAGGATCTACAGCAACGACATAGGGATGTCATTCGGATTAGACAAATGTGGCCGGATGGTATCAAGAAGAGGCAAGATGATCAGAACTGAAGGGGTTGACCTACCAGGGGGCAGGATAGAAGACATCAAGGACAGCTACAAATACCTTTGAATCCCACAGGCTAATGGCAATCATGAGGAGGCCGCAAGGAAGTCATCCACAGCCAAATACCTCCAGAGAGTAAGGCAAGTCTTGAGAAGTCAGCTGAATGGCAAGAACAAGGTCAGAGCCATCAACATGTATGCACTGCCGGTCATCAGATACCCCACTGGGATCATAAGCTGGCCAAAGGAGGAGATAGAAGCCCAGATATCAAGACTAGAAAGCTCCTCACCATGCATGGAGGGTTTCACCCCAAGTCCAGCACCCTGAGGCTGTACACTAAGCGAAAAGAGGGAGGCCGAGGACTAGTGAGCATCAGGGCCACTGTCCAGGATGAGACATCGAAAATCCAAGATTTTCATTCCAGTGAATGCCTTAGACAGCAGAAACCTGAGGAGGAAGAGGAGGAGGAGACAACATGGAGGGACAAGCCCCTACACGGCATGTACCACCGTCAGATAGAGGAAGTGGCTGATATCAAGAAGACTTACCAATGGCTGAATAAAGCTGGACTGACAGATAGCACAGAGGCATTGATCATGGCAGCACAAAAACAGGCCCTAAGTACAAGAGCAATAGAGGCCAATATCTACCACAGTAGATCTGACCCAAGGTGCAGGCTATGTAAAGAAGCCCCAGAGTCAGTCCAGCATGTGGGAGTGGGGTGTAAGATGCTCGCCAACTCAGCATACATGGAAAGGCACAACCAAGTAGCCGTGATAGTGTACAGGAACATCTGTACCCAGTGTCGACTAGAAGTACCCAAATCCCAATGGGACATACCACCAAAGGTAGTTGAGAACGACAACGCTAAGATCCTGTGGGACTTCAGCTTCCAGACTAACAAACAGCTGCTGGCTAATAAACCGGACATAGTGGTGGTGGACAAAGAGCAGAAGAGAGCAGTGGTGATAGATGTGGCGATTCCAGCTGATGCCAATATCAGGAAGAAGGAATACGAAAAGATTGAGAAGTATCAAGGGTTGAAAGAACAGCGGGAACAGATGTGGAAGGTCAAGGTTAATGTGGTCCCCGTGGTAGTAGGAGCACTTGGGGCAGTGACCCCAAACTGGAAGAGTGGCTCCAGCAGATTCCTGGAACAATATCTGAAGCCTCAGTCCAGAAGAGCGCAGTCCTAGGAACAGCTAAGATACTGCGCAGAACCCTCAGACTCCCAGGCCTCTGGTAGAGGACCCGAGCTTGAGGATGACACAAGATACCACCCCACAAGGGTGAGAGGGACATTATATATATATATATATATATATATATATATATCCTATTTCTTTATGGAATATCTGCCTTGTGATTGGTTATCTTTGCCATTAATAATAATGCAAATGGCTCAAACCTATCCACAAGACAATCTGTTGATCCAACAGGCCGTTTCTTCTCAAAACAGCAAAGAAATTTTTTTTGATATGCTGTTAAATTTTTTTCATTACACAGGAAACTGAATGACATATCATGCATTCCATTGCACAGAAAACAATCTCAGAGTGCAAGCACAATAAAGCAATATCTTTTTAATATACAAAAGTGCTATAGAGATGTTTTCTGGCTCCATATGGAAACAGCAGCATTTATGAGGGTTGCATGACGACAAAATGTCTGCAGAACACCAAGAATCTTACACTCATGCATTGAGTAGAGGTAAGGGTTTTTAGGATGTCTAGACAACTTCCTTTCTTGAGGCATCATCTTGTGCATGTTTGGTAAATCTCGTAGACAAGGTCAAAGACGTTCCCTTGTTGAAAAAAGATAATTTAAAGACAGCACACACATGTAAGACAGTGTTGCACTCATAAACGGATTCTATCTAGTGTTCTTTTTTAACCTTAAGCTTGTCTGTGTGAGCCCAAATGATTGAATGAACACACACAGAGTAGGTTTTGGGTTTCAAGCTCTTTAATCAAACCCCATCAGCTGAGCTCAAGGACATTGACAATGATTAAAGCCTGTGTGCCATTTATCCTACCCTGGTGGGGGTTAAAGCAACACAGTAAGGGACAGAGAATGCGATAAAGTGTGTGTCTGGTAGTGTGACTCCAACCAGGTAATGAGGCAGAAAGATGTTAGAGACACAAGAGAGGGATCATGAATTCTGCCACATGAGAGGAATATTCCCACGAGGCTCTTCTTTTAGGGTATGTGCACATGTTAAAATATAATACATCCTTTGTTTATCTTGAAGGAGGAGTTTGTTAGGAATGTCCTGGAAGTAAAAAGAGTGTCAGACAGAGTTATGAGTCTGAAGCTAGAAATCGAAGGTGTGTTGTTCAATGTTGTTAGTGGGTATGCTCCACAGGTAGGATGTGAGCTGGAGGAGAAGGAGAAATTCTGGTTGAACTTTGATGAAGTGATGCAGAGCATACCTAGAAGTGAGAGAGTTGTCATTCGTGCAAACTTCAATGGACATGTTGGTGCACGAAACAGAGGTGATGAGGAGTTGATGGGCAGGTTTGGTATCCAGGAGAGGAATGCAGAAGGACAGATGGTGGCTGACTTTGGAAAAAGGATGGAAACGGCTATAGTGAATACTTTCTTCCGGATGAGGCAGGAACATAGGGTAACCTATAAGAGTGGAGGTAGGACAGACTGACGGACGGATGGACAGACCAAACCTGCCCATCAACTTCTCATCACCTCTGTTTCCTGCACCAACATGTCCATTGAAGTTTGCACGAATGACAACTCTCTCACTTCTAGGTATGCTCTGCATCACTTCATCAAAGTCCAACCAGAATTTCTCCTTCTCCTCCAGCTCACACCCTACCTGTAGAGCATACCCACTAACAAAGTTGAACCACACACCTTCGAATTCTAGCTTCAGACTCATAACTCTGACACTCTTTTTACTTCCAGGACATTCCTAATAAACTCCTCCTTCAAGATAAAAACAATTTCTATTTCGATTTCTAGCTTCAGACTCATAACTCTGTCTGACGGACGGATGGACAGACAGACAGACAGACAGATACTTAATTAATCCCGGAGGAAATTGCACATATCCACTGCTCAGGCATTTCATAATGAATACATACTGGATAAAAAAAGAAACACTGACAACCAAGGACCATACCACAAGACATACGCTACACTAGCAGACCACATGTGGCATTAACAGGACATATACTAAATTATCACTAAATATAAACAGTATAAAATAAAATAAAATAAAATAACATAAATAAAAATAAAAAGTGCCAGTGAAAATTAGCAGGAGACTCACATGGTGGGTAAGGTACACCCTTCTTACAATGTAAGGCGTCACTATCTAATATCACAACATCTATATCTATCTAATATCACATTAATCTATCTATCTAATGTCACAACTATCACAACTATCTAATATCACAACATCTGAAATCTAATATCTATCTAATATCTATCTCACAATGGTCAAAAAATATAAGGTGTCACTATCTAATATCAAACCATCACAATGCCTTGGCCCTACTACACTGCAGCACAGGCTGAACATCTCATCCCCTCCATTCAACCATGTGCAGATCTCGCCACCTCCCCCTCGCTCCTCCTGAGAGAGTCATTGTTACCCCCTGATGGCATGGGGCACGAAGGAGGACCTCAGCCTCTCTGTGGAGGCGCTGTGTGACAGCAGTCCTGCCACTGAAGGTGCTTCTCTGCTTGGAGAAGGTGGTGTGCAGGGGGATGGCTGGTGTTATTCATGATAGGAGCATACAGGTAGACAGCATCTTGTGTAGACGGTGTAACCTGAAGAAGATCAGTGAATGCAAAGTAGTGGGTAAACCAGAGTGTAGACAAACAGCATAGGATGGTGGTGTGTTGGATGACTCTGGTGGTGAGGAAGATGAAGAGGGCAAAGGCAGAGCAGAGGACAACTGGTGGAAGCTGAAAAAGGAGAGTGTTACATGACTTTTAGGAGGGTAGTTAAGACAGGCTCGTTGGTGGTTCAGGAGTTGCTTCTAAATGGACAACTACATATAATGTGATCAAGGAGATAGGTAGGAGAGTACTTGGTGTGTCATCTGGAAGGAAGAAGATAAGGGGACTTGGTGGTGGAATGAGGAGGTACAGGAGTGTATACAGAGAAAGAGGTTAGCTAGAAGAAGTTGGACTCTGAGAGGACTGAGTAGAGTAGACAGGAGTACAGGGAGATGCAGCATAAGGTGAAAGTACAGGTAGCAAAGGCTAAATAAGGGGCTTATGATGACTTGTATGCTAGGTTGACAATAAGGAGGGAGAGAGACTGACCTCTAGAGGTTGGCAAGACAGAGATGGGAAGGACATGCAGCAGGTTAGGGTGATTAACAATAGGGATGGAAGTGTATTGACAGGTGCCAGTAGTGTGATGGAAAAATGGAATGAGTACTTTGGAGAGTTGATGAACAAGGAAAATGAGAGAGCACAAAGAGGCATGGAAGTGTCTAGGAGAGGTGGGAGTAAAGTTTCTGACTGGGTTGTTCAAAAAGATCTTAGTGAGAAGATGGCCCAAGGAATGGAGGAGAAGTGTGCTGGTGCCCATTTTTAAGAACAATGGACATGTGCAGAGTTTGTGGCAACTACAGAGGAATAAAGCCGATGAGCCATACAATGAAGTTATGGGAAAGAGTAGTGGAAGCTAGACTAAGGGCAGAAGTGAGCATTGTGAGCAGCAGTGTGATTCATGCAAAAAAAAATAGTACTACAATGCCATATTTGCTTTGAGGATATTGATAGAGAAATACAGAGAAGGCCAAACGGAGCTGCATTGTGTTTTTGTAGATCTGGAGGAAGCTTATGACAGAGTGCCCAGAGAGGAACTGTGGTATTGTATGAGGAAGTCTGGAGTGGCAGAGAAGTATTGTTAAAGCGGTGCAGGACATGTATGAGGACTGTAAGGCAGTGGTGAGGTGTGCTGTAGGTGTGACAGAGGAGTTCAAGGTGGAGGTGGGACTGCATCAGGGATCAACTCTGAGCCCCTTCTTGTTCGCTATGGTGATGGACAGGCTGACAGATGAGGTTAGACAGGAATCTCCATGGACTATGATGTTTGCAGATGACATTGTGATCTGCAGTGAGAGCAGGCAACAGGTGGAGGACAAGCTAGAGAGGTGGAGGTTTGTCCTGGAAAGGAGAGGAATGAAGGTTAGCCGCAGTAAGACAGAATACATGTGTGTGAATGAGAGGGACCCAAGTGGAAAGTGATGTTACAGGGAGAAGAGATCAAGAAGGTGGAGGATTTTAAGTACATAGGGTCTACAGTCCAGAGCAATGGAGAATGTGGAAAAGAGGTGAAGAAGTGTGTACAGGCAGGATGGAACGGGTGGAGAAAAGTGTCAGGTGTGATAGAATAGTTTCAGCTAAAATGAAAGGAAAGGTGTACAAAACTGTGGTGAGACCAGCGATGTTGTTTGGTCTAGAGACAGTGTCACTGAGGAAAAGACAGGAGGCAGAGCTGGAGGTAGCAGAGATGAAGATGCTGAGGTTCTCTCTGGGAGTGACCAGGAAGGATAGGATCAGGAATGAGTACATCACATGTTAGAGGTTTTGGAGATAAAGTCAGAGAGGCCAGACTGAGATGGTTTGGACATGCCTAGAGGAGAGATAGTGAATACAGGTATATGGTAGAAGTATGCCGAGTTTTGAACTGCCAGGCAGGAGGCCTAGGGGAGATCAAAGAGGAGGGTTTATGGATGTAGTGAAAGAGGACATGAAGGTAGTGGTGTGAGAGAAGAAGATGCACTAGACAGGGTAGATGGAGGCAACTGATTCACTGTGGCGACCCCCAAGGAAAAAACGAAGGAGAAGAACAATATTCACACCAGCATGGTCATTCATTTTTTCAACCGCTTAATCCGCTTACGCAGGTCGCGGGGGAGCCGGTGGCTATCCCAGCAGTCTCAGGGCGTGAGGCGGGGGACACTCTGGGCATTATTCCAGTTGTACCCGCGAGCCACATAGAAACAAACAATCACTCACGCACACACTCACTCCTACTGTCAATCAACCTAAAGTGCATGGCTTTTGGAGGTGGGAGGAAGCCGGAGAACCCGGAGAGAACCCACGCAGACACGGGGAGAGCATGCGAACTCCACACAGAGCGGGACTCAAACCCGGGTCCGCCGTGTTGTGAAGCGACAGCGCTACCCACTGCGCCACCGTGCCACCCAGCATGTTCATATATAAATTAAAAAAATAAAACAATAATGGTTGAGCAGTGGGTAGCGCTGTCGCCGCACAGCAAGGTGGTTCCGGGTTGAAGTCCCGCTCTGTGTGGAGTTTGCATGTTCTTGCCATGTTTGCATGGGTTCTCTCCGGGTTCTCCGGCTTCCTCCCACCTTCAAAAAACATGCGCTTGGGTTAATTGGCCATTCCAAATTGCCCGTAGTGTGTGAGCGTGTGCGTGCATGGTTGTCTCTCTTTGTGTGGTTCTGCAGCACACTGGCGTCATGCCTGGAGTTTCTCCCATCTCATGCCCTAAGACAGCTGGGATTGGCTCCAGCTCCCTGTGACCCACTACGGCGGATAAAGCGGTTCAGAAAATGAATGAAAAAAAAACAAAAACAATGACCTCTGTCGTAAAATTTTGAGGGTAAAACACATTTTATCCTCTAGTGCTATAAGAAACTGCACTATGCAGAACTGACGTTTCCAATGTAAGAAATGGAGAGTACAAACATACCAATCTGTCATTGACTGTTTGACTCAACATTTAGGTTTTAAAATTCTTTATGAAATATAAGGAACACAGAAATATGCTCTGTAAATGAAAATGAGTTGCTGATGGTATGTGCTAAAGTCTGCAAAATTCTTATTCCTCCCTCGTATTATTCTGTGAAATCATCTGTTTTTAATTTTTGACCCTGCAATATTGCAACCACATAACTTAACATTCATTATTTCCCTGCATCTACTTGATTCCACATGGAGCACTCCAGGCATAACACTGTGCAGCTGGGACACCATTGTTTCCAGCTTGTACTATTACAAAGGACTAACCATTTCCAAAGAGGGAACATATGAGGAAACATTTTTTTTACCTCAGTAAAAAAAAAATCAACTTAGAGAGTGGACAACCATACAGGGTACAATAGAGCAAATGGCCGATGAATAGACCTGAGGCACAAGAGAGAAAGTTCAGGACAAAAATCACTTTCAAATTTGAGAAGGAAGAAATGAGATGAATCAGCAGATCTTCCAGCCAAGCCACGGCATGCAGTGACACACCCACAGACAAAAAGAAAGAAAGAGAAATTGTAGAAACATGAGAAGATTTGGATCCAAATTACCACAACAGAATGTTTCATTTTGACTTGATTTGAAGATCAGACTCTGTCTTAATCTTAATCTGATTCAGCAATGTGTCAAATTTAATTTCTTATCAAATGTTCCTGAACTCTAGCCAAAGAAAACTGACATTAAGGAAACATCATTTTTCTTGAATCTAGCAATCAAACTAATAATCATGACAATGTGATTCCAGATTCTAGAGGTATGTTTTCAAGGTCAATCTATTTCATACTGATGGGATTGGCTCATTTTATCCTGTCTCTCCTCGCTTTTTCTGAGCTTACACTGGCAAACCTGGTACCTGGTACCCGATTCTATTGTTGCTGTCACCTGTGGAGGTAATATAAATGGAAATGTGCTAACAATGTGCTAACAAAAAGCATGCAGAGTAGAACAGAGGTAAACAAATACTTGCATTTCAAAAAAGAGAGTTAATCCAGCTGATGTCGGACTCATTGGCTCATTCGCTGCTATCCAGTCTTCTCAATCATACTTCATGTTGTTTGTCTGCAGCACAGTGGGTTGATTGCAGCGTGTTGTCGCTAGAAACTAGGTTGATAAAAGCTGTGACTGAATAAAAAATTTCACTAACAAGAAAATGATCGAATCTGGATCCATATTATTTTATATAGTCAAATTTGTTTAAACCATAATGTCAGTTTAAGCATTGGGTTATACTCTTCCATTTATTACTTATTTCACTGTGATCTTTGCTTTGGTTTCTATTTGGTAAATACATTCCATCAACAATCTTCATGACATGGTTGGAAATGATTGAATATTTTCAGACAACATATATAAATATTAGGCTATGCCACCCATTACAGCAGGAGAAGTTGATATTTGTGCAACAGTTTAGATGACATCATTCTCCTAACACAGATCATCCAGACAGAATCAGACAGCTTGTGATTACAACACCACTTGTTTTACTTGCTTCCCCTCATGTTCTCTGCAATGTGACACAGATAAAATAAGCATAAACAGGAATCCAAAAGCGCCTACCAGGGAGGAAAGGGTAGGGACATGGGAGCGCTGTAGTTCCAGGTATGTGCTGGGAATTGGCTTGAAGTGCATGTATATCAGGACTGTCAACCTGCTCATCTGTTCAATAAATCTCTGTGGCCCTCTCATCCATCATGGGTCTACTGTGGGTCATACTTTAATGTTTAAAATAAAGGGACAGTCTGTAAATAGTATTTCATGACATTTTCTGAAACATGCTTTCAAAAATTCAAGAAATTCTTATTATTTGTTTTTCTCTTAATTTGTTAACATTGTTCATGAACATTTGCATTGAACTTGGGACCAGCACATAAAGTTTGATGCACTGAAGTATGATGGGATAATGAAAACTCAAGTTATTTTCCTTGATGGTGTAGGATTATTTCTAGTTTGTCTAAAGTCTGAGAATGTATGTGATATTGAATTGGTCTCTTGTTTTTTTTAGTTTGTCAATCACACAGGTTTCAGTTTTCCAGTTGCTTCATTATTTTTTCTCTAGATGATGTCATAACAGCTCATTGTGCAATGTTTATCTGTAAAACCACTATCATGATGCACTGATGTCTCCTGATGTTGGGATCCATCTGGTTTGATATCAGTGCCACTGTTTTTACACAGTAACTGGCATAAGTTAGCGTCTGACTCAGACAGAGCTCAGCATGCCTTAAGACGTTGGAAAGACAAAGTCTCGGGAAATTCTGTGAGGTCATTCCTGTAGTAGAAATTTTAAAGTCAAGACCAATGACTCACTCTTCTACTGGCTGAGGAAAAATCAAGAAAAGAAAAGAGAAGAGAAGAGGTTTTTTCTACCAGCTGCGTACCAAGGTGCATTTCCCCATTATTTTAAAACACAAGAAATTAAAGTCTTTGTATTTTCTTTGTCTTTCTTTCTTGAAATATTTCTACAGTTAATGAACCTGCAAATTTTTTCATCAGAAATAGTTGAACATAACCTTCATCTCAACCAACTAGATTATTAAAATTTTCCATTAACTTTTATGCATGAGCTGTGATGATATAATGGTAAACAAAACAACCCCATGAAACATATCATCTGTTTTATACTCAATATATAGGCTGGGGATCCTCTGATCCAAATGAACTAAGCGTTTGAATTTAAAGAATTAAAAAGTACATCCTTCTTCTCTTCTGAAATGTCATGGTGTAAAAGTTGAAGTGCATTAGGCTCAGAAATCGGCCTTGAGTAAATGTGCTTAATTACTTAACTATTAGCACCATTTTCATTAAAAATAGCAGTTTTTTCTTATTTTCAGACATTCTCATCATTATACTTACATAAAAGTAGCTTTTTCAAAGACGACTTTTATTCGTAAGGAAGCATTTTTCTAGGGAGCTAATGCAGTAAGATATCAAAGTGTTCCCTCCAGCGGTGCTGGTAGTTGTTGACATGTCACAGCCTGGTCCGTCTCTCGGTCAGGTTTTGGCCCCTCCCACTTTGTTCAGGCTGGAAAGCGGGGCGAAGAGGGGCGGGGTATCTCACGTCAGTTTCTTTATTTAAACTTGATTCAAGGGGAAAGCAAAGTTTTCTCAGACGAGGTATCGTTGCCTAGCAGCCAGCTAGGAGACTCGCTGTTGTGCGTTTCCTCGTTTGTTGGTACGCGCATACCGAGGAACTGCGACCGCTTCTCGGCCCTGCCTGTCATCGGTCTGTCTCCCATCTCCTTTCCACTCGACAAACATGTCCCCACACCGTCACACTGAAGGGACCCTCTCCGTGGGTTTTCGACTGGTCGGAGGACGGGATTTCAGCACACCGTTAACCATCTCCAGGGTAAGTACAGACTGCTGTGCGTCGTTTATGTGGCGTGGTCATCCATTGAGCCGTGTGCAATCCTTGCGAAATATTTTTCTGCTTCAGGATCTTGGATAATAATACTTTTTACAAACATTCCTGTGGTACTGATTTGGGATTCGAGAGGAGAAAAGCTGAAATATCTAAGTAATTGTAACTCAATTTTGAAGGAAATTTCTATCTCTAACAGCAGCGTTTTGTGTATGAAAGTAAAAGCTGAGGGACAGTGGAATCGAATTACTTGCGACTTAAGTTGCCAGTTTAATTGAAGCCCTTCATTATGATTTGTCAGTCATACTGTAAGCAGCAGGAGACAGAAGAAAACTAATATGCAGATTCATATGTTAGATAAATCCACCCTTATTCCCCATGGTTCTGAAGTTAATGTTGAAATAACTGAGACAACCGATGGCCAAAACTGCAGTAGGTCCAAAACTAGTCCAGGACATTGCATTATGATCATGATCATTCCATTAATATATTATTTTTACTGTTAGTTAGTACTACTGCTAGTAGTGCTGATGAAAAATGGTGGCATTCATAAGGATTTGTGAAACTTTCCTGGCCCTCAGAATTTGGGTCAAAAGTCAGTGTGCTGGCAGTGGATCTGGCAGTAGCCAATACTTTATCTATGCCAGGATAAACACAGCACAGTTCTGCTGCAGCCTGTCAGAATGCAGTGAGTGGAGGGGTGGAAGAGGGTACCAACATTTGTTTTTCATTAGAGCTTATTGGTGCTGCTGAAGGATTCCAGGTGTTGTGCTGAAGTCCCCAACCATCCCTTTAACTACAGGGCTTTCGCGCTTCAAACTAGAGGTGTAATTTTTACGTTTTACAGCAAGTGATTAACAAGCTTTGAGAGGCACAGACAAGCCCCTGAAGGTCACCTGAAGTGCTCTCTATATCAAGTCTTCACTACAGCCTTTAAAAGGAATTGTGATGCAATGGTGAGGCCATACTTTGACTCTTGGTGTGCGTGCAAGGCTTCACAGTTGTGGGGTCTGTGTGCAATTTAAAAAACTTTCATGCTAGGCACCTTTGCTTCTCTTGCCCAGAGTGAAATGTAGGCAAAAATTAAGCATGACATCAGAAACCTCAAAGTCATTGTACGTTAAGGTCTTCTTTTGCTGCAAGTTGAATATTGTTGGCAAATCTGCATTTTAGTGAAGCACTCTTCAGTCTTTGATCTTTCAGGTTCAGTTTGTCTCACTGTTCCCAGTTTCCACTTCCACCAATTACAGGCTTTATTTGGAAAAAAAGGTGGAAAAGCAATCCACACTCTAATCCAAATTCTAGTCAGTCTCAGGGACGTCTTTTGTAGTTGGAAGATTGGGCAACACAGTGCTGATGGCATCATTGAAATCACTGTAATTACATGAATCACTTTACAGACAGTTGCAATGCATAGTTAAAATTGCTATAAAAGCAGCACTCCTGTGTAATAGAGGGAGTACTGGATCATTTTTAATCTTGGCATAGAGGAAGAAACAGCTGGTTAGATGCATGCATATTTACCAAAATATGTAATGGCAGAACGTAAATACTCAGTCTCTTGGCAGTAGGTCTGTATCTCCACTTCCTCTTCAAGAGTCCTTCCTTTCTGCCAGCCATTGCAATCTTGGAAACCTCCTCTGACAGTATATAACATCTTCAATAGGCAGAGCGAGACACGCGTTTTAAACCTAATGTCTGATGCCACTTTACTGGAGTGGACAAATGAGAATTAAATTTATGGAGAAGTGACTGAAAAGCAGAAAAATGGAAAAGAAATGCACTTTACATGTGGTAGCTGGTTTTTTGCTTTGTTTGAGCCAAAATTGGACCAGTTGCTCCTGATATAATTGATAGTATCTCCTAAACTCACTTCATCAAATGCAATTCCAATGTGCTGAATGGTGACACAGAAAGGCATAGAGTGAGGGAAAGTGAGAATACTTCTCGATAAGACGATAAGACGTCTTATTGTATGCAAAATGCATCTTTTGGGGAATTGTAGTGTCTTTTTATTCAAATGATTCAATTAAAGCTCTTTACTTTACTTTCTTTCTCTTTTCCTGAACCTGTAGTTAAAGTCAGTGAAAGTAGTAAACAATTTCTGATTTATAGTAGCTGTTCATTTGCTGAAGGTGATAATGAGTTGTGTGTGCGTGCGTGTGCGAATCAGTGGCAGTGGCATAACTACAGAAGCATTTAGAGAGAATATGTTGAATATAGCAGCTGTGGTATAAGACATTTTGTGACACAATATCAAACCTACGGGCATACAGAAATGATGTAGGACATTTGTCAGTCCTCCCAAATGGCAAACATCCATTTTTCTGGACAGGAATTACCTAAACTGATGCGTGAACTGAAGAAACCTCTTGGATGAGAGGCAAAACTTCAGGTTTTTCGTAGAAGTCCATTTGACGTTCATTCAAATGGTCTTGATTCATCTGTCTGTCTGTCTCACTGACTGACTGACTGACTGACAGTCAGTCAGTCATCGTCCTCATCCTCCCATCCATCTTCTTGAAGAGTAGACGACCATAATCATCTCATCTTCAGACTCTTTTCCACCTTGTGTGTCACAGGTGTTGCTGGACCTATCCAGCTGTGAAATGTCTCTACAGCTTTCAGATTATTCTCAATAATCAATCATCATAATTTTTAACCAATTGCTATGATATCTTTTAATACCATTTTTTGTCCAGTGTATAATAATAATTTTAGTTATTTTATTTAGTTATATTGTATTGTTGTGGCACTCCGAGTATAGACAACATGGACAGAAACCATCAGACAGCTGAACCAGACAGAACTCTAATTAATCTGTTTACAGATCAGATTTAGACAGACTAATGACTAATAACAATGACTAATGTCATTAGTCACATGCGTTTCTCTCATGTCTTTGTGTTCTCATTGAATCTCACATGTTTACTCATTTGTTACTGTATTGTTAATTGAATTAGTCTGTTTATTATAGTGCGATGATCACACAACAGTCACAACCTCCACATCCAGACTATAGAAAACACACTTCCACCACAAAGGTGATAGCTGTGGTTCCATTCCAGGTCCAGCAAGCAAACAAAGGTGTTTGTCAAGTTTCTGGGGATAAGAGTCACTGTTCCCACCCAGCAGAAGCCTGTCTGTACAATCCATTCATTGAGCGAGGTGTTGGATCTGGTTTGGCTATAAAAATCTTTCTGCATTAGGAGGTTTTAGAGATGTTTACAGTAATTGGCTCTATTTCCAGGTCCTGAGTTCTTTGTCTGTACTTTGTCTCTGACTACTTATGATCAAAACATTGTGTAACTGAAGTTATTACGTAACTTTAACGTTAAACAAGTTTTTTGACTGTTTACTCATAGTTTAAACAAATACTGAGATTTTGTTTGGCCTGTCAACCACTTTGACTTCCTGGACCAGGCTCCACGTGTATGTCCTGATCCAGATGAGAAAGGTAGGAAGAAAATGTGAATTCCAGAGTTAATCTCCAAGAATTTCTACCAGCATCAGTATTAGTTGTTAGTTGTTGGAGCTGCCTTTTATGGAAAGTTAGTCAGTGTTGAGATTTCCAATCGGGCAGTGTAGTCACTGGTATCATTACCATAAAATGCATTATGGCCACAAGTTGGAGAATGTGATATTTTAATACAATAAAAAAACTGCTCATGCAAACAGTGTGTGCTACTGAGAGATGGTTCTTACTATAAATGCATTCAATGTATGTGCAATTATAAACAGCATACATGGACAAGTTATCGCTGTGAAGAAATTCCACCCATCTGCTGATGCTAACAGTAGGTTCCCGAATGAAAAGGGGGTTTAATTAGTATCACGTGAGCCTAAGATGCTATTTCTTGTAACACTGGATATTTTTCTTGAAATGTTTTTTTTCCATCCACAGTGGTGTAGAAACCGCTTTGTCATCATTTTGATCGGCTTTGCTCCATCTTTTGCTTCAGGTCTGTTTCCAGTTGAGGTCAGAAACCCTGTTTGCTTGTGAATGGCCACCATTACCTATTATGAGTTTGATCCTGCATCGTAATAGAAAAAAAATATTCCAGTAGCTTTTGATGACCGAATGCTTTTTTACTGCCAGTACTCTAATGCAAATAGAAAGACAAAAATAAAACACTGGTCTAACCTTTATTTCTATTTAGCCAATCAGTAGAAAAACCTTATTATAAAATAAGTCATCAAGTCTGTTGATTATTCTGGCATTTCTGTAATAAAAGGAATGTTTGTCATTAAAGTCACATAACTCATTCTGTCAGGGTTAAAGGTGCTGAACTTTAGTCCAAATTGAGGACAGGTTCATGTAGTTGCTCATTTTAGTGTGTTCTTAATGACTGGGGAAACAGCATAACCTCCAGTTAGAGATTTCATTAAATGTTCTCACAAATAAGAAGGTGTTTTAATTTCTCACAAGAAAAAAAATTCTCAATTGAGTCAGTAATTTTCTTTATAGAGATTGTTCTCTGTTGTGTTCTTTATATTTCTTCATCGATAAAGTGGCTTTGGTAACACATATGCATGCATGCATATGCATGCACACACACACACACACACACACACACAAAATTAAAACTTTTGACCTATTATTTTACAGGAACTCAGTCGGGATCATTGGGGCAGTGGGAAGCCATAAATTACAAATTCCACATTGAACCATCGGACTCGACTCTCGCAATTTTGCGCTCTTGGTTTGGATTGTCATTCCAAATTTTGGATGATGATATTTCAATTTTCCCATCATCCATTAGTCTTAACTGAGTTCAAGTATTGGCATATATCCAGGGAAGAAGCACTGCAAATAAAGTGAGCTTTGATGATAATGATGGATATTGGTGTTCGGTAATTGGTCATTTCAACCTTTCAGCTCTCGGAAAAGTTAAAAAGTTCAATTGCCAGAACACCTACCAGATTTATAAAAAAAGTGGGCTGTTCTTTTTTTTGTGCAGTTTATATTTGGTGTTACACTTTAATAACATGTAAACTATAAAAATTTATAAGAATAAACTGCAAAATCAACAGCAAAATAATATAAAATTCAGAGTAATTTACATTGCATTATGATTAACTGATAAATTCATTATATAATCACTGGCGGGAACCCATGGAAATTCCAAGATAAAACAATAATATCAGCTTAGTTTAAAATCAACATGGTGAAATAACGACTTTGTGTTGGCAAATTATGGATTGCGGGCATTGTGAAGCTGTAGATGAATGTTAGCAGGCTAACTGGAGAAAGAAAGCTGACTAATCGTGAGACTGGGAAAGGAGCTAACATTAAAGGAAAAGGCACCTGTCAAAAGAGCAAGTGGAAAAGATATTTTAGAGAAGTGATAGTTCTGTTAGCTGACTACATGAACAGTTACTTATAGAGCGTTTTTGTCAGATGCCCGGCCAGCATTTTGGATACTACATCAATTGTCCCATTTCAACGGAAACCATAGCTGGACAAACCGTTCGTGCTAGCCAGCTAGTTTTCACTCAGAATTTGTTGCCGTTTTCTGTGTCGTTCCTGCTGTTTGGAGTCTCTGCTCAAAATATGAAAATTGTTGGAACAGTTACGACACTCTAAAATTATGTAATTGGGAAGTCCATGTATAGTTGGTGATGGGCAGATGAACCCCCATGAAGTATTGAAGCTTTCATCCCAATCGGTTCACTGCGGTTCGAAGCTTCATGAGGCTTCATTTGCTCTAGTACGACATCTACTGGATGCCAAAATATCAGTTGGCATGAGTTTGAATTGTGTGGCATTTTGCAGAAAGCCTGAATAAAAATGTCAGCAAAATAGGGAAGTATGCAAAACATGTATATTTTAGTGAAGGCAGTACAGTGTGTGTGTGTGTGTGTGTGTGTGTGTGTGTGTGTGTGTGTGTGTGTGTGTGTGTGTGTGTGTGTGTGTGTGTGTGTGTGTGTGGTGTGTGTGTGTGTGTGTGTGTGTGTATAATATATAAATAAATCTATTATATATATAAATTACTTTTAACTCCAAATGATTAATAAGTGTACAGTATACACCAGTGGCGGGCCGTGCATTTTAACTGTAGGCCTTCAGTGACGTCATATTTATTCCTACCTAAAATACGCATCATAATATCAGTATAACATCAGTATGACACCAGGGTTTGAGAATCCACACATATACATGACATCACCCTTAATAAAGGCTAATCAAGCAACACCTAATTTCCGGAGCATTTAAAATCAATTATTTTCAGTATTTTTGACATTTAACATTGTTACCAATGACTTTACTAATAAACATGACAAAAACCTTTTAGATAACAAATAAAATTTTTACACTCACCAACGTGGATCCACACAGTGCCTCTTTATTTAAAAATGAATTCCATCCTTCTTACTTTCATCAAAAAAACTTTCATGGCTCTGTCGAACAATTTATCGTTGCGTTTCAGATCCATCAGCAAGTCTTTCTCTATGGACATGGAGACTAATGCTGAAAGCTGCGTCTGTCCGGTCGTATTTCTGGCATACGTTTTTGGACGATTCAGTGCCGAGAATGAACATTCAGTAGAAGCAGTGGACACAGGGATGGTTACAGCCAAAGAGGCCAATGCGTTAATTGCCCCATACTCTCACTCAGATTTTTGATCCAAAGAAAATCAACGAGATCAGCGGAACTTTTCCCCTTCAAAATCAGCCACTGCCTACATTACAGACAGTTCTGTTTTAAGTTGGGGAAAATCAAACAGTATACCTTGCCTCTGCATTAATCTGGAAAAGGCTGCTTTTTTCCCTGGAAGTGTGAAAGTGCTGGGGGTCGAAGAAGTAGAGAAACATCAACATGTCATGGTCCTGAAATCGATTCTGTATCTGGGAACAAATGTTTGTCTAGAATGCTGTCGTGAGTTTTTGGCAGTGTGCGCTCAGATCTTCTTGCGCTGCTCCCCGGCCTCTGCTCACAGCTGGAACACCTGAGACGCGCACCGTTTCTTCATATATGTCATTGAATTTTCTCTTTGCTTTCTCAACTGAATGACAAAACTCGTTCACCCTTGTCAAGCAGAATTGCACATCCAACGTTTTTGTCTGTAGTATTGCAAAAAGCACAATCAGCATGTTCAAAAATCCCATTGAATGTGTTGAGCAAAAAACAAAACTCAAAATCCTCCAGACGTGCTTTAAATCCATCTGCAGAAAGTACAGTGTCCTCATCATACTCGTCTTGATGTTCTAATGTATGACCAGACCTACCTCTTACCTCTTTTCCTCCTTCAGCCTTTGTGGGTAGCGGCTAATGTCCTGGTTCAGGTTCGATGTGTCGCAGAATGACAATTGAAACCTAACCTAGTAAGTTAGGTTTGAGGTAACAAGTTAAGTTTACTCCACAAACCATCGGAGTTGTGTGTCCGAGCAGCAACGCTGTCCGCCACTGACCTCCAATGACTCCTTTGCACCAGCAGGTGTCAGCGTCATAGAAGGCTTCTTCAAAGTGCCAGCATGAAGGGCCTGAGGTCTGCGAGTCTGCGAGCTGATTGGTCCAAGCGCTGTACACTGAACAGGCTGTGTCCATTCATTACAGCAGGCAGAACCATCACTTTGGATTCTGAAGGTCTGGCAGATTTCATGGAACCTGACAATGTTAGATAGCTGAAATAAAAGTTTTATGCAACTTTTTAAATGGAAAAACCTTTTTTATAAAAATAAATAATATTACAATTTTATTTAAAAATATTGTGTGTGTGTGTGTGTGTGTGTGTGTGTGTGTGTGTGTGTGTGTGTGTGTGTGTGTGTGTGTGTGTGTGTGTGTGTGTGTGTGTGTGTGTGTGTGTGTGTGTGTGTGTGTGTGTGTGTGTGTGTGTGTGAATAGTGTGTTTTACTGAATATTTTAGGCCAGCAGAGAAGGCTTTGCTGGCCCTGACGGTCCGCCACTGTTAAACACACACACACACACACACACACACACACACACACTGGCAGTATGGAAATTGATCATTTGGACATGATGAAAATGAAAATACAGTAAACATGGTGGTTGGGGTATGGACAATGATTGTGCTTTTATAACATTGAGGTATAGCCAGTGATTATGCTTGGGTCATATCATTGCTTTTTATTTAAAAACAACATTTTTGTCCACTGTATAAACTTTATAACTCATAAAGAAAGAACCAGACGAACAAATGTCAAGCGTCTTTACCATCGACGTGGAGCTGTTATACATCAGAAAATAGCTGGTTTTAACTCCGTCCATTCTGTGTGTACGTGTAGACATGGGTTGCACACACTAACGTCACAGCGGTTTTCAACACAGGGAGATGTCCCCCGGATAGAAAAAGTTTCGGTTACAGTGTACACACGACAACGCAGACCCGGCATTTACAAAAAACTTCACTTTAGCCAGCATTTTCATCCCAGATATTTGCTTTGTCATGTGGATGAAAGGCGTAACCGCAACAAAAAGCCTCGCTTCCCGATGCCTTACGCCATATTGTTCACGTGATTCTTTCTGGCAGATGCGCCATGATTGGTTGGACGCCGTGATTGGTTGGGTGCTTTATTGACAGGTAGTGGGTGGAGTTAAAGGGTGACAGTGTGAGGTTTTCAAGTGAGCTTATTCAAGTATATAGGTGGGGAGATTATGAAATAAATTTTCACAGCTTTAGGCATGTTTCCATTCTTTGTGCTTTCAGCCAGATGCTTATCACTGCAGGCAGCTGCAATATGTAAACCAGACTCATATGTATGAAGCAATTCATTAGTCTTGTAGTGGTTGCTTGGTTTGCATATCCACATCCTATTAATCGATCAGTGTTATTTAAAGAAACGGTTCACCTTCATTTCAAAAATATGTATTATGCCCCCTGCTTGCAGAGTTATTTAATTGTCTAGACTCTAGACGTTTGTGTTGGAGTTTTTGAGGTGCCATAGGTAAAGAAATGAGACAGGGCCAAAAAATGATATTTGAAAAACTCAACATTTGTCTTCTTCTACAAAACCCTGACCTGGTTCCGCTGGGTATCCCACAGACCTGGGTGTTTTTGGTTTCATGGAGGAGTGTTTTTCTTTCCGTTGCATCATCATTCAAATATATTTAAGCATGGAAAAGAGACTTATGACTGCATTCCTTGTTGGTGTTTCCCCTCACATAGCTGTAACCTTAACTACCCTACCTAGCTTCATAAATGTGAGACTGCTGGTTGATTGGAACCAAATCTGGTTATAAATATTGTGACCAAATTGCATATAGTTGCCAAAAATCTCTTGATTTAACAATAGGAATATGTAAACTTGGACTAATACTTATGTATATGATGGTGTGAGAGAACATAGAGGACAAAAAGAAGACAGAATTGAAATTATTCACTTTGATTGCAATTACTCACAATGTCATATGGCATTGTTCTTATTTGAGTCCTGATATGATGTTGAAAAATTTGAATCTACTTTTTTATGGTGACAAAGCCTATAGGGTCAGTCAGGGGCAGGTCTGAAAACACCTGGACCGTAATAATTTTTTGGTTTAAGAGTGGAAAATTGTTATCAGATGTTAGGAAGTGTGTCTGTGAAGGTGAAATGAACAGACTTACTAACTCCCCTCCTCCACATAAATGTCCGTAGACCAGTTGTTTTTTGTTTTTTTTCGGAATTAGGGATCATAGAGAGGAATTGGAAGAGCAGCTAGAAGATAATCTTCAAAATTAAGGCGATTTCTGAACAATTACAAATCAGGAAAAGCAACAGAGAAGAAGTTTGCAAAAACATTAAAGCAAGTTTGTTGTTAACAATTAAGGTTCGATTTAGCACACTCCTGGATGTAAAATCTGGTATATGGTTTTTAGGGATAGCTCGTCCTCATTTAGTGTTTCTGGGTGATGAGACAATTAAACTTTTTAACTGAATTTATAAAGGCCTGGCTTGTAAAATGTTCCTTTTTATTTCTGAATATTTCTCCTCTTCCATAACCCTGAGAGCTCTTTCAAATCTTAGAGTTGTTATTGGTAACTTTTGAAAATGTAAACCTCCAGTGAAGTGTTCCCTCGGGGAATTTCACCTTCTTTTTAACTTTTCTTTCTTCCTCACTGACTGTTTGACACCAATTGTAATGGCGCTGTCTTTTCTTCGTGTGTGTGTGTGTGTGTGTGTGTGTGTGTGTGTGTGTGTGTGTGTGTGTGTGTGTGTGTGTGTGTGTGTGTGTGTGTGTGTGTGTGTGTGTGTGTGTGTGTGTGTGTGTCTTCAGGTAACACCAGGCAGCAAGGCCGCTCAAGGTGACCTTTGTCCAGGGGACACCATCCTGGCTATCAATGGGGAAAGCACAGAGCTCATGACACACATGGAGGCTCAGAACAGGATCAAACTCTGCACTCAGAACCTTACTCTTTACATCAGGAGGTATGTACTGTAAATATCAGATTTTAGTTGTTTGATGAAACTCCTAAACTATGCTGGGAAATACAAGTGGCTTCTTGTTGTTAGGTGTGATTCCGGAGGCATAGATCATTGTTGGTTTCTTTGAAATATGATTCAAATCTTTTTTCATGTTAAGGAAGTGGTGCTCCAATGATTTTGTTATTGTAGACAACTACTGCATAAAAAATAAGAAGTTGAACATAGCCTTTGTTGGCTCCAGAGTGAGCGTGAAGTAATCTGAGAAAGTGTTTCAAGGGATGTGACTTGAGACATCAGTTGCAGTGCAGGAATACAAGTTTAGAAATGAAAAGAATATTGAGAAGATTTAGACAATGATGTCACAATGAAAGATTCAAGGTAAAGTCACTCCCACCATGACCCTCAGAGTGGACAGCCAAGTTTTCACTCTCTTCCCCTTCAATTTAATAGTAAAAGGAGGTTTCTGCTCTTCTTTTTTGGATGTTTGAGAACTCTGGATCTGTTTTCAAAAGTGATTTTGGCTTCTTATTTTACGAGTGACTGGTGCAGTCACTCGTAAATTTCAACTTTTAAGTAGTTATTAAGTGCACATGGCATTGCCCTGTCACTGTATATAAGAGTCTTCTGTTGTGAACTAAGTATATCTCAATTCATGTTGAACAGGTATTTTGGATATATATGTAAATCTCCAAAAAAAATGTAGCTGCAAGAGGGCACAAGCCAGTGTCTTATTGTGCCGGACCCAAGCCCGGATAAATACAGAGGGTTGTGTCAGGAAGGGCATCTGGCGTAAAACATTTGCCAAATCTAAGATGCGAATCAAACCTATGACTTCCATACCGGATCGGTCGAGGCCCGGGTCAACAACGACCGCCATCGGTGCTGTTGACCTACAGGGCGCCGGTGGAAATTGGATTACTGTTGGTGGAAGAAGGAGAGGAGGAAAGTGCGTTCGCACGAAAAAAGAGAAGGGGAGCACCAAGAGTATAGGACTAAGAGTAGGGACGTTGAATGTTGGAACTATGACAGGAAAAGGTAGAGAGTTGGTTAACATGATGCAGAGGAGGAAGGTAGACATACTGTGTGTCCAGGAGACCAGGTGCAAAAGTAGCAAGGCTAGAAGTTTAGGAGCAGGGTTCAAATTGTTCTACCATGGTGTAGATGGGAAGAGAAATGGAGTAGGAGTTATCTTGAAGGAGGAGTTTGTTAGGAATGTCCTGGAGGTAAAAAGAGTGTCGGATAGAGTGATGAGTCTGAAGCTAGAAATTGAAGGTGTGATGGTCAATGTTGTTAGTGGGGATGCTCCACAGGTAGGATGTGAGCTGGAGGAGAAGGAGAAATTCTGGTTGGACTTTGATGAAGTGATGCAGAGCATGCCTAGAAGTGAGAGAGTTGTCATTGGTGCAGACTTCAATGGACATGTTGGTGCAGGTAACGGAGGGGATGAGGAAGTGATGGGCAGGTTTGGTATCCAGGAGAGGAACGCAGGAGGACAGATGGTAGTTGACTTTGCAAAAAGGATGGAAATGGCTGTAGTGAATACTTTCTTCCAGAAGAGGCAGGAACATAGGGTGACCTATAAGAGTGGTGGTAGGAGCACACAGGTAGACTACATCTTGTGTAGACAGTGTAACATGAAGGAGATGAGTGACTGCAAAGTAGTGGTAGACGAGAGTGTAGCCAAACAGCATAGGATGGTGGTGTGTAGGATGACTCTGGTGGTGAGGAAGATGAAGAGGGCAAAGGCAGAGCAGAAGACGAAATGGTGGAAGCTAAAAAAGGAAGAGTGTTGCATGACTTTTAGGAAGGAGAGTATTTGGTGTGTCATCTGGAAAGAAAGTAGATAAGGAAACTTGGTGGTGGAATGAGGAGGTACAGGAGTGTATACAGAGGAAGAAGTTAGCTAAGAAGAAGTGGGACACTGAGAGGACTGAGGAGAGTAGACAAGAGTACAGGGAGATGCGGCGTAAGGTGAAGGTAGAGGTAGCAAAGGTCAAACAAGAAACTTATGATGACTTGTATGCTAGGTTGGACAGTAAGGAGGGAGAGACTGATCTATACCGGTTGGCAAGACAGAGAGACAGAGATGGGAAGGACGTGCAGCAGGTTAGGGTGATTAAGGATAGGGATGGAAGTCTATTGACAGGTGCCAGTAGTGTGATGGGAAGATGGAAAGAGTACTTTGAAGAGTTGATGAACGTGGAAAATGAGAGAGAACAAAGACAAGAAGAGGTGACTGTTGTGGACCAGGATGTAGCAAAGATTAGTCAGGATGAAGTGAGGAGAGCACTGAAGAGGATGAAGAGTGGAAAGGCAGTCGGTCCTGATGATATACCTGTAGAGGTTTGGAAGTGTCTAGGAGAGGTGGCAGTAGAGTTTCTGACTGGGTTGTTCAACAGGATCTTAGATAGTGAGAAGATCCCTGAGGAGTGGAGGAGAAGTGTGCTGGTGCCCATTTTTAAGAACAAGGGAGATGTGCAGAGTTGTGGCAATTACAGAAGAATAAAGCTGATGAGCCATACAATGAAGTTATGGGAAATTGTAGTGGAAGCTAGACTAAGGGCAGAAGTGAACATTTGTGAGCAGCAGTATGGCTTCATGCCAAAAAAGAGTACTACAGATGCAGTATTTGCTTTGAAGATGTTGATAGAGAAGTACAGAGAAGGCCAGAGGGAGCTGCATTGTGTTTTTGTAGATCTGGAGAAAGCTTATGACAGGGTGCCCAGAGAGGAACTGTGGTATTGTATGAAGAAGTCTGGAGTGGCAGAGAAGTTTGTTAGAGCAGTGCGGGACATGTATGAGGACTGTAAGACAGTGGTGAGGTGTGCTGTAGGTGTGACAGAGGAGTTCAAGGTGGAGGTGGGACTGCATCAGGGATCAGCTCTGAGCCCCTTCTTGTTTGCTATGGTGATGGACAGGCTGACGGACGAGGTTAGACAGGAATATCCATGGACTATGATGTTTGCAGATGACATTGTGATCTGCAGTGAGAGTAGGGAAGAGGTGGAGGAGAAGCTAGAAAGGTGGAGGTTTGTCGTGGAAAGGAGAGGGATGAAGGTTAGCCGCAGTAAGACAGAGTACATGTGTGTGAATGAGAGGGACCCAAGTGGAACAGTGAGGTTACAGGGAGAAGAAATCAAGAAGGTGGAGGATTTTAAGTACTTGGGGTCAACAGTCCAGAGCAATGGAGAGTGTGGAAAAGAGGTGAAGAAACGTGTACAGGCAGGGTGGAACGGGTGGAGAAGAGTGTCGGGTGTGATGTGTGATAGAAGAGTTTCAGCTAAAATGAAAGGAAAGGTGTACAAAACTGTGGTGAGACCAGCGATGTTGTTTGGTCTAGAGACAGTGTCAGTGAGGAAAAGACAGGAGGCAGAGCTGGAGGTAGCAGAGATGAAGATGCTGAGGTTCTCTTTGGGAGTGACCAGGAAGGATAGGATCAGGAATGAGTACATCAGAGGGACAGCACATGTTAGAGGTTTTGGAGATAAAGTCAGAGAGGCCAGACTGAGATGGTTTGGACATGTCCAGAGGAGAGATAGTGAATATATTGGCAGAAGGATGCTGAGTTTTGAACTGCCAGGCAGGAGGCCTAGAGGAAGACCAAAGAGGAGGTTTATGGATGTAGTGAAAGAGGACATGAAGATAGTTGGGGTGAGAGAAGAGGATGCAAAGGACAGGGCTAGATGGAGGCAATTGATTCGCTGTGGCGACCCCTGAAGGGAAAAGCCGAAAGGAGAAGAAGATGTAAATCTCCAAAAACCACACCCTGGATTGGTAAATTATTTGATAATTTCATATTCAATTACGTCTTGGAAAGCTATGACACATTCTGTTTAGGTGAAGAAAATTCCTGTTGTATTTGACTCCAATTAGGAATAATAAAGACTTCCCTTCATGATTTAAAAGGGGAATTTTCTGATCTTGGTATGAAAACAGTATCAGAATTATGAGGGATTTATTTGATGATAATAATTTCATTATGTAATGGTGGAAAGCTGACAGACAGTCAGAGGCGCAGATAGGTGGACATATGGATGGAGCAAATAGATGGAACAGGCAGAGGAGCAGAGAAACAGATGCTCACAAAGAGAGACCAGAGACATGCAGACACACAAGAAAACCAAGGAGAAATTGAAAATATCTGTTTCTTCTCACATTTGGAGAGTTTTTATTGGAAACTGCACAGAAATTCTGGAACCTCGTTGAATTCTGGCCTCTCAAATGAAGAACTCTGAAACTGTTGTTGGACGTATTACATCACTACGTAGGCCGGCAGCGATAGACCAATTAGAGAACATGACGCGAGGCTACGTCCGGCACACCTCCGGTAGGTACCGGTGCACAATACAGTGTATGCCGGTACTATACCGCAGGTATGCTGCATAACCGCATTTGTTTGGCTAAAGACCCCCGACAATGGCGTCAGCGAAGAGACACGCTTACGATGCAACATGTAAACTCCAGGCTATCAGTTCCACGGTTGTTCCGGTTCACGTAAAGAGACCGGGTGGCTTTTTTCACGCTTAGCCATCTCTCTTGATCTGTGACCTCATGCACGCCCATACCACCGCTTCTGTAAAAAACCACGTCAAGCGGCTGAATTCGGAGCTTGCCATCATCCTGGGAGGATGAACAAAAGAGCTCTAACTGCTGGACATTGGTGTAAACAGAGCCTGTGAAAAGACTCCTGGAAAGGAAGTGATGTCACCTAATCAGGAGCAAGATGGCCGCCCTCCTATCACACAGCTGTGGGGTTACTTAGAGGAGCCAGGCTTCTCACTCTGGTCAGATCACCAGCAACTCTACACCAGTCTGTTTGCTCTCAGACTCTCACCATTCTTCTCTCCAGAAACCTCTCCACTCTACTCCATTCATCAAGCCGTGTGCATCTATACCCAACCACACACCCAAATCTTCAGTAAATATGCCATTGTGGCTAAACTCAGTTCTCTGTCTCCACATCCTCCAAGGTCAGCTTAATACGTGACCTGCCTGCTCACCTATCAGTCATTAACCTGAACTACACCAAAGACAATCTTGCAATGGTCCTTCGAGCCAGATAGTGACTGATTCATGGCAGGCAAAGAGGAGACAAGAGAACTGGAAATGCTGGGGAGAGAAGAGGAGAAAGAGAAGGAGAAGGTTGAAGAGGAAGAACTGCCTGAGTTTAAAGACCTAGGAACAAAGCCCAAGGCCAAACCGCTCCAGGGAGCCATTTCAACCGTGGCCAAGGCGACAACAGCTGAGTCTACAACCAAACACCGTATTGGTGGAAGGGCTACCTCATCGCCAACGGAAGGAAGCGGCTCAGAGGGACCTGCCACCAAGTGCAGTATCCAGGCAAGAACTAGGCCATCAACCCATACCAAGGCCGCCTCCACACTCCGGGGGTACCCAGCCCAGTACCCAGTGTGTCCTAGCAGACACCAAGTGCGCATCCATTCTGTCCGGTCCTCTCCATGGCTTCAGAGCCACCAGCCAAGCAGGGTCTGGCCCTCCAGAGCCTCCAGCCGCAGGAGTGACCGCAGCTGACGGTCAGTAACCCTGTTCGAAGACCAGGTTGTGGCTCTGAATGAGCAAAAAAGACTCATGGCGCTACAAGAGATCAAACGGCAGATAGAGGACAGAGCAGCAGACGAAAGATGCAGAGTCTTGGAAGAACAGACTAGGCGGGATCTACAGGAGCATGAATACATCACCAAGCATATAGCTCAACAACGGCGGCTAAGATATGCCAGGCAGAAGCTGGAGGAGGTCCGGATTGTCTCCTCATTCCTGGAAAAGAATGCAGAAGTGGATATGGGACCGGAGAACGTCAATCACCAGGAGGAGGACATCAATAAGGATGTCAACCACCAGCAGGCAGACGTCAACCATCCGGACGACGTCAACCCACAGGGAGATGCCAACCCCCGAGTAAACGCAACCCAGCAGGTGTCCGTCGACCAAGAGACCGGCCCTATACTCTTCAGCGCTGAGTCATCGCGAGCAGATGGGAGAGGGCGACCACACCGACCCTTTGGATCTGTAATCGGCAGAACTCCATCTAGAGAGGAAGAGGAATGTAACAATCTAAACCCTTACCGCCAATTACCACCACCTACAGGTCAAAGGCCCCCTCGCCCCGACACATCAACAAATCAACAATCGAACCGTCGAACCAAAAGTGACCTCCCAAAAGTCGCTCCTCCAATTGATGCTAATCAACAGTTGGACAGAGATGGGCAGGCACCCGATCTTATGGAATTGCTGGTGGCCTCAGCATACAGAGTACCCCGGCCCAGACTTCCTTACTTCAAGAGTGGCAAGGAAAGTGACTTTATTCTGCTGGAGACGGCCCTGAATAGCTTGCTGGGAATCCACAGTCATCTCTCTGAACAATACAAGTACCAGGTACTGCTGGACCATCTCCATTTTCCCAGTGCCAACACCCTGGCCAAATCCTACATGCACTCCCCAACTCCATATTCATCAGCCCTCCAAGCCCTGAAGGCAAGATACGGAGAGCCCCATCAGCTGGTCCAGAATGAGCTCAACCGAATATTTCAGGGACCACAGCTCAAAGTTGGGGACCCTGCCGCTTTCCAGAACTTTGCCTTGGCCGTTCGTTCCCTGACTTCCATGCTGGAGTCCGTCGAGGGAGAAAACTGCAATGAACTTAAGTGCGGTTCCCATGTCGACAAACTGCTTAGCAAGCTTCCTCCTTACCTCAGAGACAACTTTATCGAGCACTGCCTCAGCCGAGGCATTCTGAAGGAGGGATCAAGCCGCACCTATGTCCTCAAAGACATGGCCAGTTGGCTGGAAGTTAAAGCCAAAGCCAAGATCATTGCCCAACAGGCCACCGCCTCAGCCACTAATGCAACGGTGAGGAAGGAATATGAGGACAGGAGAGCTCCACCCCAAAAGCCTAACCCAACTACCATGTACTTCAGCACTGAGAAAAGCAAGAGCCCTAAATTCCAGCCATACTGCCCCTACTGTAATGCCACAGGCCATTTCATGGGCTCCTGTCCGAAAGTCCAAAAGCTTTCCCAGCCACAGCTGACAGCCTGGATAACCGCCGGTGACCGCTGTTACAGGTGTGCCCGGACCCATAAGGTGGAGACATGCACCTTAAAGAAACTGTGCAATCGATGTAAGGAGATACATCTAACCGTCCTGCACGGCATCATGCCCCACTTCCAGAAGGAGAGTAAAGCGGGGGCAGAAACTAAGACTCTGTATATTGACCAACCAAGCTGCTCGTCCAAGGTCATGTTAAAGATGGTGAAGGTCATGGAATGGAGCAAGAAGCACCGAAATGTTTGCCGTCCTCGATGATGGATCCGAATGGATCATCATTCTCCCAGCTGCAGTCCAGCAGCTTGGCCTGAAGTGGACCACAGAAACCCTTAACCTCAGAACGGTGAGACAAGACGTTCTACAGGTGAAAGGCGCCACAGTAGCCTTCTCCATTTCCCCCGCAGGTCGACCGGACCTGGTGTACCCAATTGAAAAAGCCTTCACTGCCAATGAACTTGACCTGGCCGACCATACCTGCCCAAGCAGGGCCCTAAAGAGACATTATTCCCACTTTGAGGGACTCCCATTGACAAACCTGGTCAAAGCAAAGCCTCTCCTCCTGATCGGATCCGACTACCCGTCCCTCATTACTCCGATCGAGCCAGTGGTGGCAGGGCCCACTGGAGGGCTGGTTGCCATCCACACATCCTTGGGTTGGACAGTGCAGGGTCCAGCCCATCCCTTTACCCATGCCCATGGCATACAGCAAGCCTCTTCTCCTCTCTTCACCAAGAGCAGCAGTCCAGCTCCATCCCCTAAACTCACCTCTGAGCTCCTTCGGAACTTGGAGCTACTATGGAAAATGGACACATTTCCACATCGCAAGCCAAAGGACGTAATTCGTTCCAAGAATGACACCTATGCCCTGGACCTCCAGGATAAGTGCACCACCATCATTCCTGAGAGCGAGGGAGTCCAACGGTATGCAACCCCACTGTTGAGAGTTCCCAACCATCCTCCTCTCTCTACTACACCAGGAGTCGTTCTTCCACTACTCCGTGGAACAGAGCGTAGGCTGGAAAGGAACCCGGGACTGGCTGAAGTCCACAACAACGAAATCCAGAAGCTCGTGAAGGCCAGATATGTCTCCGAAGTGGTGACAACAGATGATGAGAAGTCTCAGAGTGAGAACTGGCATCTTCCTCATCATATTGTCCAACAGCACGGTGGGAAGAACCGGCTTGTCTTTAATTGCTCCTACCAAGTTGCTGGACAAAGCCTGAATGACTGTTTGCTTCCTGGCCTAACCCTGGGTCCCTCCTTGCTTGGTGTCCTCATCCGTTTCCGGCAGCATTCTACTGCCATCAGCGGGGACATCAAGTCCATGTTCCACCAGATACGCCTGCTGCCGTCAGACACGCCACTGCTGCGTTTCATATGGAGAGAGGTGAAAGATGCTGCTCCCACTGTCTATGAATGGCGTGTACTCCCCTTTGGCACCACTTGCAGCCCCTGCTGCACAATATATGCTCTCCAAAAGCATGCCAGAGAGCATCCAGACAGTAGCCCCGAAATCCTGAACACTGTACAGAAGGCATTCTATGTCGACAATTGCCTCCAGAGCATACCCTCCCGAAGCCAAAGCCGTCCTGGACAAAGTCCACTGTATCCTGGCCAAGGGAGGCTTTGAAGTTCGCCAGTGGGCTAGTAATGCTGCAGAAGTTGTGCAGCATCTCCCACCAGAAGCTAGGTCAAACAGTACCGATCTATGGCTCTCCCAATCTGGAACTGACCCGCAGGAATCCACTCTAGGACTGAGATGGAGCTGCATTCCAGATACCCTGGGGTACCGACACCGCTCTGCTTTGAGCGCAGAGACCCCCACACTACACAGCATATACCAGACCCTAGCCAGCCAATATGACCCACTCGGCTATATTCTCCCATTCACGACAAGAGCCAAGGTACTAGTCCAGGACCTGTGGCACACCAAGAGGGACTGGGATGAAACCAATCCATCCGTCAGAGCTAGTGGAGCGGTGGACGTCATGGGAGTCAGAACTGTCGGAGATTGAAAAGGTGCAAATGCCAAGGTGTTATGTGCCACTGGGTGCTGACTGACCAGGATCCAGGTATGAAATCCATGTGTTCTGTGACTCGTCTGAACGAGCATATGATGCCGTCTCATACCTCGGTGTGACAGATGAAGAAGGCAACATTCATGTGTCCTTCATCATGGCAAGGTCCCGGGTCGCCCCTAAGCGTCAAACATCCATGCCTCGACTAGAACTCAGTGCCGCCCTGTCTGGTGCTCAGCTGGCCACAACTCTAATGGCTGAATTCTCCCTGCCAATAGAGAAAGTCACCTACTGGAGTGATTCCACCACCATACTTACCTGGCTCAAGTCCGAATCCTGCAGATATAAATGAGATGACAAAAGTCGAAGACTGGAGATATGTTAACAGTGCCCAGAATCCTGCTGATTACATCACATGTGGGAAAACTCTCCAACAATTCACTCAGCCCAGTCAGTGGAAAGCCGGACCATCCTTCCTGATTGAATCAGGATGGCTGGCCGGCCCAGTTGTCGACCTCTCTGCCACAACCTGGTGGAGACTTGGAGCTAAGGAAATCTTTCCAATGCCATAACATCTCTCCTGCACCAAACGGTGCTCTCCCCAACCCTGCAGAATTTCAAACTTGGGAAGAGCTGATCGCTGCAACCCGTGAGAGCTCTGACGGGGTGGCCACCTCACCAGCTATCACCACAGAGACGCTTCAATTACAGCAGTCCCAGGCGATCAGCTTCCCTGAAGAATTGAGGGCCCTAAAAGCAGGAAAGGAGGTGGCAAAGGACAGCCGCCTCAGCTCCCGGACTTATCTCTGTCCTGTTGTCCGAGTCATCCCTCTTCCCGAAGTGTCCGTGGAGTAAAAGGATTGAGTCTTTGGACTAAAAGGAATTTGTCCAAATTCCGGAGTGGCTGTGAAAAGACTCCTGGAAAGGAAGTGATGTCACCTAATCAGGAGCAAGATGGCTGCCCTCCTATCACACAGCTGTGAGGTTACTTAGAGGAGCCAGGCTTCTCACTCTGGTCAGATCATCAGCAACTCTACACCAGTCTGTGTGTCTCTACACCAATCTTTCAGAGCCTTTAAAGTTAAGCTGCGTGCATCGTGGAGTGATGGATGAGACGGTGAACACATGTTTACCAGGACTGGGAGGCAGTGCCGAGCGAGTTACACCACGAGTTACACCCCCACAATATGTGCGTGGATTGCGGATGCCTGGACAACGTGTCTGCTTCAACTTTTGTCCGATGTTTCGCAAAAGCCGGCATCATTACCGGACAGCCACCTGGAAACATGACTGTCAGCGATAGTGAAATTGCCGAGCTATTCAATGCAGACCGAAGATGAGGACTTCGAAGGATTTAGAAAAGATTTATCAAAAAATAAAGAAATAAAAACATATTTAAAAAATAATGTCGGTGTATTTTTTTAAATTTAAATACGAAGTACAACACAGTTCAACCACAGTCACCTTTTTGCTTCCGTTAGCAACCATGCACCGAATAAGGTGCGCCATGTGTCCGGTCAAAGTACAAAAATAAACTCCTTTATTTAGACTGCACCTCTTTGTACAAGCAAAATGTGAGGTGAGCAAAATACGGTAACTTAAGGACTTTTAAATTGGTAACCAAAGCAATTAGTTTATATACTATAGACTATAATTATAGATATATCCCTACCCTACAGTAAACAGTACCACAGCACTACACCACTGCTTTATGCAAGTTATATCACTGTAGTTAAGGCTTATGCCTCCTACTTAGACACTACATGAAATAAGACAAGAACAACTTCCGCCATGTCATTTATTGCTGAACAACAGATCTTCATTATCTTCATTGTGCTTCTCCCATAGCTCAATATTGCTGCAAAGCGCTGGCAGTACGGGGACACACTGCTCTGAAAATGACTGCAGCCAATGAGTTAATCATTCATTCTTAAGATTGACATACTGCAGTGTTTACCTGTTATGATTAAATTGTGACTGGGAGACTACCCTTTTCTTAACTGCTGCTGATAGCCGCTACTTCTCTCCGTTCTCATCCCGCGTCCAGTGAATGACAGGCAGTGAAACATGAGGTCAAATAATTTTTTCAAGAACAAAAAAAAAAAAAAGGTATTAAAGGGTTTACAATTATTTTCTGTTCTGATTCTGTTCCAAAACATTAAAAAAGTTTTCGGTTTCGTTTTTGCTCCTGCCAAAATACCAAAAGTTTTCGTTTTCGTTCCATGAACCAGTTCAAAGCCCCGATTTAAAGTAAGAATCACTCCCACTAATAGCAGTCCTGTCAGACAAGGTTCTAAACTAATCTCTAAAGTCAGAAAAACACTTTTTTTCTTTTTCTCGCTCTCTGCTCTTTAGTTTTGTTTTATTGTATGCACTCAAGCGTGAAACAACTCTCTTTTCCTCTCAGCCTGCAGCAGAAACCATATGAGTTTCTTCCCACATTTGGAGAGTTTTTATTGGAAACTGCACAGAAATTCTGGAACCTCGTTGAATTCTGGCCTCTCAAATAAAGAACTCTGAAACTGTTGTTTCAGCCTTGGCTGTAACTGAAAAACACAATCTGTTTCATTGCTGTCTTGTCTGTTTCTGCTGATGGTTAACAGGAGTAACATGACTTAAGGATGCAATTAAAGTAAGAATCACTCCCGGTAATAGTAATCAATCCTGTCAGACAAGGTTCTAAACTAATCTCTAAAGTCAGAAAAACGTTTTTTCTTTTCCTCTCTCTCTGCTCTTTAGTTTTGTTTTATTGTATGCACTCAAACGTGAAACAACTCTCTTTTCCTCTCAGCCTGCAGCAGAAACCATACATTAAACATCAGTCTGAGTTGCTGAGTGCGAAGTGATGCGTTCACACAGGAAAAGTAAATCTATTCAAGGACACATAAAGAAGTATTCTGCTCAGTGACCAGGGAAGCTCCTGTGCAGTTGCAGGACCATGAAAAAAGAAAGTTCTATACCACTTTAACCACAATAGATTTAAATTCAGCTTAAGTTTCCCTTAAGTTGTCAAACACATTAGAGAATGTGAGATGTAATTTACTGTGATGAAAACCAGGAGCTCCCCATAGTGATAGATATGGGCTTAGACATATAATGGATTCCATAAGCCGATGCTTTGCAATGCATTAAATCTTTAGCTTTATCACTTCATTGGAGTTGGTTTTTTGTTTTTTTTTACATATACACAAAGGTCTATGCAGACATGTTTGATATTTTGGGAAACTCTTGGATCCTGACCATAATTTTAGTGGGTCTGAGAAATGCTCACAGTCAAAACAGTGTAATAAGTGGTCTCACAGTGCATTGGATTGATATCCCTACCTGATATGTCTCTGAGCAAAGCAACTCAGCAATGGCAGAGCAAAGCTAGTGGCTAGAATTTGACCTTTCCACATCAGTTGAATAATTTCAGTCTGGGCTGCCCTGCTGCTGGACAGGGGTAGGACAGGTCTGAGGGAAAGGCATTCACCTTTGACAGATGTGAAATCCTCTCCTGGGTAAGGGGAGAATTAATTTTTAAGACACTTGAGTTGCATGGATGTGAAGATCTAGAGTTTTTTCAAGAGACAGAAAAGCAAACGACCTCTTTCATATCCAGGAAAATTAGATGAATGGGTATTCCATGTTTCCCACATTCACTCAGTCAATGCTGTCTCATACCCTGGGTGTCCAGAAACTTGCCAGTTTACAACTGGCACCACATTTGTGTCTTGGATGTCCACTGTAAGCTTGGCTTTTTAAAAAAAAAAAAAAAAAAAAAGACTGCTGCACAAGATGCTGGGTTGACAAATGATAGTAGTCACTATGACTTGGTAGTCCAAAAATGTGTACTGACTCACATTGGAAGGATCAAAGAGGCCACAGTTTCCATACAGTTACTCAGGAAAATAGTAAAACATTATACTGACCTGCTGTGAGTTTTGAAGCAGACATACTGTACTGTCTTCTCAAGCTGGTGACCTAAATCCAAGTGTATATGGTGTGAATTATCTGGATAATTTAGATGTCAAGTTTATATGTAAAAGAGGATTATTAGTTAATGTGAAATATAAAATTCAGAGTTTCCTTGAAAACACTCTTCAGTCATTGGCTGCAGGAATAAAGGTTATTATTGACTGTAGAGGCATAAAAACCCATGTAGACAGACAAGAAAACATAAAGCTGTAAAAAAGCTGGACATAAAGCTGTAAAATACTCCAGGCAGTTAGTGTCATAACAGGAGATTTACCATTTTGTCTTGCGGTCGGTGAATAAATGTGAGTCCACATGTCGAACCAGAACTGAAGGGACTACATCTTAGATTAAGGTCTTGTTTAACTCAAACATGCACAGTGTTGCTCCTTCATTGCTAACATAACACAATGGGCTAAAAAATTCAAATTACATTTTCAGTTTTTAAATCCTCATCAATTTTTTTAAATTACATAAATCTGATTTCTAGTTCCATAAATTTAAAAAAAAAATTTAAGCTCATACAAATGTCACAATTTGAGTGCAATTTTCTGGTTAACTACGGCTAAGGAAAATATACTACACAGTCTGAACCCCTGAAAGTTTTACATTTTATGTCCCTGTGAGCCTGACGGAACAATTACATTTGTGAGGGGAAAAAAAGAAAAAGAAAATTGTGAAGGCCAGACAAACATGGGGAAATAAAAAAAGTGACCTTGTCTTTCCCATAATTTTTCACTAGGCCTGCCCACTGACACAGGCCTGACAGTGCTGTGAGCACTGTCAAGCTCACAGCACTGTGAGCCTGACAGAAGTGTATCACTTCTGCGCTGTGAAGTGATACACCCTTGTTGGTCTTTGTTGCTAACATCAGGAATCTAATGGAGTTGTGTCATCTAAAGAGGAAATGCAGCCACCACCCCATCTTACAGACAAACCTACACACTGTCCTAGTTCACCATTATGTGAGAGACTTTGGACAGGTGAATGTACAGTCTTAATGTCAAAACAAAGTCTTTGAGCACATAAACCAAATGTGCTCCCTTTCTCCACCTTGTTCTTCTTTTCATCATCTTCCTTTGGCCTCTCTTTATCTTAAAGGCCTTTTACTGTTCAGCAATTTCCCTATCCAAACCTAAATCCAACACATGTACTGTTTCTTCTTTACATGTCTTCTCTTTCTGGATTTTTTATACCCATTTCCTTCCCCCTTTCTGCCAGCGCCTGCTGAAGAAAGACATGTGGTTGCAGATGCCTGAAGAACGGTGAAGTTGGATGGTTGTGTGTTTCTAGTGCTAGTCTGGCTACTCAGAAACAGTCCTGCTAGGGTGGCAAGTTAAATTTGCAGAAAATGAGTCATGGTGCCTGTGTGTTACATAGTCCCAACATTGAATGTTGGGACTATGACAAAGCTCTGTTCAGTCATGTTCTTTTACAAAAAAAAAAAATATTGTTAAATGGGATGATGATGGCCTTGTTTCAGTTTTACTGTTGTACAGAAAGTGTGGGTTCAGGTCCAAACTGAAAAAAGTTTGCACTGTTGATAATTTTGAGTTTTAAATGTCAGAAAGACGCAATGTAGCCGCAAGAGGGCACAAGCCAGTGTCTTATTGTGCCGGTCCCAAGCCCGAATAAATACAGAGGGTTGTGTCAGGAAGGGCATCCGACGTAAAACTTTTGCCAAATCAAACATGCAAATCAAACCTATGACTTCCATACCGGATTGGTCGAGGCCCGGGTTAACAATGACCGCCATCGGTGCTGTTGACCTACAGGGTGCCGGTGGAAATTGGACTGGTCGAAGAAGGTAAGGAGGAAAGTCTGTTCATAGGAAGAGAGAGAAGAGTACAGGGACATTGAATGTTGGGACCATGACAGGAAAAGGTAGAGAGTTGGTTGACATGATGCAGAGGAGGAAGGTAGACATACTGTGTGTCCAAGAGACCAGGTGGAAAGGTAGCAAGGAGCAGGGTTCAAGTTGTTCTATCATGGTGTAGATAGGAAGAGAAATGGAGCAGGATTTATCTTGAAGGAGGAGTTTGTTAGCAATATCCTGAATCTAGAAATCAAAGGTATGATGTTCAATGTTGACAGAACATTGAACATGGGTATGCTCCACAGGTAGGATGTGAGCTGAAGGAGGAGAAATTCTGGTTGGACTTTGATGAAATGATGCAGAGCATACCTAGAAGTGAGAGAGTTGTCATTGGTGCAGACTTCAATGGACATGTTGGTGCGGAAATGAGTACATCAAAACGACAGCACATGTTAAAGGTTTTGGAGATAAAGTCAGAGAGGCCAGACTGAGATGGACATGTCCAGAGGAGAGATAGTGACTATATTGGTAGAAGGATGCAAAGTTTTGAACTGCCAGGCAGGAGGCCTAGAGGAAGACCAAAGAGGAGGTTTATGGTTTGTAGTGAAAGAGGACATGAAGGTAGTTGGTGTGAGAGAAGAGGATGCAGAAGACGAGGTTAAATGGAGGCAACTGATTCACTGTGGCGACCCCTTAAGGGAAAAGTCGAAAGGAAAAGAAGAAGAAGAAATGTCAGAAAGACATAACATAAATTTAGTTACAGTTTTGCTGCCTCTGAGGTTTTTGCTTTAATCCAGTAAAATAATTGAATGGAATTTAATTTGTGCTGCCAAAAAGGGCAAAAGACATTTGAGAAACAGTAGTTTTCACAAAGCTCTGTTCAGTCAGGATAATGTACGGACTTCATAATAAAGAGTTTGAGCTGTAGTCTCACAGAAGAAATACAACATTGTGAAAATCACTTTCCTTTTAATGAAGCCACAGTAAAAGAAGATGTAGATGTTCTGTTCAACTTCTGCACATAAAGTATTTTTATGTGAGCTTTGGAAAGAAAATCAGTGGAACATCCACAACGGTTAGTGACACACATTCTCAATTTATGGCTCAGTGGTAGAGCGGGTGGTAGAGTGGGTTGTCCAATGTTTGAGATCGGCGGTTCGATTCCTGCTCCCACCCAAAACACAAAAACATCCGGAGTGTGAGCTGATGGTGAGAGGTGTCAGCTTACCTCCGGAGGACTGCCGAGGCGCCCTTGAGCAAGGCGCCGTCCCCCTTATAAGTTGCTCATTTGGGGCACATCAAGCAGGAGCTGCCCATGACTCTACCTCCCTCTGCATGCATACAGGCTAACTAGAGTGTGCCACTAATTAATTAAAATAAAAAAATTAAATTATTTATAAATATACGTATATATATATACTGAGAGTATATCTTGTTTGTCATCTTTAGTGCAGGTTAGGTTAATCAGAAATATGATTTTACCTGTTGAATTAAAGTGGAAATTAGGTCCCATGGTTCACTTACTAGATTTTCTCAGAACTGTCATCCACATTTCATAAGCCAATAAGGCTGTTAAAGGTTGGTCACATAATAAACGGTGGTTGTCAGCTTTGTCGTATTCAGAAAATTGAAAAAGGCAATTTGTACAGAAGGTAAGGTTCTGGATTAAGATCTCAATATGGATTAATGGTTTTTTTTTTCATATTGGAGGACTTGAGCGTAGATTTGTTCTTGCAATATTTGAAATGCACGTCCTGCAGAATAAGTAAAAATATTACCTTGGTCTGGAGATTGAAATACATAGAAACAGAACACAAAGCAGGAGATTCAGGTGGAATCTGACAGAAATGACAGTTAGATCAGCCATTCTGGTGGAGGATTTTGCCTCTTCTTTCTTGATTTGACTCAAGTACCTGTGACTAACACATAAAGAATTATACACAAGGTTGTGTGGGACCAAAGGAATGCATGACTCCAGCTGGGCCAAATCAAAACAAAACCTCCAAAGTTCTGGACTCACACACACAGACCCCCACTAAGAATCCCAGTTACCCAAGGTATTTCTTTGTAGCTGTGACGTTAAGAGTATTTGTGGAACTTAATTGCATGGAGGAAGGTGGGTGAACATCAATCATTTAAATTTTATTTGCTTAACCCAGATTCACTATTTGCTTCTGGAGGGCTTTACAATCTTCACGGAGCAACACCCTCTGCCGTTGGAATCTCAGACAGAGTGAAGAAAACCTTTGGGATTAACCACAGATGACAGATCTCTATCCTTAGGATGTACAGGTGGATGCACAATAGATGTGAAGTAGATGTTAGAGTACAACAGCTGTGGCAGTCATTAACAATGAAAATCCATGTGAACTAAGTCCAAGAGCATGGAATTGAAGATGTAGGTCCAGTCTATTGATCCCAAATAGGTGCAGCCCAGGAACCAAAAAAAGGGAAGGAAGGGAGTATATGACCAAACAAATTGACTGAGAGTTTCCTATTTCCCTTCTGGTAGTTGGTCTTTAATTTGAAGTCTTTGAACTCTTTTTCATTTATGCATTCATATTCTGTGTAATGTTCCTTACACTTTACATTCAAAGGTCTGAAAGTAATTTTATAGGTATTGCCCTTAATCTTTTGTAGTTTTTATGAGTCTGTTGTCACAAATAAAGGAAGATATTCATCACATTGGGGCTATGTTGAAACAAACCTGTGGTTTGCTAAAATGAGAATATGGATAGATGCTCTACTCCTTGACGGCTGAATCTAAAGCAACTGGATCTCTGTTTAAGTTTTGAAAAGTTTTAATGAGTTTTAATTTCTCACCCAAGATGTTTCTTCACTTCTGACTTATTGAAAGCACAGATATGTAAACTCAAGATCACTAACACAATCACTAACACGAACACAAAAGAATTTCCCCAAGAGGGACGAATAAAAGGACTGATTATTACAATGATGGCAGTGCTTCAGATTCAAGACTCCAGCTTTGTAGATCAGAAACAAGAACTGGGAACCTTGCAATCCATGCTTATATGGTTAGCATAACATTGAGTATTCAGGTTAGGAAAGGTTTTACGTTTCAGGCTGGAATAAACTTTGGACGAGACAGAAAGCAGGATAGAGTAAAATAGAAATGAGAAGTACGGAGAGACTGAGGTGGAAGAGAGATGAAAGAAGCTGTTGAGTATAGCGGTATCGTGTGTGTGTGTGTGTGTGTGTGTGTGTGTGTGTGTGTGTGTGTGTGTGTGTGTGTGTGTGTGTGTGTGTGTGTGTGTGTGTGTGTGTGTGTGTGTGTGTGTGTGTGTGTGTGTGTGTGTGTGTGTGTCCATTACATAGGCAAAGACGTTGATATTGCTGTTATTTCTGGTGAAGCTAACTACTCACCTAGAGCAATCAGTCAGCTTGTTGTCAGATGTGACGTGATTGAAGCCACCAGAGATCCTGCTAAAGGCATTTGGATTTTGAGTCTGTAGCGTCACTGTAGTTGTGTGTATCGCCTCAAGCAGAGAAAACCATATTGTTGGGCGGGATTTAAACACACTCAACAATGGGCAGGAGTATGGTTGAAGACCAACCATCATCAGCCAATTCAATGTTCTGCCTCCCTATCACCTCCTTCACAGTAACTTGTTCATGTTTCCTATCACAATAGGAGGAACAAGGAGCTTATAGATCTATAACTCAGCCTTTAGCAGCTGTGGTCGGTCCACTATAGCTCCTGTGGGGTAGGGATCATGTTTACCACCAGGTGGATGTTACAGAGCACAAGCAGCTTGTCCCTCTTATAAAGAAGTACACCGTTACTCCTCAGTGTTGTTGTCTTTAAAGACCATCCATGAAATTTATGAGGTCAGATGGGTTGTGTGAACAAAGCTCAAATTACAGATAGAACTATCACATTCTACTGCTGAATGACTGCTGCTGTTACTGTATTGTGCAGTCATGTGGTAAACCCCAAGATGGCCTGTGTTTCACAGTTTCCATTCATGCTTCATCATTCACAACTCTTTTTGTGGATGAGGGGCAAATTCCATGTTTATTTTTAGTGCTTCCAAATGTCAATTCAAATAAATCCCTTCTGATTTAACGTTCACTCATTTAAATTCCATTCTGTTCATTCAGTTTTCCATCTACACTAAAACCTTTAAGATCATGAAGCCTGGTCCCAGGGTTGTGGAGGATCTGGCACAAGACAAATCCTCCAAGACTATCCCACACAGTAGCTGTTGCTCATCCACCAGACACTCGCTGCCTCGTAACAACATGCTCGATTGCGACACATTTATGGTTCATATCTTCTGCCTTACTTCACCTCAACTAATGTTGAGCCAGCCGCAGCCCAATGATGTCACCTCTTTAAATGTCAACTTTCTGCTGTGGGCTTTAGAAAGCCACGCACACACATTTGTGGTTAAGACTGGAAATGTGAAGGAATAGTCAGTGGGTGAACAGAAGCACATTCATAAAGATATGCTCTCTTTTAGTTGCTCTGTCTGATGTCATGGTGTTGCCCTTTTGGAAGCAGGATGTTTGCCTACTTAATGATATGGCAACGGAAAAAATGAAAACAACTTGCCACTTGTTTGCTGTATAACTTGAAAGTAGAGGAGAAATGACTGTGATGCCAGTGATTTTTAATCACGTTTTATGAAACAATTAGTTTCACTGACACTTGTATTTACCTGCCGTTTAATGAAGGAAATGCATGATGTCAACTCACAGTAAGTGCTATAGATATGATTTCTTTCAGGGAATGATACTTTTTTTGTGAATAAATAAATAGCAAGTAATGTTAATGGGATCTTCCAAACATGGTACAGTCCATCTTGAAGTTATATGTACTGATGACTTGATCTTTGTACAGGAGGGTTTTGAAGTCAGAGCCTTTATCGCATTCCACATATACAAACCTTATCCTCACACACTGACATTCAGTCAGTCTTCCAAAACTCCCTGTACAGTGTATGATTTGTTATCTACTGATATGAGACTGTTGACATGTCTCCTGGTTAACAGTAATTCTAAGAAGACTATACTCTAAATAAAACTGTTGCTCTCTTTCAGTTTCTGTCTAAATATTAGAGATAATTAGACTCGGTCGTGGGGTTTTCTCAAGAAAGAAGAATATATACCCTTTATGCCCTTGAGCAGAAATGCTGCATGGTTCCACACTTGGCTGTTAAATGGCTCAGCGCTTTTCTAACTCTCTCCTTCTCTCGTGGGTCTTGTTTTTCAGCTCAGAGGCTGGTGGTAGAGCGTGGTCGCCAAAATTTAGTGAAGATGGCAAGACAAGTCGTTACATGGAACCTGACTCACAGGTAAATACTGTTTACATGAGATTTAACTGCAGCTCAAGTCACAAGTGTTTCTTAACATTCAAATTCATTCCCACTGTAATGTCTGCTGTCTGAATTTGTCATGCTGCTAACAGTTTCAGGACTCTGATCATTCCTAAGGTGAAAATAATAACTCACAACCTCACAAATGAGGAAAAATACAATGGTTTTTTTGAAGTCTTTATTTTTAGCTCTTGCACATACATTTGTTTCCAGTTCTCGGTTAAATATATTTTTAAAATAACACTATAGAGACACTATACACTACACTATATAATCTGAATTATTTTTAAAACATGTATTGATAAACAACTGAATAAAATTGGAGTAGCAAAACGACTCAGTTGCTCATATCTACAATATATTCAGTCTGGGGTTTTTTTGTTTTGTTTTTTTGCAATCTTCCTGTTGATGGAGCCAGGATCAAACAAATAATTTCCTGCGAAATAAAATAACCTACAAGAAATTGCAATTGGAGATATTGCTTGTGCAGCAGCTCTGGCTGTCTGCAACAGTAAGATCTCAAAGTGCAGTATTGTTTTGGAACTCTTATGCTGAGATGTGTTTTGTTGTCTATTGCAACAAATTAATAAAGATAGAGACCGTTGGTAATAAGAGGACACTTTTAAAAATATACAATAAAAATATCTGTTTGTATGAATCAGAAATAGTATCCATGGAAAGAGGCACAACACAAAATCCCTAAACAACGTGATCATTATCATTACATGAATATAGATGAGATAATGTGTCCCACTGTTTATTTGGCTGGTTTAGAAATAGTGTATTGTCTTGACGTAGATGAATGGAAAATGGAAATTGAAGGCATGATGAGTTCAGCTAAAGGTTTCCAGTGCGTGCAAGCCAACATTTCTGAAAGTAGAAAATAAGAGGAGAATGTCCAATATGGTGTAAATAAGAAGACCATGTGACAGACAATGAACATATTGTGACTCAGACATGTGAGACTATTGGGTTGCCATTGTTGGGTAGTCGGGACTGATGTGTGCATCTCTCCAGCCCCCACTATGGCTGGAGATCCTTTTCTAAAGGGGGCGGAACAGACACAAAGAAGTGAAATTTACCTGTCATTCCATTAGTGGGAGAAAACTAAACTACTTTTTATTAATATACTTGGAGAAACAGAATCATGAGCACATACTTTCTTTGTTTTACTTGCAGAATGTGCTTGTTTCCTATGAGTTGTAATGTGACAAACTGCCTAATTACAAGTAACCAATACGAAACTTTTTTCTATTGATGAATTAACTCTTGGACTATTTGTCGTAATGTATGATGATGAAAATGACAAAAAGCTGTACAAACCTTACTTTGTACATAGTCTGCAACAATAGGTTGGAGTCTATATCCTTGTTTGTGTGTGCAAATTTGACCAATAAAGCCTATTTTGAAAAAGCACATGCATTTATTTCATAGTGGGAATGTTAGGAAACTAATGAGTTTGATGTTTGATTTCATATATTTCACCTTATTTATGCAACTAATAATTTACTTTGTCAATGATACAAGAATTTGTAGGTTATTGAATTTGAGTCTAAAAGGGGATAAAGCAGGATTTGAGGTATAAATTATTTACCTGCAAGTAGGAAAATTACTTTTCGCCCAACATGTGGTTGAAATTGCTGCAACATTCATCTTTTGACAATCTCAGCACCAGCTCAAGCCTCACTTTCATAAACATGAGGACATAATAAACCTGATGGTGAGGAATTGTCAGTTAAAATTGTTCAGGCAGGTGATTGTGACAGGAGGACTTTGGGTAACATGAGAATAACACATCTTTCTCCCTTGTGCTCATCTTTCTCTGGGTCTCCCCTCCTCCTCTGTCTGTATCTCTAACGTCTTCTCCAGTCATTCCTTTTCCTCACAAAAGCCTAAAATGTCCCCTGGGGTCTGATTTAATGAAGTGAACCAGGACAGTTGGAAACTATCAAGTCAAGGCCACTTTATGATCATGGTCAGGTAAACTCCTTTGAGCATAAAAAGAGGAAGCATATATTCCCAGGGGCCCCATGAAAGACTGACTCCCTTTCTTTTTTTCCTGTAGTTTTCTGATGTGGCTTGAAGGCTTAGACTGATTAACAAAAATACTCATGACCAGTTTGGACATAAACAATAATTCAAAAAACATGTTTTTCCTATGCAAGCATTCATAATTGTTTATGCTCTGCACATGTGGTTAATTATGGTTGCAAATTATAATAACCATTCTTCGGTATGTACGTTCTTTAGGAGTACTTGAGGGAGAAAATGGTAAGGTATACCAAATTTAAAAATTACAGTATTCATAATTATCTGTCACTGAAAGGAAGATCCCCTCAATGGTGAAGGCGTTAGCAATAGCATTGGTTTTAAGTTCCACTTTTGTAAATGCAAGTGGTTTTTTTTAATAATTGGTCGTTGTAAAATGGGTAACAGAGCTGTGTCACAATCACCTCTGTTTTCTGTTCAAAAGATCAAAGATGATAACTGATAATTGTGTAATAGGACCTATCACAGACGACTGAACTATAAAATTAGGATTAATTGATAATAGATAATAATAATTACAAATATTTTACAATTGCAGAAGGTGTGTGATGGAGGAAGGAAAGAGAGTGAGAGAGTCAGACAGATGGAAAGACAGAGAGAGACAGACAACATGATTTAACCTGTGGAGATCTGGCCCAATTTGCATGGAGACAAAAAACTGTCCTTGAAGTTTGGGCTAATTGACAAAATTCATAATCTGTCATATTCATGACTTTCGGTTGTGACATCCATTTTTGCTGGAGCGATCCTTGGGCAGGCTCATGGCCTGGAACCGAAACAACCCAACCATTTTCCTATATCCCCTAAATCAGCTCCCTGCTGCTTTGGCTTGTCTATTTGTCCCTGATGTCGAGATAGACAGAACCAGGCCTAGGTAGCCATAAAGGTCTTGGTTGTGTCTGTTTAGTGGAGCAGAGCATAGAGTGAAAAACTTTATTTCAAATGCCTACGGGGATTAAACAATGCAGGAGGCAGGAATGAAGGAGCTGGTGTGCATGTTGTTTGTTATCATGACTTTGGAAGCCAACAATTTGTTAGCCGAGCAGACTGAGGTCTCAGTCTTCAGAAGAAAGCATATGCTTTCACTTAATGGCTTCCACCTTTTCCTCCCCCCTTAACCCCCCTCCCCTTTTTCACCAAACTGTGCTACCTGAAGTACCAGAGCTGAAAGCTGCATTCCCTGGAGAAATGTGATATCTGGTGCCAAATGCCCCTTGATTAAACATAATACAGCATACAAGCGCTTGTACAGGAACTTATGGTGCATGCTTTCTCGTATTTATTTTTTCTCATGCTTTTTTATTGAGGAAAAGACAGGAGACAGAGCTGGAGGTAGCAGAGATGAAGAAGCTGAGGTTCTCTTTGGGAGTGACCAGTATGGATAGGACCAGGAATGAGTACATCAGAGGGAAAGCACATGTTAGAGGTTTTGGAGATAAAGTCAGAGAGGCCAGACTGAGATGGTTTGGACATGTCCAGAGGAGAGATAGTGAATATATTGGTAGAAAGATGCTGAGGTTTGAACTGCCAGGCAGGAGGCCTAGAGGAAGATCAAAGATGAGGTTTATGGATGTAATGAAAGAGGGCATGAAGGTAGTTGATGTGAGAGAAGAGGGGGTTAGATGGAGGCAACTGATTCACTGTGGCAACCCCTGAAGTGAAAACCGAAAGGAGAAGAAGAAGAAGATTGGTGTGCACATACAATCATTTATGACCAACCAACCCAAGCTATTAGCACTGGCCAGAAAAATCACACATAAGCTTACTTTTAAACTGTTCTGAAAACACTGTAAAAGTAGCATACATTTACTAGAAGAATTTGGATGTAATACATTCACCAGATTGATGACTGCCGTTGTTGATGCAGAGGAAATGAGGTTTAAAAGTGTCTTCACTTGAATTCTCATGTGGCCGCTATCTGTGCAAACAGGGCTAAAGACAACGAGTATGATCTGGTTTGGGCAATGTTGAAGGATAATCCTTGCCACAGAGTTTCAGGTTTACTTTGAGAGGGAGCCACAGAGAGATGGGTGTTTCTTACATCCTGACCATATATGGTTTGGCTTTGGGATAGAGGCTACATTGAGTGCTGACTCCCAGCCCTCTTTTTAACATTCTAACCATGAATGACTATCAACATTTCACTTAAAAGATTTCCATCTTTACTACCCAAGCTTTTCGGGGAGAGTAGGAAGCAGCGGGTTTGAATTTCTTGAAAGTCAGTCAGCTTAATTGCAGAATGGTTGACGATGACAGCAGTTGCAGTTTTTTTCAAGTTCAAGAGAGGAGGTCTCTTGAAAAGTGCTGATTATAGGAGACCTGTGAGCATGTAGGTCTGAGTGCATGTGTGGTCCAAATGAGGGCTGAGGACACGATGACGTCCAGCGGAACCATCTGCTAAAATGACAGGAATCCTGTGTCTTATAGCTGCGAACCTTCTGTGGCTGAGGCACTTTAAACTGACCCATAAATGTCTCCCATCCTACCGGATTGCTTCACTTGTGAACAAGTCGATTTGTTTCAGCTGAAATACTTAGATTCTGAAGTTATGATAACACTCAGGCCTGTTTGGTCACTGGATGATATTGTCTATTTCGTTACTTCAAACTCAAAGTGCTACATTGCAGACAGATAGGAGACATCACTGCTGTGTTATGAAACTTTATCTGCAAGTTCAGCCTGCAGGATGGACTCTGGGTTGTTTGTGAGTGTTATTGCTGTGTGCTGATATCTGTGGTAAACCCTGAAAGACTCAGTGATGTCTCTGCAGGGGTTTGTGAAAATACATGAGAAGGGCATTGACCTCAGCATACACTCATACCTGGGCATATAGCGATATAGGTGTAGGTATTGGTCCTATTTGTCCAGTCAATTTTTACAAACCGCTAACAGATAATAGAGAAACTCTGCGATGGGGGAAAGAAGAGTTTCTGAGCTCTTTAAGCTTTTCTAAACTGACTTGAAGAAACTGCCAGAAGGTGACTAAATTTTGTCAATATTTACTTTACACAAGTTAATTTATTTTGACAGGAACATCTGCAATAAATCCGATGCAGGATTTAAAGTAACAGATGTAAACGGAATACACTTATCTCTTAATCCTTACCTCACCAAACACTCATTTGGGAGCAACAATTAGAAGTTGTGGTTTTCTACTGAGGGAATCACTGGTTTCCCTTCATAAATCAAAACGTGTGGGCGATGCTGTAATGACTCTGTTGCTCATTTTATCTCACATTTAATGCTGGTATTCTTTCTTTCAAGATACACTGTTTTATTGCTTTTGCAATGGTTCTTGACTGAAAGTGTTAATATTATGTTTATTTTACTTTTTCAGTTCCTTAAAAGTATCCATGATTTTTTCCTTTCTTACCAGAATTTCCGTCCCATCAGCGGTTACAGTCGTAAACCTCACAACTCCGAAACCCAGTCCCTGCTGTCTCCTCAGCCCACTAACCTGAATAATGACCACTCTAGACCCAACAATGGCCACAGCAACCTGTACAAGAATGGAACTGGCCATGTTCATTATAACAACCCAGCAGGACTTTATGCTCACAATGGCAGCAATGTGGACAGACCTCTTCCAAGCAAGATGGGAGACCTGAGCCTCAGTGCCACTCACAGGTGAGGAGATGAAAAAGTGTACGGCAACAGAAAAAATGTGTTTTAATAGATCTTGCAAAATTAATGGAAAAGTAGAGGCTATTGAGACAAATTTTATTTCTCCAGGACTTCAGCAAGGGTAAATTTCATTTAAGAAGTTCCTTTGTTAGTCCCTTAGGTGGTTAAATACATTTTTTTACTCTATATATCACACACACACACACACACACACACACACACACACACACACACACACACACACACACACACACACACACACACACACACACACACACAAGGGCCTTTAAATATGCAATGGAGGGAGAAAGATGGTAGAATTAAGGGCAGCCGTGTCACAACGCTCCAGGAAGAACTTGTGGGGTTTGATGCCTTGCTCAAGGGCACCTCGGCAGTGCTCAGTGGATGACACCTGTACAGATACCAGTTTACAGACTTTGGTCCACGCTGCTCTTGAACCAGCCACGCTCCAGTCCTCAAACCCAAGTCCTTGTAAGCTGAGCTGTTGCTCTGTGAAACAGTAACTATGTAAGAGATAGTGATGAGACCAAAGGAACTGTTCCCATTGACCTTTTTTCAACCTTATGTGAGGATTTATGTTCGCACATTTATTACTTCTCTATGTGCCGAGTCCTGTAAAGGCACTGATTCACATACTTGTGTTTCATGGTACCTCTGGCCACACAGTTTTGAAAAGCAGTTTCTTGTCAGTGTTTCCCCATGAATGTTCATCAGATCTGGTGCTACCCACCAAAAAATCCTTAAACTAATAAGGTGCGCTGAATGGCAACATGATGTGGTTGGATCCAATTAGATGGAGCATCAATCAAATTATGTGTTCAAAGTTTGGTTCATAGATATAGTCTATAAAGTGCATTCGTTGTACAAAAATAACAGTGAATGTAAATATTTGAACACATTCACCTTCACACACAGCATTCACCTTTGCACTTCATTTGTATTGGTTTTGAGAAAAAAAATACTACCAAGTGTTCTGGTAGGGAAAGGGCTATTTATGATTTTTTTTTAATGAACCTTAAAATGTCTCTGAAGATTCTCAGTCATGCAGGTCATGGTACATCTCTGAACGTATGAAAAGCTGTAAGAAGTTTCACCTGTCATCCAAAAGGTTTTTTCATTTCTAAGAAAACTAATGACATTTAATTAATCTATTTTTTGTCTTACTCTGTATTACTGTCACGCTGGGCTTGCGCTAGCCATTCGCCACTTCGCCATAGGCGAAGTAAATTCCAGATTGGCTACAAGGTGTTGTTTTGACTGTGTAGCCACCGTGGCGTTCTTATTTTTTTGGAAAAACGGCTGACACTTGCAACTTTTCTCTCGCTAGCGGCGCTCGCTATTTCCGCTAGCGAGCGGCGCTACTACCGCTAGCGAGCGGCGCTACTACCGCTATCGAGCAACGCTAACGCCGCTACTTCCGCTAGCGAACGGAGCTAGCGCCGCTATTTTTGTTAGCGAGCGGCGCTAACGCTGCTACTTCCACTAGCGAGCAGCGCTAGCGCCACTATTTCCGCATGCCGACGGAATTTAGCCGAAGCATGCCGACGGAAATGGCCGAAGTGACCCGAACGCTCCCGATCATTAAATATGCACTCGGGTCATAACCTCCTCTCGTCCAATGAAAAACAAAAATATTGTTTTTTTACAAGCTGAACCCGCGAATTGGTGTACAACAAGGCGAGGACGATCAATCAAAAGAATCCAGTGTTTTATAGTAGAGTTTGTGTTAAAATCCTCATTAATAAACAAATGGTGAATGCTGAGAGGGGGGAGGAGTGGTGACAGACTGATCAGAAGGTAAATGAAAGATATTATCAACACTTGTTTGTAGTCTTAGACTTTTGGTCCCTATGACCGGCAGGAATAACCAGTGATGCATGTAAATATGTATTCACCTCGCTTGCTATTTTTCATGCCTTTTAAATTGAAATGAAAAATCATGTTATTGAATTTAAAAAAATAAAATAAAATAAACCATAGCATACCAATGGTGTTGGTGGTGGTGGTCAAAGTTAAAATGTCTTCTAGTCTAAGTAAAACTTACAAGTAAACATTGAGTAATATTTTGTATTACTGTATCTTCACATAGTGAATGCAAGTTTTCAATTGTTGAATCTCACATTTATACCTGCATAAAGTAGGATAGAAATAAAGATAGTTAAGCTTGAACTGTTGACTTTAGTGTATTTTTGTAGGTAAACTGAACAGAAGATTTTTCCCTCAGAATGCAGGGAGGCCCCCCGAACGCCCCCCGGAACAAGCGTCAGGTCATCCACACGCTGCGCCACTGTCTTTGACACAGAGTGTGGCTTTTTGTGGCTTGCTCAATTCTTTCACACTGAGCCACAGTGGCTTAGTCATATTAGCTCCTAGTGCAAGCCCAGCATGCATGTTTTTCTTATTTTATATACTGATATAATCCCCAAAAGGAAATTAAGAATGCACATTCTAGTATGTTAGTCAGTCACACGCATGCATATTAGTGTGTACCGGCCCCTGTAATACACACAACCACACACAAGGGGGCCTGTAAGCATGCAATTGGAGGTAGAGTGAAGGGCAGCCCCTTTTTGGAGCACCCAAATGAGCAGTTTGTGAGGGGGACGGCACCTTGCTCAAGGGCGCCTCGGCAGTGCTCCGGAGGTGAGTTGACACCTCCCACTGTCAGCTCACACTCTGGGTGTTTTTGGGCAGGAGCAGAAATCGAACCGCTGATCTTAGAGCGAGCCGCTCTACCGCCCCCTCTACCCCTGAGCCACCGCCGCCCCAGCAGTACAAATAAACACTCCATCTATCTGCTCCTCATCAGACCTGTCTGTCTGTGTGGCCCACCAGTTAAAACGTTTGCCCACCCCCGGTCTAGTCCTTTCTTTGTTTCAAACTCTGGACCTTGGGGAGCCCAATACCTCACCACATGCTTCATACTGTTTGTGATCTCTGTTGAATAAAGTCAACTGGAGTTGTAGGAAAATCTTGAAGTTGTTTTGCCTCTCATCCAAGAGGCTCCTCCAGCTCTCTGAGACCTGAAGAAACCCCTGAACTGAAGTTGATGTTGATCACTATCAACCATCACTCACTTTCTCTAATATATTTTTTTTTCAAATTCTACACTACAGTTTATATCTTTCCTTAAGGTTGTCTGTCAGTCAACTTTTACATCCTCAGGGTTTCCTTCTCAGACACACACATGAACACATTCCGTCTGCAGTGAACTGCTTTTCTTAGATTCTTGGAGGGGAGCCCAGAGGGCAACTTGCACTTGAGTTTGTCAGATTCTGAACTTATTTGTCAGCAGCACTGCTCATATTCCAGAGGTTTAAATATATGAAATGAATGGGAAATAACTTGTTGGTTTGTTGAATATATTGATGGATGTTTGAACATGTAGAACACTACCACAGAGCTGTCATGATTAAAGCTTCCCGTAATGCATTAATCTCAGTTAAATTAATATTTATGAGGGGTTAGATAATCAAAGTTCATTTTAGCTCAAGAAACAAGTGCATCACTGGGATGCGGTTCAACAAACTTGGTGCATCCCAGCATGACGTTCGTGCATCACAAAAGTAATAACAGATTTTACGGTAGACTCTTACGCAAGTATTGAGTTTTGCCAATAGTACAATATAAAGACTAAAACTGTTAATTTTACCAATTTTATGAATGACATAACTGTTTCAGTAAAAAGGAAAATGCAGGAAAATTACATATTATTTTTATCAAAATGTTACAGCCTGATGGTCATTCTTTAAAACAGTTTAAGAAATAAGGAAAGATGTTATACAGTTTTTTTCCTTTTTGCTTTTCACTCAACAGTTTTCTTTGCCTTTGATTCATATATTCTCCTTTAGACACTGCACCAAGCTGACAGAGCCTTCTCTACACACAATTTTTGTAAGCTTCATTTTGTCTTGGGTGCTGACATTTAGCCATGCCTCACCCATGGAAAAAATTGGGTGCATTGCGGCACAAATTTTTGGATTTTTGCTGGTTTTCGCTTGGCCTCTTGTGCATCTTCTTTCGTACTGTCCACAGTAATATCTGTCTCTATCTTTTCATTAACTTTTGTTTTTTATTCAGGAAAGCACTCATTGTCACTTGGGTTTTTTCCAACTTTTGCATCTTTATTGGAAGCATGGTGATAATGTGAGACTAACTCGTCGCTCTCTCACTGCAGCATGTAAAATGAGCAGACGTCGTTGCTTGATTTTATTCATTCATTCATTGTCACAACCGCTTCATCAGTCTATCCCAGCTGGCTTAGGGCTTGAGGCAGGGCAAACGGGGCAAGCGGGTGCCAGTGCACTGCGGAGCCACACAAAGACGCAGATAAACACGCACTCACACACTCACACCTATGGTCAATTTGGAACGGCCAATTAACCTGAAGCGCATGTTTTTGGAGATGAATGAAGTAAATATTGAACGGGTTAATGAATTTAAAATGCTAGGAGTGACTATTGATTAGATGCTAAATTGGAAACTTCATTTAAGACAACTGCAAATAAAGTTAGCCAGAAGTGTATCAATACTCTGGAAAACTGAAAAATTATTAAGTCAGAAGGCACTCCATATAATATATTGTGTACTAATCTTACCCTATCTGAACTACTGTGCTGAAGTATGGGGAAACACATATAAAAGTGGCTTGCAACCTTTATTTCTGACCCAGAAAAGAGCCTTGAGAATTATTCACAATGAACATTATAGAGCTCACACAAACTACTTATTTATTAAATCTAAACTACTGAAAATACATGACATCATAAGCTATAAAACTGTACAACTGATGTATAAAGCAGCCAATAACTATTTACCTCAAAATATACAATCACAAATACAGATTAATGAATCCAATTACCAAGGAAGAGAAAACACAGCATTTGTACAGAAGAAAGCAAGAAAACATTAAAAACATTTTCATTACTGTTCACTGGTGTCAAACATTGGAATAAACTGGATAATGAAATTAGGAGTATGGGAACTCTAACTGCCTTTAAAAAAACATTTAAAAACATGATTTTGCAAGGTTATATTTCTGACGTGAATGATGGTTAAAGGACTGCACTGTTATGACGAATGAAACTTCATGTTGTCAATCCTGTTAAGCAAATGTAACTGTAACCTTTGTGCAGTAACTGAGCACATGCAAGATGTTATGACTGAACAAAATGAACATTAACAAAATTTGGACTCTTCTCAAGATCTGACAAAGACGTGTGCAAAGATGCACGCCTATTGGACTGAATGTACGAATTAAAAACAACAATGTACCAGAATAAAAAAAAAACAATTTTAATTGAAATTGATTTGTGACATGTAATGTATGAATTGGTTGACAATGTGCTGCAATGAGAGAGATGTTGCTGATCTAGGGGACGGGAACCTTACAAGCCACTGGCTTCTACCCGTCAACCCTTTTTTTTCTTTTCGGATATTGTTGCTGATGTTCCAGCACTGGTGAAAGTGAAGTCTGTTGTAATAACATGTCTGGAAAGAAGAAATAAACTGAATTTAAAAAAAATTATACTGCAATGCATTAATACTGCATCCTGTCTCCCTTGTCTCCTTCAGCCCAGAGCCTCTTTCGCTTCTGGGGGGTCGTAATGATTTCAACACCCAGTCAGATGTCTACAAAATGCTGCAGGATTACAAGGAACCTGTATCTGAACCCAAACAGTCTGGCTCCTTCAAATACCTCCAAGGAATCCTGGAGGCTGAGGATGGAAGTACGTGGTCTGTATGAGTTTTTCTAAGAATGTTGACATGTGTGATGGTGGAGGAAAAGGTTAACTACACTGCTTCACTGTGGACAGATGTAACATGAGTAATTTAAAACTGGTTTTATGCATCTATGCAATCTCTTTTTTCATACTATGGTGAAATGGGACTTATGAATCCAAAGAAGAACATCTTGTCTACCTCAAATTTCTGTTTGAGTGTTTTGAGCTCCCTTGTCTCACTGGCATAGTTTTCCTTTTATAGAAAGACACAGACAGTGCAGTCAGGGGGTAGAGAGGAAAACTGAGGGAGGGACAGCCATAGAAAAACAAGAAACAAGGGTGAGGTGCTTTAAATAGCTCACACATGGATGAGCAAGTGAGGGAAGTTTACTGCAATAACAACTTCACATCGCAAAATAAAGTGAGAAAAATGGGTTTTCTGTCTGCCTTTTAAGCTCCACATTTTAACTTTTGAAAAAAACTCTTGAAATGGAGTAGAGCTAATCCTTTTCAGGTTCCATATTTATCACCAAAGCAGAACGAAAGCAGGGTGGAAGCTGTCAAAGTCACAACTTTTAGCCACAGCTGTTAGCTAAGAACAACACTAGCCTCGACATGTGTGAAGCTGGATTGTGACCTGTTAGCACTGGATCAACAATGATGAATGTTTTTCTCAACCTCAGCGGCTAATGTTGATGTTCTAATTAATTCCTTCAAAACGTTTATTGCTGTTAGTGGAGCGTTACCAGCTGTGAATATTTGAATTTGCAGTAAAAGTCTGCATGTATGCTCATAAACATTGCTATGGTAAAGTTATGTTTTAATCATTGTGATTTGTCATAAAGTAATTAATCTGAAATACTCTTGGACTACTCTTGGACTTGGTCTTAGATACCAATATTGGTTGAAATGGTTTTGTTAATTTACTTGGGGGTCAATAAAGCACGTCTATCTGTCTGTCTTATGATGACGAAGTACTCATGCTGATTTTATTATTTTCCTAACAAAATAAGATGCCATAGTTAGCCTTTCCATTTGATTTTTACTTTGGATAGTAATTATGAAAATAATTGACTATAATTCACTCATTTCACTTTTTTTTTTTTAAATGAACACAAATCTTATTTTGCTCCGCGGTGCATTGGCATTGCGCCCAGTTTCCCCTGCCTCATGCCCGTAGTCAGCTGGGATAGGCTCCAGCTCCACGCGACCTGCCACAGTGAATGAAGTGGTTGATGAATGAATAAAAAATCCTATCCTTAAGCAGCACCTTCTCACACTGTCTCTTGAAATGATTTTCTGCTTTTTTTGAGTCATTCGTTCTTTGTCAAAGTTTCTATTTTTGTTACGTTTGGGTTCAGAGTGACCTTAACCTGAACCTGAACCCAAAAACCCCTTCATCATAAGCTCGGCAGCTGTGGAGGAAACACTCCTTAAAGAGGAGGGGATCACTATTAGAGTTGTCAACACCACTGCAACCCAAAACAACTCCTAGAGTGAAGAAGAAGACGGTAGTAGCCTGGTGTTACACAGGCATTCAGAACATTTAAGAAGTATCAGAGGTCAGTGTTGCTTGACTAGATTAGAACTCAAATATTGAGGTGACTCCACCACTCATTCAGTTTATTGTTGACTGTCTTTGAAAATGTTTAATTGAGGATTAAATAGATGCTGTATTTTTTAAACACAGTGTAAAAGTGTTATTCACTTAACAATGTTTATTTGTAATGGATTGGTATACAGTATACATACACACATACATACCGTACATATACAGTACATAAATACACATACACACACACACACACACGTACATACATACATTCATGACAGGTGATACACACAGAGGTCGCACAGAGGGTTAGTGGAAACGAGGTTGGATTGGACTGTTGGACTTAGGAGGTTCACTGGGTTTTCTTTTTATCTGCTGCTCCTTGTGAGACCCAGAGTTTGACTGACAGGCTAAGCTCTTGATGAGACATGAAGACACCTACCGTTTACACTGGGATCACGTTAATAGCTACTTCTCTCTGTTGATGTTTGGCCTCCGTGTGTATTAATCTGCGTGAGAGCGAAACCCGGACACAGATACTGCTGAAGTCAATCATTTACCTTTGTTTGTTTATTGCTCAATAAAGCAAACTGACAATCGAAGACATTTGATATTTAAAGTGTAATTGCTGTTTTTCAACACATAACTTGTTGTCAGACTTTGAAATGACTGTAGTTGGTCTCCATTTGAAGATGAACCCCCTGTCAAAAGCATGTTGACTTTCAAGGTCTTTTAAAGGTAAAGCAAATAAGAATGTCAGTTAAAGGTCCCATATTGAGCTTTTTTTAATTCATGTCTGTCAGCTGCCAGATGTCCAACTACACTGTATTTGAAATGTCTTGCCCCAAAGTGTTCCGAGGTCCTCAATATCTTTGATTGAATATTGATAAAACCTCTTCTGCTCTCTAAAGGTCTGTTTTAATTGGGCGTAGCTCTCAGCTCCTATATCTCCACCTCTCCCCCCTCTGAGCCTTCCCAGTTTCCCTCCCCCCTTTGAGCTGTCCAATCAACACTGCCGTGCTCGTGCGTTCATGTACGTTTGTTTACTTGCGCCACTCGAACGCGCCTGTATTACATCGATCGACAGTCTTTTTAACTTTCAGTAACTTTGCTGCTACGTACAGTGTGCCCTCAATTGCGCATTAACGATTGCGACTCCACCTCATTTCAGATTTTTGGTCGGCAGTCACGTAATATCGTACACGCATTCTATTGGCTGACGGCAACCCGAAGTGCGCTCGTTCCATCAGTTTCTGGCTTTTGTGAGACACAAAAGTGCCTTAAACAGTCGATAAGACTGTGGGAAAAGGTAATACAGATAGAAAGTGGTTTAATATCAGTATGGGAAGGTTCATAAATGCTTAAATTACCGTAAATAATAAGATAAATAGATCATGATCTCAATCATGGATTCCTCAATCGCGTGTGGTTCCTTGAACGCATTAACTGCAAAGACTGAGGGCGCACTGTATTTTGCTCTAATTCTTCTCGTGTTTTCCACTCTTGTTTTTCATGGTATAACGCTTGGTTTTTCAGCGCTAAGCATGGACCTGCTTCATCATGTTCTTTGCTGAACAAAGACTCGTGGCTAATTGTATAAATACGATTAGACTGGCCGGTGAGATAATTACATACCGCTTTAAAGTGGTGATGTTTTGTGATTGTTAAAGCTGTATTTTCCGAAAATCGTCATGGACAATGACAGATCGTGGATAAAACGGGAGCTAATCTAACGCAAACTAATAAAACACAGGATTTTACCAGTAAGACCAAGTTTTTCTCTTATATTCTCGAGTGTGTGTGTGTGTGTGTGTGTGGGTGTGTGGGTGTGTGTGTGTGTGTGTGTGGGTGTCTGTGTTGATACACGCACCTCTCCGATCACTAAGGAGAGCTTAAGCTGCTTTCATTCACCAAAAATCAGACAATTGTTCTGAATTAGTAATTAATGTGCAACTTGTTAGGTGTTCACTGTGATGCTGGACATGGCCTCGGGCGGACATACACACACACACCTGACTGCTAACTAGTTAGCCAAATGCTAGCTGAATACACAGCCTGTAAGGAACTTTTAGTGTGTAGCTCTGAGCCAGGTCGTTACCACACACCGCTACGTAGCCTGATCACGATCCGCACATGTGCACACACACACAGTCACACACATGACTGAATTGGATCTAACTAGTTAGCAAAATGCTAACTGAGTTCAACAGTTTGTGAGGAACTTTCAGTGTGTAGCTCTGAGCTAGGACATTACCGCACAATGCTACTGTAGCCTGAACAAACTCCCCCCTCGGGATGGCCACGCCCTTGGGCATGTCAGCCAGTCAATATCGTCAATCACTCTGTCCAATCACAGAGCCATTTGTGACGTAACGAATACACTCCAGCAAAATCCGATCGTTTTGATGCGGTCCGGGTCATGAATTACTAAAACTCCAAATATCTATTGATGCAGGAAGTGTTTATCAGATTCTAGGAGTTGTTCGGGTTAGGGAGGACCACTATGCATATGTAAAGACCTGAAAAAGTGTGATTTTCATAACAGGACCCCTTTAACCCTGGATTCCACTGTCATGATTGGGTAGCAATATGGATAGGGAAAGGGTGGAATGGCTACGAAATACTAGTGATATGGTTGACGGCTTAAAGCAAATCAATAGATATTGTAAAGTGCAGAGGGTTGAGAGGGAAACATCACCCAGCTTGACTTTCACAGATAGATCAGCTTGAACAAATAGACATGTTTGACCACAATTTTTCTGTATGTCAAAAGTAATTGAATTATTTTATATGCATTATAAGCACCTCCATTGTTCATCATTATTCAATTAAATATGGTGTCTGTCTGCATTTTGCAACAAAATGAGGCGTAACTGATCTGGCCCTTTGACAATGTAGAGGCGTGTCTACACATTTATTTACCTTTTATGTCTATTCCTGACTCTTGTTGAAAGACTTTTTAGTCAGCCTTCTTTTCTGTAAGAACTTTGAAAAATACCTATTTTAAATTTGAAGAGATTCTACTTGAGGTGTTGCTTTTTCCCTTTTCCCATATATTATGATGAATGATCACAGCTCATCTTGGTATCCAGATACAATTCCTGTCCCAAAAATAAACTAATCTCCTGGACTTTACTAAACGAAATAGACATGAGCCTTCCAAAGGATAAATATTCAAAATTTGGTGAAATCAGATTGTAAGGAATTAACAGTAGAACTCACGATTATGTTCAATAATGTACACCGAATAATACGCCTGTAGCCAGCTGAGACCCACAAGGAGAATAAGTAGGTGTAGATCGCAATCGACTCATTCACAAGAAGTATATCCATGAGCATATTAAACAAATATATTGGAGAGTGCAGGCTGTTAGTAAGGCTTTTGTTAAAACTGTGTTTCCTAGTTCTTACGTTTAGTCTGGAATTTTTTTATAGGTGTGTCCCCGACAGACAGAATGAGAAACTTAAAGTCTCCAGTCAGATCTCCGATACCAAAACTGGGAAGCCCCATTCCCGGTCCCATGTCTGGTCTTCAGAAGCTACCCCAGTGCATGCGCTGCTGTAATGGCATTGTGTAAGTATTTTACTTATATTTGTCTGAATTTTAAGGATTTTGCTTTAAAAAAAAAAACAGTGGACGGCATGACATTATAAAATATGATACAATAAGAATGTAAGACTGCCTTTCTCTTTTTGATAGGAAATCCTGATTAAATAGGTTTGATTTAATCCTTTGCATGTTAGTTTTTCATTTGCTTATATTCTTTCATACACTTACTGTGCATCGACATACCTTTAACATAATTTATTCTCACATTCGATGCATTTCAATTTCCACGTGGAAGAAATAAGCCTCTGTCTAGTTTTACCACACCTCGTGTGATCACAAAAGATTTTTATATAGGAGGTGAGTCAAAGGTTCTTCTGACTCAAATGCAGGTGAACTCACACAGTTCAACCTGAACCAACAAGTTTTTGTCAGAATACAAAAAAAAAAATTACCTCCATTTGAAAGTATAATTGTTAAATCAATCCATGTGCTACACCCTTTTCTATTCACAAATGCTAAACACACATTCTTAGATGCAATATAAACCTAGGGATAATCACACACGCTGTCAAAGTAACCACATGCATCAGTAATCCCTCCTCTATAAAAACAGCCGCAGGTGAACAGTGATGTCATTGGCTTGTTAACGAGGGTGCATTGTGGGAGCGTGGAGGGTACAAGAAGGCAGTTGTGACCTGGAGGATTTTATGCCATTTTAAATATGCTTGGAGAATTGTGTAGGAGTTTGCATTTCAATCGATGGGATCTGAAAGCAGTAAAAAGAGAACAAGAAGGCTTCTGACTGAATATTGACCACAAAGGAAACTTATTTGGAGCAGGGAGGAAACAACACTCCTAATAATTGCTGGCACTGTGTGACTGAGTAATTTGCAACTTCCGGCTGCTCCATCCCTGAAGAAGAATGCAACCAGAATATTTACTATATTCATTCTGCTTGGAGTGGTGCGCTAGTTATCCTTCATAATGTGTGTTCTGTACATAAGATTATATATACTCAAATGCTCACATAGTTACAGTCCCTACATAGTATGATAAATTGCTGGTTTCACAGGTAATGGAAAGACTAATAACTAACTTGATGAGTCATGAGCTTTTCATGGTCATTTTTTTCCTTTGGAAGAAGTGCTATGTTTTCATCTTCAATGACAAGCCTCTAGAAACTTCTTGCCATGTCTTGTATATTCCTTCTCATTCATGCAGCCCTTTCATCTTCCACTGTAAGGCTGATCTTTATCTTTATTCCACTTTTGCCTGAAGCATAAAGTTGTGTTCTCTCCATATGCATGTGATGCACCGCGTGAAAAATGTGCACCAAATTCAGTGTGAAAGGCAGCCCAAGGGTGAGACAACTTCTTGTGAATCTTAAAGATTGATTAAACTATGATTCACGTGAAGTTGAAATGTTCTTGAATTGTTTAAAACCAATCTGTATCTCCTTGTCTCTCCCTCCAGTGGTACCATTGTGAAGGCCAGGGACAAACTCTACCATCCGGAGTGCTTTATGTGCGACGACTGCGGCATCAACCTCAAACAGAGAGGCTACTTCTTCATTGAGGACAATCTGTACTGTGAGACCCATGCCAAGGCACGTGTCCGGCCCCCAGAGGGCTATGATGTTGTGGCGGTTTACCCCAATTCTAAAGTAGAAATAGTTTGAGATGGTGATGGCGCTTGCCATACAGTAGGGTACCAACACAGAAAGTAACATCTTGGAGAATTTGGCTATTGAGTATTTTAGCCTACATTTATCGGCTTTCTGTCAGGCTGGAATGCTAATTTTGGATCAGTTCTGCTTTTGATAGGGATGAAATTTGTCTTTCACTGATCCAAGATCAGCATTTTTTTTTTAACTGTTAGACGCGATAAATACTATATATATTTAGAATATTGAAATATGTACGCAAAAAAAGATCCTATGAGTATCCCAGAAGTCACGACCATTAAAAAGCAGACAATCTGTGCTTTGTTCCAGCTTGGCAGGCCTCATCCTTCAATCACTGTTAACATTTGCTTCTAAATACAAGAAAAATAGTCACCCTGAGAACATGTGTTCAAATGCATGTTCCTATCCAGAGAACATGGTCATAGTAGTCCTTGATACGTATAAAGAAGACCACATGAGCCGTGTGTGTGTGGTTGGCCAGTGTGTTCTCTGTGATGAATTGTGCAAAGGGAGGAGTTGCTTTGGTTTTCTGTCTTCTGAATGCTATATCTTGTTGTCTTTCAATACAACACACCACAAGATGTCTGTCTTTATTGTGTAGAGTCATTTAAGTACAATCGTTGTTTAAGCTTTGCTTTGGCGGTTTAAGATTTCATTGTTTTTAAACAAGTCACATAAACATTCTCATTTTGCATTTTACATCCTTTCAGCGTACAACACTGGTAGGCATCTCTGTCTGATATTCACTCTGTGCTCACTTTTCATTTATGTGACACAAGTAGTAAATAAATTATATGTTACTTTATAAGCAGATCTCTAATATGTTGGACACATCATCATAGGACCTGATCAGTTTGGTCAAATCAGTGTGAAGCATGTCCTGTTGGCTTGTTGTGAATAGTGATGTAACCTGGGTGGAGATAATAGTGCTAATTCTTACTTTTAGGAATATTTCTAACAAAGATTTGAAATAGAAATAAGATTGAGGAAGTGAATTTTGCATTCCTGATAACCATAACTTTCCCTCGATCTCAACAGTAATGTGTAGCTGCTGATACGTCATCGATATTAGATATCTTGTAAATTATACGAACAAATTCTTGCTACCACGTTGTTAATTGTATATATTTGTTTTATCTTGGTTTAACATAGTGTACAACATGCCACTTGCGTGTCTTTGCATACTTTGATTTCTTCCTTTTTCTTCTTAATTTTAACTTATTGTTCTAAAAACATGCTATTATTTACTTTCTAGAATCTGAATAAACTGAGAAATGCATTAACATGATAAGTACCCTGGTTGTCTCCATGATGTCCTACTAGGATTTCACACTACTGTAATCACACTACAGTTGATTTTGTCTTCGTCATAAAACATCCACCCTGGCAGAATTTTTTTAAATCACCACCACCAGGTGTCCACGGCCTCACTCAGGCCCTGAATCACAATGTTAACAAGGCAGTCAAAGACTGCAACATCCCGCGACACGCCTGAATTCAAGATTTTACTCTGGCTTATTTTCATAATGGTTACAGCAATGAATTATTTTGTGCCTGTGGCTTCCTGGAAATGTTGCATTTTGTATTGTGATTATATCTAATCCAGTTTCAGACATGTGTACCTAAAAAGGTATAAAAGTGAAAAATTGACCTTAACCTAGTTTTTCAAGGTCAAGGTTGTGATCTAATTTTCATCCCCTTGCCTCCCTGAATATAAAGCCTTTTTTTTCTTCTATTCCGTTCCTGAGATACGTGCAAAAAAAATGTACAAAAGTTGAAATTTACCTTGACCTAGTTTTCTTAAGGTCAAGGTCATCATCTCATTTTCATCCCCTTTGCCGCCTAAGTAATGTGCTTTTTCTTTCATCTTTTTATCTGCAACGGTCGTGAAGATATTTAGTGGATGGATGAACACACATTGTATCATTTGACTTTCGACCATGTATTTTGGACACTAGGGTGAAAAGAGGGGCAGAGCTGTCAACCGATCACCACCTGGTGGTAAGTTGGGTCCGTTGGCAGAGGAAACCTTTGGATAGACCTGGTAAGCCCAAACGAGTAGTGCGGGTGAACTGGGAACGTCTGGAGGAGGACTCAGGCCTTCAACTCCCACCTCCGAAGGAGCTTCTCGTGCAGCCCTGTGGAGGCTGGGGGCATTGAACCTGAATGGCCGATGTTCAAAGCTTCCATTGCTGAAGCTGCAGCTGAGAGCTGTGGTCTCAAGGTCTTGGGTGCCTCAAGAGGCGGTAACCCTCGAACACCGTGGTGGACCCCGGTGGTCAGGGAAGCCATCCGACTGAAGAAGGAGGCCTTCAGGGGCATGTTGTCCCTGGGGACTCCTGAAGCAGTTGCAGGGTACCGACGGGCCAAAAGGACTGCAGCCTCGGCTGTGATGGAGGCAAAACGGAGGGTGTGGGAGGAGTTCGGAGAGGCCATGGAGAAGGACTATTGGACGTCACCAAAGTTGTTCTGGAAGACTGTCCGACACCTGGAGGGGGAAACGGGGGACCATCCAAGCTGTATACGGCAAGGATGGGACACTGTTGACCTCGACTGAGGAGGTTGTCGGTCGGTGGAAGGAACACTTTGAGGAACTCCTGAACCCAACTGACCCGTCCTCTGTTGCAGAGGCAGAGCTGGAGGATGATGGGGGATTCAAGTCAATCTCTCGGGGCAAAGTCGTCGAGGTAGTTAAACAACTTCAAGGTGGCAAAGCCCCAGGTGTTGATGAGATTCGCCTGAAAATTGTGAAGGCTCTGGGTGTTGAGGGGCTGTCATGGATGACACGCCTCTTCAACATTGCGTGAAAGTCTGGGAAAGTGCCGAAAGAGTGGCAGAGTGGGGTGGTGGTTCCTCTTTTTAAAAAGGGGGACAAGAGGGTGTGTGCCAACTACAGGTGCATCACACTCCTCAGCCTCCCAGGGAAAGTTTACTCCAAGGTGCTGGAAAGGAGGGTCCGGCCGATTGTCGAACCTCAGATTGAGGAGGAACAATGTCTCGCAGGGATCCTAGAGCGGGTTTGGGAGAATGCCCATCCAGTCTACATGTGTTTTGTGGCCTTGGAGAAGGCGTACGATTGGGTCCCCAGGGATATACTGTGGGAAGTACTGCGGGAGTATGGGGGGAGGGGGCCTCTCCTTAGGGCCATCTAATCCATGTACGCCCAAAGTGAGAGCTGCATTCGGGTTCTCGGTAATAAGTCGGACTTGTTACGAATAGCTGTTGGCCTTCGCCAGGGCTGCGCTTTATAACCAATTCTGTTCGTGATTTACATGGACAAGATATCGAGGCGTATTCACGGTGAGGAAAGGTTACAGTTTGGTGGCCTGTGGATTGCATTGCTGCTTTTTGCAGATAATGTGGTCCTGTTTGCGTCATCGGCCTGTGACCTGCAACACTCACTGGTCCAGTTTGCAGCCGAGTGTGAAGCGGCGGGGATGAGGATTACCTCCAAATGTGAGGCCATGGTCCTCAGCAGGAAACCAGTGGACTGCCTTCTCCGAGTGGGGGATGAGGTCTTTCCACAAGTGAAGGAGTTTAAGTAGCTTGGGGTCCTGTTCACGAGTGAGGGAACAATGGAGCGTAAGATTGGACGGAAAATTGAGGCAGCAGGAGCGGTATTGCAGTTGCTTTACCGTACTGTTGTCACAAAGAGGGAGGCAACGCTCTCCATCTACTGTTGATCTTCGTTCCTACCCTAACCTATGGTCATGAGCGATGGGTCATGACCGAAAGAACGAGATTGTGGATACAAGCTGCTGAAATGGGCTTTCTCAGGGAAGTTTGGGGCTCCCTGTTGAAGCTGATGAAGCGGTGGAAGATGGATGGATGAACACACAAATCCTGACAATTACAATACATCATAAGTATCAACATAATAAAAAAAAAAAAATTTGGCCTCAGAATATCAGTTACTAAACAAAGAATCTGTCCTTGTTCATAGATTCAGATCCAGTGGGGCCTGTTTCACTTCATTTATGAGTACATGTACGTATGTATGAAACTCCTTTGTAAACTACTACACATGTTGAAGTTGAAAACCTGGATATAGTTTTGTTTTTTGACTGAATTGCTTCAGTGGTTCTAATGATTTTGCCCTGCATTAACTTTAAATAATTTAGTTTGAATTAAATACATTTGAATTTAAATAGAAACTGTTGATAACCAAATCTGCTTTCAAGGAGATGTGAAAAAAGTTTCATATGAAACCTTAACCAGAGATGGGCTCAAAACAGGTGATTGCATTGTGAGAGGAGTCTAAGCTGAACATATCTTGAATAAGGTGTTTCCTGTCTAACAAATGTTATGGAGAAATCCAGGATGTAGGTACACAGGTTTATGGTGAAATTATCTTAATAGGAGTGTTGTGTATAAATAGGAATGCAAGTTCTGTGGAGAATGAACCATTTGATCTCAGAACACTTATAAAACAAAGGGTGAGTTAAATTATACTTCAACTCAACATTTAAGGAGTAAATTCCCCTGAACACCTTAGGAAGGGTTTGTCATGTCCATACAGTGAAGTACTTTGTAAACTAAAACTGACAAGAAAATACTGATTTTTTATATAGTTTTTTTTAATAGTTTTATATTAATGTATCCATCCATCCATCTTCCACCGCTTATCCATAGTCGGGTCGCGGGGGCAGCTGCTTCAACATGGAGCCCCAAACTTCCCTTTCCCCGGCCACATCCACCAGCTCTGCTGGGGGATCCCAAGGCGTTCCCAGGCCAGTGTTGAGATATAATCCCTCCACCTGGTCCTAGGTCTGCCCCGAGGTCTCCTCCAAGCTGGATGTGCCAGAAACACCTCCCTAGGGAGGCGCCCCGGAGGCATCCGCACCAGATGTCCAAACCACCTCAACTGACTCCTTTCCACGCGGAGGAGCAGTGACTCTACTGAGCCCCTCGCGAACAGCAGTGTTTCTCACCTTATCTCTAATGGAGACACCAGCTATCCGCCTGAGAAAGCCCATTTCAGCCGCTTGTATCTACAATCTCGTTCTTTCGGTCATGACATTAATTTATAACAATATTAATGCTTCCCTCTCAAAGAATTATCAAACATGGTGGGTCTGAATAAATATACTGCTGTAAGTACATATGCAGAAAAAAACATGATTCAACAAAATTGATTTTTGTAACCATACACAACTGATTGAAACTAATTTTCAATAGAGCAAACATTCAATAATAAATGCTTTAATGTGAATTGTATATGTGCGCGCGTGTGTGGGGTTGTGGGGGTGCATACAACTTTTTTTAATCTTGCATTTGGAGCAGTGTTAGACATTTCAATGGAAAGATTTAGGAAACCAGGATAAAATACTGTATGGTGGAACTGGCCTCTGGTTATTTTCTTTTGGTGCCCCCCAGTGCCGTATTGTGGTATAGAAATTCCAAAAAGTACATTCTAAGAAGGTATACTTTATTGATCCCCTGGGGGAAATTACATTTGTCACTCAGGTGTACATTTTTTTTGTGTTAGTTTTTCCACAGTCAGTATGTACAGGCCCCTGAAACAACCACAGCACACAAGGGGGCCTGTAAGCATGCAGTTAGTACATACATACACGACAACACACATCAAGCTGTACATCGGGAGGCAGAGTGACGGGCAGCAACTTCCTGGAGTGCACCCAAATCGAGCAGCTCGTACGGGGGACGGCGCCTTGCTCAGGGGCGCCTCGGCAGTGGCTGGGAGGTGAGCTGATACCTCCCACCGTCAGCTCACACTCCGGAGATGTTCTGGCAGGAGCGGGAATGAATCCACTGATAGCTGGGCGATCTGTCTTCAAGACATCTGCTCTACCGCTGAGCCACTGCTCAGCAACTGGCCCATTAAAAAATTGAGATTCCAAATCACCACAACCAACCAGGTTGGGCATTCTGTCTCATGTTAAAATATTTCACAAGTGTGGAACGAAGCAGAATATTAAACTACTGTAAACCACATCCGTCTCATCCAGTACTATTGTAAGAGCTCCCTGGTGATGTGGTGAACAGTATGTGAAAGGGAAAACATCTTGGTCTCCACTGCTGTCCAGTGATAATACTACGTATCATATATATGAAGAACAGTGACAAATGATGTGTTGAACAATTTATTGACATAAGGTATGGAACTGTGACAATAACCAATCATAACAGCAATGCTGCAAAAAATATTCTATTTCGCATGATGCACATGACAGCTCTGCGCATTTTGCTGGCAACAGTTTGGTACACACTGATACTTGCAGTCATACATGAAGTTATGCAGTGCTGAAGACATTGCTGCTTAAAGCCATGACAGATGAAGTTGGAAGGTGAGTATTTAAATGGGTAAAATTCCCACCCTAATTGGAAAAAAATTGTCATTTTATCAGGTTGTTTTTTGTCTCAAACAAGCACGGATAAATATTTTTATAATTATATGTGGGAAAATAGTGTCATCAACACAGCTGATACTCAAAAAGGCTATTTCTGTTCAAGAGACAGATTCAACTCATTTTCTTGATATTAGCAATACATTTTAATTTCTTACGTACACAAACTATACCATCACTTGACTACACTGTACAAAGCAACTCTGGGCTTGGGGGCACATTTACCCTAATGTTCTATAGCACAATCAACACCAACATTAAAAGGTTCTGTTGATACCTGTGGTGCTAAAAAATGGAAATAAGCCAGTAATGAAGTTGAACATGGACGCTTGGTCCTGTGAGATGAGTTTGACTGACTTTCCACAGGTTTATTTTGGATTGACGTTACAAAAGATTACAAAAACAACAATGGCATTAAAATAAAAACATTCAAGCGCATTTGAGAATTTTAACTATTGAAAAAATAAGGGCTGTAAAAGGAAGCACACAGAGGTAGATGCACATCAAACAGGAATGAGAATGAAGGTAAAGCCTTGTGGAACTATGGGGTTGCAGTTATCAGGGCTACGACAAAAAGAAATCACATGGAGTGAACAAGCAGTCATCATTCAGTGGCACTGGTGTGTTAACGCATGAAGAATAGCTACGGTGGTGTGTAGTGGTTCCAAGCTCATGAGCAAAGACTTTAACGTTCAAATAATGGAAATAAACTATGAACAAATTTAAACCAACAGCAACACTTGACTGTCCTTTCCACTGACAGTGTCTCTCTACACTTCACTAAACGGAGTGTATGAATAAATGGATACCTCACCATTTACATAACAATGAAATCTATGGCAATGGGAAGGTGTTTGATGGTGGCAGTGTTTTTCTTTTGGCTTTTAGAATCCTCCATTGTATCCATTTTATGTTTGATGTGCCTGTAAGAACCTGAAATCATGGTTTGAGTAAGAGCCAAATATTATAAGGACATTCAGCTGAGGATGAGGTGAAGAATCAGGATTTAGTAGCGACTACTGAGTTTACTAGTGTAATCTCTGCATGGCATTCTCTTCAGCCACTTCTTTAATTGCTTCACTTTGTTACATACGAAGGAAAAAGGAACGTTTCTTCATGCTCAACAAAATCATGTGTGAATAAATGAGAGGCCTGCAAGAGGTCAACATTCTGCCAGAGAAGACAGTCTTGGTTCTTACAGACAGCTTATTGGTTACATCTCTTTGCGCACTGAAGGCAAAAGGAAATGATCACACTGGAATCATTCTGTAGCTAAAACTGGAGTTAAGAAAGTGAAGACTACAGAGGAGCCACAAACAGTACAAAACAAACAATGTTATCTCACTCAGGCAATTTAACCATCAGTCACATTTTTATAACATTAAGACACAAAGTTAAGGATGTAATGCTTTCAATTGGAGTGGTAAATATAAAATGAGGAGTGTATAACAAGATTTAATAATGCTCTGAACTGCCAAAATCAAGGAAACACAAACAAGGACAAATTTCCCTTCAGTACAATATAAAGAACTACAGCAAGGTATCAAATGTTTGTTTTACCATCAGTTGCCTTGCTGCTTTTATAGAGGCAAACTGAATCCAACAACCCAAATGATTTTATCCTTTACGGTTTTTGATTCCACTGTTTTAGCAGTTTGCTGAAGATAACAGAAAAGATAAAACACTGTTGCTTGTTGTTAGAATGAAGCCAAGCTATCACTGAGAGCAAGTCAGTTCTTCAGCACAGAGTCGTACATCTGGTAGACATACTGAGAAACCTCAGGGGCCCGACACTTGAGAGACAGCTGTGAAATAGAGTTACACCATGAGACATCATCACCACTGTGTGCTAAAAGCAGCAAGAAAAGAAGAATTGACAATAATACTACAATTAATAATAATAATAATAATGATGATAATATAGAATGCATGGTTAACACATGGATAATAAGCATGGGTAATAACTGACTATCTTGTCATTCTGTTTTAAGTCATTGGTGCTGTCACACAGTCAAAACTACTGCTGCTGCTTTTCTTTGATTTTATGTTTGTGTTTTAAATTTAAAGACAACATAAAATATCTAAATGATCTTGGAACTATGTTCTTACATTCAAAAAATATAATTAGGTTTAACTTATGAATCAAATTTTTTTTAATTTCCAGTTGCAGCCCAACATGGAATAATTTACTGTACAGATGCTGCTTGTCAACTCTTCAGTTACCATCGAACAATTCATTCAGAACAAGTTGACATAACCTCACAGTCAACAGGATTTGACATTGAATTGCCGGTGTTTTCTCACCTCCATACAGACTATATGACATGGTTTTCAAAACTAAGTTTCTTTGTTTAATTTCCTAAGTGAATGCAGTGGATTGGGTTTGACATCTAATTTAGAATCATTGTCATTTAGAATCATATGTAGACAGTTCATTCGAAGAAATACATAACGAAGGGGAAAAAAAACACATACAAGCTGTTAGCAAATTGCTGAGGACTCTACCGTATAGTTTGGGTTGCCAGGTTGGATACGGAGCTCTGCCAAAATCCATATGCCATTGGTCAGCTTGAGGGACTGGTAGAGCATATCCTGTCCTTCTACGTTTCTTTTGGCAATGGTGTAGATGTTGTTATTTTGCAGTTTCCCTGACACTGTATCTGCAAGAGCAGAATCAAAGTCAAGTCAGAGCAACGGTCATAACCTAGAGGTTGCAATCACTGTTGAAGCCATAATGACTACAGGTACTAATACTAGAACACACCTCAGCAGTGATTAAAGGGAAAAAACATTTATTGGGGAACTGGCAGTAAATTAGGTGTGTTTGGAAGACTACACCAAGTATTCTACAACATGAGGCATCCTGCTGCCAGGACAATAGCATCATGATTGTGGGTAGACTCTAAAAGTTGTTGTCCTTCAAGCAAAGAAGAAGAAACGTTGAAGAATCCCAAGAAAGACATGTTGGCGGAGGAAAAACAAACAGACAGGCACTTAGGGACATTTGATGAGTTGTGGCAGGATATACAGTTAGAAGGTCCAAACATGTAGTGATTCTGGGGTCAGAGTCTGCATGTTAGTCTGTACGGCCCCCGTGACAGTCACTGTTTATATCTACACATCACAAGTTCAAATAAATCACTACATGTATGGAAGGCAAGATTTTTTTTCCTGCTTTATGCTGTCTGCTTTTGTCTTTAGGTGAACAGGTTTGGTGAAGACAAGTCCTTAGAAGAACAATCCAAGAAGTTCCCTGCTACATTAAAATGAGTACAAGTACAGTCACTCTATAAACTTCCTTGTCATTGGAATATAAAAAAAATAAAATATTCATTTTTTGTGTGAACCAGAGATATCTTCTAATTTGTCTGTAAAAAAGAGTTTGTTTATTCACAAGACTAAGTACCTGCATTTAGGTGGCACTCCTTGATTTGATACTGGAGCTCGTTCTCATTAGGGATGTCTTTCCAGGTAGCCAGAAACACCTGTCGCTCTGAAAATTGTTATAAAGATAAGAATTAAAGTAGCGAGTAATATTGGAGCAATATTACTCACAACTGAATGTCTGATTCACACATAAAAAAATGGCATGTAATTTACCATACAAAATATGTAGCCGTCACAGTAAAGAGTTCTGGTTTAAAGGTCCCATATCACCCCGTTTTTAATTCATGTCACACAGCTGCCAGAGACATCCCTCTGTAGGCACCTGCTACACACCACTCTTTATATGGTGCCACCATGCACACATATTTATGCGCACATGCACACCGCCAGCTATGGTCACTTTTACAATTTGTAACTACTACTACTTATTTATCTCTCAAGGTTTGTGGAGTACAAAAATAGATTCAAGTCAGCCATTACAAGGAACATGCAATGACGTACATGATGTGCTAACATAGTGCATCATTAATAGATCAGTTATTTCTGTACAATAAAGGCATCATCATCTTGTGCTCACTGCGTTCTAAGTCTTAGTGAAGTCACACAAATATGAAGTTCTGACTGTCTGCTGCGCCATGTGATCAAAACTGACTGCATCAATTTACCATTCCACAGGTGTCGTCTGTTTAAAATTCTTTGATGGGTACCACCAGGCTTGAAACGAACTGTAGGGAAAACACTCGATGTGCTGCTGTTATATAAAGTTGTAGGGTGACATACCCATTTTTCCATCCTCGACAAAGAATATATTGAGAGGGATGAGTACACTGAAGTAGAAGACGTCAATACTGTTCTTCACAGCCACCTGTAGACAGGAAAACAAAAGACAAGGACGATCACAGATTATCTGTACTTCTCAACTAGCGAATAGTACTGTAATTTCAGTCAAACCTGTCTAAGACTACATGGGACTGAAGAAAAGTGTCCACTTTGGACAGGTGGTTAGGGTTAGGGTTCTAGAGAGAGCACCAAGTCGGTATCTTGTCTCACAGAAAAACTTTTAACATTCATTTGATTTCCTGTTTTCCTGTCAGTCAAGCTTTCTGCTCTGCCTGCTTAGAGTGCTATTGTTGCAGTTGTCCAAGTATTCCGTTCTTCTCTTGAGAAACTAAATGAAAGTTACTCGGAAAGGTTCCTCTGCCATTAATTTTAAAGATTGCTAAAAGGCACTTGTTGTTAACAGGTGGTCAATTATAAAGACAAGGATTGACTCTCAGAGCTCAGAATAATTCAGAATTTCACCGTTTAAGGGGACAATTCTCTTATCTGTGGTATTTTGATGTAAGTTTAGTACAGAGGGAGGAGTGTTGTCCATCTTTATAAACAGTGGTGTGTCACTACCAGATTTAGTAACCCTCAAAGTTGAGTACTGTTTGTGTAAGCATGTGAACTAACTAGAACAGCAAATTACTCCAATTATATAGCTTGTTTCATCACAATTATGTTATATGTATTAGTTATTAAAGATGGATGATTGTACAGTTGAATTGAACTTCAGTGACGTGACGTAACCTTACATGACACGACATGACACGACAACTGAGGACTTCTGTACCTGCAGATTGTTGAGTGGGTCCATCTTCATGACTGGCCCAATCGTATTGATTGGCAAAGAGACGTCAATACTCTGGCTTGGCATCAGCGGAGTGTGAATGGGTAGAGAACTTGTAGGTATCATCCCAAAACTATACAAAGAAAAAAAAAAAAAACACTGACTGCCAGTACCTGTGTTCAGTTGTTATTTAATGTTTATTGTACACCAAAATTCTGAGTTTTCCCTTCTTAAAATTAAAGCATAAAATGATGACCATTTCCTGAGTCGTTTCACTGACCTGTTTTTGTTGAACTGGACAGCAAAGTCGGTCATGTGCTGCAGGGCCTTGTTGGTGAACGTCATGTCCATGTACATGTGGCCCTGACGGCGAGAGAACGTACCGGAGATTTCCAGTCCCTTCGCTTTAACCGCAGGGAGCCACACCTAGAACAAGTCCTGGTGTGGTCAGTTCTACAGGTAGTATGGTACATACTTTTAAACATGTACACATTTTATCAATACACAACATTGAAAATGTTCTCCAATTTGTGTTTCTTTGCAACTGAATTGTGCAATTGTACTTCACTTCTGGATACTGCATTAATCACGTAATCAGAGCACAAGATTTATGAGCCTGTCTAAATGAAGTCTGCATGCTATACTGACTGATGCCATATCATCCATTATTCAAGTCACGCCTGGTGCGGATGCTGATGGTTGAAGTGTGAACTCACTGCTTTGGGGGCCACATAGCCTCCAGTGGTGATGGCCATGCCTGTGGAAAGCTCAAACAGATCATTGAGGCCACTGCTGACAGCAGGCGGTGCAGGTGTGGGTGACGGAGCAAAGGTATTGGGGACAGAAGAGGGAATGAAGTTCTGCCCCACCTAAAGCAATCACAGTAAATGCACACAATCTCTGTCAAAACAATTTTAGCAAGCATCACTCGCAAGGTGACAATTTCCCCTACAGTGCGCCCTCGCGCATTAACGCTTGCGACTTCACCTCATGGCGGACTTTTGTTGGGCAGTCACGTGATACCTTACATGCATTCTATTGGCTGACGGCAACCGGAAGTTCGCTCAGTTCCGTGTGTCTCAGACTTACGTGAGTGACAAAAGTGCTTTGAACAGTCTATCAGAGTGTGGGAAAAGGTAATACAGATAGAAGGTGGTTCAATATCAGTATGGGGAGGGTCATAAACGTTTAAATTATCGTAAATATAAGACATAGTTCGTCACTCGATGGCTGAATTTGTTAATCACGTGTGGTTCCTGGAACGCATTGACTGCAAAGAACAAGGGCACACTGTATACATAGGAACACAGACACACAGATGATCTATAGGCATATCCAAAGAAAGAAAACAATGAATCAAACATTTATAGAAATATACTACTTGTTAGCTACAGCAAACTGTGTGATTAGTCAAAGTTCTTATGAGACAAACGGTGTGAGAAACATCCAATGTGAGGTCAACAGCGTTACCATTACCATTAGGTTTTGTGTTTTAGCCCATTAATAGTGCTTCAATTAATTCAAATACTTTTCAAGCGAAGACTGTAACTTAAAAGATATGAAACCCATTTCAATAATAAGATGCTGATATATTTTCCAAACATGTCATCATTTATATTATACGAAATTTATTAAAGAGCTGAAAAAGATCATGTAAGCTTTGCTTCTGATCCATAAATCAGTGATCCAGACTGTCAGATATACACTGGGGATGGGGTGGTTGATGGATAAGAGTTCCTGGTGTGGTATTAGTATATTTACAGTATATCATGTAACTGATACTGTATGAACTGTCATACATCAACATTTCTGCAAAATCACATGGCAGTCTAATTTCGACTTGCTAATACTTTAGTTCCCATCATCCAGTCTTCTACAACCATGCCTCATGCCCTGTATACGTGTGTGTGTGTGTGTGTGTGTCACACGTATGTGATAACTAACAGCTAGAGTAGGCAAATAATGTCCCCTACAGGTGATTAATAAACTTTCTTCTTCTTAATGAAGTCTTAGAAGAATAATTTCTAAGAGATAAAATCAAAATAATTAAATCTGACTGCATAGAATTTTTTACCATGAGATAGCTTTAAGTAACACTGAGGATATCATTAAAACAAAATTAAGGAAGAAAATCTGAGGAAGAAAACATAAAAACCAGGTGTAAAAGAGTTCATATTAATGTCCAAGTTGGACTTGCAATCCTCTTTTCTATGACCTGCTTGAAATTTGCTCCATCTAGTTCATGCATATTCTACTTAGATCAAAATTCCCAGTAATAAATTGGGCTAAAACATGCAAAACATTAGTGTGGTCTTCTAAAAGAAATTTGAAGAATGAGTCAGAGAATTCCTTGTTTAAAAAGCTGGTTCGTGGATTAAAAACCGTAAGCATGCAGCATGCACACAAGCAGACTTGCAAAACAGAAGGGCTTGACTTACTGCTGGACTTCCCCCAACACCTCCGCCCAGGTCTCCCCCCAGCTACAGTGGAGAAGACAGGCACCCAAAGACAGCATACAAAAACACAAACATAGACAAAGACAGAGACTTCCTTAGCAACCACAACCCATCAGGAGCAGCCATCACTTTCTTGGAAAATAGGAACTCCACGTGGTTTGAAAGAAGATTTTTAAGAGTTCCAATAACACCAGCAGTTTAGAAAAGTAAAACAACATCATAAGGCTCATTGTGTGTTTGTATTATAAAACAAAAGTTCCATGTTAACAATATGCACCAAATTTATTCACGATTGTAAAATATTTAACACAAAACACAAAATTTAATTCTACTTCAATAAATTTTTGTCTTGTTAAACAAACCAACAGATTCGGCGAAAGACAAACGCTTTTTAATTACATCCTGTGAAGCGGTGATGTATTGCAATTGTCAGTGTTTGTGCGTCCGTACGTCTGTCCGTCCACCAAATATCTTTACAAAAGTTGCAGATAGAAAGATGAAACAGCTGAAATCTTTGAGATAGCTTTTTGCATCCTTCCCCTAAACCATGATAGTGAACAATCTTTGTTTTTTGGTCATTTGACAGTTGTTTTGAGGCTCCTCTGTTGCCACTCTTCATAGAAAATGGACAGAGGACAACAACTGGTGGCCGACAGCAATTGCCCACCATAAATACCCTTTCTCATGATTGGCTTCACCTTTGTATGTAGGTCAAGGGTCAATGAGCTTATTAAACAAATTTTGTGTTTCAATAGTTACTGCTAAAGATATTCAAATCAATAAACAAGGGTGCCCAAATTTATGCACCGGCCTACTTTTGTTGAAATTATTATTGTACACTTTCTGGAAATCCTATAAACTTCATTTGACTTCTCAAATATCACTCTGTTTGTTTGCTATATGATATATTTAACTGAACTTGTTGATCCAAACAACCAGTGATTTATAGAGGAGAATCTGGAAAATTATCAGTGGGGCCTAAACTTTTTCATACCACTCTTCTTCTTCTTTTCCTTTTGGCTTTTCCCATCAGGGATCACCACAGTGAATCAATTGCCTCCATCTAACCCTGTCTTCTGCATCCTCTTCTCTCACACCAACTACCTTCATGTCTTCTTTCCCTACATCAATAAACCTCCTCTTTGGTTTTCCTCTAGGCCACCTACCTGGCAGTTCAAAACTCAGCATCCTTCTACCAATACTATCTCTCCTCTGGACATGTCCAAACCATTTCAGTCTGGCCTCTCTGACTTTATCTCCAAAACCTCTAACATGTGCTGTCACTTTGATGTACTCATTCCTGATCCTATCCTTCCTGGTCACTCCCAAAGAGAGCCTCAGCATCTTCATCTCTGCTACTTCCAGCTCTGTCTCCTGTCTTTTCCTCAGTGACACTGTCTCTAGACCAAACAACATCGCTGGTCTCACCACAGTTTTGTATACCTTTCATTTTAGCTGAAACTCTTCTACCACACCTGACAGTTTTCTCCACCCGTTCAACCTGCCTGTACATGCTTCTTCACCTCTTTTCCACACTCTCCAGGACTGTTGACCCTAAGTACTTAACCTGTTGCACCTCCTTCCCATCTCTGTCTCTGTCTTGCCAACCTACATAGATCAGTCTCTCCCTCCTTTCTGTCTAACCAAGCATACAAGTTATCATAAGCCCCTTGTTTGTCCTTTGCCACCTCTACCTTCGCCTTACGCTGCATCTCCCTGTACTCCTGTCTACTCTCCTCAGTCCTCACAGTGTCCCACTTCTTCTTAGCTAACCTATTTCTCTGTATAACACTCCTGTACCTCCTCATTCCACCACCAAGTCTCCTTATCTACTTTCTTTCCAGATGACACACCAAGTAATCTCCTACCCGTCTCCCTGATCACATTAGCTGTAGTTGTCCAGTCATCTGGAAGCACCACCTGACCACCCAGAGCCTATCTTAACTCCTTCCTAAAAGTCATGCAACACTCTTCCTTTTTCAGCTTCCACCATTTCGTCCTCTGCTCTGTCTTTGCCCTCTTCATCTTCCTCACCACTAGAGTCATCCTACACACCACCATCCTATGCTGTTTGGCTACACTCTCGCCTACCACTACTTTCAGTCACTCATCTCCTTCAGATTATACCGTCTCTGCGAAACTTTTTCATACCACTGCATCTCAGGAACCGGATAAGATAGAAAGATGAAACAAAAGGCGTTGTATTCAGGGAGGCAGAGGGATGAAAATTGGATCACAAACTTGACCTCAAAAAACTAAATCATCAGATTTTCACTTTTATGCCTTTTTAGTTTAACATCTCTGAACCTGATGAGATTTAATCACAAAACAAAAAGCAACATTTTCAGGAAGCCAGAGGCACAAAAATGTGATGATGTCACAGGATGTTGCAGTCTCTGACTGCCTTGTTAATTTAATTACAAGCGTTTTTATACGACCACTGCAACCCAAAGACGATCATGAGAGAAATTAATCTACTTTCTGTATCCTGGATTTTCAAAGACGTTTTTATGTGAGACATGAGAGGATGGAAGTTGACAGTTCAGCTTATTTAGCTTCCTTTGCAATAAAGAGGAACAGGTGATGATGACCATGGACAGCCTCACATTAATCAGCACAAACTCACTGTTGTGAAGCAGCAATAGTTTGATCAGATGTAAAGATTATAAGGATAAAGCTGCCATAATTCTCTGTTCGTTTGTCATTTTTACATCCCACAAAAAAACCTCAAATCCTAAAGTGTGTAAGAACTCTGGACCGCTCTCTATTTGTGTTGAAAAGAGTCAGCAGGATTTATAGGGAAAGCTTGAAACTGTTTTTCTTCTCATCCAAGAGACTTCAGTTTTGAACAGATGACGGTGGGGGTCAAGATATTTAACCTAGTGGGAGGGGTTGAGGTTGCTAAGTCACACCCAGGAGTCACCCAGTAGTCGTCTGGATGATGGTTGAGACGTTAGCGTCCCGCCGAGCTCTATCACCACTTGTAGAGCCAACGGCCTTCACAGACATCCTCTGTTAGTACATCAAACTCCCGTCTTCCCAAAATCCTTTAAACCACGCCAACTGTCTCCCAGTGAGAGATTTAAAAATGGATAAAAACATATATCCTGATTTTAAATAATTGCAGATTTGGGGCGGCGGTGGGTCAGTGGTAGAGCGCGCAGTAGAGCAGGTCGTCCAATGTTCAGAGATCAGCGGTTCAATTCCCGCTCCCGCCCCCGCCCAAAAAAAAAAAAAACACCCGGAGGTGAGCTGACAGTGGGAGGTGTCAGCTCGCCGAGGCGCCCTTGAGCAAGGCGCCATCCCCCTTACAAGTTGCTCATTTTGGGCGCACCGCAAAGGAGCTGCCCGCCGCTCTACCTCCTCTACATGCATACAGGCCCCCTGTGTGTGTTTGTTTGTTTGTTCAGGGCCTGTACACAGTAACATATGCATGTGATTTGATTGGACTAACTGGAGTGTGCTCTTAATTTCCCTTCGGGGATTACTAAAGTATATTAAATTAAATTAAAATGCCAATAAAGAATTGCCATCTACAATTACAGTTGCATGAAATTCATGCTAAACAGCTGTTCACATTTTTGTTTTGCGAACTTTACAGTCATTTAATTTAGCATAAAAAGCTCAATGGTTTTTGGCCTGATTTAGCCATTGTTTCACTATACAGAAAATTATTTTCTGTGTGTTCAGACTTACCAAACTATCTAGGCCCCCTCCTAGAAGATCCACCGCACCCATCTGCATGGAGGAAACCTGAGGAACATTGACTGGAGGGCCCAGATCCAGGTTCAGCAGGTCTCCCAGTAGGTCACCCTGGCTGGGGATCACATGAGGCTGGTCCATGGCCGCTGTTGGCCCACTGCTCATCGGGCTCTCGCCTGTGTCAATGCTATCATAAGCAAAATAGTAGTACTCGTAAAATTCCATGACTGACACATAAATGCTGAAGCTCCACTTCAACATGATACACACCTTCAGCTCACCCCTGGTGGATGATTCTCTTACCATTACAAAAGGGAATGTCAACACATCCTCAGTAGAACAGCTGCAATTCTTTATTGCTATTGTAGCCTAGCTGTTCAAAAATGGCATGTGTTTGTGCTGTACAGGCTATTCAATGGCTGATACTAGTTTCAGTGAAGTATGTCAGACACTGAAATCCATCACTAACATGAAGCCTCACTGGGCTTGCACTAGGAGCTAGTATGACGAAGCCACTGTGGCTCATTGTAAAAGAATTGAGCAAGCCACAAAAAGCCATACTCTGTGTACAAAACAGTGGCACAATGCCCACACTGGGGTTCCGGGGGGGCCTCCCCCGGGAAATTTTTTTGAAAATTCTGGTGCATTCTGATGGCAAAATCTTCTGTTCAGTTTACCTACAAAAATACACTAAAGTCAACAGTTCAAGCTTAACTATCTTTATTTCCATCCTACTTTATGCAGGTATGAATGTGAGATTCAACAACTGAAAACTTGCATTCACTATGTGAAGATAGTCATACAAAATATTACTCAACGTTTACTTGTAAGTTTTACTTGGACTAGAATACATTTTAACTTTGACCACCACCAACACCATTGGTATGCTATCAATTTAAAAAGGCATGAAAAATAGCAAGCGAGGTGAATACACATTTACATGCATCACTGGTTATTCCTGCCGTTCATAGGGATCAAAAGTCTAAGACTACAAAAAAGTACTGATAATATCTTTCATTTACCTTCTGATCGGTCTGTCACCACTCCTACCCCCTCTCAGCATTCACCATTTGTTGGTGAATGCTTATACAGTAGAGTTTAACACAAACTCTACTGTATAACACTGGATTCTTAATTTCTTTCCATCGATCGTCCTCGCCTTTCGTACACCAATTCGCGGGTTTAGCTTGTAAAAATAGAATCTTTTTGTTTTTCATTGGACGAGAGGAGGTCATGACCCTAGTGCATATTTAATGATCGGGAGCGTTCGGGTCACTTCGGCTATTTCCGTCGGCTATTTCCGTCAACATGCTATTTCCGTTGGCTATCGCGCCGACGGAAATAGCGGCACTAGCAAGAGAAAAAGTTTGTTATTGCTCTGGGATTTTCGCTAGTCCAAAAAAGTTGCAAGTTTTAGCCTTTATTTCCTAAAAATAAGAATGCCACTGTGGCTATACAGGCTAAAAACCTTGTAGCCAATCTGGAATTTACATGCCCATGGCGACGTGGCGAATGGCTAGTGCAAGCCTAGCCTCGTTTAAGGCAGATACCATTTTGGAACTTTTTGGAACTCCAATAAAAACCAGCGAAGAAGACGAAGGAGAGAGAGCAGGAAGTGTCGAAGGCAGCAGACATAAAGGATTAACCTGATTATCCCAAAGGCTAACGCTCTCTGACTTCTAAAATAAAAAAAAATGAGGAGAAGCACACGGAGCAGCTGCCGCAGATATCAACCCGCACTGGGGATCGATAGGTTGGTCGCCTGGTGCGTTGGATATATTCTGGACTTGGCCAGAGTGCCTGTGAGGACACTGGATCAAATTGATGGCGAGCTAGGACCCTGACTTGGAGCCGAAAAACCCTAGAGCCTCACCTGGTCTGGTAGGAGGCTCTGGTATCCTCTGGTATCCATCCATCTTCCACCGCTTATCCACCAGTTCTGACTGGGGGATCCCAAGGCGTTCCCAGGCCAGTGTTGAGATATAATCCCTCCACCTGGTCCTGGGTCTGCCCCGAGGTCTCCTCCAAGCTGGATATACAAGAAACACCTCCCCAGGGAGGTGCCCCGGAGGCATCCGCACCAGATGCCCAAACCACCTCAACTGACTCCTTTCCACGCAAAGGCGCAGCGGCTCTAGTCTGAGCCCCTCGCAAACAGCAGTGTTTCTCACCCTATCTCTAAGTGAGACACCAGCTGTCCGCCTGAGAAAGCCCATTTCAGCCGCTTGTATCCGTAATCTCGTTCTTTCAGTCATGACCCATCGCTCATGACCACAGGTGAGGGTGTTTATTCTTTATGAATTAAATATTGTTTGAGGTACTACTGCCACATGGGGTAAAATTGGGACTGGGTTTTGCCTGTTTTTGAATGTTGTTGATGCATCAGAAATGTTAAGTGCACTTTATTAGCTTATTTAATGTATTCTGCAGACTGTAAGAATTGGGTTTCACTGTATGTATTATCGCGAGTTATTATATTGTACCAACCGCATCTGAAGTGCTGCTTGTGTGTTTTCATTGCTGGGCTTGCGCTAGCCATTCGCCACTTCGCCATAGGCAAAGTAAATTCCAGATTGGCTACAAGGTTTTCAGACTGTGTAGCCACAGTGGCGTTCTTATTTTTACAGAAAAAAAGCTAAAACTTACAACCTTTTCGCTCGCTAGCGGCGCTCGCTATTTCGGCTAGCGCTAGCGCCGCTATTTCCGCATGCCAACGGAAATAGCCGAAGTGACCCGAATGCTCTCGATCATTAAATATGCACTCAGGTCATAACCTCCTCTCATCCAATGAAAAACAAAAATATTGTTTTTTTACAAGCTGAACCCGCGAATTGGTGTACGACAAGGCGAGGACGATCGATCAAAAGAATCCAGTGTTTTATAGTAGAGTTTGTGTTAAAATCCTCATTAATAAACAAATGGTGAATGCTGAGAGGGGGGAGGAGTGATGACAGACCGATCAGAAGGTAAATGAAAGATATTATCAATATTTGTTTGTAGTCTTAGACTTTTGATCCCCATGACCGGCAGGAATAACCAGCGATGCATGTAAATATGTATTCACCTCGCTCGCTATTTTTCATGCCTTTTTAAATTGAAATGAAAAATCATGTTATTGAATTTAAAAAAATAAACTATGGTGTTGGTGGTGGTCAAAGTTAAAATGTATTCTAGTCCAAGTAAAACATTGAGTAATATTTTGTATTACTGTATCTTCACATAATGAATGCAAGTTTTCACTTGTTGAATATCATATTTATACCTGCATAAAGTAGGATAGAAATAAAGATATTTAAGCTTGAATTGTTGACTTTACTGTATTTTTGTAGGGAAACTGAACAGAAGATTTTGCCATCAGAATGCACCAGAATGCAGGAAAACAACCCCATTTTCTAAAAAATTTCCCAGGGGAGGCCCCCAGGACCCCCCCTGTGGAGGGGGTGTCCCCCCCACACCCCCCGCGACAAGTGTTGGAAGTCCGCACGCTGTACCACTGTCTTGGACACAGAATGTGGCTTTTTGTGGCTTGCTCGATTCTTTTACAATGAGCCACAGTGGCTTAGTCATACTAGCTCCTAGTGCAAGCCCAGCATTATACCATTATCTCTAATAGCCGAATCTGGAATCAATCTTCTGATTGACCTAGTCCCAAATGCTAGCTCAATGCTAATATCTTTAAAGCCATAATCTAGTCGGGGTACTTGCTTCACATGTAAATACAAAAAATTTCATTACTGATGACAACTTTTCCCCAAACCAAGCAGAAATATTACATTGATATTTACCACTCTGATAAACATCAGATTTTTAGTTTTAGATCATTTTTTTTCACAGTGACCGTAAAAAGAATACAGAAGAAATCGTCCCAAGGCTTTCAGAACCACGTGAATATGATCAAATGGAGTAAACATGACATGTGGCCATGTCATAACTCAGACAGTGTTTGAGTTATTTCTGACCTGCTGTGCTGCACAGGTAGGTGTTTCCGGTGAATTCCATGGCTGCCCTCGACAAAAGCGCTGGGCGGTTTGTGATAGACGGACGCTAAGGAGCCAATGTGGCAGATGAGCTCATCCAGAAGGGTGGGCTCGATCAAGTCTGTCTCCTCTGAGATCAGGGGCTTCTCTGACAGCACCACCTCCTTGGCGGTCACAGGGTCCGTCGACAAGAGGCGCCAGTAAATATAGCCCCTATCACGCAGGTCAGGGTTGTCAGAGTCCTGCAGAGGAACAAAAGAGTTCAGCTTCAAAGCAGTGATGTATTGTAATTGTCAGTGTTCGTACGTTCGTACGTTTGTTTGTTTGTACGTTCGTTCGCTAGTGCACCAATGTCTTCGCAACCGTTGCAGATATAAAGATGAAACAAAAAGCACATTACTCGGGCGGGAGTGGGGATGAAAATGAGATGACCTTGAGAAAACTAGATGAAGGTCAAATTTCAAATTTTGTACACTCAGGAACCAGGTAAGACAGAAAGACGAGGGAGAAGGCCAGTGTGAGTAAGACCATAGATCAAAGCTAGTGCTTTGATCTACCTATGCATTAGCTTTGCATAGCTTTGACCTACCCTGAAGCTTTGACCCTGACCTACCTTTAAAGTAAGTCAGGGTTAGCGGGATGTTGCAGTCTCTGACTGCTTTGTTGATATTGTTACATCCTGCTTCAAAGCGGTGATGTATTGTAATTGCCAGTGTTCATGTGTTTGTGTGTTCGTTTGTTCTTCCACCAAATATCTTCACAACCGTTGCAGATAGAAAGATGAAACAAAAAGCATATTACTCCGGCAGCAAAGGGAATGAAAAGGAGATGATGACTTCAACCTTGAGAAAACTAATTCAAGGTCAAATTTCAACTTGGTACACTCAGGAACCGACAGCAACCGTTGTTAACCCAGGCCTTGACCGATCAGGTATGGAAGTCATAGGTTTCGATCAAACATGCGAATCAAACCTATGACTTCCATACCGGATCGGTCTAGGCCTGGGTTAACAACAACTGCCATCGGTGCTGTTGACCTACAGGGTGCCGATGGAAATTGGACTACTGTTGGTCAAAAAAGGAGAGGAGGAAAGTGTGTTCGTAGGAAGAGAGAGAAGAGGAACGCCAAGAGTACAGGACTGCGAGTAGGGACGTTGACTGTTGGAACTATGACAGGAAAAAGTAGAGAGTTGGTTGAAATGATGCAGAAAAGTAAGGTAAACATACTGTGTGTCCAGGAGACCAGGTGGAAAGGTAGCAAGGCAAGAAGTTTAGGAGCAAGGTTCAAATTGTTCTATCATGGTGTAGATAGGAAAAGAAATGGAGTAGGAGTTATCTTGAAGGATGGGGTTTGTTAGGAATGTCCTGGGGGTAAAAACTGTCAGATAGAGTGATGAGTCTGAAGCTACAAATCGAAGGTGTGATCTTCAATGTTGTTAGTGGGTATGCTCTACAGGTAGGATGCAAGCTGGAGGAGAAGGACAAATTCTGGTTGGAGTTTGATGAAGTGATGCAGAGCATATCTAGAAGTGACAGAGTTGTCATTGGTACAGACTTCAATGGACATGTTGGTGCAGGAAACAGAGGTGATGAGGGGGTGATGGGCAGGTTTGGTATCCAGGAGAGGAACAAAGAAGGACAGATGGTAGTTGACTTTGCAAAAAGGATGGAAATGGCTATAGTGAATACTTTCTTCCAGAAGAGGCAGGAACATAGGGTGACCTATAAGAGTGGAGGTAGGAGCACACAGGTAGACTACATCTCGTGTAGAGACGGTGCAATCTGAAGGAGATCAGTGACTGCCGAGTAGTGGTAGGCGAGAGTGTAGCCAAACAGCATAGGATGGTGGTGTGTAGGATGACTCTGGAGATGAACAGGACAAAGGCAGAGCAGAAGATGAAATGGTGGAAGCTGAAAAAGCAAGAGTGTTGCATGCTTTTTAGGAAGGAGTTAAGACAGGCTTTGGGTGGTCAGGAGGTGCTTCCAGATGACTGGACAACTACAGCTAATGTGATCAGGGAAACAGGTAGGAGAGTATTTGGCGTGTCATCTGGAAGGAAAGTAGATAAGGAGACGTGGTGGTGGAATGAGGAGGAAGAAAGAGAAAGAGGTTAGCTAAGAAGAAGTGGGACACTGAGGACTGAGGAGAGTAGACAGGAGTACAGGGAGATGCAGAGTAAAGTGAAGGTAGAGGTAGCAAAGGCCAAACAAGGAGCTTATGATGACTTGTATGCTAGGTTGGACAGTAAGGAGGGAGAGACTGATCTATACAGGTTGGCAAGACAGAGAGACAGAGATGGGAAGGACGTGCAGCAGGTTAGGGTGATTAAGGATAGGGATGGAAGTCTATTGACAGGGGCCAGTAGTGTGATGGGAAGATGGAAAGAGTACTTTGAGGAGTTAATGAACGTGGAAAATGAGAGAGAACAAAGACTAGAAGAGGTGACTGCTGTGGACCAGCAAGTAGCAAAAATTAGTCAGGATGAAGTGAGGAGGGCAGTGAAGAGGATGAAGAGTGGAAAGGAAGTCGGTCCTGATGATATACCTGTAGAGGTTTGGAAGTGCCTAGGAGAGGTGGCAGTAGAGAGGAGAGGAATGAAGGTTAGTCGCAGTAAGACAGAGTACATGTTTGTGAATGAGAGGGACCCAAGCGAAAGAGTGAGGTTACTGGGAGAAGAGATCAAGAAGGTGGAGGATTTTAAGTACTTAGGGTCAACAGTCCAGAGCAGTGGAGAGTGTGGAAAAGATGTGGAGAAGCATGTACAGGCAGGATGGTATGGGTGGAGAAAAGTGTCAGGTGTGATGTGTGATAGAAGAGTTTCAGCTAAAATGAAAGGAAAGGTGTACAAAACTGTGGTGAGACCAGCAATGTTGTTTGGTCTAGAGACAGTGTCACTGAGGAAAAGACAGGAGGCAGAGCTGGAGGTAGCAGTACCTGAACGCGACTCACTTAGGAACAAGGGAACTGCCCAGGATGCTTCCTCCGTAGCGCATTTGTGTTCAAAGTTCGATAGGATATATTTTATTAAGATAAAACACAGTGTCTATTTCTACCCTTTTTTATTTATGGTAAACAGTATACAGCGCAATTTATGGTGTAAACCGAAAGAATCCGAGCATACCTGAACGCGACTCACTTGGGAACCGAGCGAACTGCCCAGGATGCTTCCTCCGTAGCGCATTCGTGTTCAAAGTTCGATAGGATATCTTTTATTAAAATAAAACACAGTGTCTATTTCTACCCCTTTTTATTTATGGTAAACAATATACTGTGAAGCTTATGGTGTAAAATAGTAAAAGAAAACTTTAAAAAATTGTTTTTTAGAACTTGGAACGGATTAAAATTATTTACATTAATTATAATGGGAAAAATAGTTTCGGATTTTGAACAACTTGCTTTTCGAACAGCCTTCTGGAATGGATTATGTTCGAAAACCGAGGGTTGACTGTAGTTGGTGTGAGAAAAGAAGATGCAGAAGACAGTGCTAGATGGAGGCAATTGATTTGCTGTGGCAACCCCTGAAGGGAAAAGCCGAAAGGAAAAGAAGAAGACACTCAGGAACTGGACAAGATAGAAGGACAAGGGAGAAAGCCGGTGTGAGTAAGACTACAGCTAATGTTTTGATTTATGAAAGTAGGTCAAGGTAAAATTTTGAATTCAGGGGTGTCGCCGGGATGTTGCAGTCTCTGGCTGCCTTGGTTCTCGTTATTATTATTATTATTAAGACAAAAGTGGTTGTGGTGGCAGTGGCTTAGTGGTTGAGCAGGCCGTCCAATGATGGAAGGATTGGCGGTTCAAATCCCATTCCTCCAGTTATGTTGTTGTGTCCTTGGGCAAGACACTTCACCCCTCCATGCCTCCAGTGAGGGACTTGCTGGTGTGTGAATGTGTATGAATGTTCTGCTGATGGAAGAGGCTGTTGGTGTGGATTGGGTGCCACATTTCCATCAGTCTGCCCCAGGGCAGCTGTGGCTACACATGTATTCTACCATCACACAGTATGAATGAATGAGAATAATGGAACTATCGTGAGCGCTTTGAGTGTCCAAAAAAGCACAATGCAAATCTAATTTAATCCATTATTATTAGTATTACCCCAACTAATTTGATATGCTACAGATAGCGCAGCCCTAAGGGGACACAAGCCAGCGCCAACTGGCCGTAACCCTCTGTATTTATCCTGTCCCAAGTCCGGATTAATATAGAGGGTTGTAGAAGGAAGGGCATCTGGCGTAAAACTTCGGCAAACAAATATGAGCGTTTATCTAAAGAATTCCATACTGGATCAGACATGGCTCGGGTTAACAACATCTACCAATGGCTCCATTACACTACGCGGAATTGATGGAAATTCAAATCCTGTTTGTCGAAGACAGAGGAGAGGTGGAGAGCCGATTCTTAGACCGAAAAAGAATAAAGAAAAGTCCTAAAATCTGAAAATGGCATCTTTGAATGTGGGGACTATGACAGGAAAAGCTAGGGAGTTGGCTGACATGATGATCAGAAGGACGACAGATTTACTGTGAGTGCAAGAGAGCAGGTGGACGAGCAGTAAGTCTAAAAGCTTAGGAGCATGATTCAAATTAATTTACTGTGTTAATGACAAGAGAAGTTGAGTAGGGGTCGTTTCAAAATAAGAGTTAGTTTAGTGTCTTGGAGGTAAAAAGTTTGTCAGATCGAGTGATACGGGTGGAACTTGAAATTGAGGGTGTTATTTATAATATTGTGTTTATTCCCCACAGGTAGGATATGTACTGGAAAAGTATGACGTGCAGTGGCGACCCCTAATGGGACAAGCTGAAAGTAAAGGATAAAGATATACGCTACAAACCCGACCTTTATAGATGATACAGGAGGACAGTAAAACTATTCAGCAGTGAACAGATATTCATCAGACATCTTCAGAAGACTCACCTGCGTGGCCAAACTGAGAACCTGCTGCACCAACTCCTGAGTCTCTGAGGGCTTCTTCAGGAACAGCTTGACAATAGCAGTCAGGAGAGTGAGCTGGACCTGGATATTACAGGACATTTGGTGTATTATTATATTTTCATTATACATCCACTGGAATAATGCACAAAATCGCCACACATGCATGTGTTTTGTAGAAAAAATAAACAAATAAATAAATAAACCAACAAACATATGGAACAAAACTATTTTAATTCATCAATAAACATTCTGGCTTCAGGAAGAAAAATCTGATACAAATAAAATTTAAGTACCACTGTTTAATAAACTGCATCATTTTATCTAGATTAAGTAAGGGAATATGAAATAGCTCAATTTTGAGGAATAACATTTGGAGTCACCTAGTTTACATTCTAAGAGATTAAGAATGTAAGGACTAATCATGCAAATTAAAATGATGAGCAAATCGTCATTCAGTTGAGGGAGATTTAAGACCTGAACAAGTTGATGGATTAGCCATACTCTAAGTGTAGTGATTAAATAAACTAACAATGATTGTGTAAAGCCTCAGAAAACTAAGGTGAGCTGACAAAAAAAACAGAGAATACAGATTAAAACAGCACTTGTGTTTTTGGGGTTCTTTTTTTGTTTTTTGGAGACCTCACCTGAGTGCTCTCATCATGGAAGCCTTCCAGGAAGCTCTCCAGCAGCTCATCAGCATTGTCAATTCTCTCAGCATACTCGCCAACAATCCAGATCATGGCAGCACGAGCGTCAGGCTCATCCAAAGAATCCAGATTTTCACACAGCGTGGCAATGATGCTTTCATACCTGAAAAACAACAGTACCTCAGTGGCAAAATGCAAACCAACAAGCAGCTTCCAGTTTCCATGTAAAATGAAGACATTTTACATGGAACATAAATTATAAATTGACAATATAAATTGTACATAGGCCTGGATTGACATAACCTACAAAGTTCATGTCAAGGTCTATTTATTCAACAGTCATTCACTGAGAAGTATCCCAACAAGCACATACTTGTTGGGATACTTGCGGAAGATGTCCCTGATAACCACAATGGCCTCCTGAACCACGTAGTTGACCTTGGTCTGGATAAGGTCCAGCAGGGTGCTGACACAGCGCTCAGCTGATTGCTGGAAAGGAACACAACAGAGACCATCAATGGTGGAAAAAGTTCAGGCTATGAGCCATAACTTCATCCTAATGCTACATGAACAGGCATAAAAAGGTCTGAGTCTTGACACTTCAAACTGGAGCTGACAACACAGAGTTCTGCTCTTCTCTTGTTAAACGACAGTCTACTCTCTCAGTCAGTCTCACTCACTGTCTGGATTACTGTTTGCATTTAGCAAACGGTAATCCAGACAGATCAGGAAAAGAAGATACTTGCTTCAAAAGCTGACTCTTAGAACAAGACAGAGATGAGGCAAGCACAACCCTAAGGAGACATTAAAAGAATTACTCACTGAATCATTCTAATCTTACCCAGTGTGGAGAAGAATTACCGTATTGGCCCGAATATAAGACGACCCTGATTATAAGACGACCCCCTCTTTTTCAAGACTCAAGTTTGAAAAAAGACTTTTTGAACACCAAATGTAATTTTTATACAGAAAATAATTAGAGTACATCTTTTAAGAACAAGGGAGATGTGCAGAGTTGTGGCAACTACAGAGGAATAAAGCTGATGAGCCATACAATGAAGTTATGGGAAAGAGTAGTGGAAGCTAGACTAAGGGCAGAAGTGGGCATTTGTGAGCAGCAGTATGGTTTCATGCCAAAAAAAGAGTACTACAGATGCAGTATTTGCTTTGAGGATGTTGATAGAGAAGTACAGAGAAGGCCAGATGGAGCTGCATTGTGTTTTTGTAGATCTGGAGAAAGCTTATGACAGGGTGCCCAGAGAGGAACTGTGGTATTGTATGAGGATGTCTGGAGTGCCAGAGAAGTATGTTAGAGCGGTGCAGGACATGTATGAGGACTGTAAGACAGTGGTGAGGTGTGCTGTAGGTGTGACAGAGGAGTTCAAGGTGGAGGTGGGACTGCATCAGGGATCAGCTCTGAGCCCCTTCTTGTTCGCTATGGTGATGGACAGGCTGACAGACGAGGTTAGACAGGAATCTCTATGGACTATGATGTTTGCAGATGACATTGTGATCTGCAGTGACAGTAGGGAAGAGGTGGAGGAGAAGCTAGAGAGGTGGAGGTTTGTCCTGGAAAGGAGAGGGATGAAGGTTAGCCGCAGTGAGACAGAGTACATGTGTGTGAATGAGAGGGACCAAAGTGGAAGAATGAGGTTACAGGGAGAAGAGATCAAGAAGGTGGAGGATTTTAAGTACTTAGGGTCAACAGTCCAGAGCAATGGAGAGTGTGGAAAAGAGGTGAAGAAGCGTGTGCAGGCAGGATGGAACGGGTGGAGAAAAGTGTCAGGTGTGATGTGTGATAGAAGAGTTTCAGCTAAAATGAAAGGAAAGGTGTACAAAACTGTGGTGAGACCAGCGATGTTGTTTGGTCCAGAGACAGTGTCACTGAGGAAAAGACAGGAGACAGAGTTAGAGGTAGCAGAGATGAAGATGCTGAGGTTCTCTCTGGGAGTGACCAGGAAGGATAGGATCAGGAATGAGTACATCAGAGGGACAGCACAGGTTAGAGGTTTTGGAGATAAAGTCAGAGAGGCCAGACTGAGATGGTTTGGACATGTCCAGAGGAGAGATAGTGAATATATTGGTAGAAGGATGCAGAGTTTTGAACTGCCAGGCAGGAGGCCTAGAGGAAGACCAAAGAGGAGGTTTATGGATGTAATGAGAGACGACATGAAGGTAGTTGGTGTGAGAGAAGAGGATGCAAAGGACAGGGTTAGATGGAGGCAATTGATTCGCTGTGGCGACCCCTGAAGGGAAAAGCCGAAAGGAAAAGAAGAAGAAGAAATAAGCCAATCTACTGTGATAAAACAACAAAATTGCAATAACTGCATTAACCATCAAAGTGAAGTCTAACTGTAACTGTAGTCTAGTCTTAAGTGTTTCTCTGACTGTAAGCATTTTTTAGGCGATCTTTTTGAACTCTCCATCTCCGTACATTACACTCTGTGACAACATATTTCACAGCCGCTTTGCAATTGTTTGAAGACTCTGCCTCATTTATCACCATCATCTTGAAGTTCGCATCATAACTTCTCCTCAGCTGCCGGTTAACCTGCCCGATCTTCGAACCACTTTTCTCCAGATTGTCGCTACGTTTCTCCATTTTCTGTTATCTCTTCTCTTATTTTCTTCTCTTTTCTTTCTTACTGCTATTTTTGTTTTTCTTCTTCGTGACAGGGGTTCGCTTTGGCCTGGGGAGTTAAGTTTAGCATTCGCTTTAAAGATATCTGGCGCCATCTAGCGTTGTGAATGGGTACAATGTCTAGACCCCGAATGTAAGTCGACCCCCACTTTTCCCGTCTTATTTCAATGCAAAAAACACCGTCTTAAATTCGGGCCAATACGGTACTTTGTCACTTGTGTTTTAATATCACTACCATCACAATATTCTAATGAAAGTCTGATGTGATATGGGAAGACTGCTTCTCACAACAATAGTTAAGAGCAGGTCCAGTCTACAGAAAACTGGGCTTAATGCACATGACAAACAAGAACATTTCTGACCTCCACTTTGATGGCACAGCGTCCGATGGCTCGTACGGCCTTTCGCACAAAGTCAACATCCACCTCCGTGGCATATTCCTTCAGCTCAGCCAGCACCTGAGGGTTGTGAATCAAATTTGTTAGACATATTATTTTTACCTACTATTCACAAATGACAACATGATTTGAACACAAAGAAGAACTACTCAGTGTATTTACAAGGATAAAATCACATAATGGTTCACTTGAGTCCTCAAGGGCTGGATTGTGAACATGAATATATTTGACCCCCTCCACAAACAAGTCCTCTATGCACATAGCTACAATGTATATTTGTCAATATGCACCACTATCATTAATGTCAGAAAAATCCAGTGTTACAAAAATTACACTCCTAACAAAGTTAACATGTACTTATGTTTCAAATAAGTTACCTGAGCAATGTTGGCCTGAGAGGCCAAGCGGATCATAATGTCCAGTTTCTCCAGTTTCACATAGATGGGGTCATTGTACTTCACGAAGAACACTTTGATTTCCTGCTTCAGGATCTCTGGCCTGTGCAGAATACATACAACACAATATGCAAGAGATTATTGGGAAACATGATTCAGAAGAGACATTGTGAAATGTACGCACATTTCTATCAAGGAAGCAAAGACATAAATGTTACTAGTCTGGATATCTGACAATGTTTTATCTTTGTCAGAATAACATCTGAATACTTTCTCTGTAGAAGTTGGCAACATGGGCTGTTTGCAATTCTCATACTAGATAAAAAACAGCTTCAATCATTTGTGATCATGCACCTTTTCTGGACGATGAGGTTGATGTTCCTTAAAGCCACATACTGAACCTCAGGCTCTCCAGAGAGTAAGGTGACCAGTGGTGGGGATAGCTTCTTCAACAGGGTGTTATAGTAGTCCGAGTCCTTTGGCAGCAGCTCCAAGAACTTCATCAGCACCTTGACAGCAGACAGCACTACGGCTGAGTTGGCGTGAGACAGTCGAGGAGTGACACGCTCACAAATGCTTTGAAAATGAACCAAGAAGGGTGAGTCAGAGGTGAACATTCATTCATTTTCATGTACCGCTGCTGTATCCGCCGTAGCGGGTCACGGGTTGCTGGAGCCTATCCCAGCTGGAATAGGGCGTGAGGCAGGTGACACTTCGGGCACGACGCCAGTGCACCACGGAGCCTCTTACAAAGACGTACCAACATGCATACATACTGGCAATTTGGGACAGGCAAATAAACCTGAAGCGCATGCTTTTGGAGGTGGGAGGAAGCCGGAGAACCCGGAGAGAACCCACGCAGACACGGGGAGAGTATGCGAACTCCGCCCAGAGCGGGACTCGAACCCGGACCCGCCATGTTGTGAGGCAACAGCGCTACCCACTGCATCACATAATAAAAATTATACAGTGGTATGAAAAGGTTAGGGCACCCCTGATAATTTTCCAGATTTTCCTTTATAAATCACTGATTGTTTGGATCAACAATTTCAGTTGAATATATCATATAGCAGACAAACAGTAATATTTGAGAAGTGAAATTAAGTTTATAGGATTCACAGAAAGTGTGCAATACTTATTTAAACAAAGGTAGGCTGGTGCATAAATTTGGGCACCCTTGTTGTTATATTGATTTAAATAACTTTATCACTAATTACTGCAGCACAAAATTTGTTTAGTAAGCTTATTGACCCTTGACCTATATACAAAGGTGAAGCCAATTATGAGAAAGGGTATTTATGGTGTCCAATTGTAAGTTGTTGTCCTCTTTGCATTTTCTATGAAGAGTGGCAACAGGGGAGCCTCAAAACGACTACTAAATGACCTGAAAACAAAGATTGTTCAACATCATGGTTTAGGGGAAGGATGCAAAAAGCTATCTTAAAGATTTCAGCTGTCAGTTTCCACTGTAAGGAACGTAGTGAGGAAGAGGAAGAACACAGGCACAGTTCTAGTTGAAGTTCAAAGTGGCAAGCCAAGAAAAATGCCAGATAAGCAGAGGCAATGTATGGTGAGAACAGTCAGTCATCCCACAGATCAGATCTAAAGACCTGCAACATGATCTTGCTGCAGATGGTGTCACTGTGCATGGTTCAGCTATTCAGAACACTTTGCACAAAGGGATGCTCTATGGAAGAGCGACACGGACAAAGCTTTGTCTGCGCACAAGTGACAAACAGAGTCACTTGACGTATGCTAAAGCACATTTGGACAAGCCAGCTTCATTTCGGGATGAAATATTCATGACTGATAAAACTAAAATTGAGTTATTTGGACAAGGGGTGGTACGCAGGGCAGACGAAGAAAACAATGTTTTAAAAAAAATACATGCTACCCACAGTAAAATTTGGTGGTGGTTCCATCATGCTGTGGGGCTGTGTGTCCAGTGCAGGTACTGGCAATCTTGTTAAAGTTGAGGCTCACATGAATTCCAGTTTATATCAGCAGATTCTTGCAAACAATGTTTAAGAATCATAGACAAAGTTGAAGTTACACCAGAGCCGGATACGTCAACAGGACAGCGACCCTAAACGCTGTTCAAATTCTACTAAGACATTCATCTGGAGCAGGGGTGTCAAAGTCAAATACACGGAGGGCCAAAAAAACAAATTTGCTACAAACTGAGGGCCGGACTGGTTCAATGTTTTTTAAAACAAATTGAAATGAACATAGCCTATTGAATCAAGAGCTAACACAGTGTATATTATTTAATGATTAAATAAAGCAATATTTTCTTATGGCTATACCAGTAACTTTTCAACAGGCAAACAGCAAAAAAGTACTGTAAATGTTCTTCAAAAACAAAATAAATGTATAAATGTATTTGCATGCCTTATTGCATGAACAATAATACTGTTGTGCATGCACAATAATAAACATTATTGTGCAAAAAAAAAAGTAAAAAATGTAAAAAAAAAAAAATGTACAAATAGTAAAATTTTAAAAAATCTAATCAGTTGTCTCCTTTCTCATGGCTCTTACCTGCAATTTTCCCTGAGTCCATTCAACTGAAAAAATAAATAAATAAAATACAAAAATCTATGGCAAACAAACAAAACAATACTTCCTTAAAGGAGATATCCCATCTTGTAGAAACAAATGTAAAAATTTAACTGAATTTAAAACTGAAAATACGTTACTACTCTGCAATGCTCACTTGTCTGAGGCTGAGCCTGATATTTGATGGTGTGTCATCTTTCATCCTCAGCTCAGAGTCTGAGCTGAGGAAATCCTCATGATGGAGTGGTGTTTATCAGTCAGGCAGCTCCTGTGTGCTGTTTTGTTCAGCTTCATCAGAGAAATATTGTTCACACACATATGTGCGGAGAGCGTCCAAGAGAGTTGGATGCGCAGCTGGGGCATAGTGTCGGGGATGAAACATACAAACTCAGCAGAAGACACACAGGTCTACCTTTTACCTTTCTGAACATACATTCTGACTCCCACCTGGCTTGAAACCTCCTGCTCTCAGCGCCCACCTTCCTTTTAGCCATTTTTGAGGAGAGGAGTAGCTAAATTCAACCTCTGCTTTTACTGCTGATAAACAATGAAACCAAAGCCTGCTTGCTGCGCTGCAGTGACTTCTGCTATTGTTGCATTGTGGGGAATGCAGTTTTGGTGCGTGCAAAATACCAGCGGGCTGATGTGGCCCTGTGGGTTGGTTCTAATAGTAATTAAAAATCATCTGGCAGGCCATAAATACTTCATCACGGGCCAGATCTCGCCCGCGGGCCCCGACTCTGACATATGTGATGTAGATGTAGAGGAACAATTACAATGTTCCGGAAAAGCCATCTCACCCCCGGACCTGAATATTGTCAAAAAATTTTGGTGTGATTTAAAGCGGGCTGACCATGCTGGCAACCATCAAACTAATCGAACTGGGTGTATTTGTGAAGACAAATATTCAAAAATAAAATATCCAGACCCTCATTGGAAGCTACAGTATATAGAGCATTTAGAGGCTTTATTTCTGCAAAAACAAGCTCTACTAAATACTGATGTAATTTTTGTGTTGGGGTGCCCAAATTTATGCACCTGCCTACTTTTGCTTAAATAGTTATTGCAAAATGTTTGTAAATCCTATAATAATAATAATGGATTAGATTTATATAGCGCTTTCTTGTCTGGACACTCAAAGTCGCTTACATTGGATCCATTATTCATTCACTCCTCATTCATACTTGGTGGTAGTAAACTACGTACGTAGCCACAGCTGCCCTGGGGCAGACTGATGGAGGCGTGGCTGCCAATCTGTGCCTACGGCCCCTCCGACCACCACCGGAACAATCACACACATTCACACACCAGCGAGTGCCTCACTGGAGGCAAGGAGGGTAAAGTGTCTTGCCCAAGGACATAACGACAAATGACTCGGCGGGAGCGGGAATCTAACCGCTGATTTTGAATCATTGGACGACCCGCTCTACCACTGAGCCACGGTCGCCCCCTATAAACTCCATTTCACTTCTCAAACACCACTGTGTTCATCTGCTATATATTTAACTTAAATTGTTGATCCAAACCACCAGAGATTTATAAAGGAAAATTTGGAAAATTATCAGGGGTGCCCAAACTTTTTCCTACCACTGTACCTAATATGTAATAAAGTGCAAGGGCCATTCATATAAAAGTGAGGGTGATGGACTGATTGTTTTGGGCTCACGTCTGTTTTTAGGTGCATCTTTTTTCGCTATTCTTCACAAACCAACCTCTGAAATTAATAAAAGTTTTCATTCAATAGAATAGAATGTTTTTAACTTCTCTGTTTCAGAGTTGAAATGCTAATCATGAAACAGTGTCCCGGGTTAAAGTTCTGCTGGGGACACATTTGGCTTCTTTCTGTAATTAATTTGTCTTGCTAAAAGGAATGCATAATTACCTGTCAAAAGATAAAATAACAATTTCTTTGTTCTTTTTTGCAGGCAAAATGGCACTGTCATCAATTGTAATGATTGGAGACCACAAGGAGTCTCTGAGCCCTTTTATGCTATATGTTAAAGACACACATAGATTTGGCTCGAACCTTCTGTAAATCCTCTGAGTTACATTTGTGCATATTTGGGAACATCCTCAAAAAGTTACAGATATGGATGAGATGGCTGAAACCACTAGTGTTCGAGGGTAGTGTAGCTACAATTCAAGTAAGTCAAGACAAATATGTATGGAGACGGAAACCGAAAAACAACTCCCCTTTTTTGAATATTTTCCTTTTTCTCCTTTTACATTTTCTCATATAAATGGAGCTTGAAAGAACTTTAATAGAGGGGTAGCAGTAAATTTACTACATACTTTTTAACTATTGGAAAAGCAATATCCACTAGAGGCAAGAGTGGAAGTCCGTTTTGTAATTGAGGTGAATTGTTCCTTTAATCTTAACTACTGTAGTTACAACAAAACAAGTTCATAAGATACAGCCCATAAATTGTCAAGAGAATCTGAGATATTCCGCAACTTCAAAAAGTGGCATATGTAGTACTCCTGTCTCCCCTGATTAAATCAAGATAAATCAATAAGTATGTGGATCAACAGTCCCACTCCCAAAACACACAACAGTCTGAAAGACCAAAGAGCCTGATGAAAGAGAAAAAGCTTGTGTCAGGAGGCCTTTCAGATGCAAATACATTTAACCCACCATACAAAAGGGTGAATAACAAAACTAAATGGAGTATTCAGGAAACAACTCCTCAGTGATGAATACTCAGCATCATGTTTAATCTGCATTTCAAGTAAGTTTGGAGGGAACTAAATTTCTATACTTAAGGGTGAGATTGTAACCTTTGTGCCTCACGCTCATCCTTGGGGTTGTAGTTGGACAAACAGTCCAGGATGAAGATCTGCCCCCACTCTGTGCACTCGTTCAGGGCTGTCAGCAGCTTGTTGATGTTTTGGGGGTTGAGATCCAACAGGTTGCTGTTGGGGTGAGACTCACTGATCTCAGATAGAGCAGCAACTGCATTGGCTACAACCTAAAGCAGAGAGACATTTTGTGATGAAAAACCAGCCGTTATTTTTATTTTTATTAGATACAACACAGTCCAGCAAAAAACACAAGAGGCACTGCAAACTGCAAATTGACAGAGCGAAGCTACTCTTTGTCTTTGTCTGACTGTCAAACATCACTGACAGATCCTTCAAAAATAGGGCCAGCAAAGGGGAATAACAATCTATCACTTGGACATTTGCTTCGCATTAATAATAAAGTGTAGCAACGTGCAAAGCTAAGAAAAGAAAAATTTGAAATATTCACAAGTTGTAACAAGAACCAATGCAGTCAGAGACTGCAAGATCCCGCAACATCCCTGGATTCAAAATTTTACCGACCTACTTGCATAGGTCAAAGATCAAAGCTAGTGCTCTGAACTACTTTCATAGATCAAAGCAGTAGCTTTAAAATTTGACCTTGACCTAGTTTTCTCAAGGTTAAGGTCATCATCTCATTTTCATCCCCTTTTCTGTCTGAGTAATGTATTTTTTGTTTAATCTTTCTATCTGCAACGGTTGCGAAGATATTTGGTGGACTAACGGACGGACAGACTAACGGACGAACATGTAAACGCTGACAATTACAATACATCACCGCCTTGAAGCGGGATGTAAAAATTGGTGCCATATATGCATATCTGTGTAGTTACACGTGTGCTGTGCAACATCAAAGGAACATGTCAGAAGGCAGTTGGTTGCACGGAACTTGAATAAAGTACAAGCAAACCTTTGTTTTCGAACGCTTTAGACATCGAACAAATCGGAATTCAACCAAAAAATTCGGAGGGTTTTTTGTCTTACAAGTCGAACAAAATTTGGAAGTCGAACGCGAAACGAACGCCTTTTTGGGGCGACCGTGGCTCAGTGGTATCGCAGGTCGTCCCAATGATTTAAGATCAGCGGTTCGATTCCCGCTCCCGCCGAGTCATTTGTCGTTGTGTCCTTGGGCAAGACACTTTACCCTCCTTGCCTCCAGTGGGGCACTCACTGGTGTGTGAATGTGTGTGATTGTTCCACTGGAGGTCGGAGGGGCTGTAGGCGCAGATTGGCAGCTACGCCTCCATCAGTCTGCCCCAGGGCAGCTGTAGCTACACATGTAGTTTACCATCACCATGCATGAATGAGGAGGGAATGAATAATGGATCCAATGTAAAGCTTCTTTGAGTGTCCAGAAAAGCGCTGTATAAATCTAATCCATTATTATTATTATTATTATTATTATTTCTCGCCGCCAAGCTCGAGAAAAGTCGAGAGAAAACTTGACGGTAATGTGCTTTTAATTTTAGTTTACTGTATTCAATAATTTTTCACTTAATTTGCATTCCATTCATTGCCTTTTACATTTCTTTGATATGTTTCATGACTATACAATTTGATGTATAAATGACATTATGAAATAACATATTACAGTTGTGTTCAAAATAATAGCAGTCCAACATGAATAACCTGTTTTTGGTATAAATTATATAACTGAATGCCAAATAATTTCCCAGTTGCTGTAGTAGGGTCATAGAAAACCAACAGAGCCAACACTCATGATATGTATGCTCCTGAGTCTGTGTAATTGAATAATGAATTGAAGGGGCGTGTTCAAAAAAATAGCAGTGTGGAGTTCAATTAGTGAAGTCATTCAATCTGTGAAAAAACAGATGTCAATCAGGTGGCCCTTATTTAAGGATGAAGCCAGCACATGTTGATCATGCATTTCTCTCTGAAAACCTGAGAAAAATGGGTTGTTCCAGACATTGTTCAGAAGAAAAACGTACTTTGATTAAAATGTTGATTAATGAAGGGAAAACGTATAAAGAAGTGCAGAAAATGATGGGCTGCTGGGCTAAAATGATCTCCAATGCTTTAAAATGGAGAGTAAAACCAGAGAGACGTGGAAGAAAACAGAAGACTACCATTCGAATGGATCGAAGAATAGCCAGAATGGTGAAAACTCAGCCAATGATCAGCTCCAGGATGATCAAAGACAGTCTGAAGTTACCTGTGAGTACTGTGACAATTAGAAGACGCCTTTGTGAAGCTAATCTATCAGCAAGAATCCCCCGCAAAGTCCCACTGTTAGAAAAAAAGACATGCGCAGAAGAGGATACAATTTGCCAAAGAACACATTGGCTGGCCAAAAGAGAAATGGAGAAATATTTTGTGGATGGAGAGTGAGATTGTTCTCTTTGAGTCTAAGGGCCGCAGACAGTTTGTCAGACAACCCCCAAACACTGGATTCAAGCCACAGTACACTCTGAAGACAGTGAAGCATGGTGGTGCAAGCATTATGATATGGGGATGTTTCTCTTATTATGGTGTCGGGCCTATTTATCGCATACCAGGGATCATGGATCAGTTTGGACACATCAGAATACTTGAAGAGGTCATGTTGCCTTCTGCTGAAGAGGAAATGCCCTTGAAATGGGTGTTTCAACAAGACAACGACCCCAAACACACCAGTAACTGAGCAGCTTCTTGGTTCCAGACCAACAAAATTAAAGTCATGGAGTGGCCAGCCCAATCCCCGGACCTTAATCCGATAGAAAACTTGTGGGGTGATATTAAAAATGCTGTTTCTGAGGCAAAACCAAATATTGCAGAGGAATTATGGAACGTTGTCAAATCATCCTGGGCTGGAATACCTGTTCACAGATGCCAGAAGTTGGTCGACTCCATGCAACACAGATGTGAAGCGGTTCTCAGAAACAGTGGCTATACAACTAAATATTAGTTTAGTGATTCATAGGAATGCTGAATCCTGGATATTTTTCAGTTTATACAGTAAATATTTGAGTTTGTAAAGTAAAATGCAGACACTGCTGTTTTTTTGAACAGCCCAATGTTCATTTTTCTTCATTTTCTGTAATTAAAGAATTTCTGCTTTTTTCTTCATGTTTTGATCTAGAATATAATGTGCAGTGTTCCCAATGCATGGAAATAAAAACCATTATAAGGATTTTAAGCTTTACTCAATTTTTTAAACAGACTGCTATTATTTTGAACACAACTGTATGTTGAAAAAAGGTAGTTTTCTAGCATCTTGGAACGGATTAAGACCATTTACATTATTTGTAATGGGAAAAATGTATTTGAAATTGGAACAAATCGGTATTCGAACAACCTTCCGGAATGAATTGTGGTCGGAAACAGAGGATTGCCTGTATTACACCAAAATGCATTCCAGCTTCATTTAAGACTAGCTAATTGGTTTGCATTGAACATTGGATTAAAAAAACATCAATGCTAAAGTTTTAATCTATAATCTGTTCAAGTCACTGCAATAACCCCAAAGCCTAACAAAGGTTCAAGATGACAAAAACTGACTCTCACCATGGGATTTGAATCAGCAATGAGATCTCTCAAGGAGTCAAGGAAGCCCTGGTCCTCCACCATCTGGGCATTGATGTCGTGAAGCTTAGCCACACACACAGCCGCCGTCTTCCTCACATAGGGGTCCTCGTCCTTCAAACATTTCCTCAGAGGCTCACACAGATACTCAGTGATCTTGTCCACACGGATGCAGCCCATGGTGCGAACAGCAAGAGCCCGGATCAGAGGGTTGGGGTCCTCACAGTCCTGGAGGGCAATATAATCAACAAAATTCAAACCTGACGTTTTAACTCAGCTATAGAATAATTTATAAAATAAACAATTCATTAAAGGTGCACCTTATAATCCAGTGCACAGAAAATACTGTACTTTTTTTTTATTTCTTGGTGCAGTGCCTGATTGAAAAGACCTGCTTATCTGGCCTAGGAGGCCAGATAAGAGCACACAATGTTTTCACTTCAAGAGCATCAGTCATATCTTAAAACAAGTCAAGTTATAAATGACCAACTGACAGACGACCAGTGTGTTTGGTCTCTGTCTGACTCAAACCTGTACAAGTACAGGAAATATAATGGACAAATATGGAAAAAGTCAGCACTAAATTACACACACGCGCGCACACACGCTTGCATACATCTTTGTGTGAGGGTGTGTATAGTTAACTTGTTGTTTTATTTTTATGCTCATTTACATGCATCTCTCCTTCCAAAAATCTCTCCTTTCATAGATAGCAGTAGCTTTGATCTATGGTCTTACTCACACTGGCCTTCTCCCTCGTCTTTATATCTTATCCAGTTCCCGAGTGTACAAAACTTGTTTGACCTTGACCTAATTTACTCAAGGTCAAGGTCATCATCTCATTTTCATCCCCTTTGCTGCCCGAGTAATGTGTATTTTGTTTCATCTTTCCATCAGCAACGATCGCAGATATGTGGTGGACTAACTAACGGATGGATGAACGGAAAATCGGACAAACGCACAAACGCTGACAATTACATCACCGCTTTGAAGCGGGATGTAACAAGGCAGTCACAGACTGCAAGATCCTGCGACATGGCAAACACAATCCTGAAGTCCTGAAATCCTGAAATTACATCACCGCTTTGAAGCAGGATGTAAAAACAAAAAGCACATTACTCAGGCGGCAAAGGGGATGAAAATGAGATGATGACCTTGACCTTGAGAAAAGTAGGTCAGTCAAATTTCAACTTTTGTACACATCTGTGTACAAAAGGTACAAAAGGACTCCCAAAAAGATTGTCACAGCAGATTGACTCAGGTGGTGTGTCTCATGCTAATGACCCTCATTAGCATACAAAGGTGTAACTCACATCTCAACGACCCCTTTGGACCCCCATGAGCAATCGTGGAGTAGCCAGATGGGTTTTGGCGACGGCCGTTCGAATGTGAATAGCACTGACCACACCCCACAGGGTTTATAAACTGGGACTTTATCAGCCACTCTCTGAACTGAAGAAGTCTCTTGGATGAGAGACGAAACGTCTTCAAGAACTTTCTTAACGTCCAGTGGATCGACTCAACAGCTTTTGGATAACCATGACCTGGATGACTGAGAACCTACACAGACATACACATCTGTGCTGTACGTCGTGCATATATGGTACATTTGACAATAAAGTTGACTGTGACTATGACTCAGGAACCGGACAGGATAGTAAGACAAAAGAGAATGCCTGTGTGAGTAAGGCCATAGATCAAAGCTAGTGCTTTGATCAAGGACAGAGCACTAGCTATGATATTTGACCTATGCAAGTAGGTCAGGGTAAAATTTGGAATTCAGGGGTGTCGCGGGATGTTGTCTGTGACTGCATTGGTTGAGTGTTTGTGTGTTTGTCTGTTCGCTCGTTCAAAACAAAAAAATGAAACAAAAAACACATTGCTCGAGCGACAAAGGGAATGAAAGCAAGATGATGACCTTGAGTAAAGTAGGTCACGGTCAAATTTAAACTTTTGTACACTCAGGAACCAGCTAGGATAAAAAGAAGACCGCATATCAAAGGCTGTAGATGAAAGCCAGTGCAAAGCTAGTGACAATAGCTTTGACCTTTCAGGGTAAGTCAAAGCTATGCACTAGTTAGGTACTACTTTCAGGGTACCCTGACCTACCCTGAAAGTAGGTCAAGTTAAATCACGGGATGTTGCAGTTTCTGACTGCCTTGGTTATAGTTTGATTCTGTGTCTATCTTCATAATACTGTTTAATACATTATTATTAGGGCAACAGTGGCTCAGTGGTAGAGCTGTCAGCTCACCCGGAGGTGAGCTGACAGTGGGAGGTGTCAGCTCACCTCTGGAGCACTGCCGAGGCGCCCTTGAGCAAGGTGCCGTCCCCCTTACAAGTTACTTATCTTCATAATACTGTTTAATACATTATTATTATTAAATGTGCATTTATTATTCCAGTTACCTCAGAAGACTGTTTTATTACTATCATCATCCCATCTTTCTTGTATGTGCGCCTGTGTGGGTCGGTCAGTCAATCAGGCAGGCACACAGACAGAGAGCGATTCCAATTACTATAGCAAGCTCTAGTGTTGGTGTTGCTACAGCTACAGATTCCCTTATTCCTGTCACTTAAAAAGCTCATTTCAGGCCTTGCCTTCACGAAGCTGTTGACGGCCATGATGGCCATGTCAGGCTGGCTCTTGGCGTAGTTCATTAAGTAGAGGTAGACCAACTTCTTCAGCTCCAGGTTATCAGTCTGCATGCAGTTCACCACATCTGGGAATAAAGAACTGAAAAAAAGAAGACTTAAATGTCAATGGAACATTTTTTTTCATTAAAAAAAAACCATTTAACTTTACAAAACAGTTCCTAAACTAAAAACCAATGCAGTCACAGACTGCGACATCCCGCGACACCCATGAATTCAAAATTTTACCCTGACCTACTTGCATAGGTCCAAGATCACAGGTAGTGCTCTGACCTACTTTCATATATCAAAGCAGTAGCTTTGATCTACAGTCTTACACTGGCCTACTTTTCTCAAGTTCATCATCTCATTTTCATCCCCTTTGCCACCCGAGTAATGTGCTTTTTGTTTCATCTTTCTATCAGCAAAGGTTGTGAAGATATGTGGTGGACTAACTAACAGACGGACGGACAAACACACAAATGCTGACAATTACAATACAGTACACCACTGCTTCGAAGTGGGATGTAACAAATGTCTGATTTGTGAACTCAGAGGTAAGAAAATGTAAAAATGAATATCACTCCCCAAACAGTTTTTTATTCTTACATCTTTTCCTCAACCACTGACTGTTGTCACCTCAGTTTTCATTTTTTACAAAATTGTGCTGAGTGTTCCCACTGCAATGACTAGTTTACTTGACTAATCACAAAAATTCCATGAACTACTTCCAATGCAGGAGAAGAAATGTAGAGACAAGGTGCAGATCTCAACACAATAGATACATGCAAATATAAAGTGCTTAACACCACATCAACTGAATAATTGTAGCGTGTCCTGGTCACACCACAGTCAATGGATAATTCATACAACTAGTATAAAGTAAAATCTAGTTTATGCCAAGAGTTTAATATATCAACAGTACCTGACATCCTTCCCAACAGTCATGGCAGCGATTACCTTCTTCACAGCCTCTTTTCTCTTCTCCTTCTTCTCATTATTCAACTCGGCCTTCAGTTCAAAGATCTCACCTGAAAGTAGGGACAAAGCATCAAGACGTGAATAGATTTTATATAACAATCTGTACAGTATTTTCCGCACTATGAGGCGCACCTCGAAGCCTTTGATTTTCACAAAAACCGACAGTGCGCCTTATAATCCAGTGTGCTTATATATGAAAAAAGTTTTAAAATAGGCCATTCATTGAAGGTGCACCTTATAGTCCAGTGCGCCTTATAATGCGGAAAATACTGTATATATGGATTGATGGTTAAATTAATTAAACACAAAACAAACTGAAAATGAAAGAGCAACTTAAAGTTGTCACCAACCCTTTCCTCACTCACCTTTTTTGTTTGTTGTGAAGTACTTGGAGTCTGTCATGACTGTAGTCCTTTAAATCTGGGCAGAAGAAACACCGCATTATACTCGGAATGGCATTTCGGGCAAAATTTCTTTTCAAAACTGCTCAATCAGATGTTTTGAATGTGTGTTTTAGTTCCTGTCTGAACCTCTGTAATAAATACCAGGTAATAGCTAATAGCATGTGGATACCCCATTCAATTAGTGCGCTCAATCAATGCTGGGCTTGCGCTAGGCATTCGCCACTTCGCCACAGGCGAAGTATATTCCATATGGCTACAAGGTTTTTAGCTTGTGTAGCCACAGTGGCGTTCTTATTTTGAGGAAAAAAAGTCTAAAACTTACAACTTTTTTGGACTCGCGAAAATCCCCGAGCGATGACATAAGAAAACAATAGCATGCTGCTATTTCCGCATGCTGACGGAAATAACCGAAGGGATCCGAACGCTCCCGATCATTAAATATGCACTCGGGTCATGACCGCCTCTCGCCCAACAAACGGGATTCTTTTTTTATAAGCCAAACCCGTGAATTGGTGTACGACAAGGCGAGGACAATCGATTGAAAGAAAATGAAAATAGAGTATTTTATAGTAGATTTTGCGTAAAAATTCTAATTGAACAACAAATGGTGAATGCTGAGAGGGGGTAGGAGTGGTGACAGACCGATCAGAAGGTAAATGAAAGATATTATCAATACTTTTTTGTAGTCTTAGATTTTGATCTCTATGACCGGCAGGAATAACCAGTGATGCATGTAAATGTGTATTCACCTCGCTTGCTATTTTTTATGCCTTTTTAAATGGAAATGAAAAATCATATTATCGAATTTAAAAAAAAACTTAACTATGGCATACCAATGGTGTTGTCTAAGTCAAAGTTAAAATGTATTCTAGTCCAAGTAAAACTTACTAGTAGACATTGAGTAATATTTTGTATGACTGTATTTTCACATAGTGAATGCAAGTTTTCAATTGTTGAATCTCACATTTATACCTGCATAAAGTAGGCTAGAAATAAAGATAGTTAAGCTTGAACTGTTGACTTTAGTGTATTTTTGTAGGTAAACTGAACAGAAGATTTTGCCCTCAGAATGCACCAGAATGCAGGAAAACAGCCCCATTGTCTAAAAAATTTCCCGTGGGGGGCCCCCCCGGACCTCCCCTGGCCCCCCCAGACCTCCCCTGGGGGGGTATCCCCCCACACACCCCTACGACGAGTGTGGTTTTACACCCCCCAACAATTGAAAACTTGCATTCACTATGTGAAGATACAGTCATACAAAATATTACTCAATGTTTACTTGTAAGTTTTACTTGGACTACAAGACATTTTAACTTTGACTTAGAAACTTTGATTTTAATAAATTTGATTCTTGGTATTATTCAATGTTTACTTGTAAGTTTTACTTGCTATTATAGTAAGTCGCTGTCTTGGACACAGAATGTGGCTTTTTGTGGCTTACTCAATTCTTTTACACTGAGCCACAGTGGCTTAGTCATACTACCTCCTAGTGCAGGCCCAGCAATGGTGCATAACCTAACACAGGAATGAGTTTTGTAAGTCTTACTGACAATCATCTGCTGTGGAATGTGTCATAATAACAAATATTTATTATCATACTGTCACAGGATCCCATGTGCTGTTAGAGTTGGACAAATAAGCAAAAACTGGGAGCGTGGATCAACGCAAAGGCTCTTCGTGAAGTGGAATGACACGAAAGACTGCTCAACCAGACCGTTAAATGTATTAACTGCCCCAGGAAGCTGTGTCAGCACTATTCATCAGCAGGCATGGGTTTCCACAGTGGGGAACAGAAATGCAGGCTGAAAACTGCAAAGCATAGTCCATTACAGGAGTGTTAAGTACATTATTCGTAGATTATCGAACAACATCATCATCACGTCTCAGGAGTAAACTCACGCTTCCCTACATGGTAGTCTTTTTGATGGCTGAATGCTCTATGCCATCAATACCACCACCAACCACAACATTAAGTGGACACGGAATTACACTCAGGGTGTGTTTTTGAACAGTTTTATCCAAAAAGGCAAAAAATTCATTATATAGTGACAAAAAATGTATAAGTTAATGTTTTCAGCTTTGCGGCATCATCTTAAGAGTGGGCTTTCTTGTTTGAACATGGCAATTCTCTGTGAACAAATAAAAATAGAGAGTTTAGTTAGGAACAACACAACCGGCCCAACCATGTGCTCTCACACCTCACATTGATGTCATACTGGTACACGATCGTACCACATTCTGACTGACCACTGGAACGCGCTTTGGTTTGTTTCCCCTCACAAAACGCTCCTTAAGCTGCAACCAGTACAGAAGTAAACAGTTCATGTCATTAAAAGCACCCCATCCACACATTACAACACGCTGGTGCTGCTGTAGGTCCACTGGCTCAATCACACACAGCATACAGTATATTAGAACTTACAAACACATCCTTAAACAAACAAAAACAAAACAAACTTTCTTTTATTGTCATTATACACATACACATACGGTACAACGAAATTTCAAAGGCCAGATGGAGTGTTGGTCCAGAGCCGCTGCACCCCGGGTGCGCCGCCACTACGGTCAAACATGACCTAATATTACCTAGATGCATGTTTTTCCTGATAATGGGGGGAAACCGGAGAACCCGGAGGAAACCCATTCAGACACAGAGAGAACATGCAAACTCTTCACAGAAAGGCCATGTTGGAAATGATGCGGTTTGAACCCCTGACCTTCTTGCTGTGAGGCAGCAGTACTAACCACTACGCCACCGTGCCTAACCTAAAGCCTCCACACCTCCCTAAACTCCTCCACATTGCCACACCTGCACGTCCTCTTGGCTCCTTTTCTTCCATCCTCCTCATTTATATTTCACCTTCGACACACAACCCCAGCTCTGGAATTCACTTCCCTTTGACCACCACAACGCTGAGTCACTCCCACTCCTCATGCCCAAATTGAAAACACACCTGTTATAACCTGCACACCGCCTGTGACCAAATTCATGGTCCATTGTCCTCTGTTTCAACGTATTCAATATTTAGTGGAGTTTTGTGTTTGTTTTTTGCCGGATGGTGACCTTATCTTTACCATTATTACGATTCTAGATTAATGGTAACATTAACTGGGAGCAAGGCATTATACCAAAGTAATGTCACAGTTTGGGAACGCTGTTCTGCTGCAGTGAGAAAGACATGTTAACCTGTCACTAAAGAAACAGGTACAGACTCATAACCATGTCCGTAGTTTCAATCAGCTTCATCTAATTTAGATTTGCCAGTTTATCAGAGATAAATAACAACACACATTGAGAATACACAATTCAGCAACAAAGACGAAACAGCTTGTTGTGAACTACAGCTTTTTGAAGACTGTGTCGTTTTCCTCAAAATCTATAAAGGCGCTGATGTTAAATATTTATATTAAGATGCCTTTCACAGTGTTGAGTACTTTGTGTTAATTCTAAATTACCTTCATCTATCCTGAAAATATCGAAGTAAAATAAAAGTGAGTTAGCTAACGTTAACGGAATTTTCATCTACCAGAATGACTTTACGCCCAGATGAATTCATTTCGACTTATCGGCTAAACTAGCCAACATCTTGAACACCAACTGTAACCGTTAACTCTATATTACTCTCATTCAATCCCTTGTTAAATTATAGGTCGTTCTAATCTGTTGTAATATTTGTGATTACGTGCCGGATGTGAAGGCAAGTTAGCTACAACCCAACAGCACCATCACAATGTTAACGTTAGCTTACTGCATGCTAAGGTTAAATGAGGCGATAAGGGGCTAGCGCCAAGGCGAACACTCCAATGTTGGCTCGCTCATTAGGACAACGTAAATAACTGTGCTGAAAGCAGCATAAGCTGTTTTCTGTAACTGGATGTGATCTCCACTCTTACAAGCATGAACGGTTATATTTGACAGGAAAACTGAATCACGATCGGCGGCCCGTTTCCCATTGCGGTTTACACCGGGTTTGAGTGAACGTAACGCCGCCTGACTGACACGGAATGAAAGTAATTGTACTGACGCGACAGAAATATTGATTTGAATGTTGAAAATACCTGGTTGAGTGTGTGTCTGGGAGACAATATTGCGGTTGGTGCCTGACGGAGGTTGGTCCCTTGCCTACTTGGACGAAGATGGAGAATGTGGATTGTAATGGTGCGTTCACTGTCGGCGGAAGCTAGACAACTTCCCTTTTGTGTTGAGATCCTTCTGAGGGGGCGGCACCGTGGCGCAGTGGGTAGCGCCGCGCAGCGAGGCGGTTGCGAGTTCGAGTCCCGGTCTGTGCGGAGTCTGCGTGTTCTTCCCGAGTCTGCCCGGGCCCGGCGCCGCGCCCGATACCTCTCCACCAAGACAAGCTGGGATAAGCTCCAGCTCCCCGCGATCTGCGCAAGCGGTTGAGAAAATGAATGAATCCTTATGAAGTGTTGTGGACATGTACGGTGCTTTGTTTAAAGACACTATACAGCAGCGGTCCCCAACCTATTTTGCGCCACGGACCGGTTTCATCTAAGACAATATTTTCACGGACCGGCCTTCATTAGCTCGATCATTGTTAATGACGCCAGGACAACTGTAGTCTAATAACAAATCATCCGCAGTGGTTTTATGTAAAATGCAGACATCAACAGACAATAAACCTTTTTTTTCATAAATTGATAATCAACATCTCTGTAAACGAAATAATTGTAAGATACTGTATAACTATATTAAAAACTCGACGGCTCTGAGGTTCATTTTGAAATATAGCGACTTACAATAAGTGCATTCAACGTAGGAGAAATATTGATCATTTCCAATAAAAGGGTGAACAAGTCAATCAAATTATAATAATTACAATAAGGAGAATGAGCGCATGTGGACCGCTGATCTCGGGGTAACGGGAGATAATGACACCTGAAGTGTATTCCGGACGTCCGGTCTACTCCGCAGTTTCGTTTTCTTTACGGTCACTGCAGAAAATCCCGTTTCACAAAGACAGAAGGTTGGAAATGGAAACAGGGTTTTCGATACTTTTTGGGCGATCTCAGGATTAGCTGCCTTGACTTTAATCCAGAACACTGGCGCGGTTGTGGACGCTTAATTTAGGGGTAATGGTTGATGACCTGTCATGTGACCGAGACCTGTCAAGCGAGACAGACGCACGCATTCGCCTGTGCGTCATTCCGCACTTTTCAAAATAAAACATCTTTCAGCCTCCGAAATAAATAAAACGTAAGTAATGCAAATTATTTTTTTCTTTCTTTGTGGCCCGGTACCAAATGACCCACGGACCGGTACCGGTCCGCGGACCGGGGGTTGGGGACCACTGCTATACAGTATTACATGTGTAAACCTCGATGGTCAGAAAGAGGCAGCGAAACCCTCTACATTTCTGATGTGGAAGAATCAATAAAGTACGTTTATTGTAGTGTTGAACGAAAGTGGAATGATTCAGCATACTAATAAATCATCCGCCGTGCAGCGAATTGAAGATGAGGTTTTCCATGCCGGCTGTGTCAGAGGGACTGCAAGAGTGATGAAAAGGATTAGAGTCACGTTACAAAGGTCATATTTAAGTAAGATTTCCAAATATTTTTTTCAAAAGTTTTTAAAAAACGAAACAATATTTTACTGTTCTGACTTTATTCCCAGGTTTTTAATTTTATCCTGGGAAATCTGAGTTAAAAGTCAGAATTAAAAAACAAAAGGCTTTATACGTAGAATTAATTTTCCTCCATGTATCTTTTTTTACTGTTGTAATAACTATAAATACAATCTCCCCACCTCTATATATTTGAATAAGGTCACTTGAAAACCTCATTATCACATTTTAACTCCACCCACTACCTGTCAATCAAGCGCCCGACCAATCACGGCGCATCTGCCAGAAGAAATCACGCAATATGGCGTAAAGCAGTGGTCCCCAACCTTTTTTTCGTCACAGACCGATTTCATCTAAGAAAATATTTTCATGGACTGGCCTTCATTTGCTCGATAATCGTTAATGACGCCAGGACAGGTCTAATAATAAATCATCCGCCTTGGTTTCATGTAAAATGCAGACATCAACAGACAATAAACAACCTTTTTTCATAAATTGATAATATCTCTGTAAACGAAATAATTGTAATAAATAATTATATTAAAAAATCCATTCAAGTGACTGCAGAGATGAGGTTTATTTTGAAATATGTCGACTTAAAATCAGTGCATTCATACATACATACATTTTCATGTACCGCCACTGTATCCGCCGTAGTGGGTCACAGGGAGCTGGAGCTTATCCCAGCTGACATAGGGCGTGAGGCGGGAGACACTCCGGGCATGACGCCAGTGCACCGCGGTCGGTGCATTCAACGTAGGAGAAATTCTGATCATTTCCAATAAAAGGGTGAACAAGTCAATCAAATATTAATAATTACAATAATAAGAATTAGTGGTTGGGGACCGCTGATCAAGGGATAACAGGAGACAATGACACCTGAAGTGTGTTCGGGACGTCCGGTCTACTCCCCAATTTCGTTTTCTTTACGGTCACTGCAGAAAATCCCGCTTCACAAAAACAGGAGGTTGGAAATGGAAGTGGGGTGTTCGATACTTTTTGGGCGATCTCAGGATAATCTGCCTTGATTTTAATCCACAACACTGGCCCAGTTCTGTGCGCTTAATTTAGGGGTAACCTGTCACGTGACCGAGACCTGTCAAACGGGACTGTTAATGCATTCTGCACAGTCACTTTTCAAAATAAAACATCTTTAAAAAAAAAAAAATCAAATGTTCTGTGCCACCCGTTATCTAATGTCCCGCGACCAGGTACCGGGTCGCGACCCGGTGGTTGAGGACCACTGACATAGACGGATGTAACAGAGGGAAAAAAAAATTAAACAACAGAGAATCGGGTTATTTTTCAAAATAAAACGTCTTTCAGACTCCGAAACAAATAAAACGGAAGTAATATAAATTATTTTTTCTGTTTGCGCGACCCGGTACCAAATGACCTACGGACCGGTACCGGTCCACGGCCCGGGGGTTGGGGACCACTGGCCTAAAGCATCGGGCAGTGAGGCTTTTTGTTGCTGTTATGCCTTTCGTCCACACAACAACGCAGATATCCGGGTCGAAAACGCTGGCCAAAGTGAAGTTTTTGGAAAACGCCAGGTCTGTGTTGTCGTGAGGACGCTGTAACCGAAACTTTTTTTATCCGGGCGGGGGGTGTCTACCTGCAACGAAAAACGCTGTAACGTTAGTGTGTGTGACCCGTGTCTACACGTACACACAGAATGAACGGAGTTAAAACCGGGTATTTTCTGACGTATAACAGCTCCACGTCGAAGACACGTTGATAAACATGCTTGACAGTTGGATATTTGTTCGTCTGTTTCTTTCTTTATGAGTCATAAAGTTTATTTATTTATTTATTCATTCATTCTTTCACGTTCCTCGCCAAAGACGCCGACGCCAGTTCTGGGTCAGATCGGGATGTGCTGCCTGCCAGTGAGACAACTCTGTGATGGGTGCGTTTGGTTTAGGTACGAAGTGTGATATTATTGTTTTATCGCGGAATTTCCACAGGTTCCCGCTCGTCATAATTATAATCATATTAATAATCTAGATAATAATAAAAACAATGTTCTTGTTTCAGTCAGCTTCAGTTATAACTTTGCTGTGAACTGGACAAATTATTTAATTCTTCACAAAATCATACATGCAGGTGAGGCACGGCCTCACCTGCCATCATGAAAGAAAAAAATGGAAAATGGAATAAATAAATTAAATGCTAATATTTATCCAGCGATGTGTATTATAAACGTAGTTTCCGTTTAACATCACCAATGTTAGGTTATTTTTACTCAAAATCGCTGAATTTTCACATTTACCGCTGCAATACGGAGCAGAGACCTGCGGGTGAGGCACCAGCCAGCCGAGCCTCACCATGGATTGCGCAATAGCTGAGATAGCTGTGCTGGTATGCTATATAGTGAGACCATAATGCTATCTCTCCACATGTCGCCATTAAAATGTTCAAACACGTTTGCTCTTGAAGGAGATGGACCTTGTCCGGCTGGACACTTGACCTCGAAGTCCCTCCTTGTGTTCGTTTTCTCTTGACTTGGACAATGGCAGGATCGTTGGTTAAATAAACAGGACACTTGATATTCCTCAAATCTTCAAAGTTTTATTGAAACAGAATATTCATGGGTACTTTGGCTTACAGAAGAATGCTCCCTGCAAAGTACAACAATGCAAAGCAACACATAAGCTTTTATATTTCATGGGCGTACACAACTACCTGACCCAGACAGCTGCTGTCTGCTGAGAAGTTTCAGTCTATCTTGACTCCCATATGATGTTCCTTTCTCATCCTTGAGCAGACCCAGATGCACAGTCATAATATAAACAGTTTTCTGTTATCCTTGAACGCACCGCTCAGCCCCCACCGTGCAGAAAAGTCACCCCATGCCAATATTTAAACTTCATTACAGCACATAATTCTAACATTCCCCCTTTTGGACTCGAAAGAGTCCAACACTAATCAAAAGTACCTGCAGGGTCCTCCAGGTCAACACTTGGATAGCTGCAAAATCAGGAACCACTTGAACAAAGGTGTCGCTCTGGCTGTTGATGGTGTACAGTTCAGTGATGTGGATGTGAAACATGGGACACCAGAGGGAGGTCTTGCACATTTCCTCTGGAACACACTGGCTCGTCCGGACGCTGGTTGAGAGCGATGCTCAGGAACGCTGCACCGTGACCGCTGGGGTCTCTTCGAGAGCTTAGGTCAATCGCTAAACGCAACAGCCCGCCCTCGGGTCGTTAGTGACTTTACGCCACGTAGAACAACCACTCACACGTTGTCCTCGATCTTCCTCTTTGGGGCCAATGCCCTGGTGGTCATCACCACCTTTAGCAGTTGTCAGGTTGAGGGAGAGCGACTCCCGCTGGGGTCTTTGCAGGCCTGGTGGACGTCAGATGATACCACATGTCCCCTTTTCCTTGCAACCGGACTGCAGTTCCGGTTATTTCGGTGACCTTGAAGGGACCAATCCACCTAGGTTCAGACCATTTTCGTTGATTACTCTCAGCCATACCCATTCACACATCTTGGAGGTTTCTCATGAGGATCTGTCAAAGGGGAAAAATTGATTGTTATTTCTCGAAGGCCTTTTGGGCCTTGGATCCTTGGATCTGGTTCCAGTGGAGCTGTGGGAGCTGGAAAGGGTCTGTTAGTGTGAGCCTCGAACGGGGTCCAACCTGTGGAGAAGTTTAGTGACATTCGGACATTCATAAGGGCCACAGGGAGAGCCTGTAGCCAGTTCATTGACGTGGAGGCTAAAGCTTTCGCCAGTTTTTCTTTCAATGTTCGATTCATTCTTTCCACCTTCCCTTGTGATTGTGGATGATGTACAGACCCAAAAGTATGTTTGAGACCCAGCATATGCTCTACCTGTTGCAGATGACGATTTTTGAAATGTGTCCCATTGTCAGATCTCACTTTTCTTGGAAACCCATGGGTGGGGATGTAATGATTAATCAGGCATTTTACTACAGAGGCTGACGTCTCAGCTCTGCAGGGATATGCCTCTGGCCACCCTGAAAATGAATCAACAATAACAAACAGATATCTGTACCCATTTACTGTCACATTCATGTCAGTGGAATCCATGGAGATCACCTGACCTGGTCCAGTGACCTCCTGATCCTGGATTCCTGGGGGTGTCTTGGTGGTTGGAAGAGGGTTATGTCGATTGCAAACACTGCAGTCCTGCAGTTCACTTTTAACAATTGTTCTCATGAATGGATGCCACCAGGTGCAGAGTCGTCTCAGTGTTTCATCTGCACCTACATGGCATGGTCCATGGGCTTCTTGAATCAACTTTTTGAGATCATTTTGAGGTGGTATAGGTTTTCCATCTTTTTCCCAGATGCCTTGGTCATTCTTCACACCCTCTTTTACCTTCCACATACTCCTCTCCTCTGGGCTTGCTTTGTCTTGCCAACCGCTAATTGTCGAGATCGTTATCTCGTCCTTTATTGATTATTCCTTACTTACTACGAGTTGGAGAGATGCAGCATACCCAACCGCCCCCTTTGCTGCAGCATCCGCTGCAGAGTTTCCCTTGGAAATCAAATCATTCTTTTTAGAGTGTCCTTGACACTTCACCACTGCTACTGCTTTTGGCAGCATCAGTGCACGACAGAGGCGTTCAACGTCCTCCAAATGTTTTACTGGTTGCCCAGTTGCGGTGAGGAATCCATTACATTCCCACTCACCTAGGGCACAATGTACAACTACATAAGCGTAAGCTGAATCAGTGAAAATATTTACATTCTTACCTTCCGCCCACTCCAGAGCTGCTTTCACCACCACGATCTTCTCTGCCCGCTGAGCCGATTGCGATCCGCTTAGTTTATCTGCACAAACTATGTCGAATGTTTCCAGGTTCTGCTGAATTACAGCATAACCTGATTGTAGTCCGTCAGTTCCCTTGAAACAACAACCGTCCGTAAACAGTATCATGTCAGGGGTCTGTCAGTGGTTGTTCATGTAGGTCAGTTCTCAACTGTTTGTCTTGTCTGGCTTTTTCTGTACAAAAATGTGGTTCCCCTTCTATCAGTCCTTCTTCCATATTGGCACCTTCATGGATGAATGTGATATGTGGTTGAGTCAGTGCGGCTTCAATACGTCTCTGCCGGCCCCCCGTCATGGTAAAGAATTGGCTTGTGACGTATTGTACTGTACTGTGGTTGGTTCTGATGGTCAGTGGGTGATGTAAGACTACGTGTGCTGTCTTCTGAATTAATCTAGCTAGCGCTGAGGCAAATTTGGAGCATGCAGCTTGTCATTTCTCATAGTTGTCTAACGGTGTTGATACATACATGCATACATTTCGTTCTCCACTATCCCCCTTCTGAAAAAGCACAGCTGACAAGCTGGTTGCTTTTTCAGCCATATCAAGGAAGAACATCTTGTCATATCGAGGGATAGCCAATGAAGCAGCAGAGGCAAGACACATCTTAAGGTGGTTAAAAGCTGCTTCCGCATCATCAGACCAGGACAACACTGCGGAGAGATTTCTCATACCCACAGCGTTAACCATTGCTCGTAATGAGGTCGTGCATTCAGCAAAATCAGCTACATGATGGTGAGAGTAATTACACAACCCCAAAAAGGCTAACATTTGCTTCACCGAGGTGGGGCGGGGCGCATGCAAAATATCAGCTTTATGAGACGCAGAAAGACCCGTGCCCATTCGGGAAACACAACGACCGAGAAAAGAGACCTGAGTCCGCGCTATCTGCAACTTAGACTTAGAAACCTTTAAACCGATTGCTGCAATACGATTCAAAAGACTGTGTGTGGCAGCAAGGCAAGACTGCTCGGAGGGAGCAGCCAGCAACAAATCATCAACATACTGGACCAGGAGAACATCGTCGGGCAGACACAGTGGTTTCAACAATTCTCGTAGATGGGCATTAAACAGGCCAGGAGAGATGACAAATCCTTGGGGTAAACGGTCATAAGAATATCGTTTGCCGTTCCATGTGAACGCAAAACAGGGACGCATATCAGAATGGAGAGGGATACTTAAGAATGCGTTAGCCAAATCAATTACAGTAAAATGAGTGTGTGATGTGGTCAGGAGTGACAGGGCAGCATGTGGGTTCGGAACAGGAAGAGTTGGTGTGGTCACAGCGGCATTTATAGCTCGCAGGTCATGTACCATGTGGTATTTTCCAGTACCTTTCTTTTCCACTGGCAAAATGGGTGTATTGTATGGAGAGGAGTCAATAGGAATAATGACCCCTGCCTGTGAAAGACCTTCCAATGTGGCAGTTACGCCCAACCGGCCTTCTTCCTTTACTGGATATTATGGAATCCAAATAGGGCCTGGCGTCATATCAAAACAAACAGGCGTGACGTCGCATCGCCCAGAATCCGTGGGACCTTGGGACCATAGGGATGTGGGGAGAGATGCCAACAATTGAGGAGCCAAATCACTATCTGTGGTCTCACGACCATGGTGTCTGTCCAAGAGGCGATGCTCCAGAGTCGAGGGGCAAGAAAGGTGTGGTGAAAGAACACGGTACGAATCCAATGTTTTTGAATACAAAAGGTTTGGGTGGAGAGTGGAAATCCAATCGTCGGTTATGACGCATGCGAGAACAAAGGGGCCAAGATCTTTTTGTGTGTGTTTTGGAGACACAGCCAAGGAGACATGAGGAAAGCACGGAGGCATGGATGGGTCCGGAGGTTTATCCATCCTATCCTATCCACCACTCCAGCTGTTCCTTCGTCAGGGAGACAGCCCAGGCAACACCCTGGGGTCCCACATAAATATCAGAAATTGAAAGATCCCAGGGACAGCCCTCTACCTCCTGGAAAGCTTCCAGGAATACAGCATCGTCCAAGCGGTCATAATACAAGGTGCAGTGCAAGTCATCAGAAACCAAGTCATATGGGCGCAGGTGTCGAATCCAAACGGACCAGGCGGTCCAAGTCTTTTCAGCCTCTTTCCAACAAGAGGAATCAGTGTCCATTTGAGCCCAGTAGATGTCGGCGGAAGCACACACAATAGCATCAGGCAAAAAGATAGTATCCTGAGGTGGCAATGATACTTCTGCCTGGCGACACACTTTCGTGTGGCCATCTGGAAAAGTCAGAAAAAGTCCATCTGGGGAGCATTTTATAAGAGGAGGAATCGAAACACCTCCCACGACTCATTCGTGGGCAGAACGGACAATCCTTAGCCCAATGTCCGGGCTCTCCGCAGCAAAAGCAAGTGTCCTGGCGTGGGCGGACACCACCCCAAAATGACACAGGTGTCTGGTAAAGCACTGCCCCCGACTCAACCGGAGGAGGATGTGACACAGGGGAGGAGACAATGTCCTCCTTTTTCTTTAAGTCCTGTATCTGCATGTTAGTCAATTGGGATACAGCAGTTTTATGTTTGTCTCCTTTTGATTCTTTGTCCTTGGCATGTCTCCTCAGAAAATGTCTCAGGCAGGAACACCACCGATCATCCGTCATGTCTGATTGGTCAGGAAGATTTTCCATGGCGGTGAGAACAGGTTTAGGCACGCCCTTCAAGATCGAAGCGCACCAGACCGAACCATGAAAGTCACTCTGAGTATGCACAAAGCCTGTGCGTCGCTGATATTCCATTTTAGCTCTATCAATGAAATCGCCTGCCTCCTCTGACTCACCCAGAACAAAAACCATATCATGGACAGCACACCGTGGCAAGGGAAAGTGGGCAGCAAGAACCTCATCTAAACCTTCGAGTTCTACCGCAGTCAAAACATCTTCTTTTTCCATAACATTAAGGGTCGTGTCATGAAGGACACGTGGCAAGACTGACAATGGACATGCTTTAGTTAGCAAGAGAACATAGTCACCCACACACAATTCATGTCCTGAAGTCTCACGCTGCACGGCTGAAAACCAATGACGGCCCCCATCTTTTATAGATGGAAGACTATGCATTAAGTAAGTCACTCTGTGGGAACGGTCTAAACACCCGAGATCTACGCCAGTGACGGGATCCACATGCTCCAGCAACGGAGCTTGCATGGAAACATCATTGGCTTTGGATTTAGATCGAGTCATGGGGCGTCCATTTGTTGAAGCGCACACTGCTTTTGAAGCTTCAAGAGTGAGAGCATCCACTCTATGCGTTAAATCATTAATGGTTTGTTGAAGGGATTCTGGTACTTCCACAGGAGGGGGCACAGCCTGCGCTGCTCTAGCCTGGCGGTCTGCCTTCTTTTCCGCTTCCCATACCTTCCGCTTAAGCTCGTCTCACAGGGATCTAGATGCATCTCCTCTACGTCCCAATTCTGCCTTAAATTCCTGTAGTTTATATTTGAGGTCCATGTAATGTGGTGTTTTCAGAATGTGTTCAAATTCTTCTTGTATTTCTTTATTAGCTCTGTCACACGTAGCACCTAGTGCTCTAGCGGCTTCAGAAATTGGTTTGATCCTACCTTGGTCACCCATGTTTGGCGTGGTTTGCTCCATTGTTAACGTTCCTTCCTGCACTCTGTAGACCGGGGCCTGGAGAAATGGCTTCTCCGGTTCTGTGTATGTGTCTATGGTCTGGAGAAATGGTCCGTTGGGCTCAGCGTGGGCGGCTCGTGGGGTGGCAGTCAGCATCTGGCGGAGCTCTGCATATGGGCTCGAAAGAAAAGGGTTTGTTTTAGACAGCGGTGGATCACACGCATTATTTTTCAGATAGAGTGGCGGGTCGGGGTTACTCACTCTCTCCAACAATTTTACCTCCTTACGACTGGCTTTTACCGTTCCTCCCATAGCCAGCAATCGGGCATTTGTCTTCACTGTCTCCACTTTTTCCCGGGCCTCTCTGGCTTTCCTTCCTGGAATACTTATTCTTTTGGTAGTAGAGATTTTAGTATCCAATTCAGCTTGTTTTTTCATGCATGCTTTTTCAACGGCTTTCATTAAGCCAACCAATGATTTTTTAGAGTGTCTTGGAGGAAACCATCCCTTTTTACAGGAATCCTCAACCCAATCTTTCAGTTCAGATTCCGTCTTACTGCGGATCTTAGTGGGCAAACCCTTGGATGCCACTATAATTGCCAATTTTAATTGGTCTTCGAGTGGTGCACCATTAGGTTCGTCAGGAATGTCATCCCAATCGAACCATTCCTTCTCACGATCGAATTCGCCTTCCATTTCGAATTCTTTCAGGCCTTTTAATTTATCAGAATGCGGTGTCCCAGACAACCACGGTCCTGGACCGTTTCACTAATATTCCCAGACGAAAATCAAGCTCGAGCGCGCAGGTCGGTCCCAGACACAACCTCTCAGTTAACTCTGTTTAAGCGGAAGAATTTATCAGACGTTTTGCCAATAGATCGCTCCTCACTGAATGAATACACAAACTCTTACAGTAACCATTAGTTAAAACAGCTGAGTCTAACGTCTTCAACCCCAACTGAGTGCTGTTACAGGAATTCAATATTGGGCAACAGCCCCTCCGGACGCCACCGGGATGTAAAATTGCTTATCCAATGAACACAGTTCTACTCAAAACTAAAGAGACGTCTCACCTAGTGCACATTTACCAATTACTAATGAGGAATTACAACCCCCAATTGGGCCACCTCTTTATCCAATTATTTCAAGGAAATATATCCACCGGGATTTTCAACCTTTTTGTGATCGGGCGCCACCGTCACAGGGCACGTTTAAACCGTTTTTATCTGACACGCCAGTATAGATAAGGCTTTCCAACCCATTTGGTGGGACACGCCGGAACCCACCAGGGTCTCTAACCCGGGACTCAAATAGGCCTTTTCTAAGTTTCCAAATTAAAATAGAATCATCAGTGTCCGATATTAAACAAAAGTAGACCGTCAGTCATCTATTTACGGAGTCAAATTGAAACAGGGAATGATCTGCCTTTACCTCCACGGACAGAGACAAGACCAAGAGGCAAAAGTCCTCTACCTTATTGGGCACCCAGTTCGGTGTTGTCTCGGTCCAAAGAGGGTCCAGTCAAAATCACGTCGGGGTCACCAAATGAAGGAGATGGACCTTGTCCGGCTGGACACTCGACCTCGAAGTCCCTCCTCGTGTTCGTTTTCTCTTGACTTGGACAATGGCAGGATCGTTGGTTAAATAAACAGGACACTTGATATTCCTCAAATCTTCAAAGTTTTATTGAAACAGAATATTCATGGGTACTTTGGCTTACAGAAGAATGCTCCCTGCAAAGTACAACAATGCAAAGCAACACATAAGCTTTTATATTTCATGGGCGTACACAACTACCTGACCCAGACAGCTGCTGTCTGCTGAGAAGTTTCAGTCTATCTTGACTCCTATATGATGTTCCTTTCTCATCCTTGAGCAGACCCAGATGCACAGTCATAATATAAACAGTTTTCTGTTATCCTTGAACGCACCGCTCAGCCCCCACCGCGCAGAAAAGTCACCCCATGCCCACAATGAACTTTATTACAGCACATAATTCTAACACTCTATAAACTAAATTCCCGTAATTTAGCTAATGTATATAATATACAGTGTTTTTGTGTCAACAGCAGCCTGTGTGTATCGTCTTTCTTGAGTTGAGCGGTCCTGAAACCGCTGTTAAAAGGCTTTGGGTGAGGCACAAAAATACCCGGCCTCATGGATAGGGGGCGCTGGTGATCCCAAGGATTCGTCTTGGGACTCCTCAGCCGAAGAATAAGTGCATGCAGGCTACGATCTACATTAAGTCAAGTGCAGCAATTATTTTTTTCCGCGCGCCTATTCAGATGGAGGATTAAATATTACAAACTGAAGGAAGATACGGACAATTTCTACAAATAAGTTATTGATGCGTTTGTTCAGAGGGAGCGGCACATGGACTTCATTTACAAGTAAATCTGACATGTTAATAGGTAGGCAACAACATTACGTTTTTTTAATCAAATATGCTTATTTGTGTGTTACAGTTTGTATGTGTAAATAATTCTGCAATGAGACTTTAACATAACCCACTCACTGTTGCTAATTAAATGGTGAATAAGCTACACTGTAGGTTAATATTTTTGTCATCATGAGCATGTGATCATGATGACGTCGGTGCCTCACCAGCCATGAACCTCACTGCACGTCACTGCACAGTATATACTTTCATTTCTCATGTTAGTTGAAAAAGGGATAAAAAATACATTGCTCCACAATAGGGCTTCACATCATCACTATTAAGTCCTGTTCACAAAATGTGAATGGTGCTGTGACGTGTGAGAAGGACTTTAAGACGGATCTACAAAAGAGCTACGAAAAAGCTTTGGTCAGAATACACTCTCATCAAGATGTTCGTTTCTCTCATCTCAGCATTTGTTTACTCAGGTAAATTTGCTTACCATTTTTGTAGTTTACAACTCTTCAAAAAAATTTAGAGAAACTATTTGAACTTCATCAAGACAATAGTGTATTCTTTGGAGGTGATTGGCACATAAATGTTTGAAGAAACTCAAAATTATAGCACAATTTTATTATTTACCAATTGACAAACAAACAGAATACCATTGTCGGACTATTAATGATAAAATAAAGTTAAAACTGATAGAATACAGTTAAAATACAGTGGGCAAGACACTTTACCCTCCTTGCCTCCAGTGAGGTACTCGCTGTTGTCTGAATGTGTATGATTGTTCCGGTGGTGGTCGGAGAGATCATTGATGTGGATTGCCTGCCACGTTATATGTAACTTCACATGTAGTTTACCATGAACAAAGTATGAATGAGAAGTGAATGAATAATGGATCCACTGTAAAATGTGACTGAGTGCCTAGAAAAGCGCTATATAAATCTACTCCATTATTATTATTAAAATGACGCAATCCTAATCTGTTACATCAGTTTTTCTCAAGCCTCATTATCTTTAAAAGACAGCAAGATGATTTTATCAAATATGAAACAGTGACTTAAATGGCAACTGGTAGTATTCTGGTAGTATTCCTTTTGTTCTCAACAGCAAAATGTGATTTTAAAGCTTTTGAATGTTTTCATGAACTTAATAGAATTATTGTCTTTCCTTAATTTTTTCACACAAGGAGAGGAGTTGATCTTGACTTAGGAGGTGGTGTCGATGAGATCTCTGGAAAATGATTCTCGAGCCTCTTGCATCCTTCTTCTGGCCCTCTGGAAGGCATCTAACAGACGACATTAAAATCAAACAATAATATGTCTACTGAACTTGGTATAACTCCACAGTAAAAACAGCAACAATTGGATATCTGAATGTGAACGATGAATAAAATGTTCACATTAACGTTTGCCATCTCCCCACCTATATATTTTAATAAACTCACTTAAAAACCTCACACTGTCACATTTTAACTATTTTCTGACGTATAACAGCTGCACGTCGAAGACACGTTGATAAACATGCTTGACAGTTGGATATTTGTTCGTCTGGTTCTTTCTTTATGAGTCATAAAGTTTATACAATGGAAAAAAAGGTTGTTTTCAAATAAAAACGAACGATATGACCCAAGCACTGGCTATACCTCGTTCCAACGTTACAAAAGCACAATCATTGCCCGTACCCCAACCCCAACCACCCTCCCCTCACTGTACATGTTTACTGTAGTCATTTTTTTCATGCTCAAATGATCATTTTCCATACTGCCAGTGTGTGTGTGTGTGTGTGTGTGTGTACTGTATACGTGTGCAAGCATTTGGAGTTAAAAGTAATTTTCCTACTGGAATAGATTTATTTATTTGCTTTTTTATTTTTATACACACACAGACCAACACAAACACAGAGTGTACTGCCATCCGTAAAATATACATGTTTTGCATACTTCCTTATTTTGCTGACAGTTTTATTCACAGGCTTTCTGCAAAATGCCACACACTTCAAACTCACGCCAACTGATATTTTAGCATCCAGTACTAGAGCAAATGAAGCCTCATGATGCTTTGAACCGCAGTGAACCAATTGGGATGAAAAGCCTCAATGCTTCATGGGGCTTCATCTGCCCATCACTAACTATACTGGACATGGGCTTCCCAGTTAACACAATTTTACAGTGTCATAACTGTTCTAACAATTTTCATGTTTTTGAGCAGAGAGTATCGACACAGAAAACGGCAACAAATTCTGAGTGAAACTAGTTGGCTAGCACGAACAGTCTGTCCAGCTATGGTTTCCATTTGGAATGGAACAATCGATGTAGATCCAAAATGCTCCTTGGGCATCTGAAAAAAACGGTCTTTAAGTAACTACATGCAGTTCTGTTCATCTAGTCAGCTAACAGAACTATCACTTCTCTAACATTTCTTTTCCACTTGCTCTTTTGACAGGTTCCGTTTCCTTTAACGTTAGCTCCTTTCCCAATCTCACGATTAGTTAGCTTTCTTTCTCCAGATGAATGCTAACATTCATCTACGGCTTCACAATGACCGCTCAGAGCAATCAATGATTCGACCAACACAGTCGTTACGTCACTACGTTGATTTTGGACTACATTGGGTTATAATACCAATACATTTGTTTTCATATGTTTGGTATGAAGTCTGATATTATTGTTTTATTGTGGAATTTCCACGGGTTCCCACTAGTTTTAATTTAAAACAAAATAGGTCAAAAACAAGAATGTGTTTGAATATTTTGACTTTGGAGACCAGAACACAGGTGAAGCCTGGTTTCTTTCTATAACTAACTGAGTGTCATTACCGAGGATGTTGCTGACAGCTCCCTGCTGACTGAATCCTCCCAGCTGCTCAGAAACTTTCTGCCTTCTTTTTTTCAACCGGGTTGCATCAACAAATACCCTGAGACATGCAAAACCACATACATTAATATGCATTTCTCAGCGATTGCACAGAAAATTAATGCATTTAACAGAATGACATATGATGATGAGAAACGTTTCGTGAACACTGAAAAGAATTCAGCATGAGACTTCTTTGAATTACCATGTTCAGAGTTCTGCTTTAAGGATTACTTTAGACATCAGATCAGTTTCTAAATTCATTATATTCTACATCAACAGCTATTTAAAAGTTAGGACACCCTGCCTGGATCTAACTCCCCATCTCACACTACGGGACAAATTATCAGTCCATTCCACCAATTTTCGTAACTACTCATTCTGTGCAGTCACAGATAAACAATATCATCTCAAAAATAGTATGGAAAGTTAAATGGATTTATGATCATTCTCGTTTTAAGAATTAATCTTCAACAAATCAAATCTGAAGCATACAAAGTCAGAAATGTTTTTTTTCTTCCACTTAATGATGGTGTCATCCACTCTGTACTCACCTGGACTGCTGCACACAGTGCAAATTAAAGGTGACACTTCCTGTGGTCTCTGTGCAAAAGCCAAATCGACTCAACCTCTCTCCCTGAAAGAGAAGTGGTAAAATAGCTAAAACATTTCTTACATATATTCTGTATCCTCACAGTGTAAATACTGTTGATGCTATGATCAACTGAAATGGAACCCGCCTCTTCATGGTGTTCTCTACCATTTTTCCCTCCACAGGAACTAGTGCAAATTCATTGTATGCAAACATCAAATCCAGGTAAATTACTTTATTAGAAGGTCCGACCCTACCTTGAAGGTCCCTGGTATTCTGACATAGCTGTGGTCTTCAAGCTCCGGTGAGCCTCCTATGAAGAAGCGTCTCAGTTCAGAAACTGTCCCTGTCTGAACTGGTCTCCACGTATGGCATGTTACTGTATGTTTACCTATCACAAACAAGCAAAAGTATGCATGCATGCAAAATATAAAGTGCGCATGATAAGACCAAAGATTTAAGGATACATGATTATACATTTTGAAATTATAATGCCAACTGATGATTTTTTTTTGTAATATTTAAAAGGAAGCTGGTTTTTCAGCCTCTTGTTCATCTGCTGTTTTGTGTCTTTATTGTCACTGTATGTCGTTTTCAATTACAAGCAACCAGTCTTTGAACCACAAACATTTAGTTGATGAGCATTTAAAATAACTGCTGCAGAACTAATTTTATCTCAGATCATTTCTAATGTGTAAGGCACACCAGGTACTGCAGGAAAAAGTAGATAGCCATAGCCTTCAGTCCTATAGCACTCCAACCAGTCCCGAGATAACACCCTGAAGTAGAGCACTGGCCACTGCAGGACTGACTCTGCACATTTAAGAGTAGAGCAATGTATGTTTAAATAAATGAAACAAATTTATCGAATACATGAAGTAAATTCTTACACAATATTTCATAGTTGACACTAACCCTCGCTCTCTTTTTCACACATGCAGAAAGCCTCAAAGCTGAAGGGATAACTCCAGAAAGCAACATTCTCCTGTTGGCAGACAGAAGTTCGAGAGTTTAATGAATCTCAGTAGACACGTTTCAAAGCTGGTCACCTGATAACTGTCCAGTATACAAACCTTCCTTGATGTTCTGGTTCGACAAGTCTGGGTAATTCCTGAGAGAGACTGAAATGGCAAGCTGGACCAACCTTAAAAGAAATATTAATACAAGTTTTAGATTTATTTTATATTGAAGGGCTGAAATGGTTAAATAACATATCATGGTGTAAAAGTTGCGGTGGATTCTGGGTGACGTACTTTTAGGTAATTCCAATAAGAAGTGGATGTATAAGTTATCATACTCAAAGCCTTTGCCTGAGACTGGGTAAAGAAAGAAAGAAGAACATTTAAATTAAACGATATTTTACATTGAATACAGTGGTCATGACGACAGGCTTCATGCTCACCTATTTCTCCATTCATCAGGTAACGCAGAACACCAGCAGGAGGCTAAAAGAGATATTTCATGAGCAGAAAAGAAAAAAAATATACAGTCTTCTTCTTTTACTTTCGGCTTTTCCCTTCAGGAAAAGAAGAAGACTGTATATACAGTATACTTAGCTAATATTTTTTTTAAGAACAATAATATTTCAGCAGTCATTTTAATTTTTTCAAGTGTAGCCATCAAATATACTGATTCTGAAAAATGACAATCTGTTGCTTTTCACTGTCAAAGAAAACAAAATTGGTTGCTTTAGTTATGTAACCTTGGCCTCTGGGGAAATATAGAGCAGAACTGAGCATCTATGTTTGTATATTAAATTAATGGCAATTTGTTACATAGCTTACCATTTCAAAGTCCTGTCCAACAAGACCACTGAGGTACTCCTTGTGTCGCACATACAGCTAGACAAGAACAGTTGTCAGCAAAATCAGCATTCAAACCTATGCTCTGTCATTCTGTTCTGGGTTTGCAGTAACTGAAACAGAAGTGGACTCACATCTTTGTACATATTCTGCTCCCTCTCCTTTTCCTCTGGTTTCATGGCAGTGGATACATTTTCCATTGTGAGATGCCAAACATCTGAGTTCCCATCTGTCACTATTCTGCACAATATCACACAGCACGCTATTTCTTTAAATTTGTCATCAAGACACCTCTTTATTATTATAACTGTGTCATTACAATCTATTTAACAGTGGTGGTTTCTTCAGTCCAGGTCAAAGAGAGACTAGGTGTACCTTGAAATTAGTGGTACAGCTTTAACAGGTCATATAGTAGTTTTAAAACAAGCACTATGTGAACTTACCTGTAGGGCTCTTTGCCTTTGTTGAAGTCTGGTTTTACAATGACTGTTCTGTGACCATCTGTTTTTATGGTGGCCAGCAAATATTCATTCTCTTTCTGGCCCAGTCTAAGAAAGTAAATCCATTAAAACAAAATCACAGGTAAATCACAGGTAAACAGCAGTTTACTTTTTCAGTGAAGTTTAACAAAAAAAAATTTCTTTCACTTCGTCCACTTCAATGCTAAAATGTAAACTTCCTAAGGCTCAGAATAGAAGCCTTAATACTGTACAGTACATACCAAACACACTTATACAGTACCTAGTTTTGAAGTTCTGTCTCTGGACAGTTATTAATGCAGTTGTAGATTCCATGTGACACATTGCAATCCGCATGCTGTGGAACTGCTCTTGTCACATGTGGAAGTTGTCTTAACACTGTTTTGAGATCTCAGCCAGGCGGACATGACTGCACAGTGCTACCACATTCTTATGGAAATATAGGCTGGCTAACCCAGCACTTCCTCTGAGCAGGAAAAGAGGGCATCTATACAGATACATCATGTTTACTGACTGAGTTCAGCTCCTCTGTCTTCATAACTTACATATTGAGGTTTTATTAACAACGTTGGCTGAATAAAGTTATTGATTAATATACAAATCACAGGTGGAAACTGATAGATGAGTTGTTCTGCTGTGTTTGTTTTTCCATGCTGTTAGTCTAAATTTTCATGTGGGACAACAACTGAACTGAATAGAAAAAGGGTCTTTGTGAAAATGGTCCTACCTTGCCGGGGGACCCAGGTCTGCCATGATATGCATGGTCAGCATGGCATTGTTCACCACATGGCTATTCCTAACAAACTCCTCTGTGGGCTCCCAGTTGATGATCTTTGATTTTGAGATATTATAATCCCTGCAAAGATGCCAGAAGATCTCATTACTTGGCTGTCTAAAACAGGACAAGGTCTGTTTTTGGGGATCAATGAGCATCTGAAAATTCTAACACAATTTAATTTCTGCAAGTTATACAGAGCAAATGTTAGTTACAGTTGTATACTGTGATTCCATCACTAAATACAGAATTTCATTCTTACAGACAAGTCTGTTTCACTTACATGGTGCATCTGTCCTGCCGTCTGAGTCTCATGCTTGCCATCCTTTCAGCCAGGGAAGTGGGGCTGGATTTCATTGTGTTCAATAATTCAGCGGAATACTGATTCCAAAACAAAATCAAATATAACAAGTTAATTAAAAAAGGGTACAAATAATGATACAATTTCTGATTCAACAAAGATTTCCCAATATTTGAGACTTTCACCTCAGACTGTTCTGATGTGTGTGACAGTCTGGGATGATGTTCCAATTTGATACACAAATCACTGAATGCTTTATGAAACATACAAGGATGCCTTTACTAAGCCAGTATGCTTTGAAATGGACATGTCAGTAATGTATTATTTAAACAGATTTCATACCACGATATTAATTTGAAGGTAATGTAGCCACAAGAGGACACAAGCCAGTGTCTTATTGTGCCAGTCCCAAGCCCGGATAAATACAGAAGGTTGCGTCAGGAAGAGCATCCGGCGTAAAACTTTTGCCAGATAAAACATGCAAATCAAACCGATGACTTCCATACCGGATCGGTCGAGGCCCGGGTTAACAACGACCGCCATGGGTGCTGTTGACCTACAGGGTGCCGGTGGAAATTGGACTACTGTTGGTCGAAGAAAGAGAGGAGGAAAGTATGCCCGGAAGAAAAGAGAGAAGAGGAATGCCAAGAGTACAGGACTGAGAGTAGGGACTTCGAATGTTGGAACTATGACAGGAAAAGGTAGAGAGTTGGTTGACATGATGCAGAGAAGGAGGGTAGACATACTGTGTGTCCAGGAGACCAGGTGGAAAGGTAGCAAGGCTAGAAGTTCAGGAGCAGGGTTCAAGTTGTTCTATCATGGTGTAGATAGGAAGAGAAATGGAGGAGTTATCTTGAAGGAGGAGTTTGTTAGGAATGTCCTGGAGGTAAAAATAGTGTCAGATAGAGTGATGAGTCTGAAGCTAGAAATCGAAGGTGTGATGTTCAGCGTTGTTAGTGGGTATGCTCCACAGGTAGGATGTGAGCTGGAGGAGAAGGAGAAATTCTGGTTGGAGTTTGATGAAGTAATGCAGAGCATACCTAGAAGTGAGAGAGTTGTGATTGGTGCAGACTTCAATGGACATGTTGGTGCAGGAAACAGAGGTGATGAGGAGGTGATGGGCAGGTTTGGTATCCAGGAGAGGAACGCAGGAGGACAGACGGTAGTTGATTTTGCAAAAAGGATGGAAATGGCTGTAATGAATACTTTCTTCCAGAAGAGGCAGGAACATAGGGTGACCTATAAGAGTGGTGATAGGAGCACACAGGTAGACTACATCTTGTGTAGACAATGTAATCTGAAGGAGATCAGTGACTGCAAAGTAGTGGCAGGCGAGAGTCTAGCCAAACAGCATAGGATGGTGGTGTGTAGGATGACTCTGGTGGTGAGGAAGATGAAGAGGGCAAAAGCAGAGCAGAGGACGAAATGGTGGAAGCTGAAAAAGGAAGAGTATTACATGACTTTTAGGAAGGAGTTAAGACAGGCTCTGGGTGGTCAGGAGGTGCTTCCAGATGACTGGACAACTACAGCTAATGTGATCAGGGAGACAGGTAGGAGAGTACTTGGTGTGTCATCTGGAAGGAAAGTAGATAAGGAGACTTGGTGGTGGGATGAGGAGGTACAGGAGTGTATACAAAGAAAGAAGTTAGCTAAGAAGAAGTGGGACACTGAGAGGACTGAGGAGAGTAGATAAGAGTACAGAGAGATGCAGCGTAAGGTGAAGGTAGAGGTAGCAAAGGCCAAACAAGGGGCTTATGACGACTTGTATGCTAGTTTGGACAGTAAGGAGGGAGAGACTGATCTATACAGGTTGGCAAGACAGAGAGACAGAGATGGGAAGGACATGCAGCAAGTTAGGGTGATTAAGGATAGGGATGGACGTCTATTGACAGGTGCCAGTAGTGTGATGGGAAGATGGAAAGAGTACTTTGAAGAGTTGATGAACGTTAAAAATGAGAGAGAACAAAGAGTAGAAGCGGTGACTGCTGTGGACCAGGAAGTAGCAAAGATTAGTCAGGATGAAGTGAGGAGGGCATTGAAGAGGATGAAGAGTGGAAAAGCAGTCGGTCCTGATGATATACCTGTAGAGGTTTGGAAGTGTCTAGGAGAGGTGGCAGTAGAGTTTCTGACTGGGTTGTTCAACAGGATCTTAAATAGTGAGAAGATGCCTGAGGAATGGAGGAGAAGTGTGCTGGTGCCCACTTTTAAGAACAAGGGAGATGTGCAGAGTTGTGGCAACTACAGAGGAATAAAGCTGATGAGCCATACAATGAAATTATGGGAAAGAGTAGTTGAAGCTCGACTAAGGGTAGAGCATTTGTGAGCAGCAGTATGGTTTCATGCCAAAAGGAGTATGAGAGATGCAGTATTTGCTTTGAGGATGTTGATAGAGAAGTACAGAGTAGGCCAGACGGAACTGCATTGTGTTTTTGGAGAAAGCTTATGACAGGGTGCCCAGAGAGGAACTGTGGTATTGTATGAGGAAGTCTGGAGTGGCAGAGAAGTACGTTAGAGCGGAGCAGGACATGTATGAGGACTGTAAGACAGTGGTGAGGTGTGCTGTAGGTGTGACAAAGGAGTTCAAGGTACAGGTGGGACAGCATCAGGGATCAGCTCTGAGCCCCTTCTTGTTCGCTATGGTGATGGACAGGCTGACAGACGAGGTTAGACAGGAATCTCCATGGACTATGATGTTTGCAGATGACATTGTGATCTGCAAACAGAGCAGGGAACAGGTGGAGGACAAGCTAGAGAAGTGGAGGTTTGTCCTGGAAAGGAGAGAAATGAAGGTTAGCTGCAGTAAGACAGAGTACATGTGTGTGAATGAGAGGGACCCAAGTGGAATAGTGAGGCTACAGAGAGAAGAGATCAAGAAGGTGGAGGAATTTAAGTACTTAGGTTCAACAGTCCAGAGCAATGGAGAGTGTGGAAAAGAAGTGAAGTAGCATGTACAGGCAGGATGGAACGGGTGGAGAAAAGTGTCAAGTGTGATGTGTGATATAAGAGTTTCAGCTAAAATAAAAGGAAAGGTGTACAAAACTGTGGTGAGACCAGCGATGTTGTTTGGTCTAGAGACAGTGTCACTGAGGAAAAGACAGGAGGCAGAGCTAGAGGTAGCAGAGATGAAGATGCTGAGGTTCTCTTTGGGAGTAACCAGGAATGAGTACATCAGAGGGACAGCACATGTTAGAGGTTTTGGAGATAAAGTCAGAGAGGCCAGACAGAGATGGTTTGGACAAGTCCAGAGGAGAGATAGTGAATATATTGGTAGAAGGATGCTGAGTTTTGAACTGCCAGGCAGGAGGCCTAGGGGAAGACCAAAGAGGAGGTTTATGGATGTAGTGAAAGAGGACATGAAGGTAGTTGGTGTGAGGGAAGAGGATGCAGAAGACAGGGTTAGATGGAGGCAACGGATTCGCTGTGGCGACCCCTGAAGGGAAAAGCCGAAAGGAAAAGAAGATATAAATTTGAAGGTACTTCAACAATAATCGTGGATATGTATATCGAATGAATGTACGGTATATATCCTCTTACAGGCCTAAATGTGACTGATGTGCATGTTTGTTTAAAAGTGTAAAAAAAATAGTTTCGATAAAGTATCATTCTTCTTAACAGAAAAAAATTAGCTTAATAATGATGGACATAATAACAATTGTTATGTGAGGAACTCGCAAGTAACTTACAAGTTCATTGAATGGAGGACAATTGGTGTAACGGTCATGGTCAGTGTATGTGAAAATCCTGTGATTTCGTCGGCCCTTGGTTCTGTTCAGGGATTTGACTTCTGTTTGATATTGTCGATCCAGTGGGGTCTGACATGCTGCTTCATTCTGGAACAGCTCCATCTCATACTGAAACCACAGAGGGACGCAGTAGGATTATGATTTTTGCACAGGAATGTCAAAGTTAATATCAAAAATATCAATTCAAAACATGTTGTGCTGAATCAAGTTTACCATAATTTTTTTTTTTTTTTTGCTTTGGATGAAGATATTAAAAACTCAAAGATCTAACCTGACTGAAGAGTTTTTCCTGCCAGCCCACCACCAACTCTTCCTCATTGTCACCTAAGAGACAAACACACAGGTACAATTATTCAATTATTGAAGCATGTTTAGAAGGAACCATGAAACCGTTAACATTTATGCATAATTAATATAATTTATTCACAATGGTTTTTGTATTGTTGTGCCATACATTATTTTCTGTGAAAAGCAGAACGAACAAAATAATGTAAAAAAGCAATTCTATGTTGAGCAGTCCAAAAAAATTGTATTTCACACAATCAGCATATAGTATGTTTTGAGTAAGATGTGTAATGTATTACAAGCTCAAGAGACCAGTTAAATAGTATGAAAGTTAAGCAGGAAAAATAGCAAAATCACTAATGATAAACCTAAGGAGGTGAGTTTAATAGTAATATAATAGAGACAAATAAAAAATGTGATTTCAGAATGTTATTTTCCCCCTCTGGTCGTCATTATCAATCCTTATCTGTGCAGCGTTAAAACCCTCATACCAGTATGGCCCTGTGGCTTGAGGGTTTCCAGTTCAATTGCTCCTCTGTCCTGCTGGGACAGAACTTGCTGCTGGAGGTGCAGGGAGAGAGCAGCTGCAGTCGTCACCCTCTCTATACGGACCCTGAATTTGACAAATACAAATAAGCAGAAGTAGACTCATACTCATACTCAACAGAAATGCGCCCTGATCCCAAATCTCATTGGGTGTTTGTAAATTATGTTGATATTCCAATTTTCTCAACTTACTTTATTCTCATGTTTTTGACATCATCCCTGGTCCGAAACACAGCCTCCCCGGTGTCTGAGTTCCAACAGTCTGCCATTATTCTTTACTTACTAACGATAAATATTCGAAGCGCTATTGTTCTGATGGAAATGAAGTTGAATAAAACACTTTGTTAGCTACAATCAGAGCAAGCACGATTTTCGTTTTTCACAAGTTCACAACAGTCAAGCGCTAAACAGGAAATGTTTAGTTGCTGTTGCCATGGAGATTGTCCTTATATACGACACATTTTGTAAAACCCTGGTGATATTACGTGCGATTGACCAAGTAAATTTTTCATTGTACAGGGAAACCCTGTATCTTTACTATGTGTATGACAATAAACGCTTTGAATCCTTTGAATTCCTTAATATCTTCGTATTCGTCCTTATCTTCTTCTTCCCCTTCTACTTCTTCTTCGTCTTCTGATTCGAATTCTTCTTCGTTTCTTCTTTTGCGATGTATCATGACGTCATTTCACAGAAACGTTTTACTGCCACCAGCTGAACTGGAGTACGGACCTGACGCTTAAAGGGACAGTAAAGTTAATTTCAAGTGACATATAGTTTGGACATGTTCAGAGGAGAAATGGTGAATATATTGATAGAAGGATGCTGACTTTTGAACTGCCAAGCAGGAGGCCTAGAGGAAGACCAAAGAGGAGGTTCATGGATGTAGTGAAAGAGGACATGAAGGTAGTTGGTGTGAGAGAAAAGGATGCAGAAGACAGGGTTAGATGGAGGCAATTGATTCGCTGTGGCGACCCCTGAAGGGAAAAGCTGAAAGGAAAAGAAGATTTTTTCTTTTTTTTTTTGCAAAAACAGTTTAATCACATTCAAACATTTTACAATTTTACATTAGATGAAAGCACTGAAGTGCTTCAGAAAAAGAAGATTTTTTTTGCAAAAAACTTCAATCACAGTCAAACATTTTACAATTTTTCATTAGATGAAAGTACTAAAAACACTAAAAACCAATAAATAAAAGGAAATACAATTTAAAAATTAGTGTATTATATCAGGAAGTTTGCAAAAGTGAGTTGATCATCAACTAAAGTGCATTTTAGATCTTTTGTCATTTTATAAAAAACAAATTCTAGTTTTAAGCGACATCTGATGTTACAGCAAAAAACAGTAGCTGCTTCTTGAACAGTATCGTTTTCAATTCTCCTCTTCCTGGTCACGTAAATTGCGAGTTTTGCTTCTCCAGAGATAAAGTTTAAAAGCTGCCACTTTCTTTGATTCGATTTATTATACCCAGCATCGTAGACGAATTTCCTGATACTAAAATTTTCACTGAACAGATTAAAAACATTCGTTAGAAGAGTGAAGAGCACTGCAAGAAGAAGATATGTTATTCATCATTATGAAAAATAGAAGAAAAAATAAATTTTATATGTGTAGCATCATCCTTTTGGTCAGATAATCTTAAAATCTGCGCTGCAGTAGCCTCTGCATTCAGTGGTCACGTGGTCGTCATACGTCATTGGCGACCAACATAACTTGGCAGCCATAGAAGACAATACGATCGCCGACGCGATTAACTATAAATATCATGGTTACCTGCGAGGGGAACGGTTATGTAAACAGAACATCAAGAAAAAAACAAAGACAAGGACCTATCGTTCTTTAGAATACCTTCTGGGAAGCTAGGAAGGAAATTGAGAGCACGGATAAACTGGGTCAATATGTACAAGGATCCGAGGATCTGTCATGAGCACTTTATCTCGGAGGATTTCCATAGAGATTTGAAGGTAAGATCATTTTCGGACAACCCATAGTATTTATTCTGAATTCCCAAGGTTAGGTTTAGTGGATAATTAATTCATGTCTGGAGCTACTGGAGGTACTGTATAAATGTTTTTATAACCAGATTATTGCGCGATTATGGCACTCGCGAAAAGTAAACAATATCAAAAGTGATAGACAGGTCGTTTTATTGAGAAGATCTGTGAAACTGAAATAAAACATACAAAAACTGCATGCCAGGTCCTGATCCTTATGTATTCGTAAATACAAGACATATTAAGATAAACTACAGCTGTTATGAATTCCACACAGTCCAACAGTAACAAATGGCGGCTATCTCAATGCTAACATAATATGGAAAATCCCATTGACGGGCTAGCGCATTAGTATCAGTAGCACGATGAATTTTTCCATGCACACAATAAACCAAAAGGGGACATTATAACTAGTTGGATATCTCTGTCAGAATGTGATTCAGATGAAGACACCTGGGGTGAGTTGCTAGATGTCCAAACTCTCATCCTCCTTGTACATCGGGTGGTAATTATATGGAATAATTACACCCCCAGGTGGGTTCACTGGGAACTTGTCTTCAGTTTCCGATGACAACGACATTATTTCACTTCAAATCAATTGCCCTGTCTATCACTTCTAATATTTTTAACTTTAATTCATTAATTCATGTCTGGAGCTACTGAAGGTATTGTATACAGTATTTTCTGCACTATAAGGCGCACTGGACTATAAGACGCACACTCAATGATTTGTTTGTTTTATAATTTATTTCATTTATAAGGCGCACTGGATTATAAGGCGCACACAATGAAAAATAAATTAAATTTATTTGACAAACTGCAGCGGCTGTAGTTGCGCAATCTGTCCACTAGATAGAGCTGCGCTGCTCAGGCAGTCATGATTGATTAAAATACTCCTCCTCACTTACAAAGCCCTTCGTGGCCAGGCACCGACCTATCTGAAGGAGCTTTTAGTTCCTCATAATCCATCTACAGCATTACGCTCTCAACATACTGGCGTACTGGTGGTTCCTAGAATTTACATAAGTAGGACGGTGGCTAGAGCCTTTTGCTATCAAGTCCCTCTATTGTGAAACCTTTAGGAAGGAGTTATTGCATGACCTTTAGGAAGGAGTTAAGACAGGCTCTGGGTGGTCAGGAGGTGCTTCCAGATGACTGGACAACTACAGCTAATGTGATCAGGGAGACAGGTAGGAGAGTATTTGGTGTGTCATCTGGAAGGAAAGTAGATAAGGAGACTTGGTGGTGGAATGAGGAGGTACAGGAGTGTATACAAAGAAAGAGGTTAGCTAAGAAGAAGTGGGACACTGAGAGGACTGAGGAGAGTAGACAGGAGTACAGGGAGATGCAGCGTAAGGTGAAGGTAGAGGTAGCAAAGGCCAAACAAGAAGCTTATGATGACTTGTATGCTAGGTTGGACAGTAAGGAGGGAGAGACTGATCTATACAGGCTGGCAAGACAGAGAGATAGAGATGGGAAGGACGTGCAGCAGGTTAGGGTGATTAAGGATAGGGATGGAAGTCTATTGACAGGTGCCAGCAGTGTGATGGGAAGATGGAAAGAGTACTTTGAAGAGTTGATGAACGTGGAAAATGAGAGAGAACAAAGACTAGAAGAGGTGACTGTTGTGGACCAGGATGTAGCAAAGATTAGCCAGGATGAAGTGAGGAGAGCACTGAAGAGGATGAAGAGTGGAAAGGCAGTCGGTCCTGATGATATACCTGTAGAGGTTTGGAAGTGTCTAGGAGAGGTGGCAGTAGAGTTTCTGACTGGGTTGTTCAACGGGATCTTAGATAGTGAGAAGATGCCTGAGGAGTGGAGGAGAAGTGTGCTGGTGCCCATTTTTAAGAACAAGGGAGATGTGCAGAGTTGTGGCAACTACAGAGGAATAAAGCTGATGAGCCATACAATGAAGTTATGGGAAAGAGTAGTGGAAGCTAGACTAAGGGCAGAAGTGAGCATTTGTGAGCAGCAGTATGGTTTCATGCCAAAAAAGAGTACTACAGATGCAGTATTTGCTTTGAGGATGTTGATAGAGAAGTACAGAGAAGGCCAGAGGGAGCTGCATTGTGTTTTTGTAGATCTGGAGAAAGCTTATGACAGGGTGCCCAGAGAGGAACTGTGGTATTGTATGAGGAAGTCTGGAGTGGCAGAGAAGTATGTTAGAGCGGTGCAGGACATGTATGAGGACTGTAAGACAGTGGTGAGGTGTGCTGTAGGTGTGACAGAGGAGTTCAAGGTGGAGGTGGGACAGCATCAGGGATCAGCTCTGAGCCCCTTCTTGTTCGCTATGGTGATGGACAGGCTGACAGACGAGGTTAGACAGGAATCTCCATGGACTATGATGTTTGCAGATGACATTGTGATCTGCAGTGAGAGTAGGGACGAGGTGGAGGAGAAGCTAGAGAGGTGGAGGTTTGTCCTGGAAAGGAGAGGGATGAAGGTTAGCCGCAGTAAGACAGAGTACATGTGTGTGAATGAGAGGGACCCAAGTGGAAGAGTGAGGTTACAGGGAGAAGAGATCAAGAAGGTGGAGGATTTTAAGTACTTGGGGTCAACAGTCCAGAGCAATGGAGAGTGGGGAAAAGAGGTGAAGAAGCGTGTCCAGGCAGGATGGAATGGGTGGAGAAAAGTGTCAGGTGTGATGTGTGATCGAAGAGTTTCAGCTAAAATGAAAGGAAAGGTGTACAAAACTGTGGTGAGACCAGCGATGTTGTTTGGTCTAGAGACAGTGTCACTGAGGAAAAGACAGGAGGCAGAGCTGGAGGTAGCAGAGATGAAGATGCTGAGGTTCTCTCTGGGAGTGACCAGGAAGGATAGGATCAGGAATGAGTACATCAGAGGGACAGCACATGTTAGAGGTTTTGGAGATAAAGTCAGAGAGGCCAGACTGAGATGGTTTGGACATGTCCAGAGGAGAGATAGTGAATATATTGGTAGAAGGATGCTGAGTTTTGCACTGCCAGGCAGGAGGCCTAGAGGAAGACCAAAGAGGAGGTTTATGGATGTAGTGAAAGAGGACATGAAGGTAGTTGGTGTGAGAGAAGAGGATGCAAAGGACAGGGTTAGATGGAGGCGGTTGATTCGCTGTGGCAACCCCTGAAGGGAAAAGCCAAAAAGGAAAAGAAGAAGAAGGACGGTGGCTAGAGCCTTTTGCTATCAAGTCCCTCTATTGTGAAACCACCTCCCTACCTCAGTTCGGGGGCCAGACACCCTCTCACTATTTAAGACTAGACTTAAAACTTTTCTTTTTCATAAATTTTACAATTAAGGCAACTTAGGTTACTACTTTTTTTTTTCTTTTCTTATAGACCTACACTGCTGGAGACTCAACATCCAGACTCACTGAATTCCTCTCTCCTCCTCCTTCTCTCCAACCATCTCTGTTACTCCTCCTCTTCTCTGATCTCACTCTCCAAGTCTCCAATCACACCCTACTAACTTAACTTCTTCCCTGGAGTCTCTGTGCTCTATGTCCTCACAGGTTTTTCTCAGGTTCACCCCTCATCCACCCATCTGCTATGGACCTGCTCTTCCCACCAGTACCACCCCTAACTTAATCATCGGCTGGGGTCCGGCTTCATTTTTCCTCCGCGCCAGCATACTGTTCCACCCCTCATCCACCCATCCGCTGTGGACCATCTGCTGTAGACCTGCACCTCCCATCCACCAGTATCACCCCTCACCTAACCATCGGCTGGGGTCCTGCTGCCTCTCTTCCTTCGTGTCATCTTACTGTTCCACCCCTCATCCACCCATCCGATGTGGACCTTCCTCTGTGGACCTGCACCTCCAAGCCCACCAGTATCACCCCCATCCCTCCATGTGCTGTGGACCTTCTCTTCCAAGCCCACCAGTACCACCCCTCACCTATCCATCGGCTGGGGTCCTGCTTCCTTTCTTCCTCCGTGCCGCCATACAGTCATCCACGCAGCTGTAATTGTGCCTTGACTTTAGCAATGGGAAACATAACCTTAACCATATTGACACTGTCTCTATCTGGCCTATCTGTCACTCTCTCTGTCTCTCTCTCTCTAACGCTGTTCTTATCTTCCTTTCATTTATTTTCCGCCCAACCGGTCAAGGCGGATGGCCGCCCAAAAGAGTCTGGGTCCTGCCCGGAGTTTCTTCCTCATCGAGGGAGTTTTTCCCCGCCACTGTCGCTTATGCTTGCTCTGGAGGGTTCAGTTGGGTTTTTCTGTCTGTTAAAGCGCTTTGAAATGTCTGCTGCCATTATTAAGCGCTATATAAATAAAACTTGATTGAACTTGATTGATTGCATTCATGGCTTCCTGACAACCTTTGAATGGCCCCTATTGTTATGTCAATAAGCCATTCTGAGCCTCATCAAGGAAACCTGATCACTTGATCACTTTGCCATCTTAGAAAGAAGTCAACACGCATTTTAAAAACCTGACATTAAAAACTGGTTAAACTCATTACGAGTGCAGTCAGTGCGAACAGAGCGGATTATTTCCTGATCTGAAGTTCGAAGCAGATATTTAAGCTCCTACTTTCGTCTTTGTTTATTAATTAAATATTGTTTCGATCGATCGGTAGTCCAGTTGGAGGTGGGGTGCAGCTATTTGCTGCTGTGTGTCTTAAACAATTTTTTAACTAGTTTTTAATGTCAGGCTGCTAATTTACTGGAAAATGCGACGCTGTTTTACTCCTAGAACTGACTGTAACGTCGGTGTCTCACCGCCGTGAATCTCACAGCACGTCGCCGCAGACAGAAAACATAAGCCTGAATGCGCCCCCTGGCCCCCCATAATGTGTTGTTTCAGGTATCAACAACATTTACAAATCAATTGCAGCACACTCGTTGTACCGTTTTTCTAGCAGTGACTGCTCTTGAAATTTCAGAAAACGCTGGTTTGTTCAGTTTTGAGGGTCTTTCATTCACCTTTATGCCAGTTTGTTCGTGTGTTTCCACAGACCAATAGAATGGACTGTCACTAGATTCCAGATGACAGCACAATGGCATTTTTAAGACCAATTAAGTTTAAAGTGAGTTATTTCCGACGCCAAATAGTTAGGAAATACTGAGATCAGTCAGTCAGTCAAACTTTATTAATAGAATTATTGAAAGTTCCTTATGTTTTGCTACGTAATCACCGGTGCTCCTACAGTCTGCTTGTTGCAAGTGTAGGTGCCGTAATGATGAGTCAGACCAGGCTGTGTTTAATTCAATGTATTCAAAGAAGTCGGTTAGGAACAACAACGACACAAGCATGCCAAACTTCAACGTGCATCCCAGAGTCCAGCAAGCACCTCCGTCGGCCACAGGGTGGGGCCGTAGCCCAACCAGTCCATCCTGTAACATCTCCCTTCCTTTAGTAAGGTCAGTCAGTCAGTCATTATCTTAACCCGCTTAATCCGCTGACGCGGGTTGCGGGGGAGCCGGTGCCTATCCCGGCAGTCTCAGGGCGTGAGGCAGGGGACACTCCGGGCACGACGCCAGTGTACCGCGGAGCCATCCTTTAGTAAAGTGTCCATGCAATTCAATACTGCAACTCAACTTCCCCATTAATCAGAACAATTATTACTCATCACCAAAACCCAAAATTCAGTAAATCAATGTCATTATTGCAATAGTGCACAGTGAACAAGTTGGCAATAACAAAGTATCGACCTTTTTTTTTCTCTTTTTTTTTCTTTTTTTTTTACAAACTTAACCGTCCTAGTGTGTGAGTGCGCACAGTCCATCCATGTGTGTGTGTGCGTGTGTGTCTCAGTTCTCTTGGCCTAGAAGTCAAGTCTGTCCGGAGGCTTAATCAGCCTCCGGCTCCGGGAGAAGGCCCGGGCCTGTAACTCACGGCTCGGTGTGTTCCCCGTCTGCGAGGAAGAAGAAAGCGGCAACCTTGGTGCTGGCGGTATTGGAGACCTCTCAGGGCTGCTGACGACCCCTCTGGTGCTCACCCCACTCGACGGCTGTTCCGTGGACACGTACATCTGAACTGATGGCTGGTGGGCGACTGCTTCCGCTGGCCGGAGATCGATCCTGTTGCGCCGGTACGTTATCCCCTCCACGTCGACCAGATAGAACCGGAGGCCCAGCTGCTGCAGACACACTCCTCTCCTCGATTCGGCCCGTCCTGTCTCCTGGGAGCGGCTTCATCCGTATGGGCTGGCCGACGTTCAGCTCCGGCAGATCCCTGGCAGACCTGTCATACGTCAGCTTCGCTGCTTGATGCTTCACCCTCAGCTTGTCTGTGATCCCTATGATGACCCGAGGCGTCATCACAGGGAGAAGGGTTTGCAGTCTACGTGACATGAGGCGCTGTGCTGGGCTGCTCTGCATGCCCTCAGTGGGCGTATTCCTCCAGTGCAAAATGGCTTTCCAAGGGTCCTCCTTGGCACGGTCTGCCCTCCTGCAGAGGCTCTTCACAATCTTCACAGCCGACTCCGCCTTTGCATTGGCCTTCGGATGCCTTGGGGAGGACATGACATGCTCAAAACCCCACTCCCTTGAAAACGCTCGGAACTCACCACCAGAAAACTGTCCGGCACCATCGGAAATAGCCCTGTCAGGGACCCCATGACGGGCAAACTGCGCCTTGCACCGGCGAATGGTGGTGTCCGCTGACAGGTCAGGGAGAAGGTCGATCTCCCAGAAGTCCGAGTAGTGGTCGACGATGAGCAGGAAGTCCTGCGCCACATAACTATAGAGGTCCATGCTAACCAGCTGCCATGGGCGGGTGGGGAGCGGGTGTGACATCATAGTGTCTTTCTGCTGCTCGTGTGCGTATTCATTGCACACAGAGCACTGCTGCACAAAGTCTTTGACCTCTGCCTGCATACCTGGCCAGTATAGAGTGTCGCGGGCCTGTCTGTAACTCGCCCCCCACGTGGTTGTAGTGGATTTGAAGCAGCATTTCAGGACGCATAGCTCTGGGGATGATGATTCGCTGGCTCCTGAAGAGCACTCCATCTTGCGCACTTATCTCATCCCTGATGCCCCAGTAGTCCCTAATGGCCACAGGGGTCTCCTCTTTGTGTTCAGGCCATCCCTCCAGCACGACTGACTTGAGCATCTGGAGACACACATCCTCATCTGTGTGCTTACGGATCTGTGCCAGACGTTGGCTGCTGACGTTCAGGTAGTCCGCCTGCTGGATAGCCGCTGTGTCACACTGCTCCTGGTGCATGCTGCAGACCATTTCACGTCAGTACAATGTGTCACTACTCTGTGGTGGAGTGGTGGCCCTGCTGAGCATGTCGCTTATATACATCTCGGGGCCCGGCTTGTATACCACCGCAAGGCAGTAGTTCTGAAGTGTGAGGAGCATGCTCTGAAGATGCTTCGGTGCACTGAGGAGGGGTTTACTGAAGATGGAGACCAGTGGGCGGTGGTCCATCTCAGCAGTCACATCACCCCTCCTGTATAGATAGTAATGGAATCTTTGCTTCGTTTGGGTCAGTGTGCGGGAGGCAAACGCAACAGGCTGTCCCTCCTGAAGCAGACAGCAACCCAGACCTGCCTGGCTAGAGTCACTCTGTATGGTGACTGGCTTGTGGACGTCATAATATCGTAGGACTGGCACCGCTGTGACCAGTGTCTTGATTTCCTTCATGGCGGCATCATGCTTAGGCAGCCAGTGCCATGGCACGTCTTTGTCCAGCAGTCTCCTCAGTGGTTCACATAACTCTGACAGGCGTGGCATGAACCTGGACAGATAGTTCACAAATCCGACACACTGCTGGACCCCTTTTGCATCAGTGGGATTCGGCATGTCCAGAACCGCTCTGATCTTGTCGGGGTCAGCCTTGAGGCCCTCTGCCGATAGTATGTGGCCATGGAAGCGGACCTCCTTCGCTCGAAATTGCAGCTTTTTAAGGCCCAGCCTCAGCTTCACTTCTCTGCACCGATCCATCAGAGCGATGAGGTTTGTGTCGTGGTTGCGGTTGGCCTCATCCTCCGTGTCCCCACAGCCAACTATGAGGATGTCATCGGCTATGGGCTCAATCCCCTTCAGGCCCGCCAGCAGTTCATGTTGCTTTCTTTGGTACAGCTCCGGAGCAACCAACCACCAAATGGGAGCTTCAGCCAACGTCTTCTACCCAACGGTGTCCAGAATGTTGTCATCAGGCTGCTCTCCTCATCCAAGCGGCATTGCAGAAACGCATCACGTGCGTCCACCAGGGTGAATATGCGCGCTATGGGTAACTTGTAGAGGACGTCATCCAAGGTGGGCATGATGTAATGGGACCGTTTCAGAGCTCGGTTGAGAGGCTTCGGGTCGATGCAGAGTCTCAATTTGTCTGTTTTTTTTACTATCACTAGATTGCTGATCCAGTCCTTGGGACGAGTCACTGTAGTTAAGTGCCCTTCCTGTTCATAGCGATCAAGCTGTGCTTTAACGGCTGCCTTGAGGGCCACGGGAACATTCCTAGGAGCACACTGCACGGGCGCCACAGTGCTGTCCAGCTCAAAGTGAACATCACTGGGCAGGGACTCAACGGGACCGGTGAACACGTCGTAGTAAGTGCTGACAAGACGCTCCCTGGTCAGGTCTCCCCCCCTGCAGTGATCCACCTTGTGCAAGTTCTTGGGAATGGTGAAGCGTATGAGACCAAGTCTCTCACATGTCTCTCCCGAAAGCAGGGGTCTTTGGTCAGTGTGCACAATTTCAAAGTCCAGCCTGTGCGTCTGGCCCCTAATAACACATTGCGTGCTGTATACACCCAATGATCTCATCCACTCACTGTTGTAGAGCTTCAATCTGGTGAGACTCTTCTTAAGGGGCATTGTAGGAGCTAGTCTCATCTTGTCTTTGATGCTCATCACATTGCAGGTGGCTCCGGAGTCAAGCTGGCACCTCTGTTTTCCTTTTTGTAGTGTCGGGTTGACATACCATTTCTTCCCTTGAGTGTTTACAGCCCCCACGCTCTCCGTTGCATACACATTTCTCTCATCGTGGTCGCTGCCCACTTGTTCCTCAGGCAGTGGGCCGTCCACCGTGTTCAACTGCTGCGCCTGCTGACCCCGTTTCATACATACTTTCGCAAAATGATTAGCAGTGCCACATGAGCGGCATGATTTGCCAAATGCGGGGCATAGGTCTCGCCCCCGTTTGTGCCGTGTGTCACAGTACTTGCACTCACCCGCGTCTCTCATGCCCTGCTGCTGTGCAGATGCGTTGGTGGGCTCGGATGGCCTGCTGGCAGATCTTCGTCCATAGCGCTGTCCTCGTGTGGCATTAATACTGTCCTCCAGCCTGCAGCTGCCCAGAGACATGGCTTTTAAGTTGCTGTCCATGACTTCGGATGCACGGCAGATCCTGATAGCCTCATCCAATTTAAGGTCCTTTTCCCTCAGTAAGCGACGTCTCGCACCCTCATCAGTTATCCTGAGAACAAGTTTGTCCCTTATGAGTTCATCCTTCATAGCTCCATATTCACAAGAGGCAGCTTTTTCTCTCAGCCTAGTAACAAAAGTGTCAATAACTTCTCCATCCTCTTGTTTAAGTTTTCCAAAAACATATCTCTCGAAAATCACGTTCTTCACAGGTGCAAAGTATGTCTCCAGTGCTGTCAGTATAGCACCGACATCTTTCTGCTGGTCCGCCGTGAGCCCCAGGTTATGCGTGTAGACATGACGACACTCGTTGCCCATCAGCCTCCTTAGTGCTGAAGCCTGCACTGGCTTGTTTTTCTCACTGAGCCCGGTCGCCAGTAGATAATCTTCAAATTCTGCCCAAAAGCTCACCCAGTTGCTGTGAACGTCCCCCGTCATCTTCATGGGCTCCGGTGCTGGTATGTTGGATGTCATCCTTTCAGCGCGACGCTAATGCTAGCAGGCTAACTAAACTTGTAATCCTCACCAAAACAAATAAACGTACGCTGTTTTAGTGTCGGACGGTGCCAAGTTAACTTCTTTGGGTTCAGCATAGGCTTCTGACGCTATGTTGCAAGTGTAGGTGCCGTAATGATGAGTCAGACCAGGCTGTGTTTAATTCAATGTATTCAAAGAAGTCGGTTAGGAACAACAACGACACAAGCATGCGAAACTTTAACGTGCATCCCAGAGTCCAGCAAGCACCTCCGTCGGCCACAGGGTGGGGCCGTAGCCCAACCAGTCCATCCTGTAACACTGCTCTACCGTCTGAGAGCAGCTCAGTCAGAGCCGGGACTTCGGTGACGCCCCTTGACTACCGTTGTTAGGGGGCGTAGGCCCGAGTGCCTTGCGAGGGTGCTCCTCTGGTGGCGGAGTGCGGCATGACTGGGGGCCAGACTGCCGGCTTTTTTTCAGCGATCATGTTTCTAACCAATATTAATATGAATATTAATCCATGTATAAAACACACCAGATTATAAGGCGCACTACGGGTTTATGAGAAAATTTTAGGCTTTTAGGTGTGCCTTATAGTGCGGAAAATACCAAATGTTTTTATGACCAGATTGTCGCGTGATTATGGCACTCGCTAAAAGTACCATAATCGCACCATAATAATCCTATCCTTAATCAGGATGGATATAATCAAGAATGAGTACATCATTTAATTAGGAAAAGTGAGTGGGTTATGTTTAAAATCTCATAGCAGAATTATTTACACATACAAAGTGTAACATACAAATAAACAAATAAGCACATTTGATTGAAATAAATATTGTCATGTTGTTACCTACATGTTTGTTTATATGTTATGTTTACTTATAAATGAAGTTTATGCGCAGCTCCTTCTGAACAAAGACATTGAAAAATTTTTGAGGTGAGATATGTAATCCTCCATTTTTTTAGTAAGGCAAGGCAAGCGGAAAAAATAAATGAATGGCTGCGCTTGGCTTGCTGACTATAGATTGTAGCTTGCTGTCACTTACTCTGCAGCCGAGGAGTCCTAAGAAAAATCCCTGGGTTCACCAGCACCTCCTACCAGGAGGCAGGAGAACTGCGTGCCTCACTCAGTTCCTCTTCCCAGCCATTTCAGGATCACTCAAATCAAGAAAGACATTACACACATACAGCTGTTGACAAAAAACACTGTACATAATATACATTGGCTAAACTATGGAAATTTAGTTCATATACTAAATGTGTTTGAACATTTTAGTAGCGACATATAGAGATAGCATTACGGTCTCACTGTTTAGCTACCAGCACAGCTAGCCGAGTCATTGTGCAATCCACAGTGAGGCCCGGCTGGCTGCTGCCTCTTCTCAGTATTTTAGCTGTAAATGTGAAAATTTGGCGATTTTGAGTAAAAATAATCTAAAATTGGTGGCGTCAAACAGAAAATAACTTTATACTACACATTACTGGATAAAAATAACCATCCATCCATCCATTTTCTTCCGCTTCATCTGACACAGCAGGTCACGGGGAGCTGGAGCCTTTCCCAGCTGGTATAGGGCGTGAGGGGACACTCCGGGCACGAAGCCAGTGCGCCGCGGAGCCACACATAAAGACAGGCAACCACGCACACACACATTCACTCCTATGGGCAATTTGGGACTGGCCAATTAACCTGAAACACATGTTTTTTGGAGGTGGGAGGAACCCGGAGAACCTGGAGAGAACCCATGCATACACGGGAAGAACATGCAAACTCCGCACAGAGCGGGACTCGAACCCGGACCCGCAGTGTTGTGTGGCGACAGCGCTACCCACTGCTCCACTGTGCCGCTATAAATCATGATTTGTTTTATTTCTTCCATTTTCAGATTTTTTTATTTCATGATGGCAGGTGAGGCCGTGCCACACCTGCCTACTCTAATGGCATGTCACTGCTTTAATGTGAATAAACTGTGACCATGCAAAAAAAAAACCAAAAGATGCTACTTTTTGCAGGTTACACACCCTCGTAACACTAGGGGGCAGTAATGGTGTCCTATGGTTATGATCAGACTTTAAATGCATAATGAGGAACACCGTGGAGGAGGATCCACTTGCTGAACATGGCACTCTGAACCAATCAGATCACCTGGAGGGTCCTTCGCGGGTTGTTTTTCTGACTTGTTTCAGTTAGTGCAATAATCGAAGTTAGCTAAAGGCATGGCATCATCTGTGACATCTGTGCTCGCCAGCTCTGGCAAACTGGAGAAAAAAGATCTGTCCAGTAAAATAAGTAAAATGTCGTACAAGGTGGAAGATACGAAGGTAAGCTACTAGCTAGCTACTTGGGGCTTGATCGCTCGTTGTTCATAATGGACCCGAGAAACGACGGACTGAAAGATCTTCCATGTTTTTATCAGTGTTTTTGGAATCTGTGGACTTTTATCCAAGAGGAGACCACAGGATTTTTGAATCACTCTATTGGATTTTAAAGGAACCAGTTATTAGAGGAGGATTTTTTTAATATAAGAACTACAGCAAGAGCATCAGTGGAGTCCAAATTCATCGCAGCTAAAATCTCCACTGTTGGACCTTTGGTGGCGATTTGTGGACCCACCCTGGATGACGCTGCTGCTCTGTCCTCCGCTGTGGATGTGACCTCAGTGAGGCTCATTGAAAGCCTGTTGAAGAACTGGAGGAGCCGACTCACTCCACAGCAACTCACTGTGATCAATTTTTATTATGCAGGCCTTTTAAATCCAGATGATACTGATCCCTACCCCGTAGAGCATTTGTCTCTTTGTTTTAACAACTGTGTGTCAGACCCAATCAGTCTCAGTGACAGTAATGGTAAAAATATGTGTAAACTGATGGTAAAGATTTTAAGCAAAGATAAACTTAAAGATCTGGTTGACATGCCACGGAGAGTTCACCTTGGTCTGGCGTTGGGTGTGAGCCCTTCATGGGAGTTCTACAAGACAATGTTAATGAAGAAGGTTGGAGATCTCCAATGGAGGATTTTACATGGTGCTCGGCCGTCAACAGTTTTATTTCAAATTTAAATCCAAATGTGTCGGAAAACTGTCCGTTCTGTTCTCGCAGAGAAACTGTTTTTTGCTACTTCCTAGACTGTCAGAGATTCGAAAATCTGTTCCTGTTTTTAGAGAGAATCTTTCTATCATTACATCCTGCTTCAAAGCGGTGATGTATTGTAATTGTCAGTGTTTGTGTGTTTGTCTATTAGTCTGTTCGTTCGTCCGTCTGTCCATCTGTCTGTTAGTCCACCAAATATCTTCGCAAATGTTGTAGATAGAAAGATGAAACGAAAAGCACATTACTCTGGCGTCAAAGGGGATGAAAATGAGATGATGACCTTGACCTTGAGAAAACTTGGTCAAGGTCAAACTTTTGTACACTCAGGAACTGGATAAGATAGAAAGACGAGGGAGAAGGCTGTCAGGTTCAAGCAACCTAAAAACATTGAAAAACTCACACAAAAAGGAAAAGACAACAGTTGTACGTTTTACTAATGAGGAGAACGGGTAGAGAAGTGCTCAAGTACAAATCTACCCCTCGTTCTGAGTATCTCATCCGAAAACCTCTGCTTTTATTTTATTTGGGCAATCCTTGTTTACAATGTGTCCTAAAGGGTAGGGGACAAAAATATCAGCAATGCACCATGTATGGTATACGTACTGTCACAAGAGTGAAACCCTTTTCTTTATATGGTATTGTCTTTATTTTCAGCAGTTCAAAGTTTACATCTTAAACTAGTCGTCAGCTGCTACCTCAGCTGTGACCTTTTGACCCCTAACTAAACATAACTCAGGGCAAAGCAAGCCACTCACGCACACCTTTACTGGTTGAAGAATAAAAACGAGTAAATATGGGATAACATATATACATTAATCTAACATTTCCCTCCTGTTTATCACATAATTGCTCATATCCTCATATCATTATATCAGCTTCTTCATTGTGATTTTCAGCTGCCAGATCATTTTTATGAAAACAAATATACTTACACTCGGAGATCATGTTATATGTCTAATTCAGAATCTTCACCATCATTGTCATTGTAGCCATCAGCAGCAAGCAAAGGATATATTTGAGCCATACTTTCTTCCATAGGCGTAATAGCTGTGGTGATTTAACAGTTAATGAGAGAACACAGACAAGGTATACAGCAACATCCACATAAGTTTAGAATTGCAGCAAAAACTGCAAGTGAAACTAAAACTGAGGTCACTAAAGTTCTATACTTGCCAAAAGCATCCATCCACGAATCCCACATGGACGTGTCGACTCCGGAGTGTTCCTTCATTTTGCCATTGAGAGTCTTAAGTCCCTCCATAGCTTTGGTAAGGCTTCCGTCAGCAGCTTTGTTGTTGGGGATAAAAGTGCAACACCTCTCCCCAAACATAGAGCAAACTCCTCCCTCTTCTGCCAACAACATGCCTACAGCTATTCTGTTTTGAAATGCCATAAAGGAGGTTGCTGCTAGCTGATTATGAACTGCCTCAAACCCACTCTGTGTCCAGTTCCCCAGTTTTTGTACATTATAATGGATGTAGTTGATCCTGTCTACATTCTTGTTAATTGTACACCACCAACACAATAGGGATTCAAATCCTCCTGCTACCTGATCAGCTAATTTGTATTCATCAGGAACCCCACGTGGTACACCAATAGCATCATTATAAGTGGGACCATTATCATGAAGTGAATGTTTTTGTTTATATATAATTGGAAAGTTACCTTTATTAGCTAACTCAGCGACACTACTTGCAGATGTTTGATACATTGAGCATCAATGTAACAAGAGCACAAGCTCCTGTGGAATTTTGCGGCAGTCTATCAAAAAGTCTGTCATCCCCACACCACCACCAAATATCAGCTCTAGCTATCAGGCTGAAATTTCCGGGTACTGTAATGGCTCTTTCACATAATATTTGAGAGAGATTTCCTAATTGTTGTCCAGTTCCAGTCATATTGATACAGGTGAAATTACCTGGTGCGAGTTTCTTAGAGAATAACGTAATCCCACTCGCTACAATTTGTTCTGGGATTAGTATTATTCTGTCACAACTCGGCTCAGGACCCGCCCTCAGTCTCGCACTGGGTTTCCCGCGGTGCAGATCCCACACCTGCGTCCAATCATTCAGACACACCTGCCACCTTTTTACCCCTAATCAAGAACCATAAAGACTCTGCTTGAACACAGACCCAGTGTCAGATCCTCTGTGTAGATGCCTTGTTTGTCACCAGTTCATCCTGACTCCTGCCTTGACCCCGGATTGTTATTGCCTGCCTGGACCCGTATTAGAACTCTGCTTTGTCCCGACCACAAACTCTGCCTCTCGGACTTGTACCCCTGCCTGCCTGTCTGTTTCCCCGTGAGTCCTGTCTGTATCCTCCCGTGTCCGCACGCTGCCTGCCCCACTCTGTTTCCCTGGACTCATGCACCGGTTGTTCCCGTGCTTCTCTCGTGTGCCTTTGCTGACATAAAGACTTTAGTTCAGACGCACCTGGTTTCTGCTCCTGTCTCGGCCCTGACATATTCATGACCTCCAGTACACACTGTTCTGGAATAACTGCAGGGATTACTTGTAAAATAGGTCTAGGTCCCATACATACAACGCAATCACTGTTTGTCACATTTGCAAGCGTGTTCCACCATAAGCAGCCAATTGTTATTTATACCAGTGACACCGGTTGTAACCTGGAACCAACCATCAACATCATCAAATGACACACTGACAGCTCTTACACCTACTTGTTGTGTATAAGTTATTCATTGTAGGTTGTTCTGTTGTGTCCATAGTACTGTTTACACACACAACAACAGGGAACAAAGGGTCAGGCCCTTGGGACCAGGCCCGCAGCAGTAAACCCATGTGTTAGTCTCAGTTGTTCTCCTGGATGGCTGAGGGTTACTCTATCTTTAAAAAATATGGCCTCTTCACTATAACCAGGCGGCCAGTACTGGGTTGTAATAAGAGCACTCCAATCAAGTCGCAGAATGTGTCCAGTCAAATACCACCAATAACCTGGCCAATCTTTACCCGAAGTTTCCGTTCTACTTCGAAATCCTTTTAACGCTGTTATAGGTATATCTACAGAGGTGGTAGTATTGGGAGGCACTGTGAGAGTAATTGAGTTGTTATATGCCCAAGATATTGTCCATGGAATGTAAGTTGTTAATGCAACATTTCTTTTTGCATGGTTATCATCCTGTAACATAGATATGTGGGGCTTTGGCGCCTCCCACAAGTGCCACACAAATAGGAAAGTTAATAATAAAAAAAGAGTCACTGCCCAACATTTTACAACCTGTCCTAACCATTTGGGGGTCATTTTGGCTGAAATACGATGCCCTCTAACAGGATTGGTGTGATATAAGATCTTCACTGACTTTCGGATCTCACCAGTCTCTACACGTCTGGATCCACCCTATTATCAGGCTTTTGCTCACCTTCCCAATCGGGCCTTCCAGCCGAAATGACCTTTTTACAGTGTAGTAAAAGTGTAGTAAATGAACCCAGGTTGATCTCTCTGCTACTTTCACAGCGGTGGGGGTCGTTAGCTATACCTGATGTGGTCCTTCTCACCTTGGTGAATACCAATGCTTCTTCTTCACACTCCTTATTAACACCCAATATTCTGGTTCAATTAATTGGACTTCCTGCTGGGAAAACAAAGGGATTCTCACCAATTTGTTTTTGTTTTTGTTTTTCCAAGATATTTCTCATATAATCAGCTAAATTAGCTTTGTCATCAGGTTCCCATTGATTTCTGAATTGAGGCAATCTATAAGGTCTTCCAAAAAGTGTTTCATGAGGTGTTAACCCTGAAGTGCATGTAATATTGATGTATAATTTTACCAGGTCTCATTCAAGAATAAAAATGAGTAAATATGGGATAACATACTGTATATATTAATCTAACAAAGGCCAGTGTGAGTAAGACCATAGATCAAAGCTAGTGCTTTGATCTATGGCAGTAGGTCAGAGCACTAGCTTTGATCTTTGACTTATGCAAGTAGGAGTGGGTAACATTTTTAATTCAGGGGTGTCGCAGGATGTTGCAGTCTCTGACTGCATCGGTTCTCGTTTGGTCTTGTTTTTGACAAACAGGTATACATTATTGGTTTTAAACGCAAGTAGAATCAAAAAAGGAGTGGCAGATTTTAAACTTCCTTCTGGGCCAAGAAAATATGGTGATTTATTTAAGTAGGAAGAAAAAGGTTGAAGGTTCATCAGACAGTCCAGAAGCCATTTTACAAAGGACATGTCAAACAAGAATCAGAATTGATTTGAACTATTTCAGAGCCATGAATGATTTAGAAACTTTTATGAACTTGTGCTGTGTCAAAGGTGTCTTATGTTCCATGTTGAGTGAGGAGCTTGTGTTCAGTCAGTGGCTGGTTTAATTCACGTATAGTTTTCTTATATTCCTACTATTATTTGTTTTTGAAGTGTGAGTTCCTATTTGTTTGAATGTTTTTTGGGTTTTGTGTCAACATTATCTTGTAATTTGGCTTTTGTGAATAAACATGATTTTAAAAATCAATCAAATCATCTTCTGATTGGAATTCTTCTTCGCTTCTCCTGCGATGTATCATGACGTCATTTCACAGAAATGTTTTACTGCCACAAACTGAACTGGAGTACGGACCTGTCGCTTAACCATTTCATCAAAAAATGTTTCTTATCATACGTTGAAGGGTTTTTTCATATTTTTAAATGTAGTGTTTTTACAACCTGTTTCAAATCAGTGATGTATTGTGAGTCAGCGTTTGTCTGTCCGTTAGTATGTCCACCAATTATCTTCGCAACTGTTGCAGATAGAAAGATGAAGCAAGAATCAAATTACTCGGGTAGCAAAGGGAATGAAAATGACATGATGACCTTGACCTTGAGAAAACTAGGTCAAGGACAAATCTCAACTTCTGTACACTCAGATACGGATAAGATAGAAAGACAAGGGAGAAGGCCTGTTACGTATTCCAAAAGAACCAGGCACGAGAGTCAAAGTGTCACTAAGTCAAAAACCTTTAATCAGTCCACAGTCAAAACCAGGATAACACAGTGGTTAAAGCACCAAGGGGATATCCAAAACTCGTAGTCAATTCCAGGCAGGGGTCAAACCCAGATGATCAGACACAGGACAGTACAAAGGAGGCAGAAAAAACACCGACTAGACAAGGCAAACTCGTGGTCGTACAGAATCGGTCAAGGAGTAACAATAATGATTTGACATACACAGTTCTCTGCTCAAACGAATACTTAACTACATTGCGACAGTATTAAACCGAAGTGAAGAAGGGCCTGAAATAGACAGACCAGGGTGTTAAACTAGGTTCAGGTGGAACTGATGATTAACTAATTAACTAGGTGTGAACAATGGGGAAGAACTAAACACGGATTGGCTAAAGACAAAATGGAACAATCAAGGGAAACAAACCAGGTGTAGCGAATCATGAATGTGGCTGTAAGAGAAAACCAGAAAAGTACATGAACTGAAATCAATAAACAAAAAACAAAGTCAGAAATAAGGCAAGACAGAACATGGCAGATGCAGATCATTACAAGCCCAGTGCGAGTAAGACCATAGAACAAAGCCAGTGCTTTGATCAACGACAGTAGGTCAGAGCACTGGCTTTGACCTTTGACTTCGCAAGTAGGTCAGGGTTCATTCATTCATTTTCATGTACCGCCGCTGTATCCACCGTAGCGGGTCACGGGGAGCTGGAGCCTATCCCAGCTGACATAGGGCGTGAGGCGGGGGACAATCCAGGCACGATGCCAGTGCACCGCGGAGCCACATACAGAGACATACAAACACGCACACACACACTCACTCCTACGGGCAATTTGGGACCGGCCAATCAACCTGAAGCGCATGCTTTTGGAGGTGGGAGGAAGCCTGAGTAAATTTTGAATTCAGGGGTGTCGCAGGATTTTGCAGTCTGAATGCATTTTTCTAGTTTGTTTTTGATGCGAAGTCTCAAAGACATCAAAGTCTCCTGTGATGTATAGTCTATGTATTAGTGTGTATTAAAGGATGGAGACAAATGAACTATTTCAAAATTTTATGCTACCTTCCACGTTACAGTCTGTTGTTCAGGAACAATGGCAAATGCACAAGTACATGGTGCGGCCACCCCGTTGGGAGACAGTCCCGCCCAGATCTTCTGTCCTAAGTGTCGTCGGACGGTCCTATCCAAGGTGGACTACTCATCCGGTTTGCTCACCTACCTGCTCTGCACAGGACTCTGCATCTTTGGCTTTGCTTTGGGTTGCTGTCTGATCCCATTCTGTGTGAACCGAATGAAAGATGCCATTCACACCTGTCCTACCTGCAAGACTCAACTTGGGTCCTATAAGCGTTTGTGACTGATGAGAGCAGCCCCCAATCAGGGCTAAAGAGGCAGGGATGCAGATGATGGATTTCTCAATTTATTCAACTGTACGAGACATTCTGATTTTGATTGGATGTCTACTAGATACATCCTACCCCCTCAACAACAGAGGATTCTGATTGGAGTCAAAAATATTGTCCTCCAATCGAAAGTTAGCATATCTTAAAACCGGAATGGAATTAATGTCAAAATGAACAGAATTTAAAAATTTTCATGCTAAACATCCAAATTTGTGCTTTGTGTTTGTCTATGTATAAGATTGTGATCATTTTTAAAATGAATTTGGAATTTTGGTTCTACATTGTGGTCCTTTGTCAAACCTTTAATGTGAATAAACTGACCATGCAAAAAAAAAAAAACTAGAACCATGGCAGTCAGTCTGCAACATCCTGCAACACCCCTGAATTCAAAATTTTACCCTAAACTACTTGCATATGTCAAAGATCAAAGCTAATGCTCTGACCTACTGTCATTGATCAAAGCACTACCTTTGATCTATGGTCTTACACTGGCCTTTTCCCTCGTCTTTCTATATTCCTGAGCATACAAAAGTTGAAATTTGACCTTGACCTACTTTTCTCAAGTTCATCATCTCTTTTTCATCCCCTTTGCCACTGAGTAATGTGCTTTTTGTTTCATCTTTCCATTTGCAACGGTTGCAAAGATATTTGGTGGACTAACGAACGGACGGACAGACGAACACACGAACACTGACAATTACAATACATCACCGCTTTGAAGCAGGATGTACAGGTAAAAAGCTACTTTGTGCAGGTTACACACAGTCATAACACTAGGGGGCAGTAATGGTGTCCCATGTTTACAATGAGTCTTTAAATGCATAATGAGGAAGAAGACCGTGGAAGCGGCCGAAACTTTTTGAAAACTTAAGATAAAACGTAATGTCCTCATTGCTATGTTCCCAGGGTTTTTGATTCAGAGCATCATTGTGACTGGCATTTCTTCTGTCTTTGGTGGTTTCTCACTGTTTTGTTGGCCCTTCTTTAATTTTTTATTTTTTTTATTTTCGTTTGTTTGACCATAACTGTAAAACTCCTTTCTCTTTCTTTCGATAGAGAGTAGGATTAGAACTAGGAAAATAGCGTAGGGGAAAGGAATTGGGGCCGCATGGCATCTGAAGGGAGAGGGTGGTCTGAGGGAGGGGGGTGGCAGCAGGTGCTCAGGAAGAGAGGGGCTCTGGGGGAGGAAGGTGAAGTACCAGAGAAGCAGAGGAGAGTTAATAGTCCTGAAGAACTCACAGTGCTGCTCAGAGTTAAGGGAGCTAAACCGGGGGATGCGGGGTTCAAAGCAATCAACCCTTTACAAACTGAACGTCACTACAGAATCAGATAGGCAAGGGTTTTGAGGCCAAGATTCTATGTTATGGAGTGTTGAAAATCAATTGTGTGAATAGGAAGCAGTATGAGGACGCTATCAGCATGGGGAAAGTGGTGGCCAAAGTAGAGAAGATAAACTTAACTCCTAAAGGGAATCAAGGAGTTAAGGGAGTGGTCTATGGAATGTTTGCTGGTATGTCGGAAAAAGAAATGCTGGACAACATTAGAGGGGGACAGGTAACAGATGTACGGAGGTTTAAGAGTAGGCAGGGAGCTGGGGGGGACCCGCCGGTTCTGCTAACATTTGCAGGCACTGAGTTACCAGGGAGAGTTTTTCTTGGTAGTATGGCCTATCAGGTGAGGAGGTATGTGAGACCGCCGCTGCGCTGCTACAACTGTCAAAGGTATGGACATATTGCAGATTCCTGTAGGGGTAAGAAAAGATGTGCAAAGTGTGGCGGAGATCATGGAATTAAAGAGTGCAGATCAGATGCCCCTAAAGGCTCTAATTGTGGGGGGGGGGCATGTGGCAGCATATCATGGATGTGAATATACTATCAAAGCCAGGCAGGTGCAGGTTGTGAGGGAGCGAGACAAGGTGTCATATGCTGAGGCAGTGAAGACAGTGGCAAGAGGGTACAGAGTAGAAAGTGGAGTTAATGTAAAACTGGGGAACAGTGGTGCTGCACCAAACAAGCCTCCTCCGGACATGTTGGTTATGAGTAAGGAGTCATTTTTGTCATTTGTGGTTGATGTATTGGTTGGAGCTAAACACATCTTTTTGTTAAAGACCGCAAATAGATCAGACATTATCAGGGAAGTGGTGGGGGCAGCTGAAAGGTTCCTTGGGGCAAAGCAGGTTTCAGAAAAGTTACATCAGCACATGTCGGAGGTACAGAATAGAGCACAGAGGATGAGGAAAAACAGTGAGGATGAGGATTCAAACATAGCAGATGATGTGGAGGATTGTTAGCATCATAATGTTTTGTATCCTCCAATGGAATGCCCGGAGCCTAATTAAAAATGGTCAGGAATTGAAAAAGTTTGTTGACAAGCTTGAGAATGAGCCAGAGCTGATTTGTATTCAGGAGACATGGTTAAAGCCCAGCTTGGATTTTGTAATCCCAGGATATGAGTGCCTGAGGTTGGATCGGGCAGAATTGGTAGGTAGAGAAATAGGGGGGATTGATAAATCTCATGGGGGCTGTGCGACCTTTGTTAAAAATGGGCTGCAGTACAGGAGAGTGAATATAAGTGCTAGTCTTGAGTGTATAGCTGTGGAGGTGTGGGGCAACAACAGGTACAGTAATAATAGTTGTAAAAATAAAGATAGTGTTACTGTGATTAACTTCTATAACCACTGTAATTGTTTGTTATTGTCAGATTTTGATGAGATAATGGAGAAAGTACAGTGCCCTGTTGTATGGATAGGAGATTTTAATGCACACAATCCTTTATGGGGTAGTAAGAAAAGGGACAACAATGGGGTAGTAGTTGAAGACTTTCTGGATAAGCATGGGTTGGTAGTGATAAATGATGGCAGTCCAACAAGATATGATATTGCTAGAAACACCTCTGGTAACATAGATTTAGCAATAGTGACCCCCAATTTAGCTAGAATAGGGGAGTGGGAGGTAATGGATAGTATTACGCTGGGTAGTAATCATTACCCAATTTTGTGTAGGTTTGGGAGAGAGTTGAGGAAGGAAGAGGGAGAGAGGGTACCTTGATATAACTTTTCTCAGGTCAAGTGGGATGAGTTTTGGGAAAGAGCAAATGGCTTAGTAGGAGAGGTTGGCAGTGAGGGCTCTGTGGACAGGTGGAATTGCTCCATTAATTCCATGATTCATGAAGCAGCTTGTGGCACCATTCCTGAGAAGCGAGAGCTTAAGGCCCAGAAGTGTGTACCGTGGTGGAACAAAAAGTGTGATGAAGCTGTAAGGAACAGGAATAGAGCGCATAGAATATTAAAGAAATATCCAATGTTAGTTAATGTTATTGAATTTAAGCGATTGAGGGCCTTGGCAAGGAAAGTCATAAAAGAGGAAAAGAGGAATAGCTGGAGGAAATTTTGTGATACAATAAGTCCAGAGATGCCAGCAGGGCAGTTATGGTCGCTGTGCACAAAATGTCAGGGGCTTATAGGAGAAGATCTATCCCAGTGCTGCAGAAAGGTGAGGTTGAGGCAGTGTCAAATAAGGAAAAGGCAGATATGTTTGTAGATACTTTCCAGGAGGTGCATAAATCAGAGAGTTTTGGGATTGGGGGGTCTAGGAGGAGGGCAGAGGTGATGTCAGCCAATCAGTGGAAACTGGAGAGGAGCATGGAAAATGAGAATCCACTTAATCTATTTTTCTCTATTAAGGAACTGAGGGATGCTATTATGGCTGGGGCACATACCACTCCAAGGCGAGACAGACTGTCCTACGAGCTCTTTAAACGTCTAGACGACTTTGTGTTGGATGAGATCCTTGATTTGATGAACACAGTATGGGCAGAGGGATGTCTACCAAAGGAATGGAAGCATGCAGTGGTGGTCCCGATTTTAAAGCGAGGCAAAGAGGTGTCGGATCCAAGTTCTTACCGGCCCATAGCGCTTACATCAGTCCTCTTCAAAATAATGGAGAGGATGGTTACAAATAGGTTAGAGTATTTCTTGGAATCAAGAGGGCTTTTTGTTAATTTCCAGAATGGCTTTAGGAGGGGTCACTCCACAATGGAGTCAGTCGCTTTGTTAGATCAAGATATTAAAAGGGCGTTTAATAATAAAGAAGTGGTAATGGGTGTATTCTTAGACATTGAGAAAGCATATGATTCTCTGTGGAAGGATGGAGTATTGATAAAAATTTATGATCTGGGAGTTAGAGGACGAATGTTTAATTGGATCAAAGATTTTTTAAAGGAAAGAACTATTCAGGTTTGGGTGGGTGGTGTCAGTTCTAAGACAGTATTACGAGAGAATGGTACTCCTCAGGGAAGTGTTATTTCTCCAGTGCTGTTTAATGTAATGATAAATGACATCTTTGATAATATAAGTGAAGGATTTGGGCTGTCTGTTTGCAGACAACGGGGCCATCTGGAAAAGAGGACGAAATGTGAAGTTTATTGTAAAACAGGTCCAAAAGGCATTACAGAGGGTAGAGGAGTGGGGAATGACATGGGGTTTCAAGATTTCAGCATCAAAATCAAAATATATGATCTTTGGATTTAAGAGAAAATTACCTATAACTGAGTTAAAAATATATGGTTTTCCACTGGAAAAAGTGAAGGTTAAGTTTTTGGGCATCCGGTTTGGGGAGCGTATGACTTGGGCTGTACACATTAGTAAAATAGTGGAAAAGTGTGAAAAGATCATCGACATCTTAAGAAGCCTGGCTGGGTATGAGTGGGCAGCTGACAGGGAGACGATGCAGCTTATATACCAGGCCATGATTAGATCAGTTTTTGATTATGGGTGTTTTATTTATGGTGCGGCCTCAAAAACAGTGTTAGCCAGGCTGGAAGTAGTTCAGGCAAAGGCCTTGAGGCTCTGCTGTGGAGCTTTTAGAACCTCCTCAATCCCTGCTTTGCTAGTTGAAATGGGAGAAATGCCCTCATGGTTAAAGCGCATTAAGTTAGGATTACAGTACTGGGTAAAAATTAATGGGAGTTCTCAAACTTTCCCAACTAGACATCTTTTACAAGAGTTGGAAGGGAGTGGGAAATTTAAATCATTTATTGTTGAAATGATTCAGTGGGCTACAAAAATGAACATGGATCAGAGGGGCATAGTGGAACACGCGGGCTGGTCACCCATTCCACCATGGGTAATGAATGAGCTAGATATCGAGATGAGTTTTCTTCAAAAGAAAGATAAGAGAGAGATGATTGCTAGTGTGCAAATGTATCTTAATTCAATTAGGGAGAGTAAGTTGTTAATATATACAGATGGTTCTAGGGATCCAGACAGTAGGAGAGCTGGGTTTGGGGTCTATGTGGAGAAACTTGATTTAAAATGTAGTATTAGAATCTCTGATGGAAGCTCTGTGTTCACATCTGAGTTGATAGCAATCATTTGGGCTTTACGGTGGGTAGAGGAGACAAATGCCAGGGGAGTTGTTATCTGCTCCTATTCTGCTGCTGCCCTGGAGGCTTAAAAGGGGGGAAAATCTCCAGCTCGATCTGACATTGTACATGAAATCCTGAGAGTAATAAATAGAGTAAGGGTAGGCAGTGACATGTCATTTTGCTGGGTTCCTGGGCACAATGGGATACAGGGCAATGAACAAGTGGACAGCTTAGCCAAAGAAAGTTTAAATAAGCAAGTTGTAGAGCACCTCCCTTTAGGAAGAGTGGAACTGAGAGGACTAATTAAAGAGGGTCTAATTAAGGAGTGGCAAGTGGATTGGGAGAAAGAAAGTAAGGGGAGGCACTACTTCTCTATTCAATCTCTAGTCAATAGGAAATGTCATTATAGTTCACTATCCCGAAGGGACTCTGTTAGATTGTGTAGGTTGAGGATGGGTCATTGTGGTTTAAATCAGTCTCTATTTATTATAGGAAAGCATGACACAGGTTTATGTCACTGTGGGAGGCCTGAAACAGTTAAGCATGTGCTCTTAGAGTGCCGTCAATACAACACTAAAAGGCAGAGATTATTTATCCAGATGGCAGAATTAGAAGTTCAAGTCTTTTCTATTTCTTTTTTGCTTGGCCACTGTGAGAACCATCACATCGAAGAAGGAGAGGAGGAAAGTGCGTTCGCACGAAGAAAGAGAAGAGGAGCGCCAAGAGTATAGGACTAAGAGTAGGGACATTGAATGTTGGAACTATGACAGGAAAAGGTAGAGAGTTGGTTGACATGATGCAGAGGAGGAAGGTAGACATACTGTGTGTCCAGGAGACCAGGTGGAAAGGTAGCAAGGCTAGAAGTTTAGGAGCAGGGTTCAAGTTGTTCTATCATGGTGTAGATGGGAAGAGAAATGGAGTAGGAGTTATCTTGAAGGAGGAGTTTGTTAGGAATGTCCTGGAGGTAAAAAAAAGTGTCGGATAGAGTGATGAGTCTGAAGCTAGAAATAGAAGGTGTGATGTTCAATGTTGTTAGTGGGTATGCTCCACAGGTAGGATGTGAGCTGGAGGAGAAGGAGAAATTCGGGTTGGACTTTGATGAAGTGATGCAGAGCATACCTAGAAGTGAGAGAGTTGTGATTGGTGCAGACTTCAATGGACATGTTGGTGCAGGTAACAGAGGTGATGAGGAAGTGATGGGCAGGTTTGGTATCCAGGAGAGGAACGCAGAAGGACAGATGGTAGTTGACTTTGCAAAAAGGATGGAAATGGCTGTAGTGAATACTTTCTTCCAGAAGAGGCAGGAACATAGGGTGACCTATAAGAGTGGTGGTAGGAGCACACAGGTAGACTACATCTTGTGTAGACGATGTAACCTGAAGGAGATCAGTGACTGCAAAGTAGTGGTAGGTGAGAGTGTAGCCAAACAGCATAGGATGGTGGTGTGTAGGATGACTCTGGTGGTGAGGAAGATGAAGAGGGCAAAGGCAGAGCAGAGGACGAAATGGTGGAAGCTAAAAAAGGAAGGGTATTGCATGACCTTTAGGAATGAGTTAAGACAGGCTCTGGGTGGTCAGGAGGTGCTTCCAGATGACTGGACAACTACAGCTAATGTGATCAGGGAGACAGGTAGGAGAGTATTTGGTGTGTCATCTGGAAGGAAAGTAGATAAGGAGACTTGGTGGTGAAATGAGGAGGTACAGGAGTGTATACAAAGAAAGAGGTTAGCTAAGAAGAAGTGGGACACTGAGAGGACTGAGGAGAGAAGACAGGAGTACAGGGAGATACAGCGTAAGGTGAAGGTAGAGGTAGCAAAGGCCAAACAAGAAGCTTATGATGACTTGTATGCTCGGTTGGACAGTAAGGAGGGAGAGACTGATCTATACCGGTTGGCAAGACAGAGAGATAGAGATGGGAAGGACGTGCAGCAGGTTAGGGTGATTAAGGATAGGGATGGAAGTCTATTGACAGGTGCCAGCAGTGTGATGGGAAGATGGAAAGAGTACTTTGAAGAGTTGATGAACGTGGAAAATGAGAGAGAACAAAGACTAGAAGAGGTGACTGTTGTGGACCAGGATGTAGCAAAGATTAGTCAGGATGAAGTGAGGAGAGCACTGAAGAGGATGAAGAGTGGAAAGGCAGTCGGTCCTGATGATATACCTGTAGAGGTTTGGAAGTGTCTAGGAGAGGTGGCAGTAGAGTTTCTGACTGGGTTGTTCAACAGGATCTTAGATAGTGAGAAGATGCCTGAGGAATGGAGGAGAAGTGTGCTGGTGCCCATTTTTAAGAACAAGGGAGACGTGCAGAGTTGTGGCAACTACAGAGGAATAAAGCTGATGAGCCATACAATGAAGTTATGGGAAAGAGTAGTGGAAGCTAGACTAAGGGCAGAAGTGAGCATTTGTGAAGCAGCAGTATGGTTTCATGCCAAAAAAGAATACTACAGATGCAGTATTTGCTTTGAGGATGTTGATAGAGAAGTACAGAGAAGGCCAGAGGGAGCTGCATTGTGTTTTTGTAGATCTGGAGAAAGCTTATGACAGGGTGCCCAGAGATGAACTGTGGTATTGTATGAGGAAGTCTGGAGTGGCAGAGAAGTATGTTAGAGCGGTGCAGGACATGTATGAGGACTGTAAGACAGGCTGACAGACGAGGTTAGACAGGAATCTCCATGGACTATGATGTTTGCAGATGACATTGTGATCTGCAGTGAGAGCAGGGAACAGGTGGAGGACAAGCTAGAGAGGTGGAGGTTTGTCCTGGAAAGGAGAGGGATGAAGGTTAGCCGCAGTAAGACAGAGTACATGTGTGTGAATGAGAGGGACCCAAGTGGAAGAGTGAGGTTACAGGGAGAAGAGATCAAGAAGGTGGAGGATTTGAAGTACTTAGGTTCAACAGTCCAGAGCAATGGAGAGTGTGGAATAGAGGTGAAGAAACGTGTGCAGGCGGGATGGAATGGGTGGAGAAAAGTGTCAGGTGTGATGTGTGATAGAGGAGTTTCAGCTAAAATGAAAGGAAAGGTGTACAAAACTGTGGTGAGACCAGCGATGTTGTTTGGTCTAGAGACAGTGTCACTGAGGAAAAGACAGGAGGCAGAGCTAGAGGTAGCAGAGATGAAGATGCTGAGGTTCTCTCTGGGAGTGACCAGGAAGGATAGGATCAGGAATGAGTACATCAGAGGGACAGCACATGTTAGAGGTTTTGGAGATAAAGTCAGAGAGGCCAGACTGAGATGGTTTGGACATGTCCAGTGGAGAGATAGTGAATATATCGGTAGAAGGATGCTGAGTTTTGAACTGCCAGGCAGGAGGCCTAGAGGAAGACCAGAGAGGAGGTTTATGGATGTAGTGAAAGAGGACATGCAGGTAGTTGGTGTGAGAGAAGAGGATGCAAAGGACAGGGTCAGATGGAGGCAATTGATTCGCTGTGGCGACCCCTGGAGGGAAAAGCCGAAAGGAAAAGAGGAAGACTGTGAGAACCATCAATTGATTTCTAGAGCAGTCTTGAAGTTTTTGCATGAAACTGGACTATATGGAAGAATCTGAAGTAGATTAAAGTAACGACCAATAGAGGGCAGTAATACGCAGTACAGCGTCTACACTGCCGGAAATCAAGAAGAAGAAGAAGAAGAAGAAGAAGAAGAAGAAGAAGAAGAAGAAGAAGAAGAAGAAGAAGAAGAAGACCGTGGAAGCGGATCCACTTGCTGACATGGCACACTGAACCAATCAGATCACCTGGCGGGTCCTTCGCCGGTTGTTTTTCTGACTTTTTACAGTTAGTAAAATAATCAGAATTAGCTTAAGGCATGGCGTCATTTGTGACCGAAGTGCTCGCCAGCTCCGGCAAACTGGAGAAAGAAGATCTGTCCAGTAAAATAAGTAAAATGTCGCGCAAGGTAGAAGATACGAAGGTAAGCTACTAGCTAACTATCGCCCCGCTAAAAAGTTTGAATTATGTTTAGCTGTTAGCGCTAACAGAGATCACTCATTGTTTGATCAGAGGTTTATACCGTGCTCCATAAAATAATTCGTTGATACAGTGTGGCGTATCTAGCAAAAGTTGTTTGATACAGTGTATTAAAGTTCATTTTTGTTATCAAAACTAGTGGCTGGCGTTAGCCGTATGTGGTTCGGTGTGATGACAGCTGCCACCACGATTCTGTTTAATTCCTGTTTTTAGAAAAAAAAACCTTAAAAATAGCTTGTATTTACAGCAACGTAATCAAAGAAATCCTTACTTTACAATGAAAGCTGTTCGACCTCCTGTTCGTTCATTTAACCGGATAAGGTTATAGTGATGTAAGCACTGAGACATCAAAAATCACTTGATAGAGAGAATTGAAATAATGCTTATTAAATGTATGTGGTATTACAGAATAAATAAATAAACCCCGATGTCGGATTAACTACTTTATTATAAACAACCAAGTGCCGAACCATTTTTCTTAAATAGGTGCCAGTGAAACCATGTATAACATCTCACGGAATGTCTTGTGTGTTTTAGATCGTTTGATTGCCAATAACATGCCTTTTACTCAGTTCTATCGTTAACAATACATGTAATCGATATAAAAACATGAATCAATTCATTAAAATGGTGTAAAGAGTTGATTTTCTTCAATTAAGTATCCAGACCTTTTTGATTATGTGTACAACAGAGCGTGACTGGTTTTTATCTAATAACTATTTTCACAATTTTTTTAACAGGAAGAAGTGTGTGATATGATAAACAAGAGGTATGCTGAATTCTTACCTAGTCTTCAAGGATCAGAGAAGTTAATGTCACAGATTGGGGAAGTTTCCAGAGAAATGGATACCCTTAAAAACTGTATTGAGACTGAGGTTCGAATTTATAAATCAAAGCAACATTTGAAGTCTTATGGAGAATGACAGATTAACAGATTTATAGCAGTACTGGTTTGTGTATGTAACTCAGGTTCAACAGAATATCCACGTGGCTGTGGCTGACTATACAAAGCTGAAGCAGCAGCTGGAGAAAAATGCTATCATCATAAAAATGTTGGGACATTTACAAGAGGTACAACATATGTCATTTTTATTTGTGAAACATTATGTAATGCTGTTATAATCAATATTAAAGGAAGGTTTTTTTTATTTTTTATTGGATAATGGCACTTTTCTTGCAGAACAGATTATAGCTCTTAATATTTTATTGCTGATTCTGTATGAGACTATGAAGTTATTGTATTACCTGAAAACATCAAGTTAAAAATAGCTTTTTTTGTGTTTGCCATACATTAAACAGTAGTCTTGCTCCCAGACATGTATTTACAGGGAGATACAATGGTAATTTTAGTATTTAAAATTTACCTGTTGGGATATCTCTTCAGCTGTTATCTCTTCTGTTTGATTCAGTTTCATAACGCAATGACAGAATTCGCCAAGGCCTTACCGGATAATAAATATGTGGATGCTGCCAAACACCTGGAACTGGTCAGAGCTTCTTACATCACGTCTACACAACCTAAGCATTTCTCTGAACTTGGGCTGTGAAAATTACTCAAATTCAGAAAGTGTGATATGCTAATCAACCTTATTTCGATTCCTGTGTGTGACAATCGAAAATCTCTTGAGACTGGCTAGTACTCCTACTACATCAAATCTATAACAAACCAGAACATACAATGAAAATGTGATCTCACCTCACAAATTGCCGTCAGTGTATTGCAGACACATAGGTTCATGTAAAAATTAAATATAAATGTATTTGGCAGGAAAACAAAACAGGTATTCTTAAGTAAGCCTCAAATCTACAGTGATTAAAAGCCATACATCTACTTCAGACTCTTTTGAGGAATACTCTGGCTCAGTTTGTTTGTGTTGGTAAATAGGTGAAATCGGTAAAAGAAGGTTAGATTAGTATATACTATATATTACTTTCTCTGGCAGAAAGCAAAAAGGGACAGGGTGGAGGCTGACATGCAACAACAGATTAAAACTGATATTATGTCAGACACCTGAAATCATGATCCGGCCATAGTGTGTGGTTGTCATGTTGTCTGTGAGGTTTTTTTCCCTACCATGTTATTTTGGGAGGTAATTTGTATTTGAGTGCGCAGATGAAGCTGGAAAAGCAAAAGAAGGGTATTGGAATTTGTATGTGTTTACAGTGACCTGTTAAACGGCACCAGAAAAAACCCCAAACCATACTGTGAAAAGTGAATACTTTACACCTGAGAAATGTGTTGATATGATTTATACAGTTTTATGAAATTAAAATAAGGACACAATCCTGTGTGCATACAGCTAATTGCAATAACATAGTGTCTTAAATGCATGTTAATATATTGATCATTGATATTCCAGGCAAGGGCCAGTGTGAATTCACTAAAAGAATGGAAGACCTCCCAGCTACCACTGCTCAGTGCTCTCAACTCTGAGTTGACAGTCCAGAGAGAAAATTTAATTTACCACCTTGGAGATCGATGGAAAGGCCTTGTTATCTGGAGATTACCATCTACAAAGGGTAAGTCTTCGCCAGAAAACTACTTAAGTCATTAGTCGAGCAGAATGTTTTGGGAAAGCATTGTGGAGAAGAGGTGAACATCAGTGAGCATCAGTCTGTTTTGATGCCAGCAGTTTGGGATTTTTGCTTTGAGAACGCTGATGGAGAAGTACATTGAAGGCTCGACAGAGTTGGACAGCATCCTTGTGGATTTGGAGGAAGCATATGAAAAGCTCCTGGAAGAGGAAGTGTGGTTTTCTAGAGGAAGTTAGGAGGGGCAGAGAAGTGTGTCAGACTGGCACAGGACATGCATAAAAGAAGTCTGATAGCAATAAGGTATACTGTGGAAGTAAAGGAGGTTTTCATAGTGGAGGTGGGACGACATCAAGGATCAGATCTGAGATCTTTGGTCTTCGCAGTAATGATAGACTAGCAGTTGGTGGCTTATTGTGGCTATCTGATTTCTGGAAGGATGTGGATTCTGATGACTTGTTTGAAATAATCATTTATTTACTTTCATTATACCACATCCATCTAAGTCCTATGTAAAGGTAACCAAACCTTACTCACTTTTACATTTCTACCATATATTGTCATGTGATAATGACTCTACAGACCTTTGTCAAAGTTGGTGAGATAAGATGTTAACTTTATTCATTCCCAACTCAGAAATGAAGATCCAGAGCTGATTTTTTTATCACCGTTTGTCCAGTGATCACATTCATTACAGTAACTTTAATAAACAGGAATTAGTTTTGTTGTTTCATTCACAAACTGCCTTGTAATCAGTGACTGATGGATGTGTAACTCTAGAGCCTGCAGGTCTGCAGTCTTTTCTGAAAGTGGAGCTGAACCTGGCTCATTCCGGCAGTAAGGACGGCGAACAGAAACCTTCTGCTCTGATGTGCTGTGTCCTACAAGCTCTCGCCATCCAGGGAGACCTTCAGTACAAGATCAAACTTTTCAGTAAGAGCCAGGAATACTGTCGTTTTCATACATTACACTTAATTCCAGTTCATGTTTGGTAGAACATTGTCAGCAACATACTGAGCTGCAGTTGAAAGTTGTTCACAAGCACATTTGTAGCTTTTTTGCACCTACAGGTCCTTCTCAAAAAATTAGCATATTGTGATATAGTTCATAAAGTTTATTTTAATGGACTGATAAACATTAGACTTTCATATATTTGATTCATTACACACAACTGAAGTAGTTCAAGCCTTTTATTGTTTAAATATTGATGATTTCGGCAAAAAAGTAAAGAAAAACCAAAAGTCCCTATCTCAAAAAATTTGCATATTTCATCCGACCAATAAAAAAAAAGTTGTTTTTAATACAAATAAAGTCAACCTCTAATAATTATGCGCAGTTACGCACTCAATACTTGGTCGGGAATCCTTTTGCAGAAATGACTGCTTCAATGCGGTGTGGCATGGAGGCAATCAGCGTGTGGCACTGCTGAGGTGTTACAGAGGCCCAGGATGCTTCGATAGCGGCCTTAAGCTCATCCACAGTGTTGGGTCTGATGTCTCTCAACTTGCTCTTCACAATGTCCCACAGATTTTCAATGGCGTTCAGGTCAGGCCAATTGAGCATAGTAATACCATGGTCAGTAAACCATTTACCAGTGGTTTTGGCACTGTGAGCAGGTACCAGGTCGTGCTGAAAAATGAAATCTTCATCTCCATAAAGCTTTTCAGCAGATGGAAGCATGAAGTGCTCCAAAATCTCCTGATAGCTAGCTGCATTGACCCTGCCCTTGATAAAACACACTGGACCAACACCAGCAGCTGACATGGCACCCCAGACCATCACTGACTGTAGGTACTTGACACTGGACTTAGGGCATTTTGGCATTTCCTTCTCCCCAGTCTTCCTCCAGACTCTGGCACCTTGATTTCCGAATGACATGCAAAATTTGCTTTCATCCGAAAAAAAGTACTTTGGACCACTGAGCAACAGTCCAGTGCTGCTTCTCTGTAGCCCAGGTCAGGCGCTTCTGCCGCTGTTTCTGGTTCAAAAGTGGCTTGACCTGGGGAATGCGGCACCTGTAGCCCATTTCCTGCACACGCCTGTGCACAGTGGCTGTGGATGTTTCTACTCCAGACTCTGTCCACTACTTTCGCAGGTCCCCCAAGGTCTGGAATCGGCCTTCTCCACAAACTTTCACAGGGTCCGGTCACCTCTTCTGGTTGTGCAGCGTTTTCTGCCTCATTTTTTCCTTCCCACAGACTTCCCACTGAGGTGTCTTGATACAGCACTCTGGAAACAGCCTATTCGCTCAGAAATTTCTTTCTGTGTCTTTCTCTTGCTTGAGGGTGTCAGTGATGGCCTTCTGGACAGCAGTCAGGTCGGCAGTCTTACCCATGATTATGGTTTTTAGTAATGAACTAGACTGGGAGTTTTTAAAAGCCTCAGGAATCTTTTCCAGGTGTCAAGGCTCGAAATTAACTTTTTTTCTTGGTAGTACTGGTGCTCCCAAATTTAGAAGTTAGTAGCACCAGCAAAGACTTTAGGAGCACCTACCCAAAAGCAAGGCAGTGACGGAGCGATAGAGACCGCTCCATCCATCTCCGTTCCCTGGGCTTGCACAAGGAGTTAGTATGACTAAGCCACTGTGGCTCAGTGTAAAAGAATTGAGTAAGCCACAAAAAGCCACATTCTGTGTCCAAGACAGCAGCTTGCTGTAATAGCAAGTAAAACTTACAAGTAAACATTGAGTAATATTTTGTATGACTGTATCTTCACATAGTGAATGCAAGTTTTCAATTGTTGGGGGGTGTAAAACCACACTCGTCGTAGGGGTGTGTGGGGGGATACCCCCCCAGGGGAGGTCTGGGGGCCTCCCTGGGAAATCTTTTAGAAAATGGGGTTGTTTTCCTGCATTCTGGTGCATTCTGAGGGCAAAATCATCTGTTCAGTTTACCTACAAAAATACACTAAAGTCAACAGTTCAAGCTTAACTATCTGTATCTTCTGTCCTATTTTATGCAGGTATAAATGTGATATTCAACAATTGAAAACTTGCATTCACTATGTGAAGATACAGTCATACATTGTATATACTACCTGAGTGACATTGTAATTTCCCCTTGTGGGATTAATAAAGTGTACTTCTTCTTCTTCTTCTACAAAATATTACTCAATGTTTACTTGTAAGTTTTACTTGGACTAGAATACATTTTAACTTTGACTTAGACAACACCATTGGTATGCCATAGTTTAGTTTTTTTTTAAAATTCTATAATATGATTTTTCATTTCAATTTAAAAAGGCATATAAAATAGCAAGCGAGGTGAATACACATTTACATGCATCGCTGGTTATTCCTGCCGGTCATAGAGATCAAAAGTCTAAGACTACAAAAAAGTATTGATAATATCTTTCATTTACCTTCTGATCGGTCTGTCACCACTCCTACCCCCTCTCAGCATTCACCATTTGTTGTTCAATTAGAATTTTAACGCAAAATCTACTATAAAACACTCTATTCTCATTTTCTTTCAATCGATCGTCCTTGCCTTGTCGTACACCAATTCGCGGGTTTAGCTTGTAAAAAAAGAATCTTTTAGTTTGTCATTGGACGAGAGGAGGTCATGACCCGAGTGCATATTTAATGATCGGGAACGTTCGGGTCAGTTCGGCTATTTCTGTCAGCATGCGGAAATATCGGCGCTAGCAGAAATAGCAGCGCTAGCGAGCGAAAAAGTACTAAGTTTTAGCCTGTTTTCCGTAAAAATAACGCCACTGTGGCTACACAGTCTAAAAACCTTGTAGCCAATCTGGAATTTACTTCGCCTATGGCGAAGTGGTGAATGGCTAGCGCAAGCCCAGGTTCCGCACGCCTCTTTCCCTCGCCCAGGAGAGCGGCCGCAGCTGCACTCTCATTGTTTCCTGGCAGGACCGCAGGAGCGCGGTCCTGCTCAGATTGTTTTGCGCACATTCTCCGGCAGGTCCACACTCACGTGTCGGCATCAAACAAACTGTCGCAGTCGTGCGTTCGAGGGTGCACACTTGGCGCCTATGCATTTTCCCCTCATCCACACAAAACTGTATGAGAGACGCTCACCCGACGATGCTGCGTTGGTCCGTTTCCGGGTCAGGGGCCAAACTGAGGCACTACCTGGGTGTGGCTGAAATAGCGCATTGTGGCGCGCTGTCAGGCCAGCCCGGTACCTGGACTGAACCATTTTGGTTATTATTGGATTGTTTTGTATTTTAAAAAATCACTAAAAGATGTTTTATGTTGCCCCAAACTCCACCATGCCTTTAGTGAACATTTGTTTGCATTTTTCTCGGTCATTTTGCCCTCAGCTCGGACTTCAGGGGATCATTCTAGCAAAAGATCTGTGCTTTGTTTCATAGTGGCGCTTCATGTTACCACTTTTAATTCATGCTACGTCTTCAGACCATATGAGGTAAAATGGTTTTGAACTGCCTGACGGAGGAATAAACATAAATTTCGTCCACTCATTGTTAACCAGCGGTTTTCCTCGTTGACCTCCCTTCGTTTGGGGCTATGCCGTTTCCCTTCTTCTGCGGCAGCGAGCTGTCTCACTTCCTGGTGCACTGACAGTGCAAACAAACGATCTGATTGGCTGAACTGAGTGGCGCTATTACCGGATGAACTGGAGGAGCAGTGCCCGCCATCTGTAGCCGCAAACCGCAAGTAAAAATGCGCCAAGAAAATCTACTCTTGGAATTTATCATGGAGTGGTCACGGGTCCGGACAGAACCATCATGCGGTCCGGATCCGGACCGCGGTCCGCCATTTGGTGACCCTTTCTCTATGGAGAGAGACATGGAGCGAGAGAGAAGAGGAAAAAAAAGGCGCACCAGATTTTTTTCCCTGGTTGCACCGGTGCTCCCAAATATATTTAATAGTTGCTTTGATAAAAATTTGGGCACACATGCCACCAAAATGGTCGCAGTTTCGAGCCCTGGGTGTTTAGAGTTAATTCATTGATTCAAATGATTAAGTTAATAGCTCGTTTAGAGTACCTTTTCATGACATGCTAATTTTTTGAGATAGGAATTTTGGGTTTTCATGAGCTGTATGCCAAAATCATCAGTGTTAAAACAATAAAAGACCTGAAATATTTCAGTTGGTGTGCAATGAATCGAAAATATATGAAAGTTTAATTTTTATCATTACATTATGGAAAATACTAAAATAAAATTAATCAAATAAAAGGGGTTAGAAGGGGTTAGAAGTTGACCCATGTCTGTTACCTGGAAGTAGCAAAGATTAGTCAGGATGAAGTGAGGAGGACATTGAAGAGGACGAAGAGTGGAAAGGCAGTCGGTCCTGATGATATACCTGTGGAGGTATGGAAGTGTCAAGGAGAGGTGGCAGTAGAGTTTCTGACTGGGTTGTTCAACAGGATCTTAGATAGTGAGAAGATGCCTGAGGAATGGAGGAGAAGTGTGCTGGTGCCCATTTTTAAGAACAAGAGAGATGTGCAGAGTTGTGGCAACTACAGAGGAATAAAGCTGATGAGCCATACAATGAAATTATGGGAAAGAGTAGTTGAAGCTAGACTAAGGGCAGAGTGTAGAAGGCCGAGATTTGTGAGCAGCAGTATGGTTTCATGCCAAAAGGAGTACTAGAGATGCAGTATTTGCTTTGAGGATGTTGATAGAGAAGTACAGAGAAGGCCAGACGGAACTGCATTGTGTTTTTGGAGAAAGCTTATGACAGGGTGCCCAGAGAGGAACTGTGGTATTGTATGAGGAAGTCTGGAGTGGCAGAGAAGTACGTTAGAGCGGAGTAGGACATGTATGAGGACTGTCAGACAGTGGTGAGGTGTGCTGTAGGTGTGACAAAGGAGTTCAAGGTGGAGGTGGGACTGCATCAGGGATCAGCTCTGAGCCCCTTCTTGTTCGCTATGGTGATGGACAGGCTGACAGACGAGGTTAGACAGGAATCTCCATGGACTATGATGTTTGCAGATGACATTGTGATCTGCAGTGAGAGCAGGGAACAGATGGAGGACAAGCTAGAGAAGTGGAGGTTTGTCCTGGAAAGGAGAGGAATGAAGGTTAGTCGCAGTAAGACGGAGTACATGTGTGTGAATGAGAGGGACCCAAGTGGAAGAGTGAGGTTACAGAGAGAAGAGATCAAGAAGGTGGAGGATTTTAAGAACTTAGGTCCAGCAGTCCAGAGCAATGGAGAGTGTGGAAAAGAGGTGAAGAAGCGTGTACAGGCGGGATGGAACGGGTGGAGGAAAGTGTCAGGTGTGATGTGTGATAGAAGAGTTTCAGCTAAAATGAAAGGAAAGGTGTAGACTGTGGTGAGACAAGCGATGTTGTTTGGTCTAGAGACAGTGTCACTGAGGAAAAGACAGGAGGCAGAGCTGGAGGTAGCAGAGATGAAGATGCTGAAGTTCTTTTTGGGAGTGACCAGGTTGGATAGGATCAGGAATGAGTACATCAGATTCGCAGTGGCGCCCCTGAAGGGAAAAGCCGAAAGTAAAAGAAGTTTAAATTATGGAAAATAATGAACATTATCACAATATTCTAATTTTATGAGAAGGACCTGTAAGTTACTTGTACCTTGTTGAATGATGATTGAATTTATACTTATCAGCTAATTTAAACAATTTAGGTTTAAAGCACAATGTTTCTCAGATCATACGTTTCTCAGTATTGGTCTATCGTTGTTACCCAGGTCAGGTGCTGTTGAAATTCATACTGAGGCCACTTGTGATGTATCCATCACTGTCGGTGACCGTAACAGAGCAGCAGGATGAGGGAATCATCCTGGCCTTACAGTGTTTGGAAGAAAGTCAAGAGGATCGATGCACTCCGTCTCAGGTCTACATCAAACTGCTGCTGGTGCTCAAGACGTTGCAAACACACCTTCTAGGTACAGTATGGTGGGGCCAGTACAGACAGGCTGTACTGTATGATGTTGTGAGGACTGCTCAGTATCACTCTGCTTACACAGGGGGTCATGACATCATGAGGCAGTATGTCAAACTTGAGTTGTTGTTCTTAGACCAATTAGATAAGTAGAATTGTGTGTGTTGGCCTTGCTTACCTCAAAAAAATGTTTATTTTTTTTACTCTTGATTACATAACCCTTACTACTGTACACAGATTACATAACCCTTACTACTGTACACATCACGTGTCCTGTGTTTTTCAGATGTATCCATCAGTGGTAAAAAAATCTCTACCATCATAGGGGAGTTGATTTGGGAGGACCTTTCCCAGTGCATCATCCACGAATGTCTGCTGTACTCCATCCCCACCAACAGCAGCCAGTTGGAGAAATACAACACTGTATGACATAGTTTGTATGGTAGAAAGTAAAATTAAATATGCAGGACATAACATGTTTTCTTCTGTAGGCGATTCTCACATAACTCTTTAAAACAAAATAATGGGTCTGATGTGTGTCACTGAGGTTTAAAATGTTATTTAATTCATTTGTGGTCAAGGTCATCAAGGAAACAGAGGAGTTTGAGAAGTCACTGAAGGAAATGGAGTTTCTACAGAGTGATTCTACGGATCTGCTCAAATACGCCAGAGATGTCAACTGCCACTTTATCACCAAAAAATGCAAGGATGTCATTGTAGCTGCTCGCAAACTTATGACTTCAAAGATGCACAACACTGTGAAAGTATGTGTGCGCTGGGGCTTAGTGTCTTCATCATGAACAAGTCTTCCATAGCGGTGCTGTTCATAATACAAGTACAATAGAGTCCTTGCTTCTTCAAACACAATGTATGTGTTTGTTATTGCAGCATTAACTCAAGTCTTTCTGTGTTTTTATGCTGTTATGCTAAATAATTGTGTGATCTAATCCAGTGATCCCCAACCTTTTTGGCGTCACATATTGGTTTAATGTCAGACAATATTTTTATGGACCGGTCTTTAAGTTGGCGGATAAATGATACAAGCATAGAAACTGGTATTGTGTAGCTTTCTTTGAAGTCGTAGGTTCTTCTGTCTCCTCACTGGCTGTTTTACCCTGCACAAAGTAACTTTCTAAAGATTTTTTTTTTTTACTGGCCGGACCGGCCCCTTTAAGAATATAGCCATGTGACTGAGGCAAGCATCTTGATCAGCATCTAGAGAGACTCATAGAGAGATGTGAAGGAAAGAATAGGGGTATTTTCCCAAACAAAAACATTGTTCAGAAATAATGCAAGTTATGTTTTCTTTCTGTCCGTATCAATTGACCCGTGGACCAGTATTTGGCCGAAGCCCAGAGGTTGGGGACCACTGATCTAACCTATCTGACTGTAGCTGATGTGTCTGTCTGGTTTAAACAGTTCATTCTATTCATCCCTGCTTTAGATCACACCAGACTACAAGTTGCATCTTCCAAAGCTTGACTCTCCAGCTTCAGAGGGGAAGGTGAAGCACGAAACTACAAAGGAGGAAGTCACGATGGAGAACACAAAGCAGCTGTCGGCATGGAGTTTGTGTCTGCCAGCGTGTCGCATCAGTGAGTCGGTGCAGCAGCTGATGGATCTTGCTCTCAGCACTCTGTCTGAAGCCGTTGGAAGTTCCACGTATTGGTATGTTGTCTGTGGAGCTCATGTGGTGATGCTTGTCTGGTATGTTACACTATTCAGCATCTCAGTAGGATTTTCTTTGTGTGTTCTTCTTCACAGTGCATTGCAACTCTTCTTCACTGTGAGAAACATCTTCCAGTTGTTCTATGATGTTGTGCCAACATACCACAAGTATGGATGTTTTTTACCAGAAAACAGCAGGTCAAACAGCACCTTTCAGGCAATGTGTAAATAACGGTTTTATTATTCCTCTTACTCCAATCAGGGAGAACCTGCTGAAATTCCCTCACCTGGCTGCCATCCAGCACAACAATTGCATGTACCTGGCCCACCACCTATTAACCCTGGGCCACCATTTCAAAGCACACCTACCACAACCCCAGAATGAAGGCATTGCAACATTTGTTGACATGGTTCCCGGATTCAGGAAACTTGGTAAACTAGCATTTAAAGGGACAGTAAAGTTAATTTTAAGTGACGTATATGTTATTCATTATTATGAAAAATAGAAGAAAAAATACATTTTATGTGTAGCATCATCCCTTTGCCGAAGCTGCTGCAGCGCAGATTTTAAGCTTTTCTGACCATTCAGTGGTCACGTGGGCATCATACGTCACTGGCGCCCATCATAGTTTGGCAGCCATGAGAAACAATGCAATCCACGTCGCGATTTACTCCAAAAATATCTTGGTGAACACGGTGAACGGTTGTGTCAACAGAAGATCAAGAAAACACAAAGACAAGGACCTATTGTTCTTTAGAATACCTTCTGGGAAGCTAGGAAGGAGATGGGAGAGCACAGATAAACTGGGTCAATATGATCAAGGATCGAGGATCTGCCATGAGCACTTTACCTCGGAGGATTTCCAAAGAGATTTGAAGGTAAGAACATTTTCAGACAACCCATAGTATTCTGAATTCCCAAGGTTAGGTTTAGTGGATAATTAATTCATGTCTGGAGCTACTGGAGGCATTGTATAAATGTTTTTATGACCAGATTATCACGCGATTATGGCACTCGTGAAAAGTAAATATCAATAGATATTTACTATTGATATTTACTGAGAAGATCTGTGACACTGCAATAAAACATACAAAAACAGCATGTCAGACCCTGATCCTTATACATTCGTTAATACAAGACATATTAATATAGAGTTGTTATTAATTCCACACAGTCAACCAGTAACGAATGGTCGCTAGCTCAATGCTAACAATATGGAAAATCCCATTGACGGGCTAGCGCGTTAGTATCGGTAGCACGATTAACTTTTCCATGCACACAGTAAACCAAAACGGGACATCATATCTACTTTGATATCTCTGTCAGAATGTGATTCACATGAAGACACCTGGCATGAGTCACTAGATGGTTTACTGTGTCATTACAGTAAACCATCTAGCGACTCATCCCAGGTTTTCCATTGATCGGTAGCCAGTCAATGGAAAATGCCATTGACCGGCTACCGATGCTAATGCGCTAGCCGGTCACTGGGATTTTCCATATAATGTTAGCATTGAGCTAGCCGCCATTCGTTACCGTTGTACTGTGTGGAATTAATATTCTAAGGAACAATAGGCCGTTCTCTTTGTGTTTTCTTAATGTTCTGTTGACACAACCATTTACCGCGCAGGTAACCATGATATTTTTGGAGTTAATCGCGTCATGGATTGCATTGTTTCTTATGGCTGCCAAGCTATGTTGGGCGACAGTGACGTCTGACGCCCACGTGACCACTGAATGCGGAAGCTGCTGCAGGGCAGACTTTAAGGTTTTCTGACCAAAGGGATGATGCTACACATATAAAATTTATTTTTTCTTCTATTTTTCATTCATTTTCTGCCGCTTTCTCTGCCGTAGTGGGTCACGGGTGGCTGGAGTCTATCCCAGCTAGCATAGGGTGTGAGGCGGGGAACACTCCAGGCATGACGCCAGTGCACCGTGGAGCCACACACAAAGACAGACAACCATGCACACACACACACACACTCCTACGGGCAATTTGGGACCGGCCAATCAAACTGAAGTGCATGCTTTTGGAGGTCGGAGAAAGCCGAAGAACCCGGAGAGAACCCACGCAGACATGGGGAGAACATGCAAACTCCGCACAGAGCGGGACTCGAGCCCGCTCTGTTGTGAGGCGACAGCGCTACCCACTGCACCACCGTGCTGCCCTCTATTTTTCATAATGATGAATAACATACAGTATATGTCACTTAAAATTAACTTTACTGTCCCTTTAATTCCTACATAGATTTCCATGAAATGTCTAATTGAAAATCTACAACTCAAGGATTCATTTCATTGGTATTTCCTTTTGTTTGGTCAACTATCTTATGTAACTTGTGCCCGTAATGTCCACTTCCATGTCGAAATTACAGTAATCTGCAGGTTGTCTCTGAAATATGCAGAACATCCTTTTGTGATTCTCCTCTAGGTGCCCGGTGCTTCTTGGCACAAATGAACATCCAGAGAGCTGAGCTGTTGGAGAGACTTTCCACTGCTCACAACTTTGGCAACCTGGATGATGAAGACCACTACATTGCAGCCAGCAAAGCTGTGAGACAGGTGAGAGAAAATGCTTTTCACTTGTCATCTGGTCATTTATTTAGCTGCTTTGCCTTCAATCATTCAGTTCTTTTTCATCTCCATGGTGACGCTGTTGACTTGATTACAGGTCATCCATCAGTTGAAGCAGCTGGGCACGGTGTGGCAGGACGTCCTACCAGTCAGCATCTATTGTAAAGCGATGGGAAACCTCCTTAACACTGCCATCACAGAAATCATTGCCAAAATTATGGCGCTCGAGGTTTGTCTGTGTTTAGTTTATAAATTCTGACCTACATTAACATATATGTAGATTAAAGATATAAATGTGACTGTTTTTATTAGACTACAAAAACATGTTCTGAACATTTAATGAGAACTCCGGATTTATGAGTTACTGTAAAAATTAATTTAAAAAAAGTGAATGTTAGTGATACATGTTCTTCTTGTGTCTGCGTGGGTTCTCTCCGGGTTCTCCGGCTTCCTTCCTCCTCCAAAAAAACATGCGTTTCAGGTTAATTGGCCGGTCCCAAATTTCCCGTAGTATGTGAGTGTCAGCATGCATGGTTGTCTGTCTTTGTGTGGCTCCGTGGTGCACTGGCATCGTGCCCGGAGTTTGCCCCGCCTCACATCCTAAGACAGCTGGGATAGGCTTCAGTTTCCCGTAACCCGCTTGGTGGATAAAGCAGTTCAGAAGATGAATGTTAATGAGAGTCAGTGGCTGGTGCAAACAAATAAATTAAAATTACTAATAAGAGGAAAAAAGAAGGAGACGGAAAGAGGAAACAAATGGAAAGCCCCAAGATCTGAAAATTTTGACTTTGACAAGGGACAGGGACAATTACAGGAAAAGGTAGGGAGTTGGTTGACTTGATTATCAGAAGGAAGATGTATTTACTGTGTGCAGGAGAGCAGGTAGAAAGGCAGTAAGTTTAGTAGCTTCGGAGCAAGCTTAAAATTAATTTACTATGGTGTTGATGGCAAGAGAAATGGCGTAGGGTTCATTTTGAAAGAAGTGTTAGGGTGTCTTAGGGGTGAAAATGGTGTCAGATTGAGTGATAAGGGTGAAACTCTGGATCGAGGAAGAAGGACCATTCTGGAGTCAGAGAGGATTGTAGTTGAGGAAGATTTTAAGGAAGGGGAAGGAAATAAAGGTGATGATGGGTAAGTTTGGCATTCAGGAAAGGAACTTGGAGGGGCAGATGCTGGTAGACTTTGCTAAAAGGATGGACATGGTCATGGTGAACACCTTCCAGAAGAGGCAGGAACATTTGGTGACCTACAAGAGTGGAGGTAGACGCACGCAGGTGGATTACATTTTATAGAGACGACAGGTAGGTGAATGTAGTGAGGGAAGTGAAAGCGGAGGACCGAATCCCATAGTTGTGGGGACTCTCGACCTCGTCGTCCTCCTGCGCGTTCGTTGTTTCTTGGTTGTGGACAATTTCTGTACGAAGTTGAATAAACAGAACACCACTGTGAAATTGCAAGAAGCTTCAACGTTTATTGAAAAAACAAAATATTCCGGCCACTTTGTCTAACAGAAGATTACTTCCAGCAGAGTGCAAAGAAGTACTAAAACATACAAGCTTTTATGCACATCAGAAGGCGTGGTTGACACAGTTGCACATCAGATGTTTAATCATAGAGATATTCCATTCTGTTATAAGTTCTTCTTTTGACTGCACAAGCTGTTCGGACAGCTTTGACTGCACTCTTTATCAGCAGTTATTCCCACATATATTTGCAACAACCGTCTGCAGCGGTTCCTGTTGTCCTTGACATGAACTGCTCAGCTCCTCCCGTAACAGATAATCATCCCGTGTCCTTAAATGAACTTTTGTCAGCAGATTAATAATACAGTAAAACATCGAATACACTCAACAGAAGACATGTGGGCAAATGGTGTTAGAGAGGAGGATGCAGAAAATAGGCTGACATGGAAAAGGATGACACGCTATGGTGACCCCTAACTGGAGAAACCAAAAGGGCAAGAAGAAGCACCTCATTTGGGCACTCCACAAAGGGGCTGCCCACCACTCTACTTCCCCTTGCATGCTTACAGGCCCCCCTTTGCATGCTTACTGTGGTTGTGTGTATTACAGCGGCCTGTACACACTAATATGGATGCATGTGTCTGACTAACATAAACTAGAGTGTGCATTCTTAATTTCATGTCGGGGATTATAACAGTATATGAAAGTTTTTAAAAAAAAAAGAAGAGGCAAAGGAAAACAAATCAGGGGGTTAAATGATTCAGTAGTTTAATATTTAATTTAAATCTAAATCAGAATGGTTTACATTTCTATAGCAATTACTAAAAATGATACAAAAAGCAAGCTGTTTGATGTTTGATCTGATGTTTGCTCATAGTTTGTTATTATTCCACTGCTGACCGTGAAGGATTCTGTTTTTTACTCAACTGTTTGAAGGATATTTCTTCTGAGGATGGGGAGCACCTCCACACTCTATGCCAAACCATCATCGAGGAAGGTCCACTGGTCTTTACTCCCCTGACTGAAGACAACAAGAATTACCAGGAGGAAGCACCTCTCTACATGAAGAAGTGGTCCACCTTCAAGGAGCTGGTCATCGTGCTGCGAGCCAACCTGCAGGAGATCGTTGACAGGTAATTCATTTGGCCCTCAACTTATATCCTGACATTGTTCACTATCAAAATCAAAAAATGTGATTTATTGAACAGTAGATTTTAGAACGCACATTGGTCTGACAATTCTTGCATTTCTTTCATCCCAAGATGAATAAACACAACTGCAGAAGAACTTCACTGAGGTGTGGTGATTGGCTGATTGTTCTGTGATTCCTCTCCACAGGTGGGCTGATGGGAAAGGTCCTCTGGCGTTTGAGTTCTCCAGTTTGGAAATGAAGAATCTGATTCGAGCCTTGTTCCAGAACACAGAGAGGAGAGCTGTAGCTCTGACCAAAATCAAATAGATACTAAAACACTTTGTCCTGACAACATTCATCTGTTAATACATTTCCATGATACCTTGAATATATATGCATTTACATGAATATATGTTGAACCATTTGTCTCAGTGAAGAGGCTGTCTGATAGAGGTGGTGTTGTTGAGGGTATAAGCTGTTTGTAATCAGTCTGTACAGTATTTACCGCACTATAAGGCACACCTAAAAGCCTATAATTTTCTCATAATCCCATAGTGCGCCTTATAATCAGATGCGCATTATATATGGCTTAATATTGATATTGGTTGAAAACAAGATCGCTGAAGAAAAAAGCCGGCTGTCATGCCGCTTACGACACCAAGGGCACCCTCACAAGGTATTCTGGCCAACGCCGCCTAACAACGGTAGTCAAGGGGCGTTTCCGACGTGGCGGCTCTCACTTGACCTGCTGTCTGACGGCACAGCAGCCTGCGGAGAACACCGGTGACCAGCTACGATGACGGAGCAAAACGGAATTTTCAACAATTCTATCTATAAAGTTTGACTGACTGACTGATACCAGTATTTCCCAACCACTGTGGCGCCGGAAATAACCCACTTTAAACTTAATTGGTCTAAAAAATGCTATTGTGCTGGAATCTAGTGATGGTCCATTCTATTAGTCTGCGGAAAAACAGAGACACTGCCATAAAGGTGAATGAAAAACCCTCAAACCTGAACTTCCAGCCTCTTCTGAAATTTCAAGAGCTGAGTCACTGCTAAACAAAGGTGCCTGGTGTGCTGCAATTGATTTACAAATGTAGTTGATACCTAAAAAAACATGTTACGGGTGGGGGCACGCATTTAGGCTTGTGTATAATGTCTGCAGCAACGTGCTGTGAGATTCACGGCGGTGAGACACCGACATTAAAGTCAAGTCTATGAGTAAAACAGCGTCGTATTTGTTAGTAAATTAGCAGCCTGACATTAAAAACTGGTTAAATTGTTTAGGACACACAGTGCATCAGCAAATAGCTGCACCTCACCTCCGACTGGACTACCGATCGATGAAACAATATTTAATAAACGACGATCGTCGGAGCTTAAATATCTGCTACGAACTTCAGATAAGGAAATTATCCGCCCTGTTCGAAATGAGTAGTCCACTCGTAATGAATTTAACCAGTTTTTAATATCAGATTTTTGAATATGCGTGCTGACTTCTTTCTAATATGGCAAAGTGATCAGGTTTACTTGATGAGACTCAGAATGGCCTCATTGCCATAACGATAACCGTTCATTCATTTTCATTCGTTCATTTTCTGCGGGTCACGGGGAGCTTATCCCTATGCCATAGGCATGGGAAGCCTATGCCACCTATCTCAGGTGGCATAGGGATAGGCTACCTGAGATGGGGCGTGGCATAGGGCGTGAGGCGGGAACACTCCGGGCGCGATATCAGTGCACCGCGGAGCCACACACACAAAGACAACCATGCACACACACTCCTACCGACAATTTGGGAACCTGAAGCGCATGCTTTTGGGGGTGGGAGGAAGCCGGAAAACCCGGAGAGCGCCCACACAGCCTGTAAGCTCCGCACAGAGCGGGACTCGAACCCGGAACCGCCGTGTTGTGGCGACAGTTCACAGCTGATTAAAGGTACTCAGTCATGAATGCTCTAGCTAGAGACGGATAGCGCAAGTACAGCCACCAGTTTTTTAAATCTATTTTAATTTTTTATTAAATGCGCCTTATATGTGAAATGACTTAAAAAATATACCATTCATTAAAGGTGCGCCTTATAATCCAGTGCGCTCTAGTGCAGAAAATGCTGCATTCTATATAAATTATGTCCTCTTTAAATCAGCATCCTATAGCATCAAAGCCAACTGACGTTATGTAATTAGTGGTGTGCCATCTGTTGAGGTATTATGTCTTATCCAGGGTTAAGGCTGCTGCACATGTTCATGTTCATCAAACGTCATCTGTTCCTCCTTTCTCATCCTGTCTGGACTAATGTTACTTCAGGAGGGAGTATGCCTGGACTTAAACATTTCTAAATAATCATTTGACTCTAACAAAGCTACCTTACACCTATACTGTATGTCTTTACTAACCCACACTGAGACTGAGCTCTTCTATAATGTATTTATTGCTTGTTGATATAACTGAAAACATTAAACTTTTCAGAACCTTTTGTAAATGGTTAGTTTTTTATGAATATGTTGGTGGTCACTGATCTTAGTGGTGTGAGTTGATACCTTTCTAAAACATTCTGCATCTTACAACATCACAGGAACTTGAGGTAGATGTCATGTACAATTTTAAAAAATGTATAACATTCATTTTGATTCTTTTATAATGTACTATGGTTATTTAAATCCTAAATAAAGAAATTTGTCAGTTGACGCTGTTTAGAGGTGTTTGACAGAACCTTAGTGGATGTTTCCTTGTGCCAGCTAATTTGACACAAACAATCCTGTTGTATTTAGGGGTGTGTTTGTGTGTGTGTGTGTGTGTGTGTGTGTGTCACACACACACACACACACACACACACACAGCCATTGTCAATTGTATTCTCAGTGATGTAATGACACATTGAGTTGTTCTATGGACATAAACAGCCACCAGCTCTGCTTTGAGTTAAGGCAGAGGGAGGAGATAAGCAGCTGGACAATCAGAGCTTCTTCTGACTCCACGTTTTCTTCATCTGGACCATCTTCAGTCAGACTGCAGCTGTGTTCACCAGGGCTATGCTTCACAGGTATGTCATCATCACAGTATATCCAATTCCAATCATGTTTTCAGTAAAAGTGATATAAAATCAGAAAAATCTATTGGAACTAATGAAGCACAAGCCGTGTTTAAATTATAATACTGGTCAGGATTCATCTGAATATCTCATTTTATTCCATCTTTGAAATGTATCGTGTTATAATGACAGTGTAACCATCATATTCTGATCTGAAATTCAGAAAGTGTTACAGTTGGGGATTATTCTTTCTAGTTTAATCTGCAGATATTTTTTTCAAATAAGTTTGGTTAAAAAGTTATGTCTGTAAATATATTTGTTTTGCCTTTTCACCAGTCATACAGCCATTCAAGGTGAGGAAATGAAGTAAATCCTTTCATCAGGATGTGTTCATCAATTTTATTAAAATCTCTATCTACACAAAGGACTTCTGCTAACGTCATTTTAACCATGAACAATAGAGTATTTTAGTCACTGTGCACTGAAAAAGAAATAATTTGAATACACAAAAATTGTAGTGTTTTCTGTTTTTTTTTCTTGTTTAGTTTTTCTTTTGGTTTTATAAAACTTGATTGGCTTGTCCGCATACATTTCTACTTTAAAATTAAAATGAGTTGTAAGAACTATGCCTAATATGCATGCGTGTGATTGACACTAACAAAAACTAGAGTGTGCGTTCTTAATTTCCCTTCAGGGATTATAACAGTGTATAAAATTAAATTAAAAATTGAATTAAATTAAATCTCACAATGAGTACAGAAAAATTGTTTAGCAATGACATGTTAACTGTTGTTATTATGTGCAGATCTTTTCCTCACATGCACGGCATACAAACAGTTAATCCCTGAATCAGCTACGATAGACAGGAATTCCGATAAGACCCAGGATGAAAACTTTAATGTTGAAAATGTCTTTGCCTTGTTATAACTACAAATGTTTTATCTTTTGTGTCTGATCAGATAATTGATTATCTCTGCAACATTTTTACAAGAAACAAGTGAGTTTCCACAGTTCATCTCAAAAATTCTTTTCTAAACCTTTGACAAATGCAGTCGGTAATCTTTTCAAATCCATCGTGCTCCTTGGTCTGTCTCCGATTAATTTTGAGGCTTAGTAGTAATCCCTTCATTTGTAATAAGTGTCGCATGACGGATACTGATCAGTCCACGTCTGACTGATGAAGCCTCATGCCACACTGAAAGCAGCATTTGCTGGCACAGCATAAATGTATCCATGGGAGGCTCAAGAAGAACTCAATAAATGCACATTGCTAATTTGCAACTGAACATGTCCTGTATAAAATTCCTCAATCTTGTCTATGACATCACCACCATCTAAAAGATCAGCATTACTTCCTAGCACCTGTTGAAGAAAATCCCGGTAGTTCTTGAAAACTGATATTTTTTAATATACTTACACCAACAGAAGCCAGGTCTGAAAAACGGTCAACACCCGGAAGACCTCAGCAATGCTCTCCACTGTGACCAGCTGCAGAGAGACACGACAGAGCAGTCCACGCAGCAGCCAGGTCAGGAGTTCCATCAGACTTGCATCTCGTAGGAACTCCATCCCCCCGACAAAAACCCTTACTGCCAAACATCAAACTACACTATATATACTTATAAGGTACTGCTCTCTGTATTAAAGTCCCTCCTCACTCAAATATGTTGTACTATAATAATAATAATAAACCTTTATTGTCCCACAGTGGGGAAATTTGTGCGATTGTGGCAGCTATATTGTTACAGTTATATTTACACATCAAAATATACACTACAGACTGAAGATTACATTGTTCATCCAGAATTACAATGTTTTGTTCTTTGAGTTCTGTGAGTGGTCTGCTGGGAGGTTTGCTGGTTGTAGACTCTGACGGCCGTGGGCAGGAAGGACCTGCGATAGCGTTCCTTCACGCATTTTGGGTGAAGCAACCTATCGGTGATGACGAGAAGCCCATGGCGATTCCAACTTCCAGCCGCTGCCAACCAGACATATAGCCATTTACAGAGAAACACATATGCAATAACGGTCTGGATTTCGGTTGGTTATTTTGGGTCTAGAGACAGTGTCACTGAGGAAAAGACAGGAGACAGAGCTGGAGGTAGCAGAGATTAAGATGCTGAGGTTCTCTCTGCGAGTGACCAGGATGGATAGGATCAGGAATGAGCCCTTATGAAAGGAAAATATATGTACCAATATATTATTTGAAACGTATTGTAATATATGGTACTATATTATTTTCCCAATACATTTACAATATATTATATATTGGAAATACATGGAATAATATATTGAGGATACATATATTATGCAATATATATTAATGTAATATATTGCAATGTATTGCAAAATATACAAATGATTGCCGCTTTCCATATATTGCAATATATGAAACATAAATGTAATGAAATTAATTGGTTCCAGAAGAAATTACGAAAGTAGAAAATTACGTAAGTAGAGACTCGATTTCCATGCAAATGCCCTAATCTGTTCCAAGCCCACCAAAATCTAGACATAAATGTTTTATAAAGCATAAAAAGGCATCAAAACATGTAACAAATACATGTTACGATTAGATTATTACACAATAAATGAGAGTTGTGCATAATGTAAAAAACAGAGAATAGAGTAAAGAATGAAAATGATGGTCATTTACCTTTTAACTGCTGTCCTCATTGTTTTTTGCCCTCTTTGGTTCATGCGCTCTTGCCTAACGACGCCGAACAACAGAATGAATTCCAGTCCTCCTTTTGAACTTCTCCAACCATCCACGCGGTGCCTTAAACTTCCTTTTGTTTTAATAACGTGGTGATTCTAGATGCATTACAGCCATATTCTTTGGCGAGATCAACCAAACACATCCCTTTTTCATGCGTTTCTATTATCTCTTGCTTTGTTTGTATGGACAAAAAAAACTCTTTTCTTCGTCTTTTCTTTTCCTCTTTTCTCCGTCACTTTCTTGGGGTGCATAGCGAATACTCTAATAGTTAATATATTTACGTAAAACTATCAGAACAGGTCATGGCTCGAGAGCTGAATGACGAGGACCCTGCATAAACACAGATATAGGTCCACATAGAGGTCCCTCCTAGCCAATGGGATGCCAGGAAGATACTAGGTAATAGCCAATGGCAGAGCAGCTATGAGAATGTTGCGTTCAGGAACCTTTGGGAGCTGCGAGTATCAGCCCATACTGTACTTTTACCTTTCGTAAGTCGAAATTTCATTCGTAACTAGTGGTAATATTTTCCTGCTCAGAAATTTTGTAAGTAGAAAATTTCGTAAGTAGAGACATTCGTAAGTAGAGGTACCACTGTACTTACTTGTGAAGGTCTTCAAGGTGTGCAAAGTGAGGTTTCACCTGGGCCGTCACTCTCAGCATTAGGGTCATCAACAGCTTTGGTGGGGGGGGTCATTAACATCTTTGTTGGTGGTGGTGTTGACAAGCTTTCTCACGTCCATCAACAAAGTTGGAATTTCTGAGAAAAAAAAGTGCTACAAGATTATACAGACAGCAACCATGGAGGCAAATATGAGCCTGGAAACCACATCTCCAGTGAAGTTTATTAACCCACTGAAAGCTGCAAATCAATTGATCATTATTGAAATAAACACATCGGAACAAGATCAAGTGAAAGGACTCAGAGACCCTGATCTAAATCGGTTAAAACAATGATATCATACTCCTTACTTGCCTTTCACTACCATGTTTCGCAGTTTGGTGTTTTCCTTCTTAAGGCCTTGATCTGGCTCCGTAAGTCTCTGAGGTCAACATTTTCCTGGCTTGACAATTCTGCTGGACCGGGGCTGAGCTGAGCATCGTTTGACAGCAGCTGCTCCTCCGCCAGTCTTTGCGCAGCAACTTTGGTTTTTTTCTATAGGGCAAAGATGTTAATTATTACAATTTAATCACGAATAATCTACAGAAATACACAAACAATGACTAATGTAATATCAATCTCAAGCGATAAATTACCGGTTTTGGATTTCCAGAGCCAGAGATTTTGTCCCCAGTACTGGTATCTTCACCAAAAACCAGGCGTTTTTCTTTTCTCACACACTCTTGCTCGGTGTCATCTGAATGAAGATCCCTTTCAGCAGCTTTGAGTGGAGCTACTTTTTGTACAATCAGAATTAAAGTTATATTTTCTTAATGCCAAAAATCAACACCATAACAATGAATAAATGTTAGAATAAATAAATAAATATAATAATTGTAGGTAGACAGTGCCATAAATTGTTTCTTTTTCTTTATTTTTATATCTATAATTGATATTAGTCCTGAAAACCAGTGGTTCTCAACCATTTCAGGCTCCTACCCCCAAAATAAATCATATTAGAACTGGGTGTCGGTAGATTAGAGGCATTACATATGGTTTAGCATGGTTCTATTGTGAAAACAGCCAATCTACATGCTCACAACACCTCACAATGCAAAGCATGATGGTGAGCATGTAGATTGGCTGTTTTATCAATGTATGGCATCATGCCCGGAGTGTCCCCCGCCTCACACTCTATGCCAGCTGGGATAGGCTCCAGCTCCCCGTGACCCGCTATGGCGGATACAGCGGCTGTACATGAAAATGTATGTATGAAATTAACTATTTTTATATATAGTACAATATATATATGCATATATGGCACAATATATACCACAATTATAACATTATATGGCACTTGCATGTATTGCAGTATATTGGAGCATATAAAGATAAACTTGCATGTGAAAAATATAGTGACCTTTTATATATGATATAATATATATCCATAGACGGTACAATATATATCAATATACAGTATGGCACATGCATATATTGCACTACATTGGAGCATATAAATAAACTGTTACATGTAAAAATATAGTGCCCTTTTTGGTTTTGTTTGCAATACATTTTATTATATGTATCAATATATACGCATATATGGTCAATGCATATATTGCAATATATTGGAATATATAAATTTCATATATGGGAATATATTGACGAATGTATTGCATGAAATTTTCTTTCATAAGGGAGTACATCAGAGGGACAACACATGGTAGAGGTTTTGGAGATAAAGTCAGAGAGGCCGGACTGAGATGGTTTGGACATGACCAGAGGAGAGATAGTGAATATATTGGTAGAAGGATGCTAAGTTTTGAACTGCCAGGCAGGGGGCCCAGAGGAAGACCAAAGAGGATGTTTATGGATGTAGTGAAAGAGGACATGAAGGCAGTTGGTGTGAGAGAAGAGGATGCAGAAGACAGGTTTAGATGGAGGCAAGTGATTCGCTGTGACCCCTGATGGGAAAAGCCGAAAGGAAAAAAAGATGTTTCGTCTGTGTTGACCTCCAATGTAGTTGCATAAACACACCAGCAGTTCATTTCCTCCCACCGTTCTGTGGTCTGTTTCACTACAACTGATGGTACAATCCAGAAGAAGAAGAAGAACAATATACTGTTCATTATCCCTGTGGGGAAATTTCCACTCCAGTCCATTTTCTACACACATATACAGTATGTATATCATACAGGTCCTGAAACAGACACAAATAAGAGGCCTGTACGGCATGCAGGTAAATAGTGAGGGGTAGAGCGGCGGGCAGCTCCTCACTGGTGCAACCTATGAGCGGCTTGTGGGGGACGGTGCCTTGCTCAAGGGCACCTTGGCAGTACTTAGGAGGTGGACAGACACCCCTCCACTGTCTGTTCACACTCCACGTTTTTTCTGTCCACACAGGATTTGAAACTGCAATAATTAGTGGAATGGGCTACTGCCGCCCCCAACTACTGAGCTACTGCTGATCCAGATCGGCATTTGCTCGGTATTAGCTTTCTCTATGTTCTTCCCTATGTATGATTGATACATACATACATACTTTATTAATCCTGGAGGAAATTGCATGTATCCACTGCTCAGGCATAGATAATGAATAAATACTGGATAAAAACCAGGAGAAAAAGATACACTGATACACCACAAGACATACACTACACTAACATACACATACAGCACTAACAGGACATATACTAAACTAAAATATAAACAGTATAAAATGGAATAAAAAGTGAAAGTGAAGATAGCAGGAGGCCCACATGGTGGGTAAGGTACACCCTTCTTACATTGTAAGGCATGTCATTATCTTATGTCACAACATCACAACACCTTGGCCCCACTACACTGCAGCACAGGCTGACATCCTATCTCCTCCCTTCCATTCAACCGTGTGCTGACCTCGCTGCCTCTCCCCCCGCTCATCCTGAGAGAGTCATTGTACCCCCTGATGGCACGGGGCACGAAGAAGGACCTTAGCCTCACTTTGGAGGCGCTGTGTGACAGCAGCCTGCCGCTGAAGGTGCTCCTCTGCTGGGAGAAGGTGGTGTGCAGGGGGTGGCTGGTGTTACTCATGATAGCCCTGACTTTGGACATGGTCCTGCTCTCCAGAAGCGTCTCCACAGAGTCCAGGCTGTGCCCGACCACTGAGCCTGCTCTGCGGATGAGTCTGTTAAGACAGTCCATGTCTCTTTTCCTGGCCCCGCCACCCCAACATACAATGGCGCATGACAACACGCTGGAAATGACGGACTGATTGAACATGAGAGGGAGCTCAGGACGGATGTTGAAGGAGGCCAGCCTCCTCAGGAAGTACATCCTGCTCTGCCCCTTCTTGTACACACAGTTCATGTTGAGTGACCAGTCCAGTTTGTTGTCTAGCTGCCGTCCCAGGTACTTAGAGTTTCCTACCACCTCTACCTCACTGCCCTTGATGATCACTGGCTGTGGAGAGGGCAGTGCCTGCCGGAAATCCAGCACCATCTCCTTTGTCTTGGTGACGTTGAGCTGGAGCTGGTTCTGTTGGCACCACTGCACAAAGTCAGCCACCAGTGCCCTGTACTCACCCTCCTCACCCTCCCAGATATATGCCACAATCGCAGTGTCATCGTAGTATGTGGCATGTATCCAAGTTGTGCTTGAAGTCCGACGTGTAAACGGTGAAGAGAAGGGGGGACAGCACGGTCCTCTGTGGCGCCCCCATGCTGCTGGTCACCATAGACGACAAACCCCATACGTACTACCTAAAAGACTAGGATCTGTTTTTAGGTAGTCCATGATCCATCTCACGAGGTAGGGGTACACAGCCATAGAGGTCAGTCTATACTACAGGAGCCAGGGCTGGATGGTGTTGAAGGTGCTCGAAAAGTCAAAGAAGAGCACCCTCACAGCACAACTCCCTACGTCCAGGTAGGAGAGTACATGGTGGAAGAGGTACAAGACGGCGTCGTCCACCCCAACCTTGGCCTGATAGGCGAACTGGAGGGGGATCTGCCAGAATCCCTCTCCATCTTCTGAGCTCACCTTAGATCTGAGATGATTGCTTGATGCTTATATCAACTCTTCCTTCAGCCAAGATCCACCTCAACCCAACTGCTATTCAAAATTTTCCTTAATTTTTTATGGAAAATTTTGTTTTCCACAAAAATAATAGGAAAACAGAAAAATGTGGATCATCATTTAATAAAGTGAATTAGATACTGCTGACCTGATAGGACTAACAAAGAATAATTTGAATGTGGTCTGAGTATTACCATGTGTATTAACCAATGGAATGCAATACCAAAGGAAGATCTGAGAGAGTCAGAGTAGTTATAACAGCTCTGTAATTTGATGATAAAGCAGCAGAACATTGTCATACAACCACAAGAAGATCTCTAAAAATTGTGAAACTTTTCACATACACACACATATATAATTGTTTAAAGGTATAAATGCCTTTCTTTGCTGCAGTCTATGAATATTATGAATTGTTATGGGTTTTTTTTATTTCAGGTTGGGGTTAAAACACATTCCATGATGACTGCAGAAAGAGCTTCTTTCATTCAAAACTATAACGTTGCTAAGTGCTCATCCCCGACACCATCTCAGGAGGCTTCCATCTCCCTGACCCATAGTCCCTGCTTCCAGTCTTCTCAAGCTCCAGGTTGGGCTCGGCAAGAAACCCACCAAAACCACACTGTTCAAGCAGCTCCCGTAGAACCAGTAGAAGAGACCCAGAAACTGCAGCATTTACATCGCAGCAGACGTCTCAAGCGTTTCAGCTCCAGGTGGCAATCGAGAGGTTCCACAAGCAGCAGCAACATTCCCTCTGCTCTGGAGAAGATGCATGTCGCCAAGAGTCACAAGAAACACTGCAAACTGTTAGGTGATGAGGAGTCATTGCATATCATTGCTAGCAATCAGCGTCAGCGTTATGTCACCAAGGATGGCAAATGCAGGGTCAATTTAGGTCCTATTGCAGACAAGAGTCGCTTTCTCTCAGATATTTTCACCACATTAGTGGACCTCAAGTATCGCTGGTTCCTTCTTGTCTTCACTATGTGCTACATTCTCACATGGGTGACCTTTGGTGGAATATACTTCTTTGGTGCTTGGCTGCGTGATGACATTACACATGTTCATGACCCACTATGGAAGGCATGCTTTGAAAATGTAGACGGTTTTCTTTCAGCCCTACTGCTGTCAATAGAGAGCCAAAGAACTATTGGGTACGGCTCCAGGATGGTGACAGCTAACTGCCCTGAGGGAACAGTGCTCCTAATTGTCCAGTCTATCCTTGGCTCCATTATTGATGCTCTGATGGTGGGTTGCATGTTTGTTAAAATCTCCCGGCCACAGCAGAGAGCCCAGACGCTGATCTTCAGCAAGCACTGTGTCATATGTGAGCGTGATGAGAAGCTGTGCATGCTCTTTCGCATTGGTGATCTTAGAGTGAGCCACATGGTGGACGCCAAGGTTCGGGCCAAACTAATCAAGTCCAGGCAGACCAAGGAGGGTGAATTCATTCCACTGGAGCAGTCAGAAATCAATCTGGGCTATGACACTGGGGGGGACCGGCTGCTCCTGGTGGAACCCCAGATCATTACCCATGTCATCAATGAAAACAGCCCATTCTGGGAGTTGGGGTCTGAGCGTTTGAAGAGGGAAACCTTCGAGATCATTGTCATTCTGGAGGGCATCGTAGAAGCATCAGGTTTGTGGAAGTAGTTTTACATTTTGTGTTGCTCTCCAACAATGTTGTTATCCATACTGAAAGACTTTTCTCGAAGTAAATTGCATCCGGAGATTCTTTTTGATTTTAGTAGTTGGCGCAATTATTAAAGGGTGTGGTTTGATGCCCATGTTATGCTGCTTTATCATCAAAATATAGAGCTGTTATATCTACTCTGACTCTCTCAGATCTTCCTTTGGTATTCCATTATCACATAACACCCTCTTTTTTTATTTACGTGTATTTGTTTGTCCATGACTTCTCAAAACTAATGATAACTGTAAATTCTGGAATTCTTTACTGAAATTCTTACTTACATGAGTATCTCAAACACTGGCAGTAGTCTGACCGTAGAAAGAGATGTCAGTTATATTAATGCAAAGAGTTTATTCAGTTATACACTTCTGAATGATAAATGGTGCAGTTACAGTTTAACCTTGCTGCATGTAAGTTAACTTGAGGAATGGAGGTGTGAAATGTATTTATCACACTAGTTTCTGCATAGATAGAAAGTGTCTCTGATGCATTAAAGTTGGAGTATAACTTCTCATATCTGTTTTTTGTTGTGCTGCAGGTATGACATGCCAAGCAAGGACGTCCTACACAGAGGATGAGGTCCTCTGGGGTCACCGATTTGAATCATGCATTTCCCTGGAGAAAGGGGGATTTCGTGTGGATCACAGTGCATTTGACAAAGTATTTGAAGTTGAAATGGCCCCACTCAGTGCAAAAGACAGGAGCACGGCGAAGGGAGAAAAAGATGTGTTTTAGAAGTGTTTGCTAAAAATAATTATAACAATAATATTATTGTAATACACAGGATTTTTAACATTAAAAATGTAAAGTTTAATTAGCCATTTAGATTGACCTGGATATTTCCACAAAATTTAAAGCAGGTATCTTTAAAATATCTTTGAATCTCAGAGTAGAATAAAGTTCTACAGTTATGGTAGACATAATGAGATTTTTTAATGTCATTTAATCTGCTACAGTATGGTATGTTTAATGTTCTATTTGTATTATTTTTCAGAAATAAAAATGTTATTGATCTACTGGACCACATTGCCTTAGGTCATTGAAAAATACAGTGTATTTAAAAAGTGAAACATAAAAGTCAACTTATAAAAGTCTAAGTTTATTTACTTTTTGGGGGGTGGGGGGTTGTGGGGTCGCAGTAGCTGAGTCAACATGGTCTTGGGCAGGGGACCTGAGGGTGATCGGTTTGAGACCGGCGTGGGCCGTAAAAATATGAACTGGCAGCTCACCTCCAGTTCACCTCCTGAGCATTGCCAAGGTGGCCTTAAGCAAGGCACCGCCCCCCCCTTTAAAGTTGCTGATTGGGTGGACCATGATGCTGCTCTACCTCTCACTATACTTGCATACTTACAGGCCCCTGGGTGTGTCCTGGGCCTGTACACACACACACACACACACACACACACACACACACACACACACACACACACACACACACACACACACACACACACACACACATACACACACAAATACTGTATATATAATGAAAGATATATTGTATTTTGTCTTTTCAAACTCCAGAAGGATTTACTCCAAAAAAAAATAAAATAAATAAAACTAGCATACACAACATGATATTATATTCTATTGTTCCACAGGAACCTTCTGTCATAATAGCAGGCCCAGGCTTGTACATATATTCATCATGGGCACAATAGGTCTGCAGTTTTTCAGTAGTTTTGTTGTTATATATTTCAAGAATGGATGAGTAAAAGAGATGTAAACACGGAAGGTAGTCACTATGATAACTTGACCTGCAGCTGTCAGACAAATACAATACAAAACGTAAAGTACAAAACGTAATACAAAAGCACAATGACTGAAGTATAAAAGGAAACTCTCAAAGATTTCGTAAGACCGACAGATTGACTTCTGCTCAATTTTCCCAATAGGTGGCGCTGATCATCGAAACGTAAATGTTTTAAAATGCGAAGAATAAGAAATCGACCCAGAAGAGCAGCATGATGGGATATGAGAGTCCTCCCGGCGGCGCGTTGCCGCCATGTCACCTAGAGGGAAATGTTTAGCGATTTTCTCTTTCTTAGGCATTGTTAGTTGCGCTTTTTACTATATGCCCATCATTATTTTCACGACTTTAATTCTTGCTGTGTGTTTAGTTGTGTGTTTTTACCACAGAGGAGAATCGCTTCCCGCCAGGTTGGGCCTGATTCCGCGGGCCGGGCTAAACGTACTAGGGTTACTCAAGCCCTGGTTGTGGGGTTGGGGGGGAACCGGCGTGTCCCTCACCGCACAGGGTATTAAGGATCAGAGAGTAGCTCAAAGATCAAAGACTAGCAGGAACAAAGTCGAATTCCGTGAATCAGAAGGACAATTTCGAGAACGGTTTGGTGACACTGGGATTTATCGGAGGGAAGCCTTGGAAAGTGACTCCTTTCTCTTCAGTCCACGGGAGTTCCTCATGTGGAGTTACATGGGGAAAGCCGAGAGTCCAACACCTGACCCCGTGAGGCCGAGGGCAGGGAGAAATCCCCGAGAACAACTGCGAGAAAAACTATCCAGACCCAACCATGCTGTCTATACCCCTAACAGGAGGTTGTCATTTGCTGGGTAAGTTGACAATCAATTCATGATCGCTTTAACGTTACAAACCTTAGCGCTCAGTCCGCTTGGAGGCGATAGAGGTGGACGTTCAATCTTGGCGGGTTTCAGTGAGCGACTTTCAGCCTTGGACTGTTCATGGCTGTAAGGTACTCAACATGCACATCTGATCACTTCAGAAATTCGCGATGGAAATATAGTAGACCATGTTTCTCGGTAATTGGTGGAAGTTTGTTTTGGTTAGGGAAGGCTGTCCCTCACAGAACCAAACTTTATACATTTATATCATAGACTAGTGGGAACCCGTGGAAATTCCAGGATAAAACAATAGTATCAGACTTCGTACCAAACACATGTAAACAAATGGATTGGTATTATAAACCTAGCGCACCCAACGTAGTCAAAAATCAACGTGGTGACGTAACGACTTGTGTGGCAAATCATGGATTGGATTGCGCTGGGCGGTCATTGCAAAGCCGTAGAGGAATGTTAGCAGGCTGTGAGAGAAGAGGATGCAGAAGACAGGGTTAGATGGAGGCAACCGATTCGCTGTGGCGACCCCTGAAGGGAAAAGCCGAAAGGAAAAGAAGAAGGTGAATGTTAGCACGCTAAGTGGGGAAAGAAAGCTAACTAGTCGTGAGACTGGGAAAGGAGCTAACGTTACAGGAAACGACACCTGTCAAAAGAGCAAGTGGAAAAGAAATTTTAGAGAAGTTATAATTCTGTTAGCTGACTACATGAACAGAACTGTATGTAGTTAGTTAAAGACTATTTTTGTCAGATGCCCGAGGAGCATTTTGGATACTACATCGATTGTCCCATTCCACATGGAAACCATAGCTGGACAGACTGTTCGTGCTAGCCAGCTAGTTTCACTCAGAAACCGTTGCCGTTTTTTGTGTCTTTCCAGCTGTTTGGACTTTCTGCTCAAAAACATGAAAATTGTTGGAACAGTTATGACACTCTAAAACTATGTTAACTGGGAAGTCCATGTATAGTTAGTGATGGGCAGATGAAGCCCCGTGAAGCATTGAAGCTTTTCATCCCAGTCGGTTCACTGCAGTTCAAAGCTTCATGAGGCTTCATTTGCTCAGTGTGTAAGTTCTCAGTTATCCAGGTCATGGTTATGCAAGGCCATTTAAATCAGTCCACTGGACTTAAAGAAAGTCCAGTGGATTGTGTGTGTGGCATTGTGCAGAAAGCCTGTGAATAAAACTGTCAGCAAAATAGGGAAGTGTGCAAAACATGTATATTTTAGTGATGGCAGTACAGTGTGTGTGTGTGTGTGTGTGTGTGTGTGTGTGTGTGTGTGTGTGTGTGTGTGTGTGTGTGTGTGTAAAATCAAATCTATTAATAATTCCCATAGGAAATTACTTTTATCTCCAAATGCTTGCATACGTATACAGTATACACACACTGTATACATGTGCAAGCGTACATCATGTCCAAATTATCATTTTCCACACTGGCAGTATTGAAAATGATCATTTTGATATGATGAAAATGAAAATACAGTAAACATGTACAGGTATGGACAATGATTGTGCTTTTATAACGTTGAGGTATAGCCAGTGATTATGCTTGGGTCCTATAATTGTTTTTTTTTTTTTTTTTTAATTGTCCACTGTGGCAGGTCTTACTTGATTTTTATTTTTTTGACAACGTTTCCCCTGCTTTAGAAAACACCTGCCTTATATTGCTGTCAAAACTCTCGGCACAAACCGAACCACTACCTGAATCAGGCCATGTACACACGTAACCCCATAAGTGCATTGATCAACACTTTTACAAGCAAAACAACTCCGAGAATCGGACTGGGACGTGTGGAAATTCACGGCGTTCCTCCTGGAGAATGACCTCCATCACAGTTCTCCCATCAGCAGGAAACACATCCCGGTCGGACACAGAACTGGCATCAGCGGGGAACATGAATGAATGAATATATAAACTTAATAACTCATAAAGTAGGAAACAGACAAACAAATATTCAACTGTCAAGCATGTTTATCAGTGCATCTTTGATGTGGAGCTGTTATACGTCAGAAAATAGCCAGTTTTAACTCTGTCCATTCTGTGTATACATGTAGACACGAGTCACACACACTAACGTCACAGCGGTTTTCGTCGCAGGGAGACGCCCCCCAGATAAAAAAAAGTTTCGGTTACAGCGTCCTCACGACAACACATACCCGGTGTTTTCAAAAAACTTCACTTTGGCCGGCGTTTTCGTCCCGGATATCTGCGTTGTCATCTGGACGAAAGGCGTAACCGCAATAAAAGGCCTCGCTACCCGATGCTTTACACCATATTGTTCACGTGATTCCTTCTGGCTGATGCTCCGGGTTTGGTTGGGTGTGTGACAGCACAGACTTTTCAAGTGAGCTTATTCAAATATATAGGGGGGAAGATGTAACCCGAGTACAGTTTCAATCCCTAGGCAACACTGGAATGCCTGGTGGAAAAGAGGACCAGAGTGAAGGAACTTAATTTTAATTTTGCTTTCAGTCTGAGTAAAATGTGAATGTGTTATGGGTACATTTTTATTATTATTATTATTTTTACTTTTTATTCTATTTTATACTGTTTATACTTTAGTATATGTCTTGTTAGTGCTGTATGTGTTTGTTAGTGTAGTGTATGTCTTGTGGTGTGTCCTGTCCTGTGGTGTCTGTGTTTCTTTTTTTACTGGTGTTTATCCAGTATTTATTCGTTATGTATGCCTGAGCAATGGATACGTGCAATTTCCTCCGGGACTAATAAAGGATATATCTATGTATCTATTTTTACTGGTTATCCATTGTTGAATGCAGGAAGCACATTTTTACACTCCTGTTCATATATTTTTTGTCCACACAGGGAGCCACCAGGAACCCCGGGCAGATTTACCATCACCCCCCAGCGTCACTACCCCCTGCAGCGGTCAGGTGTTTCACCAGTGGGAGTGTTACCTCCTGTTGGGTGGGATGGCTTCAGGAAGAAGAACATCCTAAGCCCTCGTAACGTCCCAGCGGCCCTCAGCCCAGTTACTGTGAAGATTGCAAGGCCCGACCACCACAGCTGCCAGAGGTCTGAACTGTCTCAAAAACATTTTACGATTACAGTATTCATTTGCCCAATACTGTATCTCAAAACAAATCATACACCACACATACGTGCTGGTTTCAGTATTGATTTAGCTTGGTTGTCGATATACAGTACCTGAGATTGAAGTAAAATGATTGGTCTGTTTGGTCTTCAGACCACTGATCTGACAACAAGGACTTGTTATCTGACTTTTTAATCATCAGTGAATCACAGTGATGACTGTATAAAATCACAATTCAACAATGAGATTACATAATCATATTCCAATATTCGACAGCAAATTGACACGTTTACTTAAAATCATTCTGATTCTGTTATTGAAATAACCTCTACAGTCATAATTGCTACATTCTTTACTGTGAGTATTTAATCAACAAACTCAGACATTAAAAGTCTTCAACCAGCTTATACATTGATGCATTTAATGCATCTATCGGATGACAATATTTGTTCACCCTCAAACAGGGTCCTGTTACTTCCCGGCAGCATCTGTATGCAAGGTTAGGTTGCATCTGTATGCAACCTAAAATATTTTCGTCCTGCACTGGAGTTGTTAGAATTTTAATCAAGAAAGGGAAAATAAATTGGAGCATCTCTACAACCTGTCATACTTTGTCACAGTGACAGTGCCTTAATTAAAGATAATGTTGAAGATCACAGTGAATGCAGAAACAGAGTTTATTTTACCTCAAGAAAGTACTGCATCACTGGGATGCACTTCAAGAAAAATATTGTGGAACATGACATTTATCTTCCCAAAAGTGAAACAGAATATACGGTAGAAGCGCACGCAAGGATTGAGTTTTGCCAATAGTACAATATAAAAACTAAGCAAACTGTTAATTTTAATGTTTTTATTAATAACATCATAACTGTTAAAGTAAAAAAAAAAAAGAATAAAATTATGAGTTTTATCAAAATGTTAAAGCCTCATAGTCATTAAAAAAACTTTTAGACATAAAGATCTACGTCATAGGTTTTTTTTTTCACTTTTGCTTTTTACTCAAAAGTTTTCTCTGCCTTTAATTCATATACAGTATTCTGCTATTCCACTGCACCACATAAATTTCAGTAATGTGTCACTAATTTCTGTCTCTTTTTCTTCATTAACGTTTGATTGTTTTTTATGCAAGAAAGCACTCATTTTGTCACTTGCTTTTTCTCCAACTTTGCATCTTTTTAGGAGGCATGTTGATAATTACCGTATTTTTTGGACTATAAGTCGCTCCGGATTATAAATCGCACCAGCCAAAAAAATGCATAATTAAGAAGGAAAAAACATATAAGTCGCATTTTGGGGTGAAATTTATTTGATAAAATCCAACACCAAAAACATACATGTCATCTTGAAAGGCAATTTAAAATAAAAATAAAATGGAGAACAACAGGCTGAATAAATGTACGGTATACTAACGTTACATGACTGACATGCCTGGTAATGTCAGTAACGACATGGTATTTTACTGAAAAGTGCTGTAAAACTGAAATAAACATACAAAAACAACATGTCAGACTTTGATTCCCATACATTCACAAACACAAAACGTAGTAATACAAACTAGTTATTATAAACTCCACACAGTCTAACAGTAGCAAACAGCGATTAACTCAATGCTAATATAGCATGAAAAATCCCATTAACGGGCTAGAGCATTAGTGCCGATAGCACGACCAACTATGACATACACACAGCAAACGAACTGCGACACCACGACCAGCAAATTCACTCCAAAAATAAATGCATGTACTCACAGACTTATGAGCTTTTCAGGCACGGCAGAAAAACGAGACGGTGAGTGGAAACAACTGTCATTACTTGCTGAACTACAACGTAACGCTACTGGAAGCCTGCGGTGACAAACTGCGCAACAGCTCAAAACGATCCTCCGAAACTGTTAGAGGGTCAGAACATACCGGCAATGTTGAAATTATCAACAGCGCCCTCTTGCGGTTTAGTGTGAAAATAACATGTGAAATGATACAATAATGTGTTAATAATTTCACACATAAGTCGCACCAGAGTATAAGTCGCACCCCCGGCCAAACTATGAAAAAAAAACTGCGACTTATAGTCCGAAAAATATGGTAATCAATCAACCTTTATTTCATCCCGCTTCAGAGTGGTGATGTATTGTAATTGCCACTCTTTGTGTGTTCGTCTGCCTGTCCGTCCATCTGTTAGTCCACCAAATATCATCACAACCGTTGCAGATAGATAGATGAAAGAAAAAGCACATTACTCAGGCGGCAAAGGGGATGAAAATGAGATGACTTTGACCTTGAGAAAAGTAGGTTATGGTCAAATTTCAGCTTTTGTACACTCAGATAAGAGAGAAAGATGAGGGACAAGGCCAGTGTGAGTAAGACCATAGATCAAAGCTAGTGCTTCGATCAATGAAAGTAGGTCAGGTTAAAATTTTGAATTCAAGGTTGTCACGGGATGTTGCAGTCTCTGACTGCCTTGGTTCTAGTTTGTATAGCGCTTAGTCACATCTCCAGACATTGCAAAGCGTTTTAACAGACAGAGAAACCCAACAGCTCTCTCCAAGCATAAGCGACAGCTTATGCTTGCTCTGGAAGGTCTCACTGGTTGCGCGTAAAACGGGCAGACGTCGTGTTGCCGTGTGGTTGATTATGATAAGGCAGAATCACGCAGGTGACACTCGTGATGTGTGAGTTTCTCGCACAAGATCAAAACATAATGGCGATTTCCGGGTTCAAATTGAAGTGGAGAAATGGAAAAATTGTGAATATTTTTGTTGAATGGAAGTCAGTCGCTGTCTGACGTTTGTGCGTTCCTGTCAAAAAGTGTGCAGCAAGGACGCAAGCAAACGAGAACGCTGTTGTATCTTGTATCTTGAAATGTATCTTATTCACTGAGTCATCCTCGGACTGTCAGCAAACTTCAGTGATTTCTGATGCCAAACATAGTTTAGTTTGTCTGTAATGTTAAAAGGTGTTTGCTTGTTAAATGAGTGCTTAGAAATATTTCTCATTGTTTGTTCCTCTAATTTGCTCTTACCATTGAGAAAAGAGAATGACTTAATTATTGCCTGTCTGGATTTCAGTTTGGACCTGAGTTGTGTGGGGCTCCCCAGGGCCCCTGCAGATCCCTGTTCCAGAGAAAGTGTCCTCAAGGTGTTGAAGGAAAGCCGCAAGAGAGAAGTGGAGGAAGAGGACAGAAGCTTCACAACTGAGCAGAGATGCAAAAGAAGGTATCCTGGTGAACGAGGAACTATGTGCCAGCCAGCTTCCTGTATTACTTTCTAATGTTATTAACAACATTAGCCTTTTTTGAATTTTTTCGCTTTGTTTTTTGCAAAACCTTTTCAGATGTTGAATGAAGTTTTAAGTATATTGAAAATGTGGAGCTCAGATGCAGTTTTCAGCAGTATTGAAATCTGTGCTTTATTGTCACAGAATCATCACACAGAACCAACAAAATAGACCTCAGTAATAGCTGGAGGTTAAATCAAGAGTGATTCATCGAACATGCTTAGATGCGAAACAGTGTATTTGGTATTTTTATGTTGAACAGTTTCCAGATGGCTTTCCTTACAGCACCACTGTAAATTGAGTGCTGTTAGGATGTTGTAGAAAGTCAAGCATTCATGCACACAGAGAAAGTGATGTATGTTCTTATTGCCTTATAACATCATTAATAAATGGATTATCACCTTATACTTTTCTGACATACCATTTACATACATGGATAAATAACGATGTAGCAAAATATATGCTTGCATATTAACCTCGTAATGTTCTTAATACTTGTGTATTTAACTAAATCTTGAGAGTCTTAATGGTAGGACATCTACATCTGACAGAGTTGGATGAAGCCAGTTATCATCCATATCTTATAGCTGACAGGTTTCTCAGCTTTTCTGTCTTGAACTTTAACACAGGACGACTTGGTTCATGCTTCTAGTCAACCATGTTATGCGTGTTTCTAATCCATGTTCATTTCCCAAGGCGTAATGACAGTGATGGAAGTGCACATTCTGCTTTTGGGCCGCTTTTACTCAATGGAGCACCATCACAGCTTGTTCCGAAGTGAGTCAAACCTTTATGAAGAGACTAACTGCCTCATCTTGACTTTGTGTTTTACTTGCAGTGAAGGGTTTCTTTCAAGGAAGTTGTAAATAAGGGAGTAAGCTTTCACTGTGGTTCTTCTCAAATGTATAATTCTGATGTGTTGATTATATGGTGTGTCCAGCAACATAGAGCTGTAGCATCCCAGCTGAACCCCTGTTCTCCATTTGATGCTTTGAAACGTACTGCAGTGTGTGAGGTATATGGCGGCTCTATAACAGTTGAGCGAATTACATCTTTGTACAGGCCAGGAAGCCTGAAAAGAGGGATGACCTCGCTGATGGAGGAGTCGACCATGAAGCGGTCCCGTACTTCCTCTATCAGTTCTGGCAGCGGTGTGCATTCCCCAAGAGGAACATCAGGGACAGCGAGAAATCCAATCCACAGCTCCTACAGCTCTTCGCGAGGCCTTATCCAGGTAACATCTGCCTGTTGAGTTATGGCGCACATGGCTCAGCTGAAAGAAAGTGTGGTTGTTAAGTCTTTGTATTCATGTTTACCTTCACAGTGGAAGAAACCGTCTGCACCCAGTTCCCCTCTGTCCAGCCCCGGATCTTCTCGCTGTCAGACTCCGGAGGGAGCCTCTAAGAGATCCAGGTGTGTGTTCACTGATTTCCTGCTAATCATTTATGTTATGATCTAATTCATTACCAATTCTTGACTTGTTTCATTCCCAGAGAGGATGATGGACAATCTCCCAGCTCAGCCTCCTCAGTTAAGTCAGACCAGGTAGCTTCTAATAAGGCACCTGTTAACGGTGAGTCTCATTTGTGTCCAGTTGCTTTCTTGTGTTGTTCAGTTGATTTTTAGCTGACAATAGAAGACTAGGATTATGTAGTGACACAGATGAATAAACAGCTTCTCAGCTGGCTGATACTTGATTCACTCAGCAGGGTCATTGTTGTTGGAGATGCTGGTCATTACATCTTTCACTGCAACTGTATTTCAATGGAGATACTGTCGTACAAAAGAAGTAGGAAGTAGACACTGATTGTGTTTCATCGTTCTTTTATTTAATGTTGCAGCCAAACTGACTCCAGTGTCTGAAGTTCCTGTCACAGCCTCGACAAACTCTACCGGGACTGGTGGCAAAAGAAAACGAAAAATCCAATTGGTGTCCAGCCAGCGAGACGATCAGATCTCACTCGTACGGAATGCTGCATTCTTCCCAGAAGTTGTGGCTGATGCAGCTGATTGCTCTAAATTAATATTGGTGCCTGTTGTTTTGCAGCCTCCGCCTCCAGAGCTGGGGTACACCATCACTGTGAAGGACCTAGATGAAGAGAAAAGAGCAGCTATCAGTAAGATCCAGAAGATTCTGGAGACTCCTGGTGAGTATGAGAAACCCCAGAAGTAAACCATTTAAAACTAATTTAAGTTCTACACTCTTTGATTCATGCCATACTGTTACCCTCCAGTCACACATACACACATGAAACATGCAGTCCCCCAATGCTGAGCACATGTTTGCTTGTAGTCCTTTGTCTCATGCATTCCACCCACCTTTGCTTTTTGGCATCTAAGAAAGCATTTCCAATCTAACATTTACTGGATGCAGCTGTGGTTTAGAGGGGGTCAGATCATCCTCCACTTTTCGAAAGGTTGCTTGTTCGAGCTTATGTATCCCCCTGGTCTACATGCCAGTGCATCCTTGAGCAAGACACTTAACCCTAACTTGCTCCCTGGGTGCTAGAAGAGATGCCTGCTGCTCCTTGGACATTTTATGTGACAATAAGGCTGTAAATAATCTACTGTCGTCACCCACCTTAACTCCAGTCTTAAAGGGGTCCTATTATGAAAATCACAGTTTTTCAGGTATCTATATATACATAGTGGTCCTCCCTAACCCGACCAGCTCCTAGAATCTGTTAAAAAAACGTTTCCTGCATCAATAGATATTTGGAGTTTTAGGAATTCATGGCACGGACCAAATCAAAATACTCGGATTTTGCTAGAATGGTATTTGTTACGTCACAAATCTACTCTGTGATTGGACAGAGTGATAACGATATTGATTGGTTGACATACCCAAGGGCGTGGCCATCCCCGAGGGGGGAGTCGTTAAGGCTATGGTAGCATTGTGTGGTAATATCCTAGCTCAGAGCTACACACTGAAAGTTCTTCACAAACAGTTGAATCCAGTTAGCATTTGGCTAACTAGGTCCACTTCAGTCGTGTGTGTGTATGTGTGTGTGCGTGTGTGTGTGGTTCATGATAAGGTTACGTAGCGGTGTGTGGTAACGACCTGGCTCAGAGCTACACATTGAAAGTTCCTTGCAAACTGAATTCAGCTAGCATTTGGCTAACTAGTTAGCGCTGCTTCAGTCAGGTGTGTATTTGTGTGTGTGTGTGTGTGTCCACCCGAGGCTATCCCCAGCATCACAGTGAACACGTAACCAGTTGCACATTGATTACTAATACAGAACAATTGTCTGTTTTTTGGTGAATGAAAGCAGCTTTAGCTCTTCTAAGTGATCGGAGAGCTGTGTGTATCCAACACACACACACACACACACACACACAAGAATACAAGAGGTCTTACCGGTAAAATCCCATGTTTCATTAGTTTGCGTTAACTTAGCTCCCGTGTTAGCCACGATCTGTCATTGTCCATGACAATTTTCGGAAAAACCAGCTTTAACAATCACAATACATCACCGCTTTGAAGCGGGATGTAATTATCTCACCGGCTGGTCTGATCATGTTTACACAATGAGCCATGGGTCTTTGTTCAGCAAAGACTGGCAAAGACTTTTCTCAGACCTGCTGACCTTAACATTGACTTGTCCTCCTCTAGCTCCAGAGCCAGCAAAGCCTGTCTCTCCTCCAGCCATTGCTTCCACCCAATGTCCCTTGTCGATCAGCTCTACCACCACCACCACCACCACCAGCCTGAGGAGCCTTCTGGCAGCTCCTCTGACCATAAGCTCAACTTCAACCATCCCCACCACCAGCCTGAGCAGCCTTCTGGCAGCTCCTCTGACCACGAGCTCCACTTCAAACATCCCAGTAATTAACCTGGACCCAGGCCCAGTCAGCAGTGCCAGTACAGTCCAAAAAGCCTCCAACCCACTACTGGATGCACTGAAAATGCAGAGCAGTATTTCTGCTAGCTTCAGATCCACTGCAAACACAACTGCAGGTATGACCACATAACTGATGGCGATTCCAGACAGTTCAGAAGTCATCTTGCCAGGATTAAAAAAAACAAACAGCAATGTTAATGGTATTTTTGTATTTTTAATGTGTAACTTAGGAAAAGAGAAACTACAGAGACATGGAACTTCTATTTTTTTATTGTTGACACTTTGATTTGAAAATGTTAAGACTAGGGAATGTGTCATGACATCTGATGACTTTCCACTTTCTTCTCTGACATTTTTCTTCAACATTTACGTCTGTCTGCAGTGTCAGCACCAACATCAGTTCAACCCAGTGGTTTGAACCTGAAGGTTCCAACCTCAGCGGCCCCTCTGATTCCTCGTGCCACCCTGTCCCAGTCCTCCTCTGCTGGTGTGGAGCAGCCCTCTGCCTTTACTCAGGTGCTGGGTCAGGTCTCTAAGGCTTCCAGCAGCATGACACCTGCAACAGGAGCAGGGCTGTTCGGACCGGCAAACCAGAGCAGCACCCCCGCCCCCACTCTAGTCTCCAATTCGGTCATTGCTGCTGTCTCAGACAGCAATTCAGGGTCAGTCAGTAACACCAACCCTCTGCTGGCTTCAGGATTCAAGCCCATCTTTGCCGTTACCACCCCCTCCTCCACTTCAGCTGCGTCAACCCAAACAGAGGGCAAACTTGTCCAGAGTTTCAAACCCATTTTTGGCGACCCTTCGGCAGGTGCTGTCTTTGGACAGCCATCAACCCTCACAACCACCAACTCAACATCTACTGTCTTTGCTAGTACATCCTCTATGTTTGGCGGATCAACAAGCAGCACCACAGTAACTGCATCTGTGTTTCCTGGCCTGATCAACGCCCCCACTGGCATCACCTCCACCAGCTCCATCCCTGCCACACAGACTTCAGCCCAGCCAGTTGTGAAACCCCTTTTTGGAAACTGGTCATCCTCCACAGCAAGTACCAGTTCGTCTTCAGTGGCCCCTACTGTTACTACTGCAGCCTCCACCAATGGAAACTTCACGTTTGGTGCCACACAGCCCGATCCACAAGCTGCCCACCAAAAAATATTTACATTTGGTCAAGCTGCACCTAGCATGAACACCACTACTGCTATGTTTGGAGGCTTTGCCATGGACAGCAAAGTGTCTTCCACCCCCATCACTTCCACCACCACCACCACTGCTGCTGCCACCACCACCCAATCCACTTTCACCTTTGGAAAGTCGTCATTTCAAGCACCAGTAGCGCAGTCAACCTTCGGGTCCTCAACAGCAGCACAGCCAAAACCATTCACCTTTGGAGGCAGTGCAGCATCAAACCCCACCCCCACCTCTAACCCCACCCCACCCCCCCTTCCCTTTTGGGGCAGCTGCTGTCACCACAGCAACCACCTTTGGCAACCCAGTCAAACCAGTTTTTGGAGCCGGCTCCACCAGTTTTTCTTTTGGCGGCACAACCACTCCTTCTGCAATGTCTTCAGCTGCACCGAGCTTTGGCGCTGCATCCCAGGCTCAGAGCACCTCTTCAGCAACCTTCACATTTGGCGGTGCGGCTCAGCAGGCTCCGCCCTCTGGCCCGGCTCAGTCAGCACCTAGTGGATTTAATTTCAGTGCTGGTATGCCCCAGTTTGGAACACCAGTCACCAATACGTCTGTCCCTCAGATGGGAAGCTTCAATTTTGGTGCTGCTGCTATTGACAAACCAGCTTTTGGTAAGGAATTAGGACAGTTTGACTGTTTTTCAGAATGAATGCAGCTAGAGGGGTTCTTCTGTGAGTTGACTGAAGGAGTAACAAGTTTTTACAAGTAACAGTTTTTATTTTCACAGCACTGTACTGTATTTAAACTTGATATTCAAACTTGAAAGACACAGCAGTAGGACAAGAAGTGCTGGCTATTAAATTATTGAAAATCTGTATGATTACTGTCAGTGTGGATTCAAAATTATTTTTCATTCATGATTTTACTGTTTTACTTGGAGTTAGCTCTGAACTCAATAATACCTGTAAAATCTTATCATACTAATCAGAAAAACATTCGTGGGGATAATAGAAACCAGATAATATCCACATAGCTACATGGATCTGTAGTTATATCTTGGTGTGGATGTCTTGCTGCTCTAACCTCTTGGACAAACTGATATTTTGATATTGCTCCAGCTACTCATTTATTTTTCTGTCAGTGGGATTCTTTTTTGGTGTATTCAACCTGTATGGCTCCTTTTCGCAGGAACATCTACCCCATCCTTTGGCCAGAGTACTCCTGCAGGTCCAATTCCCTTCGGAAGTCCTGGGACTCCAGTTCAAGGCTTCAATCCTGTTCCTTTTGGTAAGACAATAATGCTCTGTGCATCGTTTAGTTTGTAAAAAGCTTCACATGTCAAGTTAAAAGTGGTGACGTGTGTTCATTCAAGTCAGATGAGGAGCCGCTGATCCCTACTCTTCTCTACTTATACCATTGGTCCCTGCAGCATTGAACTTGCATGTATATAATATTTTCTGCACTATAAGGCGCACTGGATTATAAGGCGCATATAATAAAAAAATTCTATTTAAAAAAACTAGTGGCTGTAGTTGCGCTATCCGTCCACTAGCCAGAGCATTCATGACTGTGAGTACCTTTAGTCAACTGTGAATGACCCTATTGGTATTTCAATGAAGCCATTCTGAGCCTCATCAAGGAAACCTGATCACTTGATCACTTTGCCATGTTAGAAAGAAGTCAACAGGCATATTCAAAAACCTGACATTAAAAAATGGTTAAATTCATTCCGTGTGGACCACTCAGTTCAAACAGGGCGGATTATTTCCTGATCTGAAGTTCAAAGCAAATATTTAAGCGCCGATGTTCATCTTCGTTTATTAATTAAATATTGTTTTGATCAATTGGTAGTCCAGTCGGAGGTAAGGTGCAGCTATTTGCTGCTGTGTGTCCTAAATCATTTTAACCACTTTTAACGTCAGGTTACTAATTTACTGACAAATGTGACGCTGTTTTACTCATAGAACTGACTTTAACATCGGTGTTAAACACTAATACTGTATTCCTAAGATGTTAGAGAAAAAATTTTGATGACAGTCTGTTGAGAAGTTATCATTTCATGTGTGGTTCATCATCAGGTTCTCCGGCAACTCCTTCCTTCTCCATTGGAGCCGGATCAAAGCCTTCTGGAGCGCGTCAGAGACTGCAAGCACGGAGGCAACATAACAGGAAGAAGTAAAGAGCTGCACTGCTTTTCAGAGAATTTGGTCATTGCAGCTGTGGCTAATTTGGCTCACATTTCTAAGCTCAGCATCCCCCTAGCGCGCAGCAGTCATGCCCCTGCTTTCTTCCACTCTCCCAGTGGGTTGCGCTGGCCCGAAACAGTTGTTTGCGGAAGAGTTAGAAAGAGCACACCAACTTCCTGTGTTCACGTTGTCTGGACGACGGCATGAGCCAGTGATGGAATGTAGTGGTGAAGACAAGATCCATAACAGTGTACTGTACTTGAAGAGGGAGAAAGACAGTTTGTTTGATTATAAACAAAAGCATATCCAAAGTTCTCTTTCCTTTACAGTGTGTGGACACTCCCATCGGTTGAACTTGAGGACAAAGTTGACTCCAGCAAATAAGGAGCCTTGGCTCAAACATTTATTTTTTTATGTAAAATGCTCACTGGTTTGTATGTTGCTGAATATTTGATTAGATTATCTGAATGAGTTTGTACAGGGTGATTGCTTAAGATAAGGTACACAGTGCAGTGTAAATGTACAGTTGAGATGTTTTAAATTATTTTTTTAATTGGCTTTGTGACCCTATAAGTGAATGAAGCATTTCTGCACTTGATGAGTAAATGTCTTAATGTAGGAGGTGCAGACCCTTGTGTTCTTGTTTCATACACATTGATGCAAGCATTCCAGTGTCCTCCATTGGCCATCTTTTTTGTTGGACAAAATTGATGTAATTGATGGATAGGATGAACACTTCTGACTTACGCTGGCAAACCAAAGCCAATACTTCATTCAGCACCTGTGAAAAGAATCATAGATCTTTATTTCATCTTTGAATTTTGAGATGTTTGTTGTGCCAGACTACCTCTCTTCATTCCAGGCACTGAATCTTTATTTCACTGAAGAATATTGATTAGAATTCACCTTTCAACTACTGTTAATACATATGTACCTTTAATAAATACTGAGTTTAAAATATCGGCAGAGCAACACAATTTTACCATTTCTGAAATATCTTGCTTAGAATAAATGACACCTCATTAAAATCACATCGGAGTTATTCAAAATACCTGTACAACCTGTTTAAATTCAGCTACAGAGATGCTCACATTGCAAGGATTTCAATCATCTTAATGTCTCTTATTTTCACCACAAGTTTGGAATTTTTGTCAAGCAAAAATGATGTTAAAATATGTGTGCATTCAAAGTTCTTTAAAGTGATGTCACGTGTGAAAGAAAACTGCTGTTTTTGATGGTAAACTTTGAATTAATAAAACAGAATTTTGGACAGTGACATCCAGCTAGAAGATAAACACAATTAAGATAAGATAATCCTTTAATGTCCCACAGTGGGGAAATTTGTGCGATCGTGGGTGGGGGTGGGGGTGGGGGGGTCATACATAAATACTTTATAATGCATACATATTAACATATGAAATATACATATTCACATATGGTATACATATTCACATATTTCAGCAATTTACAGTTTATATAAATGCTACAAACTATACAAACTACAAAACTGCAGATTACATCAGTCATCCGGATTTCGAATGTGGTGTTCACTGATTGGTCTGCTGGGAGGTTTGCTGGTTATACAGCCTGACGGCCGTGGGCAGGACTGACCTGCGATAGCGTTCCTTCACGCATCTTGGGTGAAGCCACCTATTGCTGAAGGAGCTCTCCAGTGATCTTAGTGTGCCCTGCAGGGGGTGGGAGTGGTTCCTCATCATCGATGGCAGCTTTAATTTAATACACTGTTATAATCCCCGAAGGGAAATTAAGAACGCACTCTCTAGTTTTTGTTAGTCAATCAAATCACATGCATGCATGACAGCTTGGCTGTCATCCTACTCTCTACCACCACCTCCATTGAGTCCAGGGAGCATCCTAGGACAGAACCCGCCGTCCTAATCAGCCTGTCCAGTCTTTTCCTGTCGGCCACAGTGATGCTGCTCCCACAGTGATGCTGCTTTTCCTGTCGGCCGCAGTGATGCTGCTCCCAGCAGACCACCCCATGAAAAACAGCTGAGGCTACCATAGTGTCATAAACGGTCTTCAGGAGTGGCCTCTGCACTCCAAAAGACCTCAGCCTCCTGAGCAGATAGTCTTTTTATACAGAAAGTACTCCAGTTTATTTTTGAGGTGAACACCCAGGTACTTGTATGAGGACACCACCTCAATGTCCGTACCCTGGATCTTCACCAGTGTAACTGGGCAGTCGTCGCCTGCGGAAATCCACCACCAGTTTCTTGGTTTTACCCGCGTTGATCTGGAGGCGGTTCCGCTGACACCAGTCCACAAAGTCCTGGGTCAGTTCTCTGTACTCTCTGTCGTCTCCATCAGTGATGAGGCCGACGATTGCAGAGTCATCGGAACTTCTGTAGGTGATTGTGATTGGTTCTACTTTTCACCCATGGAACCAAGTTGAATTTAGCTGCCTCCTAGCTGCATAGCATGCAAATTTGATTGATTGATATTATACTATTATATACAGTATATTTCAAAAGGATAAAGATGCTTTGCAATTAAATGAAAATGCAAATCAAATATATGGTTAAGAAAATTTAATTTGATTATTTATAAATCACCAGGTGTTTGATCAGCTGTCAGGGACATAATTAGTTATCAGCAAATTATTGTGGCCATCTACTGACTCCTGGTCCATGGTCTTTGCCCCTGGTGTCTATTTAGTCTGAAGGCCACTCCGAGGAAATCAGTATACAGTATGCCCATCTCACCACATGGGGTGACAAACTACTGCTGTACAGGATTGGAGTACATGTGAATCGGTCTCCAAACTGACCTGTCAATCCCACCTGAGACAGCATTCACACAGTTGATCTTAAATAATTAGTATGTAATCCAGGGCTTTGTCCAATAGACATTAGAATAAACAGATTCCTGACCATCCACGGGTGAACCTTAATGTGAGCTATTTATTTTTAGAGTACTTTTCAAAATGTTCAAACACTTGATAGGCAAAAAATTGAAAATCCTAAGATATTAAAAGTGAATAAAGTAAACATCTCAGACACCAAGTAATGTAACAAATCAGCACACAATAGTCAAACACATAAGGCTGATAGGAAAACATCACTTGGAACATGAAGGGTCAATGCAGTCTCTCAAGAGCTTGCATGAGCTCCGGGAAGAGGGGGCAACTATATAATAAAATGAGTACCATCTTAATGTCGGAATTCTGACTTCAAATATAAAATTCTGCGTTTATTCTTAGAATTTATCTGCGAAACAAAATGTGGTTTTGCGGACTGTTTGCGGACTAAACTCCTGTCCTCTAGGAGGCGGTAATGAACGTAAAGAATAAAACGTAAACGAAGACTAACGCATGCGCAGTACTCCGGCGGTGGGACCCAGTAGACATTATCGGTAGTAAAGACGTGGCAGAAGACTTTCGGTATGGAGCTAGCTGCGTTGGTCGCGTTGAGCGTGTTACTGGGTGCACTGGTTATCCTGGTCGGGTTAGCGGTGGGCAGACGGAAAGAAGAACTGAGGGAGGAAGCGGAGCAGGAAGCGGAGTCTGCCGGTAAGAGCCACTCATGCCAGTGTCATGGTAGCTGTAGCCGCGAGTCACCGGTGGCTCTGGGCTCAGACACGCCGCCGCTTCATTCACGAGTTGGACCCGAACACTGACCCCTGAAGAGAGTCATAAACACAGCTTTGAGCGACTTTGACCAGACATCAGTTTGAAAGACCAGTGGGAAGACATTTTCATATTAACACGTTAAAACATTCGGAACAGAAATTCATTTTAAAAAACTTTGTCACCAGGGGATAATTGAGGGGGCCTAGAGCAGCAGTACTACAAGGAAAAGATTAGTTTATAAAATGCAAATGCAGGTCGGTACAAACAAATCACACAAGAACTAATAAATGGATCAGTATTACTTTTTTAAGACTTCCACATTCCACTCAAAGGGCAATTTTTTTTTACTTCTGCTGTCTCAGAATTATTCAAAACCCACAATGTCGTCTCTAACAACAGCCTACATTTTAAACAAGATATTACGAAACACTGTCAAACGTTATTGACTAATTGTTGGGACCTGCATTTATATAAATGGTCCAGACTGACCCAGGAAGAGTTTCCAGCAGCGCAGAACCCTTCAGATCAGACCCAGAATGGTTTGGGACATTGTTCTGTTCAGTGATGCTCTAGGGCTGCCCGCAGCCTGCAGATGTTCAAATGGGTACTGGGCGGATTGAGACTAAGAAATTTTTTTTGGCCCATTTGAATTGTGCTTGTCTTTTAAAACAGTTGGTAAATTGTATATCTCTTTTTGCCAGGAAATCTGTATGGGTAGAATAATTTAACCTCCAGTCATTTTTTTTTTCCACTGATGAAGGTAGAATAATTTAACCTCCAGTCATTTTTTTTTTCCACTGATGAAGCAAATTTGAGAAAATATGTTTTGGACAAGTGAAACCAGAACTGACAGGGATGCTTTAATTTTGGCTGAACTCCAAATTTATGATGATAGATTTGTTGTCCTCAGATAAGAGATATTGAATGACGTATCAGTTAATGTTATATTTATTATAACTAATATTTACATACAAATGTATACAATATCTACATCTTTGAAAATTATATTAGTGGTGTAATGGTGAACAGTGCAGAATCTTGTTTAATGTTTTTGATAACTGTGTCTGTGCTGCGGTGTTATCATACATCACAATGCTCTTCAGTGACCCCATGTGTTTGTCTTCGTTGAAGGCAGTGCTGTGAAAGGACCCTCGGCCAAGAAACAGAAGCAGGAGAAGCAGCGTGGCCGGAAGGAGAAAGCTCCACAGCACAGTTTCAGCCATCCGCTGCTGGCAGCCTCACTGAAGGTAAACAAACGTCATGAAATAACTGAAGGGCTCTGAATCCTCCTACGAACATGAGAAACACCTCTCACCTGTACTACAGATGCAGCCTCCACATTAAAAGATGCAGTATATGATAATCATTGTAATTTCTATAGTCTAGACCAGGGGTCACCAAATGGCGGACCGCTGTCCAGATCCGGACCGCATTGATGGTTCTGTACGGATCCATGACCACTCCATGATAAATTCACGAGAGTATATTTTCTTGGAGAAATTTTTCTGACGGTCGCGGCTACAGACAGCGCTGCTCCTCCAGCTAATATGGTAATAGCGTCACTCAGTTCAGCCAATCAGATCGTTTCTTTACCCTGCTCTGTCAGCACACCTGGAAGTGAGACAGCTCGCTGCCGCTACCGCTGTGAATTTGTCACTACAGGAGCACAGAGTAAGGGAGACAGTGAGGACAGCATAGCTCCAAACGAAGCGAGGTTAGTGAGGAAAACTGCTGGTTAACAATGAGTGGACAAAATTTATCTTTATTCCTCCGTCAAGCAGTTCAAAACCATCGTGCCTCATATGGTCTGAACATGTAGCATTAATTAAAAATGATAACGTGAAGCGCCGCTATGAAACAAAGCACAGAACTTTTGAACAAAGTTATTCCCTGAAGTCCGAGCTGAGGTCAAAATAACCGAGCAAAATGAAAACAAATGTTCAATAAAGGCATGGTGGATTTTGGGGCAGCATAGAAAATCTTTTGTGATGGGACAGTTGTGAAGAAGTGCTTAAACACTGTTGTTGAGACATTATCTGGGGGAAAACAAAGATGAGATGTGTGAAAAAAAACAAATCACGATATCAACTTCAACAGCAACCAGAAAATCAGAAATATTTACAGCTTGATGCAGCTATTCAGAGAGCACCATGCATATCTGTGGCCATTGATGAGTCTACAGATGTTACTGGTAATATCCAGCTTTTGTGTGTGTCAGGTCCCTTCACAAAGACAAGGAGATCTTTGCTGGGTGTAACACCACTAACACACACAAGAGGAGGGGACATGTATGCAGCAATAAGATGCTGACGAAGAGGGGCATAGATCTGAAGCGGGTGGTCTCTATCACCACAGATGACAGAGACCACCACCCTCTCTTTTTCCACCAACTTGTCATGGTGGGAAAAGAGAGGGAGGCTGTGCCAAACAGTGGGAGCTTTCCAAAACAGTCAAGGTGTGTTCTGTGCACACCTTGTGCACAAGTAAATTACTGGCAGGCCACATGCCCCTTTCTCTCATGAAGAAAGCTCTATTTGCATTTTTCCCCTGAAAGAACCACTTTTTATTTATGCTTTCTGAAGACGTCAATATTTTTTTACCTTAAGTTTAGGCCTTCAGTTCTTTGGGCCGGGATGTCTTTAATTTATGAGAAAAAGGATTATTCAGCTCATGATTTTTACTTTTAATTCTGAGGTTTATGTGTTGTTCGATCTAACATAAAAATCTGAAATTTATTTGCCTGGGTCTACTTTTATTTATGGTGAGGTGAAAGAGCTAGCTGTGCACTAAGTTAAACATATCCTGCATTGAAAATTGATAATAAATGATAATGTGGATATAGGGGCCGACTATAAGACACAAACTGGACTTGGGTTCGAACCTTTTACTAAGCGGAATTTTTTATAACCGGACCTCCGTTACTTTTAATTGAATACCCCTGTTCTAGACTCTAGAGTGATACCTAACTCTTGACTCTGCAACTGAGAATCTGTGTGTTTGTTTCCATGTGCTCTTCAGGGCCACAGTGGGAATGTGACATGCCTTGATTTCAGCAGTAATGGGAAGTACTTGGCATCATGTGCTGATGACCGCACTGTCCGTCTCTGGAGCACCAAAGACTTCCTGGATCGAGAGCACAAATGTCTCAGGGCCAATGTGGAGCTGGACCATGCCACCCTCGTCCGTTTCAGCCCAGACTCCAGGTTTTCCCTTCTGTCTGACTGTACTAGTACAGACCCTCGCTGACATGAAACTGTCGTCAGTCATAATAATCATAAGCATCAGATCAGACTAGTGTGTTAACGGTGGAAGACTCGGTGGAAGTCCATCGGCAGTCTCAGCTGTTATTTTCTTGTGTTGATCTTTAAATTGATTAATCTCTCCATTCTTTCACTGCTTCATTAATTGATTGATTGTTATGTAGCAGTACTCGTATGATGAGTGATTTTTAATCTGGAATCAAGTCTGACAAAATGTATTTGATCTGATGTGTTAGTCAGCCAGCAGACTAATGTAACTATTTATAAATGAAATTATAGACACACTAGAGGAAATATAGCCAGGAAAGGAGAGTGCTGTAATGTTGGCAGCAATTTTTACACTTTTTTTTACAGTTTAAGATTTTTTTTTTTAGCTATACATTGCTTTAAAGATAATTAGCTGTCAAAATAAAACTTAATTCAGTTTTGGGGATTTTTTTGCTAATTATTTCAGCACTTCATCATCTAAGTATACAGCATGCTTGCTTTGCACTGCAGAGCCTTTATCACCTGGCTGGCTAATGGAGATACCATTCGAATCTTCAAAATGATGAAGGAGGACGGCACGTTAATTTTCAAAGCTGCCCCTGAGGACTTTCCACTGAAACATAAGGCCACCATCCTCAACATTGGCATTGCAGACACGGGTACCGAAAGCATGAAATGTCTCCGTCATGTGTGAATTTGTTGTTTTGTTTGTATTGATGGTGTCTATTCACCAGTCACACAAGGATACAAATGCTCTTGGTAATTTAATCAGTAGCAAAACACCAGCTTTTGTGACCCTCAGTGCATTTGTGTGGGTGCATTTTCAGAACATTTCAGTGTTAGAATTTCTTAAACTTGTTTGCTGCCAGTCTGAAAGGCTGCCGATGTGGAGAGGAGCTGATTTTATGTTTCCTGTTTATAGGGAAGTTCATCATGAGTGCCTCCAGTGACACCAGCATCTATATCTGGGACCTTAAAGGAGAGGTGCTGGCCTCTATTAACACTAACCAGATTACCAATTCATATGCTGCCATCTCTCCATGTGGCAGGTCAGTGCCTCCTCTTTATCACTAAAAACCTTCCACTTCAATCGTGAAACAGGGAAAGTTACTCTTAACGTGATAATGGTAGTAATAGTTGTTCTAGTAGTAGAACAACTACTAGAACAACTAGTAGCTCCTCCTGCTAATCCAAAATCAAATTACTGTTCTAGGCTCACTGAACAGCTACTTGTCTACATGAGAATGGTCCATTTCATCCAAGATTTAAATGGCTGGCAGGCCATTGTCATTCCCATTTGCTCATGAAGAAAGTTCTGTTTGCATTTTTCCCCTGAAAGAGACATTTCATTTATGCTTTCTGAAGATGTTGGTATCAGTGAGAGCAGATGGACAGGTTCCGGCAGACTAAAAACATGCACAGGAGAGACAATGCTTTATTCTGGCAGGAACTATAACCAACACCATGAAGGAGTAGCCATCATATTGAGAAAGGGAATAGAGAAATGCCTGATGAAGTGGAAACCTGTTAATAGCAGGCTGATGAAAGTCAGGATGAGAGGGAAATACATGAACACCACTATCATCCAGTGTTATGCCCCCACTAATGACAGCGATGAAGAAGCAAAAGATGTCTTCTATGGACAACTACAAGCTGAGTTAGAAAGATCACCTCGGCACAATATGATAATTGTAATGGGCGACCTGAACGCAAAGGTTGGGAACGAGAACACCAACTACGACAAAGCAATGGGGAGAGAAGGTTGTGGAACCGAGAACGAGAACGGAAAATGGCTGCTGGAACTTTGTACCACCTATGACCTTGTCATTGGAGGAACTCTCTTCCCACACCATGACATACACAAACTGACAGGGTGTTCCCCCAATAATCGACCACTTGATGGTAGATGGTACCTGGAGACGCTCACTCCTAAATGTCAGAGTAAGGAGAGCAGCTGATGTCAACAGCGACCACCATCCGGTGACAGCAGTACTTTTAGTACTCAAGTTCAGGAGAAAGGGACGAAGAGAAGTAGGACGTCAGATTTTTGATGTAGGGAGACTGAATACCCCCATAGTCAAGAATGCCTTTGTCCAAAAGTTGAAGAACAGGTTCCAAATACTAACAAACACTGAAGACGTCCACACACAACCGGAGGAGAAGGAAGTCAAGGACGTGGGAATATATCAAAACAATATACTCTGAAGGAAGTAAAGCCTGTCTAGGAACAAAAAATAAATAAAGGAGTGGATTACAGCTGACACCTGGCAGGCCATTGAACACAGGAGAGGCCTTAAGAATAAGTTATTAGAAAGCAAATCTGAGAGGCTACAGGAAAGAGACAAAGTGCAGTGATAAGAAGCAGACCAACAAGTAAAGAGGATGGTTACAGCTAACAAGAGGGCTTACATGGAAGACCTTATAAAACAGGCAGAAGATGCAACCAGAAAAGGGGAACAGGGAACCTTATCCAGGATTACTAACTCAATATGTGGAAAGTATCGTAGGAATACCAGTGTGCCAGTCACAGACAAACCGGGACGACTCCTTACTTCCGAAGCAGAAATAGAAAAACGCTGGGCGGAACACTTCAATGAAATCCGCAACAGACAACCGTCAACACTAGAGGCTGATATACAGGAAGCAGAATCTGATCTTGATGTAGATATTGAACCACCAAAGATGGAAGAAATAATCTCTTCCATCAAATCCCTCTAGAATGGTAAAGCTCCTGGGCTGGACAGTTTAAACACAGAGCTGTTCAAGGCAGAGTTGGCAGCTAAAGCTCTCAAACCACTCTTTACAGTTATATGGGAGAAGAAGAAACTACCACATGATTGGACAAAGGGCATGATTGTGAAAGTCCCAAAGAAAGGTGCCCTCAGCAACTGCATCAACTGGCTTGGCATCACCCTTTTGTCCATCCAGTAAAATCCTTGCCAAAATAGTCGTACAAAGAATATCAGATGCAACGGACAAAGAACTCGGAGAGGAACAAGCAGGGTTCCGAAAGGGTAGAGGATGTGTTGACCATATACAGTATTTATGCTACGTAACATCATAGAGCAGCATACAGAGTGGCAGAGACAACTGTATATAAAATTTGTGGATTTCGTGAAGGCCTTTGACAGTATTCATAGGGACAGCTTATGGAGAATACTATGTGTGTACGGGATCCCCAGTCAAATTGTCCATATCATAAAAGGTTTCTATACCAACTTCAAATGTCAAATTGGAAGCCACAAGCATAGTTTTGCAGTTAAAACAGGGGTTGTGACAAGAGGGTTGGGTCATGTCAGCACTACTGTTGAACTTAGTCATAGACTTGGTGATAAGAACCACCGAAGATAAACCAAGGGGCATCAGATGGAATCTCTTCTCGCAATTGGAAGACCTTGACTTTGCTGATGACTTGGCATTGCTCTCTCATACACACCAACACATGCAAGAGAAAATCTGTTTTCAGAACAACTTTGCGTAACAAGTAGGTCTGAAAATAAACCTGAAGAAGATGAAGCTGATGATGCTGAATATCCAAACCCCCTCACCTATTCAATTAGATGATATAAACCTACCCACAACCAATTTTTCACCTACTTAGGCAGTGTTGTCAGCCATGATGGTGGCGCATACAGTGAAATCACAAGCCGACTCGGCAAGGCCAGAAACACCCTTCATAGACTTAACATCGACTGGAATTCGGCCCAGTACAGCATTAACACCAAGCTGAGATTGTACTAGAGTTGTGCCCTGTCTACCCTATGGTTCTGAGTGTTAGCGGATGACGGAATCTGAGAGACTCAACCTTTCTCACCAAAAGCCTACGGAGAATACAGTGGATATTCTGGCCCAATATCACCTCTAATGAACAGCTTTTTAGTATGTGCAAACAAGACAACATGGCAGACATCCTTATGAGAAGGCAGTGGAAGTGGATTGGATATGTAATCCGTAGAGAGCAGGACAACATCGCCCAAACTGCTCTTCACTGTACACCAGAAGGCAGGCGCAAAAGAGTCCGACCCAAGAACACCTGGCAGAGGACAGTAGAGGAAGAGCTGATGACCCTACATCACACATGGGGTTCCATAAAAAATCTGGCCCGGAACAGACAGGATTGGAGATCCTTCGTTGCTGCCCTGCATTCCAGTTGGCATATAAGGCACTGACCTTTCTGAAGATGTTAATGTTTTTTTTAAATGGAAGTGTAGGCCTTCAGTTCTTTAGGCTGGGACCTCTTTAATTTACGAGAAAAAAGGGTTATTGAGTTCTGTTTGTACTTTGTGACTCAGGTTCGGACCTTTTACTAAGAGTAAATTTTAATAACTGGACCTCCATGACTTTTAATTGAATACCCCTGTTCTAGCAGCTTCATTCTGTCTCAATGATTCTTACCTTTATTTTAGAATTTAGTATTTTCAGTTTCTTGTAGATGAAAAGTGCATTAAAATTATCTTCAATTATTAATACCACCATTATGGTAGTAGTATTAGCTCCACGACCATGTTCCACTACTAGAACTATTACGAGAACAACTACTAGCTGCTAAGGCCAAAGCCGTTGAATCTTTTAGTGAATATTAGCAACTGAATTATTCTGGCCCTCCAGCTTTAAATTTATCCCACTGAGATGTGATGTAATGTCAACCAAAAAGGCAGCCATTTTCATCCTGTACTCATCTTCCAAAAAGAGTGAAAACTGTGTTATTCTGACTCTTACCCTGCTTAAAAGCTGGTATTTCTATTCAAATGGACAAGATCCGCTTCAGTGCATTGCCTTTACTCGGCCACCTCAGGTTGTTGTGCGGTAACAGGCCTTTGCCTCAACATCTTCCAGAAATCCTCTCAGGAGGCAATGCTGAAGGGATGAGGATGTCCTAAGTTGAGTCTCATCGGTGTGCTCATTACTTCAACATTTTCGCATAGAGTGGTACAGAGTACACTGATGGATGAGACAGTGGTAAGGAATGGTACCTGGGTTGTAATTTCATCCAGGGCACAGCCACTCTCTCTTTTCCCACCATATCCTGTGGTGACAGAGACCACCCGCTTCAGATCTACGTCCCTCTTTTTCAGCATCTCTTTAATTGCTGCATACATGTCCCCTCCTCTTGAGTGTTAGTGGTGTTACACCCTGCAAAGAGCTCCTTACCTTTGTGAAGGAACCTGACACACACAAAAGCTGGGCATTACTACTAACATCTGTAGACTCATCAATGGCCACAGATATACATGGTGCTCTCTGAATAGCTGCATCAAGCTGTAAATATTTCTGATTTTCTGGTTGCTGTTGAAGTTGATATTGGGATTTGGTTTTTTCACACATCTCATCTTTCTGTTTTTCTTCAAATAATGTCTCAACAGTGTTAAAGCACTCCTTCACAACTGTCCCATCACTAAAAGATTTTTTATGTTGCACCAAAATCCACTATGCCTTTATTGAACATTTGTTTTCATTTTGCTCGGTTATTTTGCCCTCAGCTCGGACTTCAGGGGATAACTTTGCTCAAAAGTTCTGTGCTTTGTTTCGTAGAGACGCTTCACGTTATCATTTTTAATTAATGCTACGTGTTCGGAGCAAATGAGACACAATGGTTTTGAACTGCCTGACAGAGGAATTAACACAAATTTTGTCCGCCCATTGTTAACCAGCGGTTTTCCTTATTAACCTCCCTTTGTTTGGAGAAAGCTATACTGTCCTTACGGTTTCCCTTTCTGTGTGCTTTGCTGTAGCGGTAAACTCACAGTGGTAGCGGCACTTCCAAGTGCTCTGACATAGCAGGTAAACAAACGACCTGATTGGCTGAACTGAGTGGAGCTATTACCATATTAACTGGAGGAACAGTGGCTGCCGTCTGTAGCCACGACAGTTAGAAAAAATTCTCCAAGAAAATATACTCTTGGGAATTCATCATGGAGTGGTAACGGGTCCAGACAGAACCATCACGCGGTCCAGATCCGGACCGCGGCCCGCCATTTGGTGATCCCTGTGCTAGTACATAAGGGAGAGCTGGGAAAATGTTGTTTCAACAGGAATGTCCTAAAGCCTTTCTAGAAAGCATCTGGCATCAGTGTAGCCCTCAGGTGGGGATGTGTCATGTGCTACAAGAGTCAGCATTGATGGTTGTATCACATCATCATCTTTATGTGTGATACTTAAGCAACTGTTTTCTCCTGGAGTTGAACTCAGTCAGTGCCTTGCCATCATGAAACAGGTGGAATCCAGAACCCTGTGACATCCATGTTGGGTGTGGTAATTAAGGGCCACACTTGTCAGTAGTGCTAGGTGCAATTACGGTCAAAGAAACGTCTTCCACTTCTTTATTTGGCTCTTGGTGTAAGTTGTCTTCAGTGGAATGCCTGATGAATATCTGTGACTGAATTCTTAAAGACAGAGTTCATACCTCTGCCCAAGCTAGACAATGTACTTGGATTAAATTTTGCTATATTCCCCTTATTAACCTCACCGACTGAAGTTATCCATTTCATGGCTGGCTAATTGTGGCGGCAGTCTAACTGACGTCTGTCTGTCCACAGGTTTGTGGCTTCATGTGGATTCACCCCCGATGTGAAAATATGGGAGGTCTGCTTTGGGAAGGGAGGAGATTTCAAAGATGTGGCACGGGCTTTTGATTTGAAGGGCCACTCTGCAGGAGTTCATGCGTTTGCCTTTTCCAATGACTCTCACAGGTAAATAAAACTTTTCCTGTTAAAGCAGGAAGACTGATGTGTGACATGTCTCACTGACATTAGAGGAATAGCACAGCATTTTCATTTGCTTTCTTCTTGAACGTAAAGTAGAAAGATTGCAAAACAACACTAGCGCCAGCAGCCGATATCCTTATAATAATTTGCATCTTTCTGTCATTTAATCATTGTCTTCCGTTATTCATTAGAATGGTGACAGTCTCCAAAGACGGTACATGGAAGCTATGGAATACTAACGTGGAGTATAAAAAGCAGCAGGATCCCTACCTCCTGAGGACAGTTCCCTGTGCGTCATCTGAAGGTAGCCGGGTGGCCTTGTCTCCAGACGGCAGGGTTGTGGCTATCAGTGATGGCTCTAACGTGGCTATGTACAATGCATCCAATGGCGAGCTGCAGGAGGAACTGCACTGTGTCTACAGTGGGCAGATCACTGACCTTAGATTCGACATTAACGGGCGGTTCCTAGTGTGCAGCGGCGACAAGGCCATCCGAGTGTTTCATAACACACCGGGCTACCGTGCGGCCATCAGAGACATGGAGGACATGCTGAAGAAGGCACAGAACGAGAGCATGAAGCAGAGACTGAAGCAGCAGATCACAGAGGCTCAGGCAGCCCTGGACACTGTGGTGGGCTCTTCTGTAGAGAGAAGAACTTCATGAAACAAGCTCTGATCACAGACTGCTCTTGTTTTGAAAGATCTCCCTGTGCCTGTCAAGCTGGTCTAAGAATCAAAGAACATGCATGCAGGTTTAATAAATAATCTTTTTATGCAAAGATGAAATGGTTTGATATGAGATGTTTTTCTTTCTTTATGGATGTCAGCTGATATCTCATGATTTCAGCAGCGGTGGTTTTCTAATGAGCGCCTGCAGCTTCTGCTTGAGCTTCACTGTGTCATACACAATGCCCATTGGCTTATGAGAGCTTGCAAAGAGTCTGACTTCCACAAGACAATTCTATGTGATATTACCTGTTATTCTCCCATACCATATGTTTTTCAATGCATCCTATTTTTGTTATTCTGATTCTGTCACATATTAATATACCCTGAGTAGCATCTGCTTCACATTAACATTACCAGCAAATGAAATCGGCATCGTTATAATAGTATGTTTACAAAAATTTGGAACGGAAGCATTTTAATTTTAACAACTACAGTACATGTTTCTTACTAAAGACAAGCCTGTGTATTTGTTTCATGATCTGCTTTATAATAAAGGCAGTGCCAAAGGAAAGTTATTGAAGCAGAAAAAGTTGAGTTAGAAGACCAAATACTACACCTGACGCAGCTGAAGAAGAGCAGATTCTATTTTGGCCCGGTCAAATTTAAATAATTCAGATAAGGAATATGCACGAGGGGGTGTGTTGTCTTCTAGTCCAATCACATCGTGACAGGTTTTCGGCCGCATCTTCTTGGCGTAGTTTCCGTTTCCGGTCTTATCCTGTGAACCAGCAGTTCCCAAACTTCAGTCCGCTCACCCACTTCTACCTCCCGATTTAGCTGACGCACCCCCAATGCCCAAAACATGAAAAAAAAGAAAGAAAAGGCGTAGTCTTTATGGCCATATAGGTATCAAGTTTAATAATATAGGCTCATGTCAACACAGAATAGTTTGTGCAATAATGGGCCTAATGAACTCTCACTTTGGAAACGATGGGGAGAATCATAGTAACAATATAAAAATGACTAATAATATTTTAAATCAAAATGGTCGCCGAGCGAGCCGACTACAGATGAGTGATGAACAGCAGTTATTACTATAAAGGGCTCGAAATCAACTTAGCACTGGTGCTCCCAAATTTAGAAGTTACAAGCACCAGCAAAGACTTCAGGAGCACCTACCCAAAAGAAGGCTGTGACGGAGCGATAGAGACGCTCCGTCCATCTCCGTTCCGCGCCTCTCTCCCTCGCCCAGGAGAGCAGCCGCAGTTGCAGTCTCATTGTTTCCTCGCAGGACCGCAGGAGCGCGGTCTCACAAAAAAAAAGCGCACCAGATTTTTTTTCCTAGTCGCAACGGTGCTCCCAAATATATTTAATAGTAGCACTTGTTAGAATTATGTGCTGTAATAAAGTTCATTGTGGGCATGGGGTGACTTTTCTGCGCGGTGGGGGCTGAGCGGTGCGTTCAAGGATAACAGAAAACTGTTTATATTATGACTGTGCATCTGGGTCTGCTCAAGGATGAGAAAAGAGCATCGTATGGGAGTCAAGATAGACTGAAACTTCTCAGCAGACAGCAGCTGTCTGAGTCAGGTAGTTGTGTACGCCCATGAAATATAAAAGCTTATGTGTTGCTTTGCATTGTTGTACTTTGCGGGGAGCATTCTTCTGTAAGCCAAAGTACCCATGAATATTCTGTTTCAATAAAACTTCGAAGATTTGAGGAATATCAAGTGTCCTGTTTATTCAACCAACGATCCTGCCATTGTCCAAGTCAAGAGAAAACGAACACGAGGAGGGACTTCGAGGTCGATTGTCCAGCCGGACAAGGTCCATCTCCTTCACACTGATAAAAATTTGGGCGCATATGCGACCAAAATGGGCGCAATTTCGAACCCTGCTATGTGACAAATAGGCCTATTTAACAAACTAACAGTTATTAAATGCTAACGCATATGCTACTCCGCCACAAAGAATCAAAATAACATAGGCCCAAATTCAACATCATATTTTCTCTTTCGAGTACGAGTCTCATTGTGTTCTTTACCCCCTTCTCCCGATGAAGTGTCCGGGTGAGTTTTCTGTGTTCTGTGCTCCTCATTTTCAGTTTCCCCTGTCTCGTCATCATCACTCTGTTTTTCCTGCTCGATTTCTTCAGCCTGGTAGACTGCACAACTCTCAGTTTAGGCCAATGTATCCTGTCCGATTTCATTTCTCCCAGATTTAATACCGGACAGACTGCCCGTTTTTTACCACTTATGCATTTCGGCATATTATTGTTGTTGCTATCACAATAAGCTAGCACGTAGCTAGGAGAAAGCCAAGTTTTTTAATTGAAAATTACAAATGATTCACGGGAATGAATTTAAATATTTAAACTGTTAATCCTCCATTAAAGAGTGTTTAAATTATTTATTTAAACTCCTGAGGCCCAAGCTGTTTTTTTATAATGCATTTTATTACTTTTTGATATTTGGGCCTATTGGAACCTAATTAGAAGAAAAATGAAAGCATTATCCTTTGATCTGATGTACTTGTAGAGAAAAACGATGTCCACATATGTGGACTCTGGGTCCGAACTTCCAAAAAAAACACAGTTAAGTCACCTTTATGTAACAGAATGAAAAACTCTTTATTTCCAACTTGAACACAGCTGATTTTTCCCTGACTGCTTTTGTATGTATTAATGACACATACACACACATATTTGAATATGTTTTGAATATCATAGAGTAAAAACAATATGTTATAATTTTGTTTTTTCCCGTTTTGGACAGTTAAAACTATTGAAATAAAATATAATACATTCAAATAATTCTTAAAACATTTACAGTTGCATCAGGCTACTAATGTGTTTAGAACATCAAGTGAAAAAAGCAAAAACACAATGAATTATTATTACACACACACACACACACACACACACACACACACACACACACACACACACACACACACACACACACACACACACACACACACACAGTAATACTGTGAAAGAGTACATATACACTGTATGAACCTGTACCTGAACCTGTACTCTATGTCCCTGTCTATGTGTGAAAAGCAAAGTAACAGTTGCGTTCGGTTTGCAGGCACAAGAACACTTAACAGGTCACACAACGCACCCGGGTTCTTCCAGTACAGCCTGGTTGTCTGCAGCGCATAGCATTCTTTACGCCAACCATCTCTGGGAGATGGGCATTAGCACTCCTGTGGACTGAGAAATGGGGCATCTTTGTCACATGACGTTTTACCCCTTGACTTTAATCATTTTCCTCTGATTCCCGTGACAGGTCTGCATCTGCACTATGGTTCTGGGCCAAGAGGCTCTCTGCCACTTCCGTACCGAACGCAAGGAACCCGATGTGTCTCGTCTTTGGTCCAGCACATTTCTGGTTCTTGCGGTAGAGCAGCCAGCTGCTCTAGCTGGTCTATTCAGGGGTTCTGGAGAGGAGGGTCCATCGGGAAGTCGAATCTCGGATTCAGGAGGAGCAATGTGGTTTTCGTCCTGGCCGTGGAACAGTGGACCAGCTCTACACCCTCCGCAGGGTCCTTGAGGGGGCATGGGAGTTCGCCCAACCAGTCTACATGTGTTTTGTGGACATAGAGAAGGCGTTCGACCGTGTTCCTCGGGGGGTTCTGTGGGGGGTGCTTCGGGAATATGGGGTACCGAACCCCTTGATAAGGGCTGTTCGGTCCCTGTACGACCGATGTCAGAGTTTGGTCCACATTGCCAGCAGTAAGTCGGATTCGTTTCCAGTGAAGGTTGGACTCTGCCAAGGCTGCCCTTTGTCACCGATTCTGTTCATAACTTTTATGGACAGAATTTCTAGGCGCAGCCAAGGCATTGAGGGTGTCCGGTTTGGTGGCCTCAGTATTGCGTCTCTGCTTTTTGCAGATGACGTGGTGCTGTTGGCTTCATCAAGCCGTGATCTCCAACTCTCACTGGAACAGTTCACAGCCGAGTGTGAAGCGGTTGGGATGAGAATCAGCACCTCCAAATCTGAGACCATGGTCCTCAGTCGGAAAAGGGTGGAGTGCCCTCTCCGGGTTGGGGATGAGATCCTCCCCCAAGTGGAGGAGTTCAAGTATCTCGGGGTCTCGTTCACGACTGAGGGTATGATGGAACGGGAGATCGACAGGCGGATCGGTGCAGCGTCTGCAGTGATGCGGACTCTGTATCGGTCCGTCGTGGTGAAGAAGGAGCTGAGCCGAAAGGCAAAGCTCTCGATTTACCGGTCGATCTACGTTCCTGCCCTCACCTGTGGTCACGAGCTGTGGGTCATGACCGAAAGAACGAGATCCCGGATACAAGCGGCCGAAATGAGTTTCCTCCGCAGGGTGTCCAGGCTCTCCCTCAGAGATAGGGTGAGAAGTTCGGTCATCCGGGAGGGACTCAGAGTCGAGCCGCTGCTCCTCCACATCGAGAGGAGCCAGATGAGGTGGCTCGGGCATCTGGTCAGGATGCCTCCTGGACGCCTCCCTGGTGAGGTGTTCCTGGCACGTCCTACCGGGAGGAGGCCCCGGGGACGACCCAGGACATGCTGGAGAGACTATGTCTCCCGGCTGGCCTGGGAACGCCTTGGGATTCTCCCGGAGGAGCTGGACAAAGTGGCTAGGGAGAGGGAAGTCTGGGCTTCCCTGCTCAAGCTGCTGCCCCCGCGACCCAACCCCGGATAAGCGGAAGAGAATGGATGGATGGATGGACAGAGATACTTTTTTTCTCATTATACATGTGTGCATGGTGCATTTTAGCTGTTTTGTGGAGCTTCAGTCCATGCGTACACATACGTGTACATCATGTTTAGCGACATGCTACGTTCTTATTCTTACACTTTTTCCCCAAATTTGCTATTCATGACAAATATACAATGCTTCTGTATAAATACCTAATAAAAATAAGCCATAAAATATGATAGGACATCTTACCTGATTGATATTTGCGTCGGGAGTCACCACTCGAAAATCCCGCTGTGTTTGTCGCCATCCTGTGTTTTGACTGTAGTACAGTCAACCCTCGGTTTTCGAACATAATCCGTTCCAGAAGGCTGTTCGAAAAAGCGAGTTGTTCGAAATCCGAAACTATTTTTCCCATTATAATTAATGTAAATAATTTTAATCCGTTCCAAGTCTAAAAAACAACTTTTTTAAAGTTTTTTTTTTTACTATTTTACACCATAAACTGCACTGTATACTGTTTACCATGAATAAAAAAGGGTAGAAATAGACACTGTGTTTTATTTTAACTTAATAAAAGATATCCTGTCAAACTTTGAACACGAATGCACTACGGAGGAAGCATCCTGGGCAGTTCGCTCGAATCCCAAGTGAGTCGCGTTCAGGTACCCTCGGCTTCTTTCGGTTTACACCATAAACTGCACTGTATACTGTTTACCATGAATAAAAAAGGGTAGAATTGGTCGAGAACAGAAGCGTTCGAAAACTGAGGGTTGACTGTATGTAATATTCTTCTGAGACCACAAGATGGCAGTGTAAGCCCCCATACATGTGTCCAAAACACTCGCAATTCTAAAGTGCATACGCTTCTGAGCACAAGAGCTCACAAGAGCTAGAAAGTGTTGTCCACGTAGTGGACACTGGGCCTCAGGAGTTTTAATTATTTATGTAAAGTATTTCAAGGTGCTCAGCTGCCATTACACTCGCGCACCCCCTAGCGGCAGCTCGCGCACCACAGGGGGTACGCGCACCACACTTTGGGAATCCCTGCTGTAAACAAACCTGCCTACATCCTGATCACCCCATGTGTGTGTGTGTGTGTGTGTGTGTGTGTGTGTGTTTGTGTGTGTGTGTGTGTGTGTGTGTGTGTGTGTGTGTGTGTGTGTGTGTCAGATTAGATAATTGGCCTATGTCCTCCAAATGGAACTGCCACTGCAACTGTGTGTGTGTGTGTGTGTGTGTGTGTGTGTGTGTGTGTGTGTGTGTGTGTGTGTGTGTGTGTGTGTGTGTGTGTGTCAGATTAGATAAATTGGCCTATGTCCTCCAAATGGAACTGCCACTGCAACTGTGTGTGTGTGTGTGGTGTGTGTGTGTGTGTGTGTGTGTGTGTGTGTGTGTGTGTGTGTGTGTCAGATTAGAGAGAACTGAGAGTGCTGTCTATGTCCTATGTGTGTGTGTATATGTGTGTGTGTATGTGTCAAATTAGATGAGTTCAAGTGTGTGGAAATTTACTGAGACAGAGTGATGGAAAAGTTTATTGCATGATTAAAACTAAATAATTATGCAGCCAGCAAAATAATGAATTGCATGTATTTAAATCTCTTTATTCCCCTTCTTGGCCTCGAAAGAGGCCACACTATAAGGCATGAAAGATTCAGTTCTTCCGGGGTGGCGGACTGCTGATGGGTAAGCACCTCCTTTAATGATGTTGTATGCGCAGGTGATGTAGGTGTAGGAGACTGTGGCATACTCACCATGACTGTACTATGTTGACGCCGGATTGGATGTACTGGATGTTATACTGGATGTTAGTAGCTTGAAGAATCTTAAATAATCTAGTTTGTTGCAAAGCAGACATGGTGAAGGCCTGAGAAGCAACAAACAATGTGACTGAATGTTCTGTGAGAATGATAAGTGGGTGGCCTCGGAATATGTGTGCTGTTTTGGTTATCAATATAGCAAGGCCTGCTGCATATCTGGCGTAAGGAGGCTGTCTACTCTCAATTGGGTCAAGACGAGCACTACAATACATCAAAATGCGTCTTTCAACTTCAACCTTCTGATACAGGACGTATCAGCAGTATCATCTGAGGTAGAGATGTCCAGATGGAACGCAGAGCCTGAATTGGGGGTGGCTGAAGCAGTCGCCGTCTATAAAACAAGGGATGTAGTGTCTACTGATGTAGTGTCTACAAACCCAAAAATGATTGCATGTCTTTTACCGCTCCAGGCCGTCGATGGTGCAGGATAGCAGAGCGATGAGCCGTGGACACTGCTGAGCCGTGTGCTGACACAACACGTCCCAGGGAAGCAACTGACTTCCTGCAACACTGTAATTCCTGTTTGGACACTTTAAAACCACATGAGAACAATTTCCTCAATAAACATTCAGTGGCTTCTAAACAAATTTCAGGTGTCTCACATGCCAATAAGAGATCATCCTTATACTCTACTAACACACAACCTTCAATTAACTGCATGTCAGACAACATTGACTGATTGAAGATTCCAGGGCTGTTCTTAAATCCTTGCGTGAGTCTGGTGTATTGCAGCTTGACTCCATGATACAAAAACGCAAAGTATTTTCTGGAATCTGGATGGAGAGGTAAGCAAAAGAAAGCATTTGCCAAATCCACAACTGTAAGCCATTTGAATTCAGGTGAGAGTGTTGTCAGTACTGAAGTTGAGTCCGACCTACTAGCTCCGCAGCACGTTCATTAGATGATCAGGGCATACAGATGACTCTTGAGACAATGGTTGGAAGTTCATGGTACTTTACTTACAGAGCTCTGGGTCGTTCTCCAATACTACAGAACAATGGTGTATGCGGTACAAGAAGGACAAATTCTTATCTCAATACAGTGATATTTATATTGTTGAAGACAGACATGATGTCACATGACTCTTTACAAGGATGCAATTAAATTCAAAAAGGACAGTCTGAGAAAGAAATGGTGAAGGGGACAGTGTTGGAGACAAATGGTGAATGCATGATAACCTCAAGGTCCATAAACTACATCTTCAAAGGCTAGGAACCTGAGGTTATTTAGCAAGTGCTGATTGTATCCTGTGAGCAGACCTCATTTACAGTTGAACTAAAGAACAAAGTGAGTGTGTGGGGGGTCAATCCTGTGGAAGGGGTTCACCAAATGTTCTTCTAACTCTAAAGGTTAGAAGATCTTGATAATGTTTGCAGTATTCCCTATGCAATAAACCTGAGCAATAAACCAGAACAACAACCCTGGGGAACAAACCTAAGGATGAGAAGATGATCTAAGGGTTTAAATGCTTTTCCCATTGAAGGAGATGGACCTTGTCCGGCTGGACAATCGACCTCGAAGTCCCTCCTCGTGTTCGTTTTCTCTTGACTTGGACAATGGCAGGATCGTTGGTTAAATAAACAGGACACTTGATATTCCTCAAATCTTCGAAGTTTTATTGAAACAGAATATTCATGGGTACTTTGGCTTACGGAAGACTGCTCCCCGCAAAGTACAACAATGCAAAGCAACACATAAGCTTTTATATTTCATGGGCGTACACAACTACCTGACCCAGACAGCTGCTGTCTGCTGAGAAGTTTCAGTCTATCTTGACTCCCATATGATGTTCCTTTCTCATCCTTGAGCAGACCCAGATGCACAGTCATAATATAAACAGTTTTCTGTTATCCTCGAACGCACCGTTCAGCCCCCACCGCGCAGAAAAGTCACCCCATGCCCACAATGAACTTTATTACAGCACATACTTCTAACACCATGTAAAGACCTGAATAATGAAACTAATATTCCTTCAGTACCCTATGTGGATCAGGTACAGGTAGAACTGGAGTTAGCGTTACATCCGTCTGCTTTCTGAATTGGCCTCAATGGGGTTGACCAAGGCGAGTCTGATTCTTCCAGAGCACCAGCATCCTACAGTCCACATAGTGTACTCTTAATTCCCTCGGTTGTTGCTTCTGGCCATGGATTCTGTTTTCTGCGAACAACTTGTGCATCAAAAATGTTTAGTACAATATCAGGGTTATCTTTACAATGACCTACATCAAATGGACATATAGACCATATCCCTTTGGGGATAGAATCTAACATTACCTGGCTATCCTCATGATCTGTTAAGTCTCTGCCATGTTCACGTGAAATGAGGTGATGTTGCAGTGAAATTCTGTATGATTTCGTTGATGGTGAGAATTGAACTTGTGGAATTTGTGAATCCTGCCAATCAGTAAGGCTTACTAAGCGTTTGACCATAGGTCCCAGTTACCTCGGCTCATGCCCTGAAGACACAGCCAATGAAATATGGGGAACTGATGTGCTTCCCATTTCAAACAACGTGTTCTGTTCTGGTGTCAAAATGGTGTGTGTGTGATCTGAACCTATCTTCATATGTTTCATCATGGTCCCTATCATAAAACAGTGTGCAGTGTAGGAGGCAGGTAGGATGCACAGGACTGAATCCAAGGTTTCCACATGGCATACACGGAACACACACCAGGGTCAGCGGAGGGTGTCTCTGGTTGAACCTCTGCCCAGTAGATGTCAGCAGTGGGTGAGGTTGGAACTGGTCGCATCAGCCATTGTCCACTGTGTCCAGCTTCACTGCAAAAAACTTGAGTATCATCTGGGAACCAGACATTCAAACCTTGTGGTCCGCACAAAATGGTAGCATTTGTGGCAATTAGCAAGTCTGCCTATCAGGTTAACAGGCGTTTTTGGTGATACAATGACCCTGTGTCTTAAACAATGTCCCGGTAACACAGTAGGTAATGGTTTGGTGAAAGGCAGAACCTGTGGTGAGAAGCCCATCAATGATATGCTGTCTGATGTTAACAGTGACTGAGGTACAGATGTATTGAAAGTGGAATATGTGGCTCCAGTGTCTACCAGGCCGCTGACAGCCTTACCGCACACAGTCATAGGAAGCATTGGTTCCGCCGTTTCGTTGCTCCGGCGCTGCTCAGGCATCCCTAGGCTGTCCAGTAGGGGTCCTCATGTGTCACAGGTCCCCCTGTGTCACTGTTTTCCCAGTGTAGTATTGACCATGCTGCTGTGGCCCATGCAGTGCCCTCGGCCGCTGGTTGTTTGGTGCCATGGATAGATGCTTCCTCTGCCACGTCCTGGAGCAGGTGGAAATTCTCTGTCCCGAGGTGGTTGTGGGCTGATTACCTGAGTACGATCCGCTGTCGCCATAGCTTTCACCTCTTCCTCATCCTCCTCGGGCCCCAGACCAGCCACCACGACGCTGCCACATAACACTGACAACGGGGTTAGAGTTCTTCTCAACCTTTTTGTCATTTACCTTAGCCCTAGCCTCAGCTAAGTTTAATTTAAGTAATTGTGTCTCTTCAACCTTGAGAAAAGTAGGTTAAGGTCAAATTTCAACTTTTGTACACTCAGGAACTGGATAAGATAGAAAGATGAGGGAGAAGGCCAGTGTGAGTAAGACCATAGATCAAAGCTTGCATAGTAGGTCAGAGCACTAGCTTTGATCTTTGACCATGCAAGTAGGTCAGGGTAAAATTTTGAATTCAGGGGTGTTGTGGAATGTTGCAGTCTGTGACTGCATTGGTTCTTGTTTAATTTGATTCTTTCGAGAAGTGAATTCTTTGTACCGATAGAGGGCATTAGCGCAGCTCGTTACGCACAGTTTACTAAAAATCACCGTAGAATTAGGAAAAAGCGGAAGTGGTGACCCGGAAGTATTCCCTGCGTTGCAACGTACGTTTTCCTCCTTTTACCGCATGTACCGAGGCTGTGTGAGCGGATGTCTACAGAAATGGTAGAGCTCTCGATTCAAACAGCGGAGCTTGTCCGTCGGGCGGGGGTTCTTCAACAGAACCGAGTCTTCCTTGACTTTTTCTGGGACTTGGCCAAACCGGACCAGGAGGTTCGGCTGAAGGCGGTGGAGGACCTCATCCAGTACCTGAAAACCAACAACAAGGTGAGGTAGACGGAGACCGCTGTCACCGAACCCAACGTGGTTCCACATGTAGTCCAGCAGAGACGCCGGCAATACTGTAGTTGTGGTTAGTGTTAATCATAGTTTTAAAGTGTTCACTTCCATAACTTGAGTACATGTAAAGCATTTCTCCACGACAATAAAAGGAAACTACAAGTATTGCATCTACATAAAAACGTAAAAGTTCCTTAAAAGGTTTGGCACGTGACGTTCAAGTGCTTACACAGCCACACTTTTAAATGGTTGTCCTTGATTTTACTGTAATCCATAAATGCATCATATTTTAAAAGCTTGTTTGAGAAATGAAAAGTACAGAATGGTGAACAATTTCTTACATTGCCTATAGGTTACATAAGAGTTGTTCTTGTACAGTAATGTGACAAAAAGAAAAAAGGTTCAGTACATGTAGTAGCATCTGTGTGTCGTATCTCTACTGTAGGCTGATGAGTTGGAATACACCTTCAAAAGGCTGGTGGATGGTTTAGCTCACACACGGGACACTGCCAGACCTGGATTCAGCCTGGCACTGGGACAGGTGAGTGTGAAACTCCAGATTGTCATGGAAACCAAGTTCAGTCTAAACTAATCCAATTTTAATTACTTATTTCATTCAGACTTCTAATTGGACTGTGTCACAAATATACACATAACGCATGCGTTACATCATTAGAGGAAAAGGTACCTAAATGTAAATTAGTATAAACAAGCTCAAGTCAAAGCTTTTTCGGCTCTGTCAACCACTTCCAAGTTACCTGACTAAGCGATTTGTTGTCATGATTTTTCATGCATTAACCAGATAGATTGTGTTAACTACTGAGCTTCATGTGAGACTGTTCACTGATGACTTTCCTGAAGAACCATCCATAAGACAACAGATATGGATGTTTCCTGAAACTGGGAAATCAAGTCTGAGTCAGAGTTGCTTGCTGTTGACCTAGTGTGGTAATTAAGTTGTATTTCAAGAATAATTTTTCTAGGATGAGTTGACTTTTTGGTGTTTACAAGCTTGAGCATAATACAATTTGTTTTTTAGGTCTTAAGTGCTTTTGAAGACGTCTCGTTGCAGGACATACTCAACAGAATTAAGGAAAAACACAATTTACAGACAACCAAAAAGGTGAATGCTGTTTTTTTTCTTATTTCTGTTGGCTTCAGCAGTTTTATGAATGGGCTTCGTGAGTGTCTCATGGTCTTCTCTTGGTTTCCAGAAACTGGTCAGAAATGCTTTATTTGGAAATTTGTTTGGGGTCCTCGCTCTTCAGCAGTCCAGCCGCCTCTCAAAAGTACGTAACCTCAACATAATACTTTGTATTAAAAGGAATAGGCAAACTTTTAGCAATCATTGTGGGTTTGTGTGTGTGTGTGTGTGTGTGTGTGTGTGTGTGTGTGTGTGTGTGTGTGTGTGTGTGTGTGTGTGTGCGCGCGCACGCGTGATGACTTGTGAAGGCACATAAAATTGATGCAGCATATGGGTCATGTTCATACGGTCTGCAATTTAAGAACTTTACTTTTCAAGCTAAATTCTTGCTCAACATCGTGTCTTAACCTTTCCAGTAGATCGACAGAGTGAAGCTCTTGTAGGTTTTTGCACCTGTGGTTTTTGTTTTGTGTGAGTGTGGCAATGGGGTTGTGGTCTGTGAGCCCTGTCTCTTGTTTCTGAAGGAGCCACAGGTGGTGTTGGGATGTGTGCAGCTCCTCCAGAGCCTCACCCAGCACAGACAGCACCTGAAGGACCTGCCCACCAAGACCATGACGGACATCCTGCATGAGGTAGCAACTGCTTCTCAGTCACACCTTTACTTATGCAGACTCATTTTATTTTTGCATGTCAAAAGTGACATCCATCCTTCATTTGTCTAATGTTCATGTCCCGTCTATCAGATCCCTGAGGAAGTGTTTGAGGAGGTCCTGCTCAGTGCCATGCAGACTGACCTGGCAGCAGCCTTCAGGACTCCAGAGCAGCTTCAGCTGCTGCTTGTGGCGCTGCATCGTTTTCCACAGTCCCTCAAACCCAAGAAACTGAAAAAGCTCCTAGGCTCCTCAACCATCATCAATGCTGACAACATCCCCAAGTAAAAACACTGTGATTGTCTTTATGTGATTTTGAAAATTTTAAGTATTATATTCACCCCCCTCTTCTCCACTCTGCCAACTGGAAGGTTGACAGAGGTGTTGAAGACAGCAGCCCGGTCTGTGAAGAAGGAGCACGTCCTCCCAGGGGTGGCCCTGGACCTCCTGAAGCTGTCTTTGAAGGAAGGCAGCTTCCAGCTCTTCTGGAACAAGGGTATTATCGACAGCATGTTAAAGGAGCACCTGGGGCCAACGCAGTGAGTTAGTATTTTATGAATGTGGCAGAGAGGTCCAGTAAACTTCCTTCTGTGAAAATGTTCAGCCTATCTTTGCTGTTTGTGTCCAGTTACATGAGCTTCCGTCTGCTGGGCAGCGCCCTGCCTCTCCTCTCTGTGGCCCAGCTGAAGGAGGTGTTGTCTGGACAGGTGATGATGCTCTATGGGGAACATGTGGTGTCTGCTCAGGTGAGCAATCCTGGCTTAGTTGACTCTAAACATCACATAACCCTCTTCTGTAAAACAGAATGAGCATATCCTTTGTCAGGTAGCTTTAGGTACCTGGTGTAGCTAAAGGCGACTAAGATCATCCTGTTGGACAGAATGACAGCAGAACCTCATGATTCTATTTTTTGCCCACTTCTCATCAGGGGCTCTGTACACCAGTCCCCTTAATAACCTAAATTCCCAATAATAGCCACAGCATCAGATGTTTGGCCTTCATTTGACTTTTATTCAAAATTATTTCTGAATTCCCAGGTTCCCCAGATCATTTAAACTCAAAATCTGCATTTAGTTCACAAATGTATGATAATTTCTATTTCCACAGCACCACTTCTATTGGTACAGCAAGACTCACATCAGGGGTTCCACTTGGGATTTTTCTTGTGATCAGTGTTAAAAGGACTTTTTCATAGATGACCCTGCAGCATTCTCTGAGTATAACTTTTGACTGTTGCAGTTAATGCGATCCATTCTTGTCTTTTCTAGAAACCAGGCCGCTATAAGCTGGCCCCAGAGATGGACACCTACGTATCAGACTTCCTGCAAGGCTGCCTGGACCCAGAAAAACAGCTATCGGTGATGGTTGGCTTCTCCTCGCTGACCAACCAGGGCTACCCTGTGGTGCCATCAGTGTGGAGGGTGGTGCAGCACCTTCAGCCTGCTGCTCTCCAACAGTATGTAGTGTGGTTGAAGACGATGTTCTTGCGACCTGAGCTGGACAAGCTGCTGGACTTCAACACCCGCAAGCAGAGGGTCAATCAAGAAAGACAGGAGCAGTGAGTGTTGTAGACTGTTTAGCAACATCTGTCTCAGCTCTCTGGTCTTTTTTTTCCCTAATCTAACGACTCTGAACAGAAAGACACACATGAAAACTTGGATTATGTGTCTGTCCACTGTCTTTCCTTAGGAAGGAGGACTCCATATTTCGCCTGAGGAAGTGGATTGTTGCTCGCCTCTCCTCTCTCATCGATAACCACCAAGTGAAGAGGCAGGAGGATCTCGTCATGGACGTAGCCAGGTGAGACGTACCCCCATTTGAGTGATGTCAAGGCATCAGTGTTTGATTGAGAGAAACCCAACATCCAGTGTCATGATTCCGTTTCAGGTTTGTCTTTTTCCATGCTTTCTTCACTGCCAAGAAAGCCTCTGCAGACATCCCAGAGACAACAGAGAAGCTTTCTGTCCCGCTGGATGACCGAACCAGAGCAGTGCTTGTCAATTCTTTCTTTGGGTGAGTTGAATCTTCTATGTTCTTCTACAGCTGCCTCCTAAATATCAGCATTGATGGTATGTTTCTCTCACCAGTGAGTTAGTATTTGATGAATGTGGCAGAGAGGTCCACATCAAAATAGTTAATTAATAGTTAGGATGACATTAGGGGCTAGTCTGAGTGCGTTGTCAGGTTTATGACCCTTTACAGATTATAAAGGTCTGTCCACTGATAGATTGAATGGAGTTCAACTTCTGAAAACATGTGAATGTCGCACCTCTGCCTTCTAAAATTCTGTGTCTGGTCAGTTTGCTTTTACAACCCACACACACGTAGTACACCAGGGTAAAAGCCTGCTTTACGTTTAAACTCTGATTTTCTGTCTTTTCACTGCTACACTCCTCCAGACTCCTCCTGTCCATGCATCACTTGCATTTGACGAATGACTCGGCTGAAGATGAAGCTTCAAACCAAAAGCGGGTTTTTGGTGTAACAGCTGATGGCACCATGTGGATCTACCACCTGGTCCAGTATGCCCAAGTCCTGCTTAACCATCCAAAACAGGCCCAGAGCAGCCAGCCCTTCACCCCTGAGCAGGGACAGGCCTGGGACAGGTAAGACAACCAAGTTTCCTCTGAAGCAGTAGGACCAATTTTGTTCTTTTTTTCTTGTAATGTTATTTTAACTATTACAAGGAGCATGTTTGTTTTTGTTGGCCTTAATTGTGATCTGCAGTGAGAGCAGGGAACAGGTGGAGGAGAAGCTCGAGAGGTGGAGGTTTGTCCTGGAAAGGAGAGGAAGGAAGGTTAGCCGCAGTAAGACAGAGTACATGTGTGTGAATGAGAGGGACCCAAGTGGAAGAGTGAGGTTACAGGGAGAAGAGATCGAGAAGGTGGAGGATTTTAAGTACTTAGGGTCAACAGTCCAGCTGTGGCGAAGGTGAAAGCTGAAAGGAAAAGAAGAAGAAGAATTCTTATTATAAAATAACACAGAGCGTAACAAATTACTGCTTACATTTTTTGTTAATTTAAACAAACCAGTTAATGTCAATTAGGCAACTGACATCAGGGTGTCTCTTCCTGCTAAAAAAGGAAATTTGTTTGATCATATGTGTTCTTGCAGCATGATGGAATCGGTGGCAAGCCTGAAGAAGAAAGCTAAGAAAAAACTGTCTGAGGAGAACACAGCATTCCAGCAGCTGTTTCTATTGGTTGGCTTGCATCTTTTCAAGGTGCAGCACACTGCAACAAAAGTAGCTCTTGTTTTTTCTGTTTTTTGCTGTTATTGCTGTTGAATCTCCAGTCGCAAATACAATCTTCTGACAGAAAAAACAAAGTTGATAAATTGATGGTGAACACTATTGTAATCATATTTCTTCTGAAGGCCCCTGAAGAGCTGCTGGACATTATGAAAGATTTGCAGAGCTGTGTGGACAGAGCTAACGAGAAGGGCAATAAGAAAAAGAAGACAAGAGGTGAGGCAGTCTGCATCTGGCTTTTATGTTTGTGCCACTGTATAAAACAAAGTGGGTCTGCAGAAGGGAGGAGCTTAGATATAGTATTTTCCTAAACATTGTAGTCCTGTATAACTTGACTAATATTTTACACCTGCTAGGTGATGAGCACATCTGTCAGCTGTTAACTAGACAAATAATATGGTGGCGTAAACTAGCTTTGTTTACTAAGATCATGAAATGTTTCCTGTATTTAGTATGTACAGTAATCTTTTTTGCTGCATATTCATACCAGTCCAAAAAAGATCACTCATTTTCATAAAATTTTCAAAAATGAAAATTAACAACATTGTGATAGTTTTCTATGAAACAAACTGATTTAAACTGGAGTGCCACTCTTCTTTGCAGAGCATTTTATCATCTTTCAGGTCTTTGTTTTAAGAATGTTACATTTTTTTATAACAAACTTCAAAACAACAAAGTGTTTCACTAATGCTGGGGAAGTTGCTGCTGGTGGACACCAAACACTTTTGTTTCTTGTTAAAACTTGATCAAGTCATGATAGTCATCATGTGCCAGGCGTGGGTGCATTTGAAACGGGCCTTTTCCTTGCTGCAGCCACAGAGAAGCAGGAGGAGGAGGGGCCTCATTGGGTTGAGGTGATGGTGGACATCTTGTTGTCCCTGCTGTCTCAGCCAAGCAGGCATATTCGACAAGTCTGCAAAACTGTCTTCTCCTCCATCTGCCCCCATGTTACTGCGCCGGCCCTTTCTGCAATCTTAGATGTAAGTAACTTCATCTTAAGTCATCTTCACTCGTAGTTGAAGTCATTCAGGTACTGTTAGTTGTACAGGAAACACTGAATTTGAAAGTGATTAAAAGTATTGTTTGGGCTCTTTGCAGGTCCTTGACCCAGCGAAGGATGATGAAGAAGATGGTGTAGTGGTCGTCATGGACGACTACAAAAACCAGGAGAAAACAAGTGACGATGATGACGAGGAGTTGGAGGTCAGTTTGTCTCTGACTTATTCTGAACTCATGAAGATTTGTGTTTCTGTTTGTCTGTGTGTCTGTTTGTTTGACTGTCTGATTGTTTGCTTACCGATCCTACTTTAGAAATAAGTGTCTATACTCCCAGTCATACTGAAATCCTAAAACAATTGGTTATGGTTTTGCCAGGATGATGAGTCTGACCAGGAGGACGAGGAGGAGGATGATGATGATCATGATGATGATGATGATGATGATGAAGAAGCTATGGACGAGGAAGAGGAAGAGCTAGAAGAGGAGGCAGTGGACCAAAATTTCCGTTTGGAGATGATGAAGGTCCTGCAGCAGCAGAATGCTCTGGTGGGATTTCAAGATGTTTGCACATCCTGATTTCAGTGGTTTGTGTGATAACTCAAGGATGTGAACATTGTTCCTGCTATATTAGCACTGTAATTAGCCTGATATTAGCAGTATGATAGCCTGCGGATATCTGCACTGATGTACAAGTATAACTGTGTGCCAAATCAAAACCCTTGTTTATACATGAGTAATAGCCCCCCCACACACACACACACACACACACACACACTGGGCCTGGTGCTGACCTTCTCTGGCAGAGACCTGACAAAGGTTTCTTTTCCATTTTTGGTGGGTGAATCGTGTCGGTGAACAGTCAGAAGTGATTCTTGAATAAATAAACTATTTTTAGGTTTTTATTAGAATTGCTATTTGCTCATACTCACAGTATGAATCATGAGATAATTGGTCACAATTTTTTTTTCAAAAAAGTTAAGAGCAATATTTATTAATTATTTTGAAAGCAAACTTAATTTTCTGCTACCTGCTGTCATTGATGTGATTTCTCAGCCACGGAAGCAGCCTCTAATGAGGAAGATGAGCTCACAGAAACAGACTAATCACAGTTTGTTCAGGTTATTATGCTGCAGGGCTTTAGTCGGCTAGACTCATTTGTTACTGTTGTTTATTGTGAGCACATGATAAATTAAGTTGTCAACATTCATGCAATGAATTAACAGGATAATTATCTGGTCCAGGTTATCTGGTAATTTGGTGGTTCCACTCAGGCCAAGTGGATGCCATGATTTGTTCAGTCACATCTCCTAAAATCAAGGCTATGGATGACTTTAGTTTATATGTCAGGTTTTGGTTCACAGCTGTATTCAGGAGCAGACCCCATGCAGGACTGCTTTGTGTTGATGTCCTCTGTTGGGCTGTACTTTAATCAGGCCACAGAAGAGGATGGCAGCAGTGACGAAGACCTGGATGATGAAGCCATGATGGAGCTGGATAAGAGCTTGGCAGCGCTGTTCTCAGAGCAGAAGAAAAAGAACGAGGCCAAGAAAGAAGAAAAGACAAAGATACAGAAAGAAAAGATGCTGGTTCGCGACTTTAAGATCAAGGTACCTCATCCTCTTGTAAAGATTTTGAATACTTCTTAAGATCAGGATTGTCTCGCTCACTAATTTGGCCTGTCCTTTTGTTGTAGGTGCTGGACCTGGTGGAGGTGTTTGTGAACAGGCAGGCTGGTAGTCCTCTTGTGCTGGGTTTTGTGGAGCCGCTGCTCGCCATCATAGACAGAGGAATGCGCTCTGACAGCAACCAGCAAGAGCAGGATTTTCTCCGCCGAACTGCAGATATCTTCAGGTGATGAACCAACCTGTGGGCCAAGGCGATGCAGTGCATGAATGTCTGCCTCCGATTCAATTTCTGATCTGTTGATTTGATTCCAAACTTTGCCCAACTTTGTCACATCTCTTTCTCATATATTTGTTGCTTTATATACGGTACATAACAAAATAAAACCTGGTGTTCAGTCACCGTTAGATTATGTTTAAGTAGGAAAATGTTCAGACTTTTGAGTGATTTCTAGACAGAGATCAGTGATCTTGTGTTCTTGATGACATCATCCTCATTTGAACTAGAGAAAATGACAGCAAGTTGCTGCAAACATTGCATCACAGGAAGCTGCTGTGGCTCAGCTGATGGGGGTCAGTGGTTGTTTCCCTACATATCAAAGGGTCAGTTGGTATTTGTGTGAATGATGCTCACCACAGCTGTACAAATGTGTGATAGTGGGTGAAACCTGCTTTTGTTGTTAAGCTCTTTTAGTCATCACATGTCAAACTACGACTGTGAAGAAGATCTGAATGGATTGTAATTGACTTCATGGCTGATTTGGGCTGTACACACATTTTTATACCCAGCAACCTTTGTTACCTTAGTAAAAATAAGGAACTCAAACAAAGGTAGGTTGCTTTAAAGATGTAAGTAGTAGCTTTGTGGTGGAGGTGACCATACAGGTGTTTGTGACCAAAGTCGAGGTGGTTTAACCTTTAAATGAGATCCTGAGTAGACCCAACTGATTACTGAGATTTTGAGCTTTATTATTGATTTCAAGACTCATAAACAACCTCCTTCAGCTCTGGTCTCAGCTGAAAGATTCAACTATTTGTGTAGATATGTTTAGTATTGGTTAAATTACTTCTTGTATTTGACAGAAGCAGACATTTTTTTTTGTTGCTTACAATCTCCCCACCTATATATTTGAATAAGCTCACTTGAAAACCTCACGGTGTCACGTTTTAACTCCACCCACTGCCGCCCAACCAATCACGGTGCATCTGCCAGAAGGAATCACATGAATAATATGGCGTAAGGCATCAGGCAGCGAGGCTTCTTGTTGCGGTCACGCCGTTTGTCCACAAGACAACACAGAAATCTGGGATGAAAATGCCGGCCAAAGTGAACTTTTTTGAAAACGCCGGGTATGTATTGTCGTGTGGACACTGTAACCGAAACTTTTTCTATCCGAGGGGCGTATACTTGCGACAAAAACCGCTGTGACGTTAGTGTGTGTGACCCGTGTCTACATGTACACACAGAATGGACGGAGTTAAAACCGGCTATTTTCTGATGTATAACAGCTCCACGTCGAAGACGCGTTGATAAACATCCATGGCAGTTGGATATTTGTTCGTCTGTGTCTTTCTTTATGAGTCAAAGTTTATATATGCATTCATTCATTCATTCACGTTCCTCACCAAAGACGCCAACGCCAGTTCCGGGTCAGACCAGGATGCGCTATCTGCTGGTGATGGGTGCGCTTGGTTTATAATACCAATACATTTGTTTTCATATGTTATGAAGCCTAAAATTATTGTTTTATCGTTGAATTCCCACGGGTTCCTGCTTTTTACCCATATCTTTGTTATGAAATCTGAAATTTAATTTTTAGTGGAAGAGGCTCCAGAGACTGCTTCCTGCTGAAGGGCTGTATGAATAAATGATTGTGAGTGAAAGACGGTAACGCTAAGAATGCATGTCAGGAAAACACCGTTTGCCATTGGGCAGCATAGTTTTACATTTACACAATATTGTGTTTTTCACTCTGAGCTGTAAACATTTTATTATTCTTTTTTACCACACCTTATACAAAGGCCTTCTCATTTACCCAGCTAAGCTGTTGTTGCGTCCCATTTTTCTCAATTTAGAAATGTGATGTGAGGCCAACCTGTGTCCCACAGCCACGAGGCTGAATAGACCTCAAATTGAAGAACCTCAAACATTTGCATCCAGTCTTTTGTCTTAGCAACAAATGAGGCAACCAGACATAAATCCTCCATCAGCATCAGCTGCTGTAAGACTTGCTGTACAGCCTCTGGGTTTGATGCTGTTGTGTTTATTTATTCATAGTTTGAGTGAACACTCATGTTTCCTGTTTGTGTGTTTTTCAGGAACCAGCTGTGCCGGTCCAAAGTCTACTGCAGGACCGTTGATGACCAACAGTGGGAGCTCCACGAGCTACTGGACAAGCTGATGACTAAAAGCCAGAAGCTGTCTGACTCCTCCGTCTGCCTTTACTACTTTAGGTATAGGTTCACCTCCCTCAAACTATTTGTGAGTGCATCATTATAAAAGTAATCATTAGATCCCACAAGTGGAAAACAGATCAATGATACAAAAAAACAGGTTATATATTAAAACAGAACAATTAAAGCTTCTGATTTTCTAAATAGGTTTAAAAAGATGAAAATCAAAAGATTGAAACATTTGATTGAAACTATTTCACCATTAAAATCCCTTCACACAGGCATACAATCTGGCATCGATGTGTGTTCAGAGCTCTCAGGTGTTTAACACAGTCTTCATTGGATTATTTCTCCATTATTTTGATCCACTTTTTCTCAAACATCTGTAGATGGATGGAATGAAGCAATGACGCCCAGCACATTGTGTCCAAACGTTGTGTCTCTGGTGTTGTGTTTTTTGATAATGTGTTTGCTGATGTTGATCTTTTAGTGCATCTCTCTATGTGGTGAAAGTTCTTCGAGGTCCTCTACCTGCTCCACCTGAGACCAAAGAGAAGCGGCCCACAAACAGAGCGTCAGCAACTGAAGTACGTTTACACACAACTGATACACACGTGGACAAAATTGTTGGTACTTTTCTGTTAATGATAGAAAAATTCATAATGGTTATTGAAAACACTTGAAACTTACAAAAGTAACAGTGAATAAAAATGTATTGAAATTTGAACAATAAAAATCAGTCATCACTTTTTAATTGTTGTTCAACATATTTAAAAAAAAAAACCTACTGAAACAGGCCTAGACAAAAATGATGGTACCTCTGTAAAAGATTGAAGAAAAAATTGACCAGAGGGACATGAATAACTCAGGTGTGTCCTGTAATTGCCATCACAGGTGTGTTGAATCTCATAAGTAGTCAGTCTGCCTATTTAAAGGATGACATATAGTCACTGTGCTGTTTGGTGACATGGTGTGTACCGAACTGAACATGGACAGCAGAAAGCAAAGGAGAAAGTTGTCTCAGGAGCTTAGAAAGAAAATTATAGACCAGCATGTTAAAGGTAAAGGCTATAAGACAATCTCTAAGCAGCTTGATGTCCCTGTGACAAGTGGCACATATTATTCAAAAGTTTAAGACCCACGGGACTGTAGCCAACCTTCCTGGATGTGGCCGCAAGAGGAAAATTGACAAATTGAAGACACTGATAGTTCGAAAGGTATCCAAAGAGCCCAGAACAACCTCCAAAGAAATTAAAGATGAACTCCAAGGCCAAGGTACATCAGTGTCAGATCACACTATTCATCGTTGAGTCAAAGTAGACTCCGTGGGAGACAACCAAGGAGGACACCACTGTTGAAAGCAAATCATAACAATCCACAAAGCTTCTGGGAGAGTGTTCTTTTTACAGATGAGACAAAATTGGAGCGTTTTGGTAAGGCACATCAACTCTATGTTCACAGACGGGAAAATCAAGCATATGACGAAAAGAACACTGTCTCTACTGGAGACATGGAGGAGGTTTGGTTATGTTCTGGGCCTGCTTTGCTGTATCTGACACAGGGTGTCTTGATTCTGTGCAAGGTACAAAGAAATCTCAAGACTATCAAGGCATTATGCGGAGAAATGTGCTGCCTAGTGTCAGAAAGCTTGGTCTCAGTCGGAGATCGTGGGTCTTCCAACAGGATAACGACCCCAAACCCACAGCCAAAAACCCCAAGAATGGCTTAGAGAAAAGCATTGGATTATTCTGAATTCACCTTCTATGATCCCAGATCTAAAGAGCTGAAACATGCCTGCTGGAGATGACACCCTTCAAACCTGAGACAAATGGAGGAGTATGCATTACGAGGAGTGGGCCACAATACCTGTTGAGAGGTGCAGAGGTCTCATTGACAGCTACAGAAATCATTTAATGGCAGTGGTTGCCTAAAAAGGTTGTGCAACAAAATATTAAGTTATTGGTACCGACATTTGTGTCGTTCTGTTGAACGACAATTCCAAAGTAGTGTCTGATTTTGATTGCTTAATTTTCAATAAATTTTTATTTATTGTTACTTTGGTAAGTTTTTTTTTATTCAGTTTATATTTTTCTTTCCAGACATGTTATTATAGCAGACTTCATTTTCATCAGTTTTGGAACATCAACAACAACATCCGAAAAAAAAAAAAAAGGTTGACGGGTAGAAGCCATTGGCTTGTAAAATTCCCACTCCCTGAATCAACAACATCTCTCTCATTACAACACATTATCAAACAAAATCATACATTGCATGTCACATTTAAATTATTTGATTTTGGTACATCGTTGTTTTGGATTTCCATAAAGACGTGTGTGTTTGCACACATCTTATCTGTTTCGTTTGCTGCACTGTCACAACAGTGATATTTTTCCATAGTCATGACACATGTAGTTTAATAAGGCATAACAATCTGAGATATTAACCATCATTTGCGTCAGAAATATAACCTTGCAAAGTTGAGTTTTTAAAAGCTTTTTTAAAGGCAGATAGAGTTCCTAGATTCCTAACTTCGTTGTCCAGTTTGTTCCAAATTATCAGTAAATCTCAGCAGCTAAGGAAAAACCCATGTGTATTGACTTCTTTCTAAGATGGCAGTGATCAAGTGATCAGGTTTCCTTGATGAGGCTCAGGCCCGTCCACTCAATGACGGATTTTTTTGAAAGCGCATCGAAAACGATTCACGTTCACATGACATCGTTTTCAAAAAAATCTCCGTCCACACGTAACATGCGTTTTTGAAGACGGCTATAAGCATGCCAAACCATGTGGTGGCAGTATTGTGTCAAATTTTATCCAATAGGAATCCTCTGTGTTTTGTTGTCACAAAACGCCTGCAAGAATGCTGCCATCAACAAGGTTCGTGCATCCATCATGTTTGTACACACGGGCCCATAAATATGACGTCACAGCGGTTTTTGTCACAGGCAAGACGTCAGCGTTTTTAAAAAGTTGCGGATACACCGTCCACACGACAACGCAGACCCAGCGTTTTTTAAAAAAAATCCACCTTGGCCAGTGTTTTCGTTCCGGATATCTGCGTTGTTGTGTGGACGGAAGGCGTAATCGCAACAAAAAAGTTGCGTTTTCAAAAAGTTCCGGCATCGTGTGGACGTGGCCTCAGAATGGCCTCATTGACATAACAATAGGGCTCGTTCATAGCTGATTAAAGGTACTCAGTAATGAATGTTCTAGTGGATAGATAGCTCAACTACAGCCACTAGTTTTTTTTAATCAATTTAATTTTTTTTTATTATATGCGCCTTATAATCCGGTGCGCCTTGTATATGAAATGACTTTAAAAATATGCAATTCTTTGAAGGTGCGCCTTGTAATCCAGTGCGCCTTATAGTGCAGAAAATACTGTATTTAGTTTTTGTTAGGTTCAAGGCTAATTTTTTTTATCTCAAACCATATTTGCAGCTTGGCCAGTTCCTCATTTACTGTCTGGGCTAATTTATGTACACTCGGCAAAAATATAAACGCAACACTTTTGTGTTTGCTCCCATTTTTCCTGAGATGGACTTAAAGATCTCTAATTCATTCCAGATACACAATATTACCATGTCTCTCAAACATTGTTCACAAATCTGTCTAAATGTGTGATAGTGAGCACTTCTGCTTTGCCGAGATAATCCATCCCACCTCACGGGTGTGCCACATCAAGATGCTGATCTGATATCATGATTAGTGCACAGGTGTACCTTATACTGCCCACAAAAAAAGACCACTCTGAAATTTGCAAAAGCAGAAGTGCTCACTATCACACATTTAGACAGATTTGTGAACAATGTTTGAGAGAAATGGTAATATTGTGAGAGAAATTGTAATATTGTGTATCTGGTATAAGTATAAACAATTTTGGACCCAACACTGACCCCTGTGGTACCCCGCGCACAATGTCTAATATTTTTGATCTCCTCCCTCCCAGTGTAACATATTGTGATCTCTTATGTACAGTTGTGTTCAAAATAATAGCAGTCCAACATGAATAACCTGTTTTTGGTAGAAATTATATAACTGCATGGCATATAATTTACCAGTTGCTGTAGTAGGGTCATAGAAAACCAACAGAGCCAATGATATGTATGCTCCTGAGTCTGTGTAATTGAATAATGAATTGAAGGGGAGTGTTCAAAAAAATTGCAGTGTGGAGTTCAATTAGTGAAGTCATTCAATCTGTGAAAAAACAGGTGTCAATCAGGTGGCCCTTATTTAAGGATGAAGCCAGCACATGTTGCTCATGCATTTCTCTCTGAAAACCTGAGAAAAATGGGTCGTTCCAGACATTGTTCAGAAGAAAAACATACTTTGATTAAAATGTTGATTAATGAAGGGAAAACGTATAAAGAAGTGCAGAAAATGATGGGCTGCTGGGCTAAAATGATCTCCAATCTCCAATACAAAATGGAAAGCAAAACCAGAGAGACGTGGAAGAAAACGGAAGACTACCATTCGAATGGATCGAAGAATAGTCAGAATGGTGAAAACTCAGCCAATGATCAGCTCCAGGATGATCAAGGACAGTCTGAAGTTACCTGTGAGTACTGTGACAATTGGAAGATGCCTGTGTGAAGCTAATCTATCAGCAAGAAGCCCCCGCAAAGTCCCACTGTTGAAAAAAAGACATGTGCAGAAGAGGATACAATTTGCCAAAGAACAAATTGACTGGTCAAAAGAGAAATGGAGAAACAGTTTGTGGACTGATGAGAGTAAGATTGTTCTCTTTGGGTCTAAGGACCGCAGACAGTTTGTCAGATGACCCCCAAACACTGAATTCAAGCCACGGTACACTCTGAAGACAGTGAAGCATGGTGGTGCAAGCATTATGATATGGGGATGTTTCTCTTATTATGGTGTCGGGCCTATTTATCGCATACCAGGGATCATGGATCAGTTTGGATACATCAGAATACTTGAAGAGGTCATGTTGCCTTCTGCTGAAGAGGAAATGCCCTTGAAATGGGTGTTTCAACAAGACAAGCGACCCCAAACACACCAGTAAATGAGCAGCTTCTTGGTTCCAGACCAGTCAGTCAGTCATTCATTTTCTCAACCCGCTTAATCCGCTTACACAGGTCGCGGGGGAGCCGGTGCCTATCCCGGCAGTCTCAGGGCGTGAGGCGGGGGACACTCCGGGCACGACACCAGTGTACCGCGGAGCCACACAGAGACAAACAACCACTCACCCACACATTCACTCCTACGGTCAATTTGGGACCGGCCAATCAACCTAAAGCGCAAGCTTTTGGAGGTGGGAGGAAGCCTGAGAACCCTGAGAGAACCCACGCAGACACGGGGAGAGCATGCGAACTCCGCACAGAGCAGGACTCGAACCCGGGTGCGCCGTGTTGTGAGGCGACAGCGCTACCCACTGCGCCAGACCAACAAAATTAAAATCATGGAGTGGCCAGCCCAATCCCCGGACCTTAATCCGATAGAAAACTTGTTGGGTGACATTAAAAATGCTGTTTGAGGCAAAACCAAATATTGCAGAGGAATTATGGAACGTTGTCAAATCATCCTGGGCTGGAATACCTATTCATAGATGCCAGAAGTTGGTTGACTCCATGCAACACAGATGTGAAGCGGTTCTCAGAAACAGTGGCTATACAACTAAATATTAGTTTAGTGATTCATAGGAATGCTGAATCCTGGATATTTTTCAGTTTATACAGTAAGTATTTGAGTTTGTAAAGTAAAATGCAGACGCTGCTATTTTTTTTGAACAGCCCAATGTTCATTTTTCTTCATATTCTGTAAAGTAATTAAAGAATTTCTGCTTTTTTCTTCATGTTTTGATTTAGAATATAATGTGCAGTGTTCCCAATGCATGGAAATAAAAACCATTATAAGGATTTTGGGCTTCTCAATTTTTTAAACGGACTATTATTTTGAACACAACTGTAAGTAGCTCTTTATCCATTGTACCCCGAAATCCAAATCGTTCGTTTCTCAGTTAGAATTTCATGATCAATTGTGTCAAAACCTTTTATAGGTCAGTAAAGATTCCTATGGAGTACATGTTGATCTATGGCATCAGTAATGACTTCTATTGTTTCCGTTAACGCAGTCGAATGATCCTTCCTGAAGCTGTACTGGCTACAGTCAAGGAGATTGTGCTTTGTTATGAATTTATCCAGTCTGTGATTGAACAGCTTCTCGAGACTTTTTGATACCTGTGGTAGTATTGAAACAGGTCTATAATTTGTAAATTCACAAGCATCCCCATTTTTATATATTAGAACCACTTTTGCAATCTTCATTTTGTTAGGAAACGCCCCAGTTTGGAATGACAAATTACATATGTGAGCAAGAGGTAGCAGAATTCCATCCTGTATATCCTTGATTAGCCTCATATCAAATCCATTCACATCAGTAGAAGTATTTGCTACGCATTGGCCTGTGTCCTTCACTGGCGCCAGAAACATTGATTTCGGGTTCCTTCCTCCAATGTTGTCAAAATAATCCCAGTGCAAGTGTGAGACAGGAATGTTTTCTGACAGCTCAGGCCCGACACCCACAAAGAATTCATTAAATTAGCTACTTCATCCATGTCCTCCAATTTTGTATTTTGTATTAGAATATTCTGGATTGAATGATTTGGCCTTATTTTGTTGTGTAACATTGTTTACTATGTCCCATAGTTTTCTGGTGTAGTTCTTATTTTCTGTGAGCAGATTACTGTAGTATCCTTTCTCACAAGTTTGTATTACATTCAATTTCTAAATTTTTTGTATTCAGCTTCTGCTTGTTCTGGTCTTTGCTTTATAAACATTTTATGTAATGTATTCTTTTTTCGACGGGCATTTATCAGTGACGTAGTCATCCATGGTTTCTTCACTGGACAATGCAAATTGTACAATTTTCTATTTCATCAATGAGATAGTCATATGCAGTATTGACGTCGGCAGTCTAAACATCAGACCAGTTTTGGGTACATGATTGAACCATAGCACACTACAACACTGCAAAGATGCACAACATTTCTGAATGCTCACCGGCTCCTTCTTCCTTCTTTGAACAAGGTTTAATTCTGCAGTCTCCAGACAATGCAACGTTCTTCCCCACACTTTCCTCCTCACAGTCTGCTGTGTGAGTGTCTCCAGCTCTACTGATTGTCCGATCACCTCCACCTGTTGCACTCAATCTCCAGCCTTACAACTGGGACACACACCAAGACCTTATACACTCAGGCAGAGGGCGTGGCCTGCAGCTCAGCTCAACAGAAGCTTTCAGTTTTTGCATTTTTGTTGGGGTTTAACAGATCAATGTTGATATCACCACATGAAAACACATGTTTGTGATTAATTTTCGAGAGTAAATTTCCCACACATTCATTAAATTCTTCAATTTTGGAATCAGGTGCTCTTTATACACAACTAACAACAATATTTTTGCCTTATTTAACAAACACTTCCACAGATACACATTCCATTATATTGTCAACAGATATCGACACATTTTTTAGAGTCTCAAACTTGATGTTGTTTTCAATAAACAGGGCAACCCCCCCCCCCTTTTATTTTTTCCTGTTCACACAAGTCATGTTGTATCCCTCCAAATAGAAATCCATGCCTTTATTTTCATTAATCCAAGTTTCTGTCACAGCGATGATTTTAAATGGATTTTCAAACTGGTGTACGTAATTCGTAATGCGTCCAAAATTGGTGTATAGACTCCTACTGTTGAAATAAATTAGTGAAAGCTTACCATCCGGTTTAATTTTTTTGTTGTATTGCTCTTGGGTGTGATATCCATTCTTTCTCATCATGTTATTGTAGAAGTTGTTATCCGGGTCAGTAATTCCTTTAGGTCAGACAGAGTATAATCCACAAAGTGATCGGTTTTCAATCCAAACTATCTTGATCAGCAGTTCTCTGTATTAGATCTTTCATTTCTTCAGACAATGCAGAGATGGCTGTTTTCTGCTCTGTTGAAGTTAGAGTTTTTATTTTTGGTCATACCTTGTTGGTCGAATTTCCTCAATTCTTCCACATTTTTGATCACCATTGTTTTCATCTGCTCCGGATAAGCTTTTTTTTAAAAATAAAGATCCTACAGTTGTTTGTCCAGGTGTTGTCGATCAGCCCAGTCTTCTTCAGCCGACGAGGTCTTTTAGCGATATCAGCATTCTTTTTGGTGAGATTCTCATTGATGTATACATCTTTTCCTTTCAGTTTAGGGCCTTGTTTCAGAAGAGCAATTTTGTACTTGTGATTGTAGAATTTTATCAGCACTGCAGGTGGTCTCTTACCTCAAGATGGTAGTGGGTGACATGTCTCAATTTGGTCCGGCTCGATATTAATCTCCAGATCCCTCAGTTGAGAAATCACCTGTTGTTCTCCTGACTCATAATCAGTGCTGTGTTCAGTTTCTTCTCTGGCCACAGCATGAGCATAATTCCTCGGCTTAAGTTTGATGCCGGTGATGATCACATCATTTATTCGAATGCTTTGTTCAAATTCCTCCATTCATTGTTGTCCTTGCTCTAGGACAACCGTTCTTCGTTCTTTTTCATCTGCATCTTTCTGCATTTTATCCATGTCATCCTACATTTTTGCATGCGGTTAAGTAAGGGTTTCATCTTGTCTTCCAGTCTCTTATCAAGTTCACCGTTGAACTTATTGAAGTCACTCCTTAGCTCAACCGCAGCACTCCTTAGCTCATCCACTGCAGAGGCCACCCGTTCAACGGTTTCTTTCATGTTTTTATTGTCATACTCTTCCGATTTCCCTCTTCCTCTCGTCATTTTGCAGGGAATCAGTAAGAGTCAGTGAGAGTTAATGCAAGTATGAATATAAGAGAGATAGTGAGAGATAGCAACAACGAGAGATGTGAGAAAAGACGTCTGCTCTCGTTGAAAGCCGGAAGTCAAGTTTCAAGTGATTTTCGTGACCATTGTGGGTTTTTCTGTCATTAACATAAGGGTACCAACAATTTTGTCCACGTGTGTATGTGATCTAGGAGATCACTGTCAGATGGCTAACGACATGTGTGTGAGGCGCTGTTACACACACACACACACACACACACACACACACACACACACACACACACACACACACACACACACACACACAGCATTTATCCATCTTCAAACCCAGACAAACCAGGCAGAGCAAAGACTGATCATAAATATTTACAGTAGAATTATTTTACACTGCATTAATTTTACTCTGTCAACCAAAGCCCAGCTCTGCACTGGATACATCCCAGTTCAGTCCTTGTGTTTTACTGGGTCAAGAAATAGGTCAGTCCTGAATAACTTGGTCCCGTTTTAGCCAGTATCGCTCTAACAGATTCATTATTTATTGATAACTGATTTATTGTTTAAGAATTTTATGTCCACTTTCCAGACATATTTGATTCCTGCTCCTTAAAATGATTTATGGTGGGTTTTTAATCTTTTGGTGAAATATACTTGCATACATTTGACTCTTCCGAAGATTGCTAATAAACCTTGTTCTGATGTTGTATTAAGTAAATTATGAAGAAAGAAACACAGACACAGAGACATTTGGTCTATTTCACAACTGACATGTAAACATGACATAGTGGTAAAAATACCAGACTTATGGTAACATCAGGATCTTCTCTGACTGTGTTCTGTGCACACTGACCAAGATGCTCACGGTGTAACGCCACCCCATCCAGTATGTGTTTTTAAATAGCATGCAGGTGTAGTGCAAGGAAAAAAGGCACTCAGTACAGCAGCAGCATCTGGTGTCACGTCTGGGTGTACATCCAGTGGTAGTAATCTGTGAATACCGAAGTAATTTATAAACAGCCGTCGATTTCCTTCATCACATGGAGGTTGGCCTTGAGGAGTTCCCAGAACTTGCCCCGTGTGTCTAACATGAACCACTTTTTTGTTTGGCTTAGCTGCTGCCAGCTACTTTCTTTTAAGGTTTTCAATTTTTGGAACACACAAATAGGAAGTTGTTAGAAGTCCCATCCCGTCCTCCTGCCTTGCTGTATTGATACTGATGTTGTTTTAGCCCTGTTGCTCACTGTGCTGCCTGCTCAGAGTACCCCTTTCCAAAAAAAAAAAAGAAGGTTAAACTGGCAGTGTGCTCCTGTGATTTTTGGACCTCGCCAGTCTACTTGCGTTTAAATGCTATAAAGGAAGAGCGTCTGATCCCCGGTGTTGTCTGTTTATGCCTATGCACACAGTTGAAGTTCATGGGCAACGTAGATATGGATCGGGTCACAGCCATCTTCAGAGGGGCTCTGAGCTCTTACATGAGCAGGAGGAAGAGCCCCCTGACCACTCAGATGTTCACAGACCTGTTCAACAGATTCCCAGTAAGTACTTCTACACATCCCTAATGTGAGCCTGGAGCTACACCCCTGTTAACTCTGACTAATGCAACGTTTGTGTTATTTCCAGATTCTGTGTGTGAACCTGTTGGATGAAGCATTGCAGTGCATCACATCTGGGGTCAGACCACACCAACAGGTAGAGGTGTACTCTTCTTTTTTTTTTTTTTCTTTCTACAGCACCAGTTTACGTAAGAGAACTCCTGTCTGAAAAGAGAACTACAAAAGAAGGAAAAGAAGCTCCAAAAGAATCTGCTGCTGATGCAGTGTGACCACCTCCACTGAAGCAATACCATAAAAAAGATGCAACACTGCTTTCGACTCAGACGTCTCTTTCCTCAGACAGTACTAAGGACAGAGTAGATTAAACAGTGATATCACCAGTCTGTCTGTCTGAGGATGCTGTTCCTGAAACTAGTAATGTTTCAGTGTGAATAAGAACAGGTGTAGCTAATATTATGCCGAGCTTTTGGATATAGCAGGAATATGTTTTTAGTTTGTTCAATTCAGCGGTGTTCTTTTTTTATTAGTTATTTTTAGAAGAAAGAGTGAGGGGGAAGGAAGATATTAAAGCTAGTTTAGCTTGAGGAGACTGGCTTTAATAGAATATATAATTTATTACCTGTAATAGAGTGTATACTGTATTATTGTGTAGTATATTTAAAATACAGTTAGCATATATAATACAATTCTATCAAAGCTGATATGCTTAAAATTCTATTAAATTCTTTTTCATTCCTCCTCCTTTGCTAAATGTCATTACCAGCGCTTTCTGCCTTTAGTTCATCTACATGTTGGATTTTATTTTTGTGTGTATGTGTAGGGCCAAGCTTGTGTGCTGGTTTTGCGGGCAATGCAAAACAGGGATGTTCAGAGGCTGCTGAGCGGCCCTCCATGGATCAGCCTCTGTGTGAAGGTCACTGATCAGCTGGTAGCGGTAGGTCATCACGGCTCTACATCACTGTCACAGCGAAGGGTTAAACCTGAGCTGCAGGTAAACAGAGGAAGTTGGTGTATGTAATATTCCAGAAGGTTATAGCAGTACAGTGTCTTGAACGAGACGAGACCAGCACATAGACACTCAGTAGTAACAAGAGGAGAACAAATTTAATAGGAGGTGACGGATATCATACCTAAACAGATGCAAGACAGTAAATATTTGACTGGCATTAATGTCCCCAATCACAAATTTTTTCGCCCTATAGTGTGTGTGTACATTACAGGTGTGATTGTTCAGTACTGTATCATGAGGTCATCGGTTCACTGGTTTTTAACTGTTACTGTGATTACGTTGATCCACCAGTTTCTTTGAGGCTTTTGCACATTTTAATTAAATTGCCCTAGAAGGCTCAAATTGCATCGTGCTGTGATAAACGATTATTAGAGCTTAGCTGCACTTTCTGTCCTCTATGTGTCTTCAGGACAGCCGAGGGTAAAGACATGCATACTGTTAATTACATGCTCGTGTAATTCCCCACCAAATTGCCTCACCTCTGCGTTGCCCCCATCCTTTCTCCCTCTGAGAAAAATACAGAGCTGCCAAACAACATAACTCCTCTGTAGGGTTTTTCTTTAAACTGTATTTGCCAAAAAAACAAAACAAAACTGGCATTAATAAGATCAGTGCTGTTTTTTTTTAGCTGCTCTCCTTCATCAAGCATTTTGAGACCTCAGAAAACCAGTTTTGTGGTAGTAGACATGATGGTGGAAAATTTACTGAGGGTTTTTGTCTTTTCAAATATTGCTGAATCGCTCTTAATTCATCTGCTGAATAACTGAAAATGTGTAAGGCACGAGTTGACTTTAGAGGACAAACACCGTCTTGTATTGTAAAGCCCTCATGGTTTCTAAATTCTTTACATTTGCTTGGTAAAATCTGTTTTTTTTGTTATAAGCTTGGGAGCTTTTTGCCTCACAGGAGCTTTGGTGTAACAAAGCAACTGGATACGGGGATTAGTTAACAACCTGTTGTCTAAATATATTCATTTAAGACAATTGAGACCAACACTTTATTGTAAGTCTCACTTTTAACGCGTCTAATGTCTATAAATGGGTTATTACTGTTATATGATGAATTTAATGTGGGAAGAAGCATTTATCATCACACCTGTTACCAACTTTAACTCTTCCTGGTGTATAAAATGATAAAAACTACCACATGGTAAAACAGTAAATAAAATCAGTTTTTTTTGTATCATTAATGTATTTGGTTGTACATTAAGATCATAATATTTGCTCCATGCTGCACCAGATGTTCGTCTACTGCTTTTACAGAACTACATGTAGTTTGATAAAAACATGTCTGTTTCATTGCTGCCTTTTTGTCAGTCTCCTGTAGGATGAAAACCACGGCGCCATTGTTTCCAGTAGAAACCCAAGCATTCTGCTTGGTGTCTATGAAGACAGTCTCATTCCATTTTCTTCTTTTCTTCAGAGTCTTCAGGTCAGTGACACTGAGACCAATGTGATGAAAGAGAAGGTGGTGAAAACCCTGGAGCTCTGTCAGTTCCTGGTCAAGCATGTTCACCAGCAGGTCAGTGGATGGTTGAGTGAAAGGATGAAGAATTGAATGGAAAAGTCTGTCTGGTTTTATTTTAGAAGTTAATTCCTGCTTCCCTTTACACTGAGTAGAAGCTGACTGTGGACCTGGAGCCCCTTAAGGAGGTCCTGCAGTCTCTGACTAGAGCCGTCACTTTCAGGAAGACCGGCCAGCTGGAGGACACCTACTGGGCTGTGATGAAACTTTTTGGAGTCATGTAAGTTGGGGTGGAATCCACACACAGGATTTTGGTTTGAGTATTTTTACACTGAGTTTCTGGAAACAGAGATATTCTCTCTATGACCAGATTCTGAGTTTCGCAGTTTGCGATCATTAAATTATATCTTATCTCAACTCATCTCGTCTCATGTTTATTTTACTCCTTATTGTGCTGATCTTGCGCTTTCATTTTCAAATTTACAGGAAACCCAAAGTTGAAAAGATAAAGCCTGATGAGAACAATGAGCAACAGCAAGTTCCCAAGAAGAAGAAGGGTTTCCTACCAGAAACAAAAAAGCGTAAAAAGCGCATGAAGCTTGTTTTAGAACCAGCAGGAGACAAAGTGACCTCCATGAACAAACCAGCTGCAGGCAAAGGACAAGGCAAAAAGAAACGATCGGCTGATGGTGCAACAGCTTCACAAGCCAACCCCGCCAAGAAGAGCAAGACTCAGTCAGAAAGCAACCCAATCAGGAAGAAGAAGCACCTCAAACAGAAGGAGAAAGGAGAGAAAAAGTAAAGTGGGCGCTAGAGCTAATGGAATGTTAAAGAGTTTGTGTTTCATTGTCTGTGCTTCAGATGTTATGTTTCAATATCATATGTTATACATATTGAAAATCAAGTGTAGGAAGAGAATTAATGTATTATTTTTCTAATGTGTGACTGACCATAAACAATAACAACAATCAATGTATCTTCCTGGAACTTTAACACTACCTCCATTTTAGAGCAATTACTAGCTTTATTAATTTAACAGGGACAAATGAGTTGATGTATAACTAACTGGATGAGGTGAATGTTATCACATCAGAGCTCACAGTCAAGTCCGCAGCTCCACCTAATCATACACCAGACAGGAGTGAAGACACAGCTGTGGATTCCACACCTAAAAGTACCATCACTAAAAATTCTCAAAAAATATCCAAATTACCATGATCAACTCCAAAGATAATCTTACTCGTTATTGGATCCACCTTAAATCTACTCTGAAATTTGACGGGTCCTTTCCTGTCACATCATTTCTACCAAGTGTCTTGAAATCCATTCAACAGGTTTTGTGTAACCCTGCTAATATAATAGATAAACAGATGTAGATCAAAACATTACTTGAGTTAGGGTAATAATTACATAACATTCTTCTTAGGGAAAAAGTCTCTCACCTTTCCACAGCATTTGAAGTTGGAAAGCTCTAAACTAAGGTGAGAAATCGCACAGAGCCTTAATTCAGCTGCGATAAAGCTGATTGAGTGTTCCACAAATGGATTACTATACAGGGCATGAAGCTACACAGCCATGAAGCTGCTGGACTGTCTGCCAGGCTGCAGCCTCATCCATCAGCTATCTTAAAACCTCTCCCTCTACCCTGCATCCAACAAACATGATGCGTTGTTTAGTGTCCCTCTGACTTGAGGAACCAAAGCAGGTCGAAGACAAATAGTGTTTAATACTAGAACGTCTTGAACCAGGACAAACGGGTGACGGGGAGCCAGAGGGGAGTTAGTTTACTGGCCACATCCTAACAGAGTTTGAAAATGGAGGAAAACTCTTTGGTCGTTCTTGTTTGGTCCAATACACTTTCTGTGTCTTTAAGCAACTCTGACATTTTAATTATACTAAAAATATATCTTAATTATATCTTACCTTGTTATATAAGTAAAGCGGGTCTTTGCTGTAAAGAAACAAACAATTATCACCTAACTGGAACTCCACACAAAGCATTTTAGCTAAAAGTCTACCCAAAAAAGAAAATCAGTCATTATCAACTGAGCCACCAAACATTTGTGGAGGTTTACAATGAAACAACTGAAGAAGCTGGAGACTTTCAAGGGCTAGAAGACTTTGGACTAGAAAGTGAGCAATAGAGTACAGAGACACACAGCAGAGAGTTGGATCGTGTTATTGGGACTGTGAGGAGGACTTTGCATGTATTATTTTTGTTCTGTTAGACTGCTCCAGCACTGAATTGCTGTGGAACCCCAGACAGATATCTGTAGTGAAAAGAAAAATCTCAACATAAAAGGGCAGATCTCCATGCCATTTACAAGATTCATCCCTGCTCGAAAGTCCTGTTACCTGGGAGTTCTCCCTCCACCTTGGAGGTGGAGAGAGATACTATCCCTAGCAAAAAGTTTGGAATCACCAGTCTTGCACGAACACTCACTCAGACATTTTATTATCTAGAACAAACTCAGACAAAAGTGCAACTCTTTGGCATTCAGAAGCACTAAAGGAATGAAGAAAAAACGTTATGGTCAGTAAACGTTACTTTTATAGAGCAAGTGCAGGGAAATATGGAATCACTCAATTCTGAGGGAAAAAAATATGGAATCATGAAAAACAGACAAATAACAATCAAAACACATCACTGGTATTGCACCACCTCTGGCTTTTATGGCAGCTTGCAGTCTCTGAGGCATGGACTTTTTGAGTGACAAACAGTATTCTTCATGAATCTGGTGTCAACTCTCTTTGATTGCAGTTGCCAGATCTTCCTTGCAGGTCAGAGCCTTGCTGTGGACCATTTTTTTAACACAGGTTTTCAATTAGGTTGAGATCTGGGCTATTTGCAGGCCATGGCATTGACTGGATGCGTCTTTCTCCAAGGAATGCTTTCAGTTTTTGCTCTATGGCATGATACATTGTAGTCTTGGAAAATGATTTCATCACCCCCAAACATTTTTCAATTGAAGGGATAAGAAAGCTGTCCAAAATGTCAATGTAAGCCTCTACATTTATTGAAGATTTAACCACAGCCATCTCCCAGTTGCCTTTGCCTGACATGCAGCCCCATATCATCAAGGACTGTGGGAATTTTGATGTTTTCTTTAGGCAGTCCTCTTTGTAAATCTCACTGGAACTGCACCAAACAAAAGTTCCAGCATCATCACCCTGTCCAATGCAGGTTCGTAACTGAAGATGACCTTCATCCAGTCATCCACATTCCATGATTGCCTCTCCTTAGCCCATTGCAGTCTTGTTCTTTTCTGTGTAAGCGTCAATGATGGTGTCCTTTTAGCTTTCCTGTATGAAAATCCCATTTCCTTTAGGCAATTTTGCACAGTCTGTCACATACTTCCTCCCATTTCTTCTTCATTGGCCTTGTGCATTTTCTGTTTTCAAGACTTATGGCCTTACATTGTTTGTCTTGATGCTGAGATGTCTTCCTTTGTCTACCAGTATGGTTGACTTTAACGACCTTCCCATGCTGTTTGTACTTGGTCCAGATCTTCGATACAACTGACTGTGAACAGCCCACATTTTGGCAACCATACGTGTAGAGTTACCTTCTTCAAGAAGTTTGTTAGTCCTGTGTTTGGTCTCAAGAGACATCTCTCTTGTTGGAGCCATGATTCTTGCCAGTCCACTTGGTCCAGCAGCCCTCCAAGGTGTGATAACTGCACTGTTTTTAACTGCTGATTAACGAGCACTTGCCCAATTAATTAAAGGAAATTGACTGGGTGTGTCCTTATTTTCTACTCAAAATGGAGTGATTCCAATTTTTTTCCCTCAGAATTGAGTGATTCCATATTTATTTCCCTGCACTTGCTCTATAAAAGTAATATTTACTGACCACCACAATGTTTTTTCTTCATTTTTTTAGTGTTTCTGAATGCCAAGGAGTTGCACTTTTGAAAAACTTCATTATTTTTTCATGCTTTTTATCTGAGTTTGTTCTACATAATAAAATGTCAGAGTGAGTGCTCGTCCAGGACTGGTGATTCCATACTTTTTGCTAGGGATTGACCACTCCCCACCTGTCACCTGTTGAAGTTCATTGATGACCTCATTGCAGAAAGGGATGACAGCAAGCACAGAGAACTGATGGACCCCTCTATGAAAGTGGTGAGCATCCAGTCAATTGACTTTGAGATTATAACATCTTACAAGTCCCTGAATGTTCACCTGAACAATAAACTGGGCTGAACTGACAAAGTGCATGATGGTGAGTATCTCCCACGTCATGCAGGATGCTATCAGAGCGTTGGAGATCTCCTTCATTGTCAGGCTGCTCCATCTGAATTGTGTTAAAGAGGTATAGGGTTCGGGTGAGTGCTCCTACCTCCTGCAAACATCTCTATAGACCTGCTCCCAACAGATCACACATATCCAAACAGGAAATAACTGCAATCATCATTTGCTACTACTGTCAAGCATCAGTACAGACTCAAATGTATGTCACAGTGCTTCAGTCAGTAAATTCATCCTAATGTGCAAAACAAATATTTCAATGAAGTATATTAACATTCCTCTATAGCATGTGCCACACTCAAGGCCCGGGGGCCAACTGTGTCCCGCGGGAGCATTAAAGGTCAGAGTGTCTAAAAATAAACAGGTCAAAAGTGTGCTTTGACCAAAAAATACATTTCCCACAATGCAGTCATTAAGACCATTTTTAACTGACAAAAATGTTTTGAACAAAGTTAATGTCCTAACTTGTGTTTGATGTTATTTTTATTTGCTTGGATAGTTTGAACCTTGATTGAAGGAGTTCTGTGGGTTTCCTCACCTGACAAATATAACAGAGCAACAAGCAAACATATTTTTTCTGTGCAACTGTAATGTTTGTAGTTTAAATAAGTAATAAATTCAGTTATTTAACATAAAAGAGATACGTTTAGTAATTACATTGACTTACATTTAGTTACATCGGGCCCTTTGAAAACAGCCATCATGCTGATGTAGCCCTCAGTGAAAATGAGTTTGACACCCCCTATCTATAGTATTGGTATTCCATTTGTGAAATTTAATTAATCTGTTTGTCATTTATTATCATTGTTAATATTGTTCTTATTTTTTTCATATTTAATATTTTGTCTAGATATTTACCTCTTATTGTTATTGCCTTTTTTACCTGTTTTTTATTATCCAGTCATTACTGTAACATTGCATACGTCCTTGTTGTGGGACTAATGAAGGATTATCATTTTTATTTTAAACACCACCTAAGTCCCCAAAATCCATCTGATACACTTGAATGAACAATATTTCACCTTAATCCATTTATTTCTTTAATCACATTTGTTCAGATGTTTCAGCAAGAACCAAAGGAGAGCACAAACACCAACAGTAACATCCCTAGGACCACACTGAGGTCTGCCATGGTTAAAAATATTGAATGAGGAATGAAAATAGAAAATACAAGCTTGAAGTTCACGTTGATCTGTCATGCCTACGGTGAAGAATAGAAACATGAGATCCTGATACTGTACTTCTGGAGCAACAGCACATATCTGCTGCAATAAATCCTATAAACAGACAGCGGTGGTGACAAATCATCCACCATGTACCATGACAGCAAGGGTGAGAAGAATATCAGTGGTGTCCTTTCCTCCTGACAGTAAACTGTCACTTGTCATGACATATAGGGAACCAATCTGCTAATGTGACTCACTGGAATAATAAGCGAGAGCTGTGAAGTTGAGGGAAAAGATGTTCTAAATGCAGGCATGACTCTTTCCTCTAACCTTCACATTGTTAATTCCTGTACAGCAATGTTACATGCTATTTAATTTCAGACTATGATATAACAGAATTAGTAATGATTAATATTCAAAATTTTTGTACTTGTTCTATTTTTACTCTGTGGCTTCTTATGCTTCACTGTAGGCATTTTGGGAGGTCGTGGGCAGTGTGTTAATTTTACATTACAATCTCAAACCCACTAATTAGCAAAACCAACTGTTTAATTGCCAGGCTGTGTAGGAAGTTGAATTCTACAACACACCCTTGGAGGAGGGCAGCACGGTGGCACAGTGGGTAGTGCTGTCGCCTCACAATACGGCGGACCCGGGCTCGAGTCCCACTCTGCGGAGCTCGTATGCTCCCCCCGTGCCCGCGCGGCCCCCCCCCCGGGCTCTCCGGCCTCCCCTCACCCCCAAAAGCATGCGCCTCAGGTTGATTGGCCAGTCCCAAATTGCCCGTAGGAGTGAGTGTGTGTGTGCATGGTTGTATGTCTTTGTGTGTGGCTCCGCAGTGCACTGGCGTTGTGCCTGGAGTGTCCCCCGCCTCACGCCCCATGCCACTGGGATAGGCTCCAGCTCCCCGTGACCCGCTGCGGCAGATATAGCGTTGGTAATATGAAAATGACTGACTGACTGACCCTTGGAGGAAGCCCCCATCCACATTCCTATCTCAATCTGCTCCTTCAGTGATAATTCAAGGGTCCATACGCAGTATTGACTATTCTTCTTTTCTGTATACAAAACCATACTGCGTGTATTCTGTGTGTATTCTTCCCGGCAAAGGAAGAAGAAATCGTTTGTGTGTGATTCATAATGAAAATGCAAAAGTAGGAAATAATCAACACTGTTTCAAGTGTCAACAAGCTCATCTTCTTTCTGTATGTAATAGGAGTTCCTCTAGGGGGCTGGACTTTAGGCGGGGCCAGGAGCATTCATCAATAAAAGTAAAAAGGCAGTTAAGTAACTTCTAAACAGCTTTTATTATTAACAAAGTGTAAATGTGTCTTTCTATTAGATTATGTAATTCTAATTAAACACTTTTAAATTTTACTAATTGCTGACCATTTGCCAGAAGCAATGCATCCATTATACACAACTATTACAATGATACTACAATTTACAGCTTCATAGGACCTAATTCATTTACTGGAAATCCCTTAAAAATGTATCTGCAGTGCTGATGAACAGGTCCCTGAGGACAACAAAACCCTGAAAACCATCCTCATTAATTCTATATAAGGCTGTACATAGTAACTAGGCTATTCCCAGAGCAAACCTGGATCTCACAAATCTCTGCCTCTATTTTAAAAATAATTCTCCTGTGCTACAATAGCTGACCACAGTCAGATTTCTCTGCCTCTGATTCATGACCCATTATCTCTAGGATTGTATACCACTAATTGATTAATTCATAACTACAGTTTTCCTTCCACCAATAGGTACTAATCTTAATGCATTCCCAAACACTGAACTTTGAGGTTTGAGCAGTTGTCCACCAAGCAAAGAGATGGTGGATCCCTATCCCCTGTAGTTCACGTCAAAGTTTCCTTGAACTGATCGCACTGTAAGATATGCCCAGTGGATCATAAGGGACAGGTCAAATTCAGAGAAAGAATTTCCTACCATACACACTAAAATATTTCTAATCTTACCCACTGACCTCATTTATATCAAGACATTGACCTCTGTTAGTTGATATCCACCACCTGTCACCATACATTCAACCATCTAACCCTTTCTCAGCCACTTAGTCCATTTTTAGCCACAAACCACTCATTCTGATTGCACCCATTCCTAGTGACTAACCACCACTGATCTTCAATTCTTCCCACTAGTCCTATCCACTCACCTCTATCCATTCCCTATCCATTGACCTCTATCCATCCTTAACTGACCTCCATCTCTACCTAGCCATTGACATTTATCAATATGGAGGCTATGGCTCATGAGGTAGAGTGGGTTGTCCAATGATCACAGGGTTAACCCCATCCCTGCCTTTAAGTCCTTGGGCAAGACACTTCACCATGCTTCTAGTGTCACTCACACTTGTGGATGAAAGTTTGCTGGTGGTTGGACTGGTCTTTGGCTCAGATCGGCATCTTCATTTCCATTAGAGTAGCTGTGGTAACAAATGTAGTTTACCACCAGTAAGTGGAATAAATAATAGATTCAATGTAAGCACTTTGAGTCCCTAAAACTAAATCAATCCATTATTAATATTATTATAATACATAGCCATTGACTTTCATCTAGTCCTTGCATCTTACATGTCCATCAAGACCGACTTACCAAACACTAAACTACAGTACATGCATTTCTAGCTGTGGAAAAACTCCTGGAAAGGAAGTGATGTCACATAATCAGGAGCAAGATGGCCGCCCTCCTATCACACAGCTGTGAGGTTACTTAGAGGAGCCATGCTTCTCACTCTGGTCAGATCACCAGCAACTCTACACCAGTCTATTTGTGCTCAGACTCTCACCATTCTTCCCTCCAGAAACCTCTCCACTCTACTCCATTCTTCAAGCCGTTGCGTCTATACCCAACATGAGTTGTTTCGATCAGACCTCCATCTTTGTTCTGAGGCACCATGCGGCCAACAAACAAATGTTTGCACACTGGACTCTGTGCCACCAGGCCTTTCCCTCCATTTATAGTTTGATTATTTAAAGTTATTTAAGTTGTATTGAATGTTTGAACATTTCCTTCAGTTATACATCATGCATTTAAGTATTTATCCTTTGTTTTTTGCCTGAATGCATAATGAGTTTGTTTGGTCGATTGGTTTATTGAACAATTATATTGACACTTATTCCAATTAGTGAATTCATTGACTTAAAGTTTATTAATATTAATTATTATCTGAATTTAATTATGAATTTAATCCTAGATTTGGATATGATTTCCTTTTCATTATGATGATTTATTATTTCTGAAAATGATTTATTTATCCATCCATCCATCCATCCATCCATTCTCTTCCGCTTATCCGGGGTCGGGTCGCGGGGGCAGCAGCTTAAGCAGGGAAACCCAGACTTCCCTCTCCCTAGCCACTTCGTCCAGCTCCTCCGGGAGAATCCCAAGACGTTCCCAGGCCAGCCGGGAGACATAGTCTCTCCAGCGTGTCCTGGGTCGTCCCCGGGGCCTCCTCCCGGTAGGACATGCCCGGAACACCTCAACAGGGAGGCGTCCAGGAGGCATCCTGACCAGATGCCCGAGCCACCTCATCTGGTTCCTCTCGATGCAGAGGAGCAGCGGCTCGACTCTGAGTCCCTCCCGGATGACCAAACTTCTCACCCTATCTCTAAGGGAGAGCCCGGACACCCTGCGGAGGAAACTCATTTCGGCCGCTTGTATCCTGGATCTCGTTCTTTCGGTCACGACCCACAGCTCGTGACCATAGGTGAGGGCAGGAACGTAGATCGACCGGTAAATCGAGAGTTTTGCCTTTTGGCTCAGCTCCTTCTTCACCACGACGGACCGATACAGAGTCCGCATCACTGCAGACGCTGCACCGATCCGCCTGTCGATCTCCCGTTCCATCGCACCCTCACTCGTGAACGAGACCCCGAGATACTTGAACTCCTCCACTTGGGGGAGGATCTCATCCCCAACCCGGAGAGGGCACTCCACCCTTTTCCGACTGAGGACCATGGGTGGTCCTCAGATTTGGTGGTCCAGATTTGGAGGTGCTAATTCTCATCCCAACCGCTTCACACTCGGCTGCGAACCGTTCCAGTGAGAGTTGGAGATCACGGCTTGATGAAGCCAACAGCACCACGTCATCTGCAAAAAGCAGAGACGCAATGCAGAGGCCACCAAACCGGACACTCTCAACGCCTAGGCTGCGCCTAGAAATTCTGTCCATAAAAGTTATGAACAGAATCGGTGACAAAGGGCAGCCTTGGCGGATTCCAACCCTCACTGGAAACGAATCCGACTTACTGCTGGCAATGCGGACCAAACTCTGACATCGGTCGTACAGGGACTGAACAGCCCTTATCGAGGGGTTCGGTACCCCATATTCCCGAAGCACCCCCCACAGAACCCCCCGAGGAACACGGTCGAACACCTTCTCCAAGTCCACAAAACACATGTAGACTGGTTGGGCGAACTCCCATGCCCCCTCAAGGACCCTGCGGAGGGTGTAGAGCTGGTCCACTGTTCCACGGCAAGGACGAAAACCACATTGCTCCTCCTGAATCCGAGATTCGACTTCCCGACGGACCCTCCTCTCCAGAACCCCTGAATAGACCTTACCAGGGAGGCTGAGGAGTATGATCCCCCTGTAGTTGGAACACACCCTCCGGTCCCCCTTCTTAAAAAGGGGGACCACCACCCCAGTCTGCCAATCCAGAGGCACTGTCCCCGACGTCCACGCGATGTTGCAGAGGCGTGTCAACCAAGACAGCCCCACAACATCCAGAGCCTTTAGGAACTCCGGGCGGATCTCATCCACCCCCGGGGCCCTGCCACCGAGGGGTGGCAGGGCCCCGGGGGTTGAGGCCCCGGTGACCCGGTGACCTCAACCCCAGAGATAGGAGAGCCCGCTTCAGAGAAGCCAGACTCTGCTTCCTCATGGGAAGGCGTGTCGCCGGAATTGAGGAGGTCTTCGAAGTATTCTCCCCACCGAGTCACAACGTCCCGAGTTGAGGTCAGCAGCGCCCCATCCCCACTATACACAGTGTTGATGCTGCACTGCTTCCCCCTCCTGAGACGTCTGATGGTGGACCAGAATCTCCTCGAAGCCGTCCGGAAGTCGTCCTCCAAGGCCTCACCGAACTCCTCCCACGCCCGAGTTTTTGCCTCAGCAACCACCAAAGCTGCATTCCGCTTGGCCAGCCGGTACCTATCAGCTGCCTCAGGAGTTCCACAGGCCAAAAAGGCCCGATGGGACTCCTTCTTCAGCTTGACGGCATCCCTTACCGCCGATGTCCACCAGCGGGTTCTGGGGTTGCCGCCACGACAGGCACCGACCACCTTATGGCCACAGCTGCGGTCGGCTGCTTCGACAATGGAGGCGTGGAACATGGTCCACTCAGACTCAATGTCCCCCGCTTCCCCCGGAACGTGGGTGAAGTTCTGCCGGAGGTGGGAGTTGAAACTCCTTCTGACAGGGGATTCCTGCCAGGCGTTCCCAGCAGACCCTCACAATACGTTTGGGTCTGCCAGGTCGGACCGGCATCTTCCCCCACCATCGGAGCCAACACACCACCAGGTGGTGATCGGTTGAAAGCTCCGCCCCTCTCTTTGCCCGAGTGTCCAAGACATGCGGCCGCAAGTCCGATGACACGATCACAAAGTCGATCATCGAACTGCGGCCTAGGATGTCCTGGTGCCAAGTGCACATATGGACACCCTTATGTCTGAACATGGTGTTCATTATGGACAGTCCGTGACGAGCACAGAAGTCCAATAACTGAACACCATTCGGGTTCTGATCGGGGGGGGCCGTTCTTCCCAATCACGCCCTTCCAGGTCTCACTGTCATTGCCCACATGAGCATTGAAGTCCCCCAGTAGAACGATGGAGTCCCCAGTGGGAGCGCACTCCAGCACCCCCTCCAAGGACTCCAAAAAGGGTGGGTACTCTGAACTGCTGTTTGGTGCATAGGCACAAACAACAGTGAGCCTCCCTCCGCCTACCCGAAGGCGGAGGGAGGCTACCCTCTCGTCCACCGGGGTGAACCCCAATGTACAGGCGCCAAGCCGGGGGGCTATAAGTATACCCACACCTGCTCGGCGTCTCTCACCATGAGCAACTCCAGAGTGGAAGAGAGTCCAACCCCTCTCGAGATGACTGGTACCAGAGCCCAAGCTGTGTGTGGAGGTGAGCCCGACTATATCTAGTCGGAACTTCTCGACCTCACACACCAGCTCGGGCTCCTTCCCTGCCAGAGAGGTGACATTCCATGTCCCAAGTTCCAGCTTCTGTAGCCGGGGATCGGATCGCCAAGGTCCCCGCCTTCGGCCACCGCCCAGCTCACAGTGCACCCGACCCCTATGGCCCCTCTCACAGGTGGTGAGGCCATGGGAAGGGGGACCCACGTTGTCCTTTCGGCTGCGCCCGGACCGGGCCCCATGGGTGCAGGCCCGGCCACCAGGCGCTCGCCTTCGAGCCCCACCTCCAGGCCTGGCTCAGGAGGGGAGCCCGGTGGCCTGCGTCTGGGCAAGGGAAACGTGCTCCACTGTTTTCATTCATCATTAGGGGTCTGTGAGCCGTTCCTTGTCTGGTCCCTCACCTAGGACCTGTTTGTCATGGGTTGACCCCTGCCAGGGGCACAAAGCCCCAGACAACTTAGCTCCTAGGATCATTGGGACACACAAACCCCTCCACCACGATAAGGTGACGACTCAAGGAGGAGTGATTTATTTATTATTACCAAATTGAATATTGATTTAAGATCAATTGACTTTATTTGTTTATTGTAGTTTATTTATTGAATATGCATTGATTTAACGAATTGGACATAATTATTGATGCAAATGTATTTGTTTATTCTTTCTGTACAGCACACACTCAAATCCTCAGTAAATACGCCATTATGGCTAAACTCAGTTCTCTGTCTCCGCCTCCTCCAAGGTCAGCTTAATACGTGACCTGCCTGCTCACCTCTCAGTCACCTAACCTGAACTATACCAAAGACAATCTTTCACTAGCCATTGACTTTCAATTAGTTCCTAGCTGTCAAAGTCAAAGTGAAAGTCAGCTTTATTGTCAAGTGTACCATATATGCACGACATATAGCACAGATGAAATTGCAGTCCTCTCTGACCCACGGTAAACAGGCAGAACAACAGACAGTACAACACAGGCAGGACAACACAGGCAGGACAACACAGGCATCAGACAGTACAGCACAAAGTATGAGACGAAAAACAAAGGGATGGTAAACATCTACAGTATATACACTCTTTAATCCCGCAGGGGAAGTGACGTGTGCGTAGTCCCTGAGTTGACGGGGGTGGGGGAGGGGAGACAGAGGTAGTCTGGGGCTGGGGGAAGGGCAGGGCTGGGTGAGGGTAGAATTCAAGGTTGTGGCAGGGGGCAGAGCAGGGAGAGTTGAGCCTCCTGACCACCTGGTGAAAGAAAATGTCTTTGAGCCTGCTGGTTTTGGCCCGCAGACTCTGCAGTCTCCTACCTGATGGCAGCAGGCTGAAAAGGCTGTGATAGGGGTGGGTGGGATCACCTGCAATGCTAATGGCTTTGTGGTGAGGCAAGTGTTATAAATGTCTATGTGGGAAGGGAGAGAGACACCAGTCATCTTTTCAGCTCCTCTCATGATGCGCTGGAGGGTCTTGCAGCAGGAAACGATGCAGGCGCTGTACCACACAGTGATGCAGCTGGTCAGGATGCTCTCGATGGTGCCTCTGTAGAAGGTGAGCATAATGGGGGGTGGGGCTCTTGCTCTCCTCAGTTTGTGGAGGAAGTAGAGGCGCTGTTGGGCTTTTTTGGCTAGTGATGTGGTGTTGCAGCCCCAGGACAGGTCCTCGGAGATGTGTACACCCAGGAACTTGGTGCTGCTGACCCTTTCCACTGCAGCACCGTCGATGGTTAGTGGAGCATGCTGGGTACGTGCTCTCCTGAAGTCCACAGCAATCTTCTTCGTCTTCTCCACATTCAGATGGAGATTGTTGTCCTTGCACCACATAGCCAGGCTACTCACCTCATTTCTGACCTCCATGGACATTTACCACCTCCATCTTTCCCTAGATATCAGTGAGTACCACTGACCCCAATCCCCATCTCCCATCATTCATTTCTTGCCACTAACACCTGCTAATTCATCCATCTCTAAGTGCCAATATATAGCCAGTTGCCATCAACACATTCATTGAGTGATAACTGCCACCAAGCATCATCCTTCATTCTAACTGAACAGCAAATAGTGTTTACCTTCTCAATAAAGATAACCTAGCTCCACTTCTGAGCATGTGGAAATTGTTTCACAGCATATTCAAATGAGCAGATCAGTGTTTCCACAGAATGGCTGGAGGGTAAAAGAATCGTAATTGGATCCAATGTGACCACATGTTGTACGTGGCCTCAGTTGCTTAAAATTACATCATATTCAACCACTGTTGTAGTGGAGCCTTTTGTATACTTAAGTTAATTTTATTGGCATGGACTGATATCACAAATTCCACTGCCTCAGAAGGATTTCAGTAAAGATTCTGGAGTCTGTACGGTGATTTATTATGAATCTAAACAGGAGGGATAACTCAAGAGTGGACAGGCAAACAGCAGATGTTACATTTACAGAACAGTCCGATGAAATCCTAAAATATACAATGACTGAATGAATGAATGTCTAGTATATCATTAATTCATTCATCTTCTGTACTGCTTTATCTGGTGTAGTGGGTCACGGGGAGCTGAAGCCTATCCCAGCTGTCTTAGGCCGTGAGGCGGGGCAAACTCCGGGCGCAACACCAGTGCACCAAGAAGCCACACAGAAAGACAGACAACCATGCATGCTCACACTCACACACTATGGGCAATTTGGAACGGCCAATTAACCTAGAGTGTGTGGTTTTGGAGGTGGGAGGAAGCCAGAGAACCCGGAGAAAACCCACGCAGACACGGGGAGTACATGCAAGCTCTGCACAGAGCAGGACTCAAACCCAGAACCGCCTTGCTGTGCGGCGACAGTGCTACCCACTGCGCCACAGTGCTGCCCCTTGTCTAGTATGTACAGATAATAAAAATATTTTAAGCTTAAAGATGTTTTTGGTCTTAATATATGAATTGTTCTAAACATATGGTTGAATGCAGAATGCTTTAGTCATCTTTCATTGGCTCAGTTCTAATTTCCCTACAAAAATAAATGGTTTCATTCTGTCGCACTTATGCCAATGAGATAAAATGGACTGGTGCATCGTCCAGGGCTGGAGCCTTGCCAGACTGCTTAATATTCCCAAATCTTTCTTGCTGGGGACAATTAGGAACATGGTGTCCTGAAACCTGGCCAACAAACTGATGCTAATTCATTTCCACTGACCTCCAATAAGACAGGTTGTGGAGCCATTAGGGGAGATGTTGAGATTAAGAAAAGTGCTTCTAAGGATAAACTTCATGTCAATAAATAACACTGACAGACTGACATGGTCTTTGCATTGCATAGTGCTTCACTCCATAGTGGATCAGATTCGGTAGATCATATGGTCATCTATGGCTTAGAAACTCCATCCTAACACTTCCATACATCCAATGTCATCTGTATGATACTGTGTTGGGTGAACGGTGAAGTTCTGGGTTTGTTATTGCCAGTAGGCTGTATTTAAGGTTACTGAGACATTCAAAGGATTGACGTAAAGCATTTATTTATAAACTTTGAATATTACATATTCCCTTTGCTAAGGCAGATTATATTAACTGCAGAAAGATGATGTTACTGTAAAACATTCCAGCTCTCATAATGGTATACATTTACAGTGACTTTATATAATAAATGACACATCATTTATATCTGGGTCAATGTGATACAATATTAAGGATCAAAAAATACTGACTTGAACTGAAACCCTCTGTTGGAAGAATTTTCACTTTATAACATGTCAGAGACTATATTATAAATACACTGAAATTAAAGTACGGTATTAGCACTAAAATTTACTATTTGACACATTAAAGAAATAATCTTATGTGCATAACTACAGCAAAAAGTCTTGCATCCTTTCGGGCTAACAAGAGCTACCTATAAATGTCTGACAGACATTGGAGGACAGTACTTTATGCAAATATTTTAAGTCACTTAATTCAAGGAAAAAATACTATGCATACAAATAAGCCATTTCTACAGCCTATATGCAGCTTTGCGCTGCCTAACAGCACCACAACATCCATTATAGACTAACTACATACTGGTAGTGTGTCAGAGGACATGCCAGGGAAGATCAACGAGCCATTATGGGCCATGTTGTCACCAACTCTTAATAATTAAACACAACCATGTGTCACATCCCAGAATGGATTTAAATTTTAAACATCTTGGAAGTTTCAACGTTTTAGGCTGGGGAAGAGGAAAGAGGTCCAGAAGTCAAAGCAGAGATATTCTTTACACAGTTCCATGAGATATACCAGGTGGCTAAATACTAGTGTAATTAGGAAGGTGTGTTGCCACATAGCTATCCTAGACGCCGCATGTGCTGTGTGACCCCTAGGCCTACCTTTCTGCTCAGTATTCTGCGTTTCGTTTCTAAGTCTACCAGCAGCAGAGGTGAGGGTGGGAGGTTTTTTTTTTTGTGCCTTATTGCTTTTCCCTTTTATTCCAGTCTCGTTCCCTGAAGTTAGACCAAGTTAACAGTCAAGAGTCTCTGTCTCGTGCGGCGCCTGGCCAGCTTCCACCGTTTCCACGCGTTGACACGTCACCTTCTCGTCACATTTCACTGGTCGAACGATGATGGACGGTCTCGCGGGCTCTCCGCTCGCCTCAGCGCGCGCCGGGCTGTGACTGTCGCGTTCGTATTCCTCCTGCGCGCGCTGGATCTTCTTGTTCAGAAGCTTCCTCTTGTGGAAGTGGAACGTTGCCAGGGAAACGACGACGATACCCACGAGCACGACCACCAGCACGAGGAGCGCGAGGGTGGAGGAGAAAGGCGGAAAGATGCTGAGAGGCTCCGCGCAGGTGCCATTGTTGTTGGCCTGGTGAACCCCGTGACAGCTGCGCAGCGGAACCAACAGTCTCGAGGCTTCCTCGGAGGTTCTGGCTGCCATGCGGTCCATCTTTCCCGGCCACTCTCGTCTCTCTGACCAAGGTATCCTTTGTGCTCTCCGGGCTCAGCGTGGTGATACCGGCCCGCACATGTGGTTACCTGTGAGAGAAGGCATGGGAAATGCGCTCATCCATAAGACACCCCCTCCCACTGACACTCATGCACAGGTCCAGGCCAGGTTAATGAGACCAGTCTGGTACGATTATCATGGAAGGATGCGTTTTCAATGTAGATTACTATTTTAAAAGAAGTCCTGCAAACCTGAAGCCTAACTGACAACATGCTGATTACTTATTTGGCTGTTGTAAAATGGGACTGAATAATCTATTGTAATGTGTAGGCCTCCAAGATTCAGCCCAAAAGAGGACATCCTTTCCCGCACTCCATACAGCTGTGTTTTGAAGCATGGACATGAGGAAAAAATGTCTGTATTTGTCTAAATCTACAACCTGCATACGCTCAGATGAAATTTAAAAAAATCCTTACCTGATGAAATGGTCAGTTCGGGGAGCAGTCAGTAATTGCAGAGCCGATAATGACAAAATGTGAAAACTGGATGACGGTGACGCATTTCATACAACGTGATGCTGCTGCCGAATAACGCTTTGACTGCCGCAATCAGCTCAGGTCTACTTCCAGCGTCTTCACAGCTAATTATTACAAATAAGCAAAATCCTCATTACGCATCAGAGCGGGTTTTTGAACCATTCGATGCCAACGGAGGGGTGGTCCGTTTTTCCTGGAGGCGCGTCCCTCCTCCGGTCGTCCGCTGCTCCACTCAGCATCTGAATGAAGAGCTGCAACTGCTTTAAAGGTCCAGTCAGCTGGCAGAGCCCAGTTTTTTTTCACTCCTCCAAACGTATTATTTCTATCACCAACAGCAGAGTGTTTCAGTTTCTCTCCAATCAATAAGTTTTTTTTAGGCTGTGGATTAGATAGTGATATAAAACAAAGGAAAATGAGTTCATAATCAGGTCAGTACCCACTGGCGCTCCGTGGGTGTGGTCATTCCAACGCTGCAAACACGATTTGACGCGTTTGATCCGCGTTCTAAATAATATCAGCTGGCGTGTCTTCATTTAGTCAAACGAAATGAGGGAAGAGTCTGTCAGTTTAAAGTCTACTAGAAAGAAAATATGTTTAATCACACCTATGAGCTGGAGAGTATACTGTCAGTGGGCTGTATTGGACCTACTATTATTTCAAATGTACGTGTGAAAATGGCTTTAACTTTTGATAAATCTGTCCATAACTGAAAACTGTCAGCACGATAAGTGATGTCCTGTGTCCTGCATACAGCATGTACATCACTGAAGCATATCTCAGGGACTCAAAGTAATCTATATTAATTTTGTAAAATCTAAACCGAATGGAATTATTCCTTTTATTTCCATCTAGCTCCAAAGCACCCAGTCACCAAAATCTATTAAAAAAGTCAAATTTTCTTAAAAACATTTGTAGTCTGAAGTCGACTGTTTTCCTCCATTTTGTTCCTCCAGTCTTTAGTCTTTAAGACAGTCCTCATAGATTTAGGACAGTCATGAAAATACTTTTGGAATTAAGGACATGTTCTAAATTACAAGCTCTGTGTAAGCATGGCCAACCCTGGTTAGCAGTTGTTTCTGGATTAAAGCTGCTCATAAATGATATATCACACCCCACTTGTACTTTGGCAAAGACATTAAATCTTTACAAAGGTGTAACTTAAAATAAGTTTGAAAAACCACCCCCACACGGATCTCAGCTCCTCCCCGACTAGAGGATTGCACGTGGCTCCAAATATGTGTGGGTGAGGGAGAATGCAGTGAAGGGACTTTTCTACAATGAGGCCACACTTACATAAACATGCATAGTGAAAACATAATGTCTTTCTGTGAAACTAAATAAACATGACTGTCAATGTTTGTCAAGGATGATGAACTGCATCCAGTAGAGCGTCTCAAATCCTAATTCTAAACAGGTTTATATATGCTGAATGTTAGTAGATTAGAAATTACAAACTGTCGGACGTGCTTATTTTCTGAGGCGGCATCCAGAACCAATGTAAAAACAATAGAAGGTGGAATTGTGATCATTTTGAGGGAAGATAACGACCACCCCAACAGGATTTGGAGGAGGTCATATGTGATGGCCAGCCACACATGTTACCTGTAGTTCCATTTCCTGGTGCAGCAAAGGCGTGGCCGAGGGTTCAGATAGGCTCCTGCCAGCCTTATTGGACTGGACCATAACCTACTGTGTCATGGGGGGAACATGGGGATTTACATGGGGAGTTTCGGCCAGTTAAATATGTAGTGGCCATTTTATTTCCCCCTCTGTGTTAATTATTAGTTTGGCTTAACTAGTAATTAAGTTCATCTGTTTGATTGTTTGGGAGGTCAGTTTTTTTTGTTCTGTTGGGTCCATTCATTCATGTCGGTTCTGAGTTCTGTTGGAGTTATATTTATATTTAGTTGACCTCTTTTACTGCTTCTTTTGGTCAAACTCTTCTGTTAGATGTTTTGCTTTATGGAAAATTAAAAGGAAAAGCCCATTTTGGGACAAAAAATCTCCTGTGTCCTGCTGCCTTACTGCTTGGTTCGTCACATCAGTTTTGGTTTGTGTTTCTGACATGTATCTCCAGAAGTTGCACCGACTTTGATAAAATTTTGTGTGGGGCTGGATCTTGGAAGAGATACTTCCATCATGAGTTGACTCCATGTGTGGATGTGGATTCTAGACTTTTCATTTTTGTTTTACCATTCTGACATACAGCATTAACTTTTCTTTTTCTTTTTGAGATAAGTTCTTTTTCAAAAATTTAACATTTAACTCTTAGATGCACTTGTGGGGTCAGGCATGACCCCATTGGTTGTTTTTCTTCAGCAGTTTCAAAATTAAAGGTTGTAATATAGTCATGTTCCAGGTGTTCCTCATAAAATGTGTCTGTGACATGAGGCCATTTTCATTTTTAAAACATAAAGAATTATTTTCAGGAAATTAGTTTTTGTATCACTAACCCACTCATCCATGAGAGGGGTCACATATGACCCCAAATAGGTTTGATGGATTTTCGTATAAACCTTTACTTTTTAGCCACTTTTACTGTCCCACTCAGACACCTGTTGTCAATTATTCACTTCTGCTAGAACTTTCCAATCAACACACCCGGTGTCAGCAAGCTCTCCACCCGGAGAGCAGCCCCGTGAACTGCCTCCAGACACACAACCCGAGTCTCCAGCAGGATAGCAGGCATTTGCAACATACAGCGAGGCCTCCACACACACACAACCGCGAGCCAAACGACCTCTGCTGCACCGCACACATCCTCCACATCCGCGGCCGACTAGTGTGACTTGTAAGTCATTTCTCTATTTATGAATTTAATTTTTAGTGATATAAAGTGTGATCTCTTTACTGGTAAAATGTGTTTATTTTATCCATAGTAAAATGGCTAATAGGAGGCCAGCTCTGTTCTCTGTGGACCGTGTCCTGCAAATGATCCAGGACGGATGGAATGATGAGCCAGACGCAGTCATTGACTCCGATTCTGACGTCTCAGATATGGAAGACCTAGCCTATTGTCCCCCCACTGAACAAGGGCTGTCACAAGTCCACACAAGAACACACAAGTCCCCTTTCTGAAGAGGCCATGGATGTTGTGCTGGACCGACGGAGCTACAAGGGCTCATACTATGCAGAGTTACGCCCCAGACAGGCTGCAACACCATGTCACAGTTTTCAACGTATTCGACCAGGACCTGTACCTGGGATTAGGACTCTCCCCAATAGATGCATGGAAGGGGTTCATGTCTAATGATATGCACAAACAAAGAGGGAGAAAGAGCAGCCTCAGGCACGGGGAGAGAGTGCAGAAATGTAACCAGAGATGAACTGGTGGCCTTCATTGGATTGGCCATTCTTGCAGGAAGCGAGAAGAACTGGGATGTGCTGGTACGTATGCTTTTCTGGAGTCCTCTGCACAACCCATTGTACAAGGCCACTATGTCATTTCGAAGATTTGAAGACATTCACCGGTTCTTACGCTTTGATGACAAATGGACCAAGGCCGACTGACTGCAAACAGATACCCTGGCACCCCATCGCCACATATGGGACCTGTTCCTGATCGGCTGCCAGTACAAATCCATCCCCAGTGATTGTGTGACAGTGGATGAACAACTCGTGCTTTTCAGAAGGAGGACCCAGTTTCTGCAGTACATGCCGAGCAAGCCCGCCAAGTATGGCATAAAGATCTTCTGGGTTTGTGATGCATAGGCCATATGCAATTGATGGGATGGTGTACTAGGGAGACACCCAGGGGAAAATGCCCAGAAGAATCTGGGGGAAAACACTGTCCGTCAGTTGTGCAGTGGATTCAGACACACAGGTCGAAACATCACCACTGACAATTTCTTCACCAGTGTGCCTCTTGCAGAGCATCTCCTGGAGGAGGGTCTGACAATTGTGGGAAGTTTGCGACAAAACAAGCCGGACATTCCTCCAGTCATTAAGGCTTCTAGGTCCAGAGAGGTCCACAACACCGAATTTGGGTTCAATGGCAACATGACCATGATCAGCTGTGTAAGAAAGAAGGGAAAGGCTGTTCTGCTGCTTAGCACAATGCACCACAGCAGGATGGTGGCTGAAACCAGCCCAAAGAAAAAGCCAAAAGCCATCTACAAATAGACAAAAGGAGGAGTGGATATAATGGATCAAATGGTTGGCAACTACACTTGCAAATTCCAGACGCAGAGAGGGCCCATGGTGCTCTGGTATAACATGATTGATGTCACCGCTCTGAATGCCTATACATTTTTCATGGCTCAGCACCCTGAAGTTTACACAGACATCACCCATGGAAGACGACAATTCCTCTCAAAGCTCTCAATGGAGCTTGTGATACCTCACATGAGAAGTCGACCGGAAGGTACTCCGAACCTACCAGCCTACATCACAGCTGCTATGGAAAAGGTCGTAGTGACAAAGACTGCTGCGATCCATCCGCAGGGAACAGACACACATTGCCAGCAGAAGAAGTGCAGGTTGTGTCCAAGAAAGAAACATCGCAAAACCGCCGATTGCTGTGTCAAAAGCAGTAACCCTGTGTGCAATGGTCACAGCCAAAAGCAAGTAGCCTGTGACAGATGCAGAGTGAGAGATCTGTTTTTTATTCTTCAAATTCTTCCAGTAAATGAAAAAATAAATAATTCAAATGGTTTCGTGTTACAAACATGTTTCATTGCGAATACCTAGAATATGAATGTATTGCAACTTTTCATTTCGAAACTGTTGAAGAAAATCAGTCCGTGGGGACGTTTGACCTCCCCTGTGGAAGAGTGGATGTAACGGTATCTTGTGCATCCAAGGGTTAAAACAATTAAACTGAAAGTACCCAGACATGGATAACTGAATCAGAATCAGAAAAAGTTTTATTGCCAAGTACAGTAAAGTTTACCATACGAGGAACTTGACGCTGTGTCGGTGCAATAAAAGGTGGAAGAGAAGCAATAAGGAATAATAAGGAATAAGGAATAAAAAAAAAAAAAGAAAAAAAAGTATGTACAATTTACATTACGGTGAGATGAGATATATATGGATGGTGTTTACAGGTGAAGAAGAGAAGTCCAAAGAGTAAACTGTCTTTGCAGGGTGGTCAGGGGCAGATGGTTACCTGGGGTCGGGGGCATTGTTCATGAGGCTGACTGCAGTGGGGAAGAAGCTGTTTTTATGGCGTGAGGTCCTGGTCCGGATGGACATAGCCTCTTGCCAGAGGGGAGGCTCTGGAACAGACTCACAAAGTAAACTCATAAAACTCATTAAAAAATGTTCCAGAGGGATGTGCAATTGGATCCACATCTGGATCCTGTTATCAATACATGGCATAGATAAGGCAGATTCAGGGTTAATGTGGATTTCATGTTTTGTTGAAAGGTGAGACGGTATATCCACAAGAAATCAAATCCAGATTTTTTGTTGACAATGCATAAACAACTGATGATAGCATGATCCCAGAGGAGTTTCTGTGTTTGGCATAAAGTTGTAAGGGACTTTATTCAGCAGAATCACAGTCTGTGCTGTGGCCTGTGAGGACTGACGTAACACCTGGCTATCAGTGACAGTTGTTTAAGAGTTTTATTTCAACAAGAAGGCTAGAAACTTTCTGATTGTCTGAATTCAGCAATTCTCTCTTTGGCTGAAGTGTGCAGTCTGGTTTTCAGGCCTCAGTTGTAAAATTCTTTGAGAATATTCTAAACCAGACTGAGATGCTGACTTCCTGCAGCTGCCTCCTTTGGTGTTAGTGCTCAGCTAAAACAACACCACAAAAACCAATGGGAAAATTCACAGAATTCTAAAAACTTATTTGCAAGACTATTGCAAATTTTTTTAAAAAATTAATTAAATTTTTGCTCTTGATCACATTTCTTTATTAAGACTGGCCTGAATACCTTTGACCATTCTTCATAAAAAAACGAAGTTCAAGCAAAGAATTTTGCAAATTAATTTTTTTTGGTGATAGTAATTTTACCCATTGGGTATTTTTTCACTGATATTATAAACCACTATGAGGTCTGTGTACTTCCAGATCTGTTACTCAAAGTACACTATCAGGATCACGTCATCTTACAGTCACCTGAAGCAACACCACCCCCACAAGCTTAGTCCCAGGCATTGTTTTAGCACAAGGCTGCTGTACACCCACAAAGTGGACAATCAGCAGTATCCATCCTCTGGGGATAGTGAGTGTTGTACTGAATTTCACAGTAATCAATCATGAGTGAGAGGTACTCTCCATGTCATCTGTCCTGTCTAACACCTCCACCAGAGAATCAAGCTGGACACAGTCAGCCGTCCTGATGTTCAATATTCCTGATTCCTTGCCATCAGCTGCTTTCAGTCTGCAGTTGCATCATATGGCACCGGAGAACTACACACTGACCGCAGCCAAATGATCAAGTGTTTTGTCACGCAAGGACATCGATACAGATTGATTATGCAAGACCCTGAATTATATTAACACCTACATTTCTTATGTTTGGGATCAATATTTTTAAAATTGTGTTTCTGGGATATCAGCATGTAAAACTACTGCGTGTCTGATAATGGGAACAATGTGGTCTGATGGAGGCCTAATCAGAGGCCACTTGGTTAAAACTGTCCTAGTAGTGGACTTTAAGAAAATGTTCTTAAAACAACACTGACATGGGAGTTCAAAAAGAACAGCTCACCCAGAAGTTCAATCATTACTCATCCCTATGGCAACAGACAGGTGAGTGTTTTGGTCTAAATTAAAAAAGCTTATTTCATCTTACAAAACGATGTAAATATTGTCTTTACAAATCAGCTTGAAATGTTGGATCTTCAGGAGAATTGTATTACTAAATTGTATAGAGTCATTTAGTTGTTGCTGTTTTTTGTTGTTGTTTTTTTTAAATAAAACTCAACCTCAACATTTTTTATGAGGCTGTTCCATCGATGTTTTGTTGTGAAGCTTCAAAAATGTTTTGTGGAAAAAATATTCACCTGACTTTTCAATACTTATGGGAGAGCAGATGTATGTTTAAATATATCATCTCTCTGGACACCTGGAAAATATCACTATCCTTTACCCTTTATCCTTTGGCCTCCACCAACTCCTGAGGGAAATATATTATCTGTAGCTGAAGTCTGCACTACATTCACCAGCTTGTGCCAGCAAACTGTATTATTAGTGTGTTGACAGTGACTTGCATTCTAGAAGTTCCTGGTGGAATACATCACAACAGTTTGATGTTCAAAGCATCCTGTATCTTTTTCGTGCATGGTGATATATGAAAAAGAAGGGAAAGATTTAATCAGGTAAAGGGATATAAGATTTCAAACGTCCTTGTGGATGGACTCCATCATCAGCAACGCTCCATGAAATATGAATGGCCTTGGAGGGAGTGCAGGTCCCTCTATGATGAACTCACTGTAGATGAGTGCATACTGAAAGATTTACAACTGTTCATGCACAGTTTAAGCACGGCACATTCTTGAGGTTGGCTAAATGGAGAATGATGATAGCTCTTATTTTAATATTCATAGAGGTGCACTCAGTTCCCCTGGTCAGTCTGACCCACATTTTTCTGGGAACCAAAGTACCACCACAGAGGAGCTGCTGCCATTCATCTTCATATCTTTCAAAAAACTGGAATTATTTTATGCGAAGGGCTAAAGCCTTTTTCAGACCCTGGGGGTCAATATAAACTCAAAAATTGATTTTAAAAAAAGGCCACTGAAAACAAGAGACTTAATATTGTGTATAATTTTGCTTTGCAGGTATGTAAAGAACCTAGGAGTAGAAGATTAGAAAAGTCATCTAGCATGGTTTGAAAGCAGAGTTGTTTCCTGATTTATCTATAATTAGGACAAAAGCTTTGCTGCACCTCAGGCATTTCTTTAACTCTGCAAACTCTTTTGTCATTTTGAACTGTTGAATCAATAGTGGTGCAGATATTCAGATATTTTTTGTGATTGTATGTAAGATTTATCAAAAAGCTTGAAAATATTTTGATAAAAACTATAAAGGGATGGGTTCACTAGATTATGAGGTACATCTGACAGTAGGTACAGGAATAAAGGTCTACATTAGTCACACTCACCAGAAAACGCAACAGGCCCCGTCTACATGTTTTCATTATTACACGAAAACTACTGGACAGATTTTCATGACACTGGAAGGTTTTGAAACCTGAGGAACCTTGATAGGAAGAGGATGAAGAAGATTGATTAAAATTGGATTACATTTAGGAGTTGATCCGGATAAATGAAGGATTTAGGATTTTTCCCCCTGTTAATTTTAGCACAGGAAGAATCCTTGGGGCATTTTGATTTTGCATATCTTGTTGGAATTTAAATGAGACATTAATTAAAAAGGATTGTTTGAATTTTGCAAAGGTATCCAATTGAACATTCCATTAGGAAGTCAGAACCTAAGACTTGATGTCTGCAGCATTCTATACCTGGACAGAAACTTGCACATTGTTAGCAATAATGCATTATTGCACACAGGAGGAGATGCAAAACTGATAGTAGTGTTGTTGTTTTTTAAATTTTTTTTACAAACATTTCATACATTGTCAATGCCACAACAATTTGAAGATGGCATTGACAAAGGTTTGCAAAAACGTACTTAGTATGCAGAAAGGACCATTTCAGATGAATGCATATTTTGTTCTGTGTCAAACCAATAAGGTACTTATATATAAATTCTTGTAATTTTACAGCTGGTGAAATGAAGGTAATGATTACCCCTAGAATCAGGTCACACATTCACCTAAATAATATAAATAATACAATTTACATATGTAATGGATTTTGAATTGTTACTGTAAATATTTAAAAGGTATTAAATATATCTGAGTGAAAAGTGAAATATTTGTGTCTGAACTGTCGGGGAGTATATGTAAGCCTAAAATAGCATAAAGTAAGATTATTAAATAATAACTAAAAACTACCACAGTACAATGCTTGCCTAAATGTACTTAGTTACTTTTTCACCACCGTCAGTGTTAGTATAAATCTTAACTATTACTGACATTACATTGTTCTCTCCCATGTTCATTGACTCTGTTCATTGTGTGTCTGATTACTATGAAACCACCCAATTCTCTCCCATGGGCAGGTCCCGACTTCATCAGGTCATTAACTGAAATGACAACGGTTTGTGGATCTGAATATTAAACACATATTGACTTACACACCACTGTCCACTGTGGGTGTGTGTGTGTGTGTGTGTGTGTGTGCGTGCGTGTGTGTGTGTGTCTGAGTGAGTGAAGGAAAGACATTATGCATCTTCACATGGAGGAGCTTATATCTTTAAAGCTGCAGGCCATCTCCAGGCAGGAGAGTTCCTCTTGATATTCCTTTCACGCACATACCATTGCTTTCACTGCAAGTCTCTGTCAGCAGAATTTGTAATCAATTGCACAAAAGCTACTTATATGCACTCATGCATGCGCACACTCGTAGTGTGTGAACAGTCAAACACACACAAACAGACACAGTCCAACTTTCCCACTGTTCATGACAGAAATAGCTTACAAAAACAATATATGAATTGCTCACAGAGAAAAAATGTCTTCCACAAACTGAATTCTTTCTTAATGATGGTCCTGTCAACAAGTACTGGTGTGCGACAAAATGTGTGCATTTATCACATGAAGATTTTGTATTTTTGCATGCTAAGTTAAGTCAGTCACCCAGCTTGTGTTTGTTCTTCATGCTCTGGCTGCAGCAGCAGAAGGGAAAGGGGCTATCATTAGACGCTGAACAATCAGGCCACCCACCTGTGGAAATAGAACATGTTCTTAGTCCAGTGGTTCTTAACCTTGTTGGAGGTACTGAAGCCTGACAGTTTCATATGCCCACTCACCGAACCCTTCTTTAGTAAAAAAAAAAATTAAATTTTTTTTTTCAAATTTAAGACGCAAGTATATGTTTTACTGGTGTATTTAATGAAATGTGCATTAATGTCACCTTTTCAAAGAACAAAACCAAGATAGTGCATGAACTCACGTGAAATTACCTACCTGCAAATCAGTGTGACTTCTGCTGTGTTATTGAGAGACAAGTTCAGATATGTGTGGCTTCACCTTGGCAAGCGCTACTCTTATGTCATTTTCACAGCAAAGTCTGTTTCTTTTGTTTTCTATGCAGCTTAAGGAAGTGTTCCTTTATTTGTGCCAGTGCGAGACTAGAGTTGCTCAACTTGACATTGCAAATCATGCAGAACGCTGACTCCCATCACATTCCGTTATACAGTACATGTAAATTCACGTTGCACATATTCGTCCGACCACTTTCTTTTTTGCTCAACATAGTTACTGTGAATTAAAAAATTAAGAAAGTAATCAGATAATGTACCATCGTGAAGGGCATAAATCGAATGCTGAGTGCGCAAAATCCCATGTAGCACAGGTAGGCTAATCGATGTAGCGTCACGTGATCACCTGCAGCCAGTGATGGCTAAGGGGGGCGTGTCATCATGAATTGACACGATGTGTCAAACGTACACAGTGATTCGTGTATGTTAGGCAAAAACACCGAACACGTCGTGTGTTTTGTCTTGACCTCCGTCCCCACCGAACCCCTGAGACTGACTCACCGAACCCCTAGAGTTCAATCGAACCCAGGTTAAGAACCACTGTCTCAGTATACATTATCAGATAAGATTACTTTTTCACATAACCGTCTCTTCCATTAGAGTCTGTTTAAGAAAAGATCTTCACACGCAGCCTAAGCAGGAGAAATAATTAGTTACTAACAAAAATTTCAACCAATGGTCACAGCAGAGGAAACTTGGAAAAAGTGTTAACCAACCATGCCAGGGAGGCGTTAATTGCACTGCTCTTGGTGTCAAGCATTGCTGTTGTTAATTTGTTTCACACACACCTATTCTCACATATCTGTCAACCTACTTTTTTGCTCTAAAATGGACTGATGCAACAATGATATGCATGAAAATCATGGCAACAATAATTTTATCCGTTTAGAAAAGCATTACAGTTATACTGTATTTACCTGTGTATACATATGTGTACATTTACACAAACGCCATAGTTATACAAGACACAACAGCCTTGCAAATCTCATATGTATTGTGTGTAATACATAGTCCTAATGTTTGACCAAGCTACAAATACACAGTACAGTATATGCAATACTTGAAAATGGTACACATCTATTGTGCATGCCGTAGATAAAGGTGCTTACAATAAAACAACAGATATATGGATTTTATGAGGTATGTATATTTTTTGTCAACATATATAGAATAAAGTAAGTTTTTCTCAATGTTTTACACATCAATTAATGTTTTTAAAACAAAAAGCAATCATAAATCAAATTCACTCTAATCTGTTGAGTGAGCCCTAAAGCCACAAATTCAGAAGACTGATTAATGAAAGCTTCACCTGAAACAGGACATAAGCCAAGAGTGATTTATCTAATTTCATAGAGAGGCCACATGAAAACGTCTGGTTCTAAAAAGCACGCAGGTATTGTTTTTGGCCAAACAAATTCACTGGATTGGTTTATTCAGATCAGGCTGATTAAGATGAAGTTTAATCGAGATCAATGTGAGCTCCACCAAACAGACCATTGAAGAGTCCATAACAGCTGATATTCTTAGAAACATTAACGTCATATAATGAACTTCTCGTCAGCTGGTGGATGTTATATCAGCAGCAGTTCACCTTTTCACCTGCCTCCAGGCTCTTTGAGAGCACCATAGGAGTCCTGCCAGCATTTACAAGTTCATATGATTAATCCCACACCAAACTCAGAAGTGATCACACCCACAGATGGTGAACAATTCTGTTCCTAAGCAACTGCTACTCTCCTTGTGGGGTTGGCATGTTCTCTGTGTGTCTACGTGGGTTTCCTCTAGGCACTCCACTTTCCTCCCACATCCACAGAAGTGAAGCTCAGCTGGAATGAACAATATAAATTACCCCTTTGAGTGACTTTGAGTAGGTGGTCTGATGAATAGGTTGCATCGTATTGTAATTTTTTGAGAGGTTCCCTCATGAAATGGTGTTGTTGAACATTGAAAGGTCTCATGTAACATTTGGACAATGACCCTTACAGTTTTTATACATCTGTGTATAGGGTGTAAGAATTTCTGAATCTTGTCTTCAATGTGTATATCCCCACCTATATATTTGAATAAGCTCATTGTCTTTGCGTTTCTCCATCCCACACACACGGAGCTGTTACGGCTTTGTCGGACACAGAGGTTTGTATTATTGTGACAAAAAACAAAACAAAATCTGATATTATTGTTTAATTGTGGCTTTTCCATGGGTTCCCACTAGCATATATACTTTATACAGTGTGCCGTCGTACATTTGCACATTAATGCTTGCAACTTCACCTCATCGTGGATTTTTGGTAGGCAGTCATGTGATACTGTACTCGCATTCTATTGGCTGACCGCATCCGGAAGTGCGCTCAGTTCCGTGTGTCTTGGACTTATGTGAGTCACAAAAGTGCTTTAAACAGTCTATCAGAGTGTGGGAAAAGGTAATATACATAGACGGTGGTTCACTAACGGTAGAGGAAGGGTTATAAACATTTAAATTACCGTAAATAATAAGATAAATAGTTCCATCCACCTTGACCGGTTGGGTAGAAAAGAAAAAAAAGGAAGAAAGGACAGGGTAAGAGAAAGAGACAGAGAAAGAGTGGCAGATAGGCCAGATAGAGTCAGTGTCTTTATGGTTATAGTTAGACAATTTGATGCAAGCACTGAATTGAGGACGAGAAAGTCAGGCTGTGTTCACCGAAAGGTGGGTTGTTGCCTTCAATACATGTTCCCCATCATGTAGTTGGTAAATTCAAGGCACAATTACAGCTGCATGGATGACTGTATGGTGGCATGGAGGAAGAAAGGAAGCAGGAACCCAGCCGATGGATAGCTGCGGGATGATACTGGTGGGCTTGGAGGAGCAGCTCCACAATGGATGGATAGATGAGGGGTGATACTGTTTGGCTTGGAGGAGCAGCTCCACAGCTGATGGTCCACAGTGGATGGGCGGATGAGGGGTGGGACAGTATGGTGGAATGGAGGAAGAAAGGCAGCAAGACTCCAGACGATGGTTAGGTGAGGGGTGATACTGGTGGGATGGGAAGAGCAGGTCAACTGCAGATGGTCCACAGCCGATGGGCAGATGGTGGTGGAACAGTATGGTAGCACTAAAATTATGTTAACTGTGAAGTCCATGTAGTTATTTCTTCTCCTAACATAGCAGATGCTTTACGTCATATTGTTCACGTAATTCCTTCTGGCAGATGCGCTGTGATTGGTTAGGCGCTTGATTGACAGGTAGTGGGTGGAGTTGGTGACAGCGTCAGACTTTTTAAGTGAGCTTATTCAAATATGTAGGTGGAGATATATATATATATGGCAGTAGACTTCACACCATGAGATTAAAAATACTGTATATGTTTTTGTGGCACCACATTATAGTAAAAATTAGATCCAGAGGGACGAATATTTTGCTTGGTAAATTTAGTAAATCAGATATTTACATGTCTACAAATACTGACACAACAGTTACGTGCTGTGAGGTTTATGGCTGGTGAGGCACTGATTTAATTATAATTAGATTTATAAACATATGAATCTACAGTGCAGCTTATTCACCATTTAATAATCAACAGTGAGTGGGTTATTTTTCAAGTCTCAGAGCAAAATTATTTACATGCACAAACTGTAACACACAAATAAGCACATTTGATTAAAAAAAACATGGTGTCGTTACCTACATGTTTGTTTATATGTTACGTTTGCATATAAATGAAGTTCATGCACAGCTCCTTCTGAATAAAAGCAGCGAAAAAAATGTGAGTTGAGATATGTAATCCTCCATTTTTATAGTAAGACAAGGCGAGCAGAAAACGGCTGTACTTGACGTGCTGACTATAGTTTGTAGTTTTCTGTCACCTCTTCTGCGGCCGAGGAAGAGGAATTATTGGCCGAATCCCTGGGATCACCAGCGCCCCTATGATGAGGCAGGAGAGCATCATGCCTCACGTGCCTTGTCCCAGCGGTGTCAGGACCGCTCAACTCAAGAAAGACATTACACACATGTCACACGTCACACACACATTATATACATTATCTAAATTATAGAAATTTACTTCATAGAGCAAACATTTTAACATTTTACTAGCGACATATAGAGAGATGGCATTACGGTCTCACTTTATAGTATGCCAGCACAGCTAGCCGAGCCATTACGCAATCCTTCAATCAATCAATCAGCTTTCATTTATATAGCGCTTAATCACATCTGAAGACATTTCAAAGCGCTTTACAGATAGAAAGCCAACAATGCCCTCCAGCCGACAATCCGTGGTGAGGTTCGGCTGGGTGGTTGCCTCACCGCAGGTCTTTTCTCTGTATTTCAGCAGTAAATGTGAAAATTCAGCAATTTTGAGTAAAAATAACCTAAACTTGGTGATGTTAAATAGAAAATAACTTTATAACACTCATAACTGGATGAATATAACCATTTGATTTCTTCCATTTTTTTCTCTCATGATGGCAGATGAGGCTGTGCCTCCCCTGACTGCACATCACTGTGACACAGATAGGGTTTGAATCAGACCTCATTTGGATCCTAGAACTGAACTTATTTACATACAGTATTTTATGTCTGTTCATCCAGGTCATGGTAGATGAAGAAGAAGAATTGAACTTTATTGATGTGTTGAATAAATTCAACTGAAGCTTGAAGATGTTTTGCCTCTCATCTAAGAGGCATCTTCACCTCTGAAGGTTGGATGAAGGTTGTGTTGTTTATGGCATATAGTCATATGAATAAGGTTTCAGGAGGGAAAAGACAACTGATGGTGGATACTTCCTCCTCTGTTGAGGGATGACTGCTCCAGTTTGACATAATTGACTTCTTTAACTCCACTCTCAAATGCTAACTCTTGACCAAGATCTTGTCTTTGAACAAATAGCCCCTGTCCTTGTGCACTTGGACACCTGCGTCCTGCCTTAAGCTGTTTGATCCCTTGTTTGATCTCAAGTGTCATCCACTTGTGGAGTGGTTGTTTCTTCTCCCTAGTCTGGCCAGTCCTCACAGCAATGAGCTGCATACATTGCATAACTCAGCTTATATCTGGGTGTCTTCTCCTTGGACTAAACCAGCTTCTGTCTTAGGGTGTTGGAGGGCTTAAAGTGTACAGTGATGTTGTGTATATTAAAGATTTGTTTCAGTCTCTCTGAGACTCCACCATATATGGGATAACGAACACCTTCTGAGTCTGTTCTTTGTATGTGTTTCTTCTTCTTATCCTTCCTCTCTGCAGTTGAGTGTATATTTTGTGTACATGTGTACCCAGACAAATTCCGGACAGGAGAATTAAATGTGGTCTTTTTAATATTAGATCATTATCATCTAAGGCTCCTTTAGCTAATGATCTAATAACTGATCATAGCATTGACATTTTTGGACTAACAGAAACCTGGCTGCATAAGGATGAGCATGTTAGTCTTAATGAAGCTTCTCCTCCCAGCCATATCAACAGTCACATAGTGGACGAGGAGGTGGCGTGGCAGCCATTTACAACTGTAATTTAGCAATTAACCCAAAATCTGAGTTTAGCTACATTACTTTTGAGAGCCTTCGCATGAATGTCCTACAGTCCTTCAATAAATTGATTCTATTGAATTTGTAATTGTATATTGTCCTCCTGGACCACATTCCTCTTTTTTGATAGAATTTTCAGAATCTTTATCTAATTTGGCTGCTACCAAAGATAATGTTACAGTAATAGAAAATTTCAGTGTTCATTTCGACAGTGTGAATGAGAGTTTCTGCTAGATTCTCTAGGTTTCTCACAGTTGGTGGATGGTCCTACCCATAAACACCATCACACCCTTGATCTTATTCTTACCTACGGTGTAGATATAGAGCACTTGACTATTTTCCCACAAAACGACTTCTTGTCAGATCACTCACTAGTCACTTTTGACTTTGCCCTAATTAATATTAACCCACAGGATAAAACCATCTTGACTAGATCAATAACTGATGCAGTAATAACTAAATTTAAAGAAAAAATCCCCTCAGCCTTGGAGTCAGTATGCTCCCCTGAGCCCTATTCTAGTACTAGCCAAAATATCGAATTTCTCAAAGACAGTGTGACTGACATACTAAAAACAACTCTAGATGAAATAGCTCCATTAAAATTAAAATTTAAAAACCAGAAGGTCAGCCCCATGGTTTAACCCATCAGTCCGCAAGCTTAAACAACGCTCCTGCAGACTGGAGAGAATTTGGCGATCGACAAAAACTGACATAGCCTATTCAACCTGGAAAGACAACTTTACATCATATAAGAAGGCCCTCTGTAGAAGTAGAAATGCTTACTACTCTACATTAATAGTAAAATAAAAACAACCCTCCGTTTCTTTTCAGCACTGTAGCCAGGCTGACTATAAAACACAACAGTATCGAGCCTACCATTCCTTTAAATCTGGAATGTGATGACTTTTAGGTTTTTCAAAGCAAAATTACAAATCTTAGAGATGAGATCTGTTACGTACTGCCAAACACTAATCTGATAACAGAGGTGTGATGATCTGCATCTGCTGTGTTGTTTTTTCTTTTCCATACGCTCCTGACTTTGTCTTTTGTTTATTGGTTTTCAGTTCATGTACTTGCTGTTTTCTGTCACTGCCATGTTCGTTATTCTTTGCACCTGGTTTGTTCTCCCCTGATTGTTGTGTTTGCTCTTTAGCCAATCTGGGTTTAGTTCCTTCCCAGTGTTCACACCTAGTTAATTAGTTAATTATCAGCTCCACCTGAACCTAGTTTTGCACCCTGGTCTATTTAAGCTCCTTCATTTCTATTAAGCGCTGTCGCAGTGTATTTTGTGTTTGTTCAAAGTTCCATGTATGACTAATCGCTAATTCTTGACGGTTTCCCTTATGACCTTCGAGTTTTGCCATGCCTTAATTGTAATTTTCTGGATTTTGACTTTTGCCTGTTGTGACCACGATTTTGTCTTTTATGCCCTGGACCTGTTTGATGGGATTACGTTTCTTGCCTGCCGTCTTTGTATCGTCTTTATCCCGATCTTCTGGTTTTGACCCCTGCCCGTTCCTGATGTAACCCCCTTTACAGGTAAAGTACACACTAGGTTCGTAGGGCTAAGTCAGAAAAGGTTGGACATGCAATGAGTAAAAGAACACACGGGTCAGTTTCAGCAACATTGTATTAACACATTTAAGAAATAAACAATTTATAATCACTGCCGGCAGTCACTTTAGTTGTTTGAAAATGTCTTTTTTTTTACTGGGTGCACCCTTAATGAAATATTTTTCCCAAAAAATAGTTCAGTTCAACTGTCCTAGAAAGTCCCTTTCCCCAGCCCTACCACTCTGGCAGGACAGCGCACGAAGAATGGGAAGTTCCCTCCTTAGTCCAGATGCTCACTCCGGTAGCTCGCCATCTCGTCAGGGAGAGAATCATTCCAAATCCATGGTCCAGAATCTCAGGGTATCAAAAAAAAACCCCCAGCCTGTATAACATGACAGGGCTGATATAAATCTGTTAACTCTATTAACTGTACAGTTTTATTTTTTTCCGGTATCAAAGTAAAGTGCAACTTTTCACAGTTAACTTATTAAAAGTTAACTACTTCATTGAATTACTACACATGAAATGTCCATTTCACTGTTACATAGTGAAAACAAAATCATGAAATTACAGATTAACAATTAAAAACTCGCATACTAATGATCTAAACCATTCAGACTTAATCCTGAAACACTATATGCAGTATAATGTAACAAAATTAATAAATCTAATCACATTACTGTTCTTGCCTATAAATTGTAGCTTCATAACACATGAACCTCAGCTTAACAGTGTCTTTCTCTCCTTGCACAATGTAAATAACATGTACACATACTCGTTTTTTTTCAGACATTCTCGGTTTTCCGTCGCAATCGTTAGACAAATGCCACACTTTACGACCTTACGCTCCACTAGGTGGCTAACACACCACGAGGCTAGGCTAATTCACGGAGCTATCTGCTAATGCTTCTAGTACTCACCGGGACAAGAAAGTAATAAAACACGTGATGTTCCTAGGGTCGCTTCAGTGGTTCACAAACTTTTATCTGCTCGCAGAGTCTCTCAAACCAACATAAAGACTATTTTTTTACAAGTTTTTATCACATAAATTCTCCGTGTCTCTGTTACCGTCTTGCTGCTCTGTTTCGTTTTCGTTTTTCACACTATTACCGCGTTCCTCGCGTGAAGGGGGCGGGACATACGTTGCCCTAGCTAATAGCAACTCAGCTCAACTGAAACGAACCAATGGAATTACTTTTAACAGTTTTTCTTCACAGGACCACCTACTGAAGCAAAAGACCTTTGGGATAAAGTGAAATTATAAATGAAAAGGATTAAGAAAAGTTGTTTGGATTGAATGATAAATGTATGAATTAATATAAAAAAGGTGTTCGAAATGAAAGAACATAAGTTTAACATGTTTCTCATATTTTAATGTTTTTTTCCTACATATTTTAGCAACAGTTAGGTTTTGTGTTTCCACCCAGTTACACTGACATTGGATTAATTAAAAGTTTATTAATTGACACCTCGTCTCTCGCTCCTGGTTCCTTCAGAATCCGTAACATGAGGAATCAACTAAATCTAGCAATATCCTGGAGTGTTTTCAACAAATGGAACTCTCTGATTTAAATTCCCTTATTTCCTCTGCTAAACCCACCACCTGTCTACGAGACAAAATTCCAACTATGCTTCTCAAAGAGGTATTACCATTAATAAATAAAACTATGCTATCTATAATTAATCAGTCCTTAAAAATAGGTTATGTACCGCAATCTTTTAAAGTGGCTGGGATCAAGCCCCTCCTTAAGAAACCAAACCTAGACGTTGGCCTCCTCTCATACTACAGGCTGATCTCTAACCTGCCATTCCTATCTAAGATCCTAGAGAACGTAGTGGCCAAACAGCTAAATGACTACCTGTTGGAGAACAATCTGTTAGAGGATTTTCAGTCAGGTTTTAAAATGAACTACAGTATGGAGACTGCACTGCTAAAGGTTACAAATGACCTTTTAATAGCGTCAGATAAAGGTCTTCTATCTATTCTAGTCTTATTGGATCTAAGAGCAGTATTTGACACTGTTGACCATAATATTCTTCTAAGGAGATTGGAAGAGGAAGTGGGGATTAAAAACTCGACACTAGACTGATTTAGGTCATATCTTACATGGATTTCAGTTTGTCCATGTAAATAATAAATATTCAGATCGAGTGACTCTCACCTGTGGAGGACCTCAAGGATCTGTTCTGGGCCAGTTCTGTTTAACTGTATATGTTACCATTGGGAAATATCATTAGGAAACATAACATTAATTTTCATCGCTGTGCAGATGATATGCAATTATATTTATCAATTAAAACAAATGAATCTGACCAGCTAATTAAATAAGAAACCTGCCTCAGGGATATTAAATCCTGGATGCCTTACAATTTCGTGCTGTTGAACAGTAACAAAACTGAAGTCATTGTTATTGGGCCTAAGCATCTTAGAGATGATTTCTCTAACATTGCAATTTACTTAGATGGCATTGCTCTGTCCTCCACCAATGATGTCAGGAACTTGGGAGTGATTTTTGATCAAGATCTATCCTTTGATTCTCATATTAAGTCTGTGTATTGGACAGCCTTTCACTTATGAAACATTGCTAAAGTTAGAAATTTCTTATCCTTGAAAGGCGCAGAAAAAAATAATTAATGCCTTTGTTACTTCTAGATTGGATTACTGCAATTCCTTTTTATCGGGCTCTTCAAGGACTATTAGGACTCTACAATTGGTTCAGAATGCAGCTGCCCGCTTACTGACTCGAACTGGGAGAAGAGAGCACATCTCTCCTGTCCTAGCATCCCTACATTGGCTACCAATTAAATCTACATTACAATTCAAAATCCTTATGATCACATTTAAAGCTCTTCACTGTAAGGCTCCGTCTTACATCGAAGATCTCATTGAAGTGTATCACCCTCCCAGGGACCTTCGATCCGCGGATGCAAGATTTCTGGTGACCCATTTGGTTTTTAAGAGTAGAACAGGAGGCAGAAGCTTCAGCTATTTGGCCCATTTACTCTAGACCGATCTCCCAGACTCGGTCCAGGGGGCAGACACCTTTAGCTTTTTTTAAGAGTAGACTAAAAACCGTCCTCTTTGATAGAACCTACAATTAGAAATGACAGACATTCCACTAGATATGCTGCTATTGGTCTAGGCTGCTGAGGGTATTTTTCCAGGTCTCTCCCATTAAAGGGAGATACTCTGGAGCTTCTGTCACTTATCTTTCTTTGTCTTTATATGCTTTTATAATTTACTACAACTGTTTAAATCACACTCTTTGTTTGCAAGATACTGCCGCTGTCTTGTACCTCTGCTCGACCATGTGGGGAACACGCATGGAAGACAAGAAATCCAAGGCCTGGAAATCCCCGCCTCCACTTCAGCAACTGTTCACTATGGACATGAAAACTCAATCTTGTCTATCTGTCTCTCTGTCTATCTGTCTATCTGTCTATCTGTCTATCTGTCTTGTCATCTTGTTATAGTCTAGAAGGGCGAGAGGTAGGAGAGGAGAGAGGGATGAGAGCGGGAGAGACGCGAGGCAGAGAGGAGAGAGAGAGAGAGAGAGCGAGAGAGAAGAGAGAGAGAGAGCAAGAGAGAGAGAGAGAAGAGAGAGAGGAGAGAGAGAGATAGAGACGCGGAGAGAGCTGAGCGAGAGGCGAGAGAGAGAGAGAGAGAGAGCAGAGAGAGAGAGAGGAGAGAGAGAGAGAGGAGAGAGAGAGAGAGAGAGATAGAGCGAGGAGATAGAGAGAGAGAGAGAGAGGAGAGAGATAGCTATCTCTCTCTCTCTCTCTCTCTCTCTCTCTCTCTCTCTCTCTCTCTCTCTCTCTCTCTCTCTCTCTCTCTCTCTCTCTCTCTCTCTCTTCCCCCCCCCTCCCCAGTGTATTTCTTTTTCCCCAACCAACAGGTCAAGGCAGATGACCGCCCTCCAGAGCCTGGGTCCTACTCGGAGTTTCTTCCTCAGTGAGGGAGTTTTTCCTGCCTTTCCTTTCCTTATGCTTGCTCTGGAAGGCACTGTTGGCTTTCTGTCTGTTAAGCGCTTTGAAATATCTCCAGACGTGATTAAGCGCAATATAAATAAAAGTTGATTGATTGATTGATAAATACACTACTAAGCTGCCATTCAGTCCAGTAAGTAATAATGCTGGATTCTTGGATCATGCAAATAAATGAGACCAAAAAAATATAAAGCTTCTTCAAAGCAGTAATGTATAGTGTAATGCTACTGTGTGTATCTTTTTAGGCATTATGTTATGTGTTGCGACTGCATGATTACTTTATGCATTCCTGATCTGCAATTCAATATGACATAAAATTGCACAAACTAACATTTGAAAAAACCTTGAAAAAAAAGTATATTTGCTGGGATAAAAATGAGAAGGGAAAGGGAGGCTGCCTTTTTGTAATTGTGCCATAGTCTATTAAAATATCTCTTGGCAATCTGGCCAGCAGGAGTGATCTGTTGCTCTTGACCCAGGTGTAGGACAGACAAAGATGGAGCGAGCGATTATCACCATCCTTAGCCACAACTGGGCCAAGACATTGACAGGCTCATTGTGGGTGGTATTATACTGCCCTGCCCTGTATTTTAATGGTCAGTAATGTGGTGACGCTACAGCTTTGTCCTGTTGTTGACACTCCTGTCTTGTTTTCTTGAGTATCAAAGCTTTAGCATTAGGCTGCAGAACACCCCTGCTCCACTCCTCCGTCCTCCTCCTACCATTAGTTACATTAACAACAGCCCAAAGCTTCCTCATAGCATGTTACTCCATTATGTGACAGGAACCCTTTCTGCAGTTATTTTATAGGCTCCTGCTTCATTATTGCATTGCACTGGTAATCTCTATTACACTCCAGGCTTTCCCCTGCTCTCCAATTTGTCTTTCAAACATGAGACATTTTCTGGTGACAATGAAGTATTTTTATGGGCATGCATTCTGTTTGTCTCCCATCTCCTTGAGCACAGCTTGCAGGAAAATGAATTATACAAAACAATGGACTGGATGGATATACTGTGTCACCTTGAGGACAATTTGCCTCAACCTGACTTGGAAGGATGTTTCCGGCTAGCAGTCCAACGAGAGAGGAAATGCCAACATCCTTAAACAATTGTGTTTCTGTGCTTTCTTCCACTCATGTTAATTATGTAACACCTCTAAAAGTCAGTGAAACTCTTTTGTGTCAAATGTACCTTTGACTGGCTCCAAGCCAAAAATAGCACATCAACAATCTTATGTTGATTGTTATATTCAACGCCCTGTGTATCATGTAACCACACCCCATGTGAATCCACTGGGGAGCCTTAAATCATTCATTGATTTAAGTTAGCAGCTCAGGCAGAAATACATTGGCTTCCCACAGAGACTGTGGGAAACAACTAATGTTGCACTTCTCTGTGTGTTTGAGTGATTCAATTGTAGTAATGTGTATTCGCCAGTTGTAATTTGTTGTGATTTTTATTAGGGTGAAAATACTCAAGTTCAATTCAGGGCCATATGAAGGCTGAAGTACATTGTCATCCACTGCTGTAAACTTTGCCCCTGCTCATACCTAACACTAAAAATAATCTGCTATTGTGATACTGGCATAAAAGATGGGGTCACAAATGATTGTAAATAGCAGACCTTGAAATGAGACTCCTGGAGTCTGTCAGTCATTTTCTTAACCCGCTTAATCCGCTTACGCAGGTTGCGGGGGAGCCGGTGCCTAACCCGACAGTCTCAGGGCATGAGGCGGGGGACACTCCGGGCACGACGCCAGCGTACCGCGGAGCCACATAGAGACAATCACTCACACACACTCTCACAGTCAATTTGGGACCGGCCAATCAACCTGAAGCGCATGCTTTTGGAGGTGGGAGGAAGCTGGAGAACCCGGAGAGAGACCACGCATGCGAACTCGGCACAGAGCGGAACTTGAATCCGGGTCCGCCGTGTTGTGAGGTTACAGCGCTACCCACTGCGCCACCGTGCCGCCCCTCCTGGAGTCTAAGATACTGAAATCAAGTGCCAAACTTGTAATTTTTTATTATTACGATCTATTGTATTGTCTTACATGTAATGAAGGTACCGTACCGAAGGTAGAGTACCATATTGGCCCGAATATAAGACGATCCTGATTACAAGACGACCCCCTCTTTTTCAAGGCTCAAGTTTGAAAATACTTTTTGAACACCAAATTTAATTTTTATAGAGAAAATAATTACAGTACATCTGAAACAAATGATTATGACATATTCGAGAGAAAAACTGTAATGCAATAAAATAATGCAAACTGGTTTAAACTTAAGAGTAGCCGAGATCTGTAATGTCAGAACATTACTCCTCGCAAACATCCTCTGCCTGGCTGTGCTCAGTGTCACTGTCCTCACTCCCATTCTCTGGCTCCGCTGGTTCCTCCCATAGCACGTCATCCTCACTGCCGTCCAGAGCATTTGTTATGCTGATGGGCATCCCGTCCTTTCATTTCTCGTCCACATACGCGCCCACCTTCCTGTCGAGCTCATGTAAGTGGCCGCTATGAGGACCACGGAAAGCTTTTCTCTGACTGTGAGCATGTTTTAGGCGATCTTTTTGAGCTCTCCATTTCCGTACATTACACTCTGTGACACCATATTTCACAGCCGCTTTGCAATTGTTTGAGGACTCTGCCTCATTTATCACCAACATCTTAAAGTTTGCATCGTAACTTCTCAGCTGCCGGTTAACCTGGCCGATCTTTGACCCACTTTTCTCCAGATTGTCGCTACGTTTCTCCATTTTCTGTTATCTCTTCTCTTATTTTTTTCTCTTTTCTTTCTTACCGCTATTTTTATTTTTCTTCTTCGTGACGGGGTTCGCTTTGGCCTGGGGGGAGTTAGTTCAGCATTCGTTTTAAAGATATCTGGCACCATCTAGCGTTGTGAATGGGTATAACGTCTAGACCCCGAATATAAGACGACCCCCACCTTTTCAGTCTTATTTCAATGCAAAAAACATAGTCTTATATTCGGGCCAATATGGTACTCTATGGGCTGGGCCTAACCTACCTGAGGATAAGGGGAGAACTTCACTTCACTCTGCCTATCAGCCTCTCTTATGTATGTATGGATGACACCATCTGTTAACTGTTAATACCACCCTGGTATTAACAGTTTTACCTATCTTTACTGTGGACTTCTGGAATAGCATTGGAGTCAGTGTCACAAATAGAATTATCAAATTGACAAGGAGAACTTGTCATGGTTTGCTGTAGGACCCAAATGCACAGATGTCAGGTAAAAGGAAAGATTTATTTGACAACGAATGTGATGAGATGATGGACCAGATGATCAGGCTGAGCAAGTGAATCGGCAGGAGATGAGAAGTCAAGGCAAGCAGGCGGCTAGAATGGTAATAGGCAAACAGGCAGCAGACCGGAACTGGGACATGGAGAGAACAGAGTTATCAAAAAAGTCAAGGTGAGAGTTTAAGAGAGCCAAGGTGCAGACACTGACAAGCAGTACAAATGAACTAGCGATGAATGGTGGGAAGCTGGTCCTCATGAAGGTCTGGAGATCGGTGATTAGGAACAGGTGTGCTGCTCTGCTGCCAGGAGCAGCCACACCCAGGTAGGTGGAAACTCGGAGGATCTCAGAAGAGGTAGAGAGAGAGAGAAGCAACTGCAAATCCTGACAGTACCCCCCCTCAACGACCACCCCCTGGCGGCCCACCGGGCTTGTCAGGATGGACATGGTAAAAGGTCAAAATCAACTTGGGATCCAGTATGAGGCTGTGGGACACCCAGGAACGCTCCTCCGGACCATAACCCTTCCACTCAACCAAGTACTGGCCACGACGGCGAACATCCAAAAGACGGCGAATGGTAAACGCTGGATGGTCATCTTTGACCCGGGGGGGAGGAGGGGGATCGGTACGAAGTCAGAGAGGACTAGAATGGACCGGTTTTAGCTGAGACACATGAAAGGTGGGGTGAATTTTCATGGAAGGTGGCAAGTTCAGATGAACAGCGGCAGGATTTACCACTTCAACAACCTCAAATGGACCAATGAAATGGGGTGCCAATTTTCTGGACGCTACTTGCAGGGGAATGTTCTTAGCCGCCAGCCACACCTTTTGACCTACTTGGTAGGGCGGAGTCGGAGTCCGGTGTTTATCAGCAATCCGCTTGTTTTGCTCAGCGAAACGATGCAAGGCTGAACTAGGGCTCCTCCAAATCTCCCGACAGCGCTGGACATGCTCTTGGATGGATGGAACAGCGATCTCTGCTTCCTGCTCAGGAAACAGTGGAGGCAAATACCCAGGAGCACATTCAAGAGGTGACATACCAGTAGCGGCTGATGGGAGAGTTGTGTGCGTATTCCACCCAAGGAAGATATAAACTCCAGTCTGCAGGATTTTGCGCCACGACACAACAAAGGGCAGCCTCCCAGTGCTGCTTAGCCCGCTCACACTGGCCATTAGTCTCTGGATGAAAGCCGCAGGACAGACTCACTCAAGCACCCAAGGCTTCACAGAACCGCCTCCAAACATAGGAAATGAACTGTGGTCCTCTATCCGAAACAATGTCCAGAGGAGTCCCATGTAACCGAAAGACGTGTTGGACCAGCAAGTCAGCAGTCTCACGGGCAGTAGGAAGCTTGGGTAAGGGCACAAAATGAACAGGGGCGGCAGTGACTCAGCGGTAGAGCAGATGTCTCGTAGACGGATTGCCCCAGCCATCGGCGGATCGAGTCCCGCTCCCGCCATGATGTCACCAGGAGTGTGAGCTGACAGTGGGAGATGTCAGCTCACCTCCAAGGCGCCGTCCCCCCTACAAGCTGCTCAAATTGGGGCGCGTTCTGAAGCCGCTGCCCATCACTCTGCCTCCTTGATGTGTGTAGTTTGAAGTGATTGTACTAACTGCATGCTTACAGGCCTCCTTGAGTGCTGTGTTCAGGGGGCCTGCATACTTGTCAACTAACCGAGTGAGTTTGTAATTTCCCCTTGTGGGATCAATAAAGTATACTTCTTCTTCTTCATATTTAGAGAAGCGGTCAATTTTGGTCGTAATAATGGAGTTCCTTGAGAGATGTGAAGACCAGAAATGAAGTCAAGGGCTGTGTGAGACCAGGGACAAGTTGGAATGGGCAAGGGGCGGAGAAGACCAGCTGGCTGTTGATTGGATGTCTTCCCTCGAGCACAAACTGTAGAGGCTAAAACATTCTCTGGTGTCCTCTATTGTTGGCCACCAGAAATGGCGTCTGAGGAGGTCTAGTGTTTGGCGAATTCCTGGATGGCAGGCAAATCGGGACGTATGCCCCCACTGGATGACCTGGGAACAGACAGACTGTGGGACATACAAACAGTTGGGAGGACCATTACCCGGATCAGGATCAGTCTCTTGAGCTCTCCTGATGCAGGACTCTACAGTATCTCCCAAGTAACAGCAGCTAAAACCCGAAGGTGGGAGAATGTTTTCAGCAATGTCAGGTGAGTCAGCAGGAGAAAACTGTCTGGAAAGGGCATCAGGTTTGGTGTTTCTTGAACCAGATCGATAGGTCAAGGTAGAATTAAAACATCCAAAAAACAAAGCCCATCTAGCCTGACGGGAGTTGAGCTGCTTAGCAGACTGGATGTAGGATAAGTTCTTATGATCCGTCCAGACAACAAATGGGTGTTCAGCTCCCTCTAGATAGTGCCGCCACTCGTCCAAGGCCAACTTGACAGCAAGTAGTTTGATTGCCAATGATGTAATTCCGTTCTGCGGTGGATAAACGGCATGAGAAGAAGGCACAAGGATGCAGTTTCTGGTCAGAGGCAGATTGCTGTGACAAAACAGCTCCAACACCAGTATCCGAAGCATCCACCTCGACGATGAACTGCAGGGTTGGGTCAGGATGATTGAGAACAGGTGCTTCAAGAAAACGTCCCTTAAGAGCCTGGAAGGCTTCATCCACGTCTGAAGACCACACAAAAGGAATCTTGGGGGAGGTGAGACGAGTCAGAAGAGCTGCCACTGAACTGTAGTTCCAGATGAAACAGCGGTAGAAATGAGCAAATCCGAGAAACCTTTGAAGTTGTTTACGGGTTTCTGGGACTGGACACTGCGAAACTGCTTGGATCTTTGAGGGATCTGGCTTTATCTGCCCGCTGCCAATGATGTAACCAAGAAATCCAACCGGCTCAACATGGAACTCACACTTCTCTGCCTTGGCGAATAGTTTGTTCTTCAGCAGTCTCTGCAGCACCTGGCGGACATGGGTAACATGCTCATCTACAGACGAAGAGAAAATCAAAATATCGTCCAAATAGACAAACACAAAACGATTAAAAAAATCTCTCAATACATCATTGACCAGGGCTTGAAAAACTGCAGGAGCATTTGTCAACCCAAAAGGCATTACCAGATGTTCAAAATGGCCCAAATGTGTATTGAATGCAGTCTTCCACTCGTCCCCCTTGCGAATGCGCACAAGATGGTACGCATTGCGAAGGTCCAGTTTAGAAAAGATGGTAGCATTGTGAAGAGACTGAAACGCGGAATTGATGAGAGGAAGAGGATATTTGTTTTTCACAAATTTATTTAAACCTCGGTAGTCAATGCAGGGGCGAAGTGAACCATCCTTCTTACTAACAAAGAAAAAACCAGCACTAACAGGAGAGGATGAAGGTCTGATTATACCCGCTAGAGAATCTTTTATATACTGCTTCATTGCTTCATTCTGTGGTTTGGACAAACTGTACAGACGGCTGGAAGGCAGAGTTGAACCTGGAAGAAGGTCAATGGCACAGTCATAAGGTCTATGGGGTGGAAGTGAAAGTGCTTGCTCCCTACTAAAAACTTGTGCTAGATCATGATATAAATCGGGAACATTAGTTAGATCTGGAGGGCATGGTGGAACCTGGTGGTAGAAGAGCAGATTGCAAAACATTTCGAGTGACAGAAAGAACTCCAACTTGACACTTTTCCACTGACCCAATCAAAATTCGGATTATGTTGTTTTAACCAAGGATATCCCAAAATTAATGGAGTCTGAGGTGTAGAAATTAATTTAAACTGCAGTTGTCCTTGGTGGTTGCCTGATAACAAAAGTTTAACTAGTTCTGAGCAATGGGTCACTTTAGAGATTAGCTTCCCATCTAAAGCTTTGGCTACTAGCAGTCCATAAAATTATCCTCAGCTCCGGAATCCACTAGGGCAGTCAACGGCAGAGTAGCGTTACTAAAACAGAGCATAGCAGGAAGTAACATTTTTGTTGGGGGATTAGAGGTGGAAACGTGGCTCACCAGCACCCCCATATTCACTGTTTGAACCCAGTCTTTTGGCCGAACAGGACATGTGGCGAGAAAATGTCCCTGAATTCCACAATATATACAAACGCCAGCCCTGATTCGACGCTGCCTCTCATCTGGTGTTAGTTTCGCCCGACCCACCTGCATTGGCTCCTCTTCAGAAGTTGCAGTGGTTGGGACAACAGGCTTGTGAGGAGGGGATGCGCTGAACCTGTGCGGTGGGGCACTGCAAGGGTTAGACAAGGTGGAAATATAGCGGCTTGAACGCTCCCTATGACGCTTGTGGATTTGATTGTCAATTTTAATGGATGTCAAAATTAAAGAATCAAGATTTGCAGGATCTTCTTTTACAGCAAGCTCACCTTTCAATTGTTTAGATAGTCCATTCAAAAACACGCTCTGCAGAGCCAAATCATCCTACCCACTTTCGTCTGCTAGAGTCCGGAATTCAACTGCCACACTACGAGTCCCCTGGGTTATCGAGAGGAGCCTCTTAGTAGCTTCTCTATCCAGGACAGGATGGTCAAAAACCTTTCTCAGCTCCTGTTCAAAAGTCATGTAATCATTGCGAATATCAGGTTGGTTTTGCCATTTTGCAGCTGCCCACTCTAACCCCCTCCCATGGAGAAGTCCCATAATAACAGCAATTTTGGAATTGTCCGAGGCGTAAGTGTTTGGCTTTTGACTAAACACCAGTGAGCACTGCAGTAAAAAACTCCCACATTTAACCACATCACCTGAATAATGGTCAGGGTCCGGAATATGCACTTCTCTGAGGGACGGCGGTGGAGACTGAGGCGCAGCAGAGGCTTGAGGTTGAAGTGAAACGGGCTGACCTTGAATACTGGATGTGAAGAGTTTGCTGGTAAGTTCCTGAATCATGAAGTTGAGCAGTGAGATCTGATCTTGTGTAGTCTCCTGACTCTCCAAGAGGTTATGTAACAGCTGCTCATGTTGTCCAAGCAGAACTCCTTGGTTTGCAAGAGCCAGGCGGACGCAATCCAAATCTGTCTTCGCTGGGTCCATGTGGCCAGTTCGTTCTGTTATAGTTTGCTGTCAGGTAAAAGGAAAAAAGAGATTTATTTGACAATGAATGTGATGAGATGATGGACCAGATGATCAGGCTGAGCAAGTGAATCGGCAGGAGATGAGAAGTCAAGGCAAGCAGGCGGCTGGAATGGTAATAGGCAAACAGGCAGCAGACCGGAACTGGAACATGGAGAGAACAGAGTTATCAAAAAAGTCAAGGTGCAAGTTTAAGAGAGACAAGGTGCTGATACTGACAAGCAATAAAAAGGAACTGGCAATGAATGGTGGGAAGCTGGACCTCATGAAGGTCTGGAGATTGGTGATTAGCAACAGGTGTGCTGCTCTGCTGCCAGGAGCAGCCACACCCAGGTAGGTAGAAACTCGGAGGATCTCAGAAGAGGGAGAGACAGAGAGAAGCAACTGCAAATCCTGACAAAACTGGCAGTATAATTTGCTGTGAGCAGGAGATATTTGAAGAGGTGGTCAAGAACGGGGGCACTGAGAAAATTGTTGTCCGGGTCCCCCCCCCACACACACACACACACACACTGGACAGAAAGAGGAGCTCCACCAAGAGAGTCGTACAGCTCCGCTGTCACAAGTAAAGCTTCAAAAGCTCTGTCCTGCCCAACAACCTATCCCCACCTATATATTTGAATAAGCTCAATTGAAAATCTCAGGCTGTCACCCTTTTAACTCTACCCACTACCTGTCAATCAAGCGCCCAACCAATCACGGCGCATCTGCCGGAAGGAATCACGTGAACAAGAGTTCCTGAGAGCATCGTGAAATTAAATAAACAGCTGTCACAACAAAAAATAGCCTATTTTCTGCTTAATGTCCATTTACATATTATGCAAACACACTGTACACAAGAAAACATTTGTTTTCTTGTGTACAGTTTTAGCCGGTGTCTACCCGGAAGTTTGGGCCGCTAGCCGAGTTAGCTCCGGTTTTCACATTTGTCCATGTCTCTCACTGTCCCACACACACGATGCCGTTACAGCTTTGCCGGACACAGCGTTTTGTTTTTTTTTAGTAACAGCGAAGAAAAAAAAGAAAACAAACAAAGTCTGTTAATATTGTTTTATCGTGGAATTTCCATGGGTTCCCGCTAGTCACATTATAATATCCTGCTCACAAAAATTAAAGGAACACTTTTTTAATTGGGCCTGGCATGAAATCAATTAAACCTGTCTGATAATTTTCTGGTTGGTTAAGCAGCTGAGGGCATTGTTAATCGCTTTCAGCTGTATTGGGGTTCATGGAATTAACAACAGGTGCACTACAGTGGCAACAATTAGAAAACCCTCAAAACATCTTTTTTGGCTGGTTTTCCACTCGTGCTGGTTTTGGCTTGAGTAATTATCTCTACTGGCAGTATGAGGCGATTGCTTAACTCTACAGAAGTTGCACAGGTTGTACAACTTCTCCAGGATGGCACATCCACACGTGCTGCATCAAGAAGGTTTAATGTGTCTCCTAGAACAATCTCCAGAACCTGGAGGAGATTTCAGGAGACTGGTGGTTATTCTCGGAGAGCTGGACAGGACCGTAGAGGGTCTTCAACCAATCATCAGGACCGATGTCTGCTCCTTTGTGCAAGGCGGAACAGGCTGAGCACTGCTCGTGCCCTACAGAATGACCTCCAAAGGGCCACTGGTGTGAATGTCCCTACCCAAACAATCAGGAACAGACTTCATGAAGGTGGCCTTAGGGCCCGACGTCCTGTAGTGGGCCCTGTGCTCACTCCCCAGCACAGTGGAGATTGAATTGGCAAGTTTGCCACTGGCGCCCTGTAATTTTCACAGATGAGAGCAGGTTCACCCTGAGCACCTGTGATAGACGTGAAAGAGCCTGAAGAAGACAAGGGGAACGTCATGCTGCCTGCAACATCGTTCAAAATGACAGGTTTGGTGGTGGGTCAGTGATGGCATATCCATGGAGGGACGCACAGACCTCTACTGCCTAGAAAATGGTGCTCTGACTGCCACAAGGTATCGAGATGACACCCTTGAACCCATTGTCAGACACTACGCTGGTGCAGTAGGTCCTGGTTTCCTCCTAATGCACGACAATGCCCGGCCTCATGTGGCTAGAGTACGCAGGCAGTACCTGGAGGATGAAGGAATTGAAACAATTGAATGGCCTTCACGATCCCCTGACTTAAACCCAATAGAACATCTGTGGGACATTATGTTTAAGTCCATTAGGCGCTGCCAGGTTGCTCCTCAGACTGTACAACAGCTCAGGGATGCCCTCACACAGATCTGGGAGGAAATTCCACAATTCGCCATCCGTCATCTCATTAGAAGCATGCCACGATGTTGTCTAGCATGCATGCAAGCTCGTGGGGGCCACACAAGATACCGAAAGGCATTTTGAGTTGCAGAAATTAAGTTTTTGAAAAAATGGACTAGCCTGCCACATCATAATTTCACTTGGATTTTAGGGTGTCTACACAAATGAGCCCTCTGTAGGCTGAAAACTTTTATTTCCTTTAAAAGACTTGGCATCCTTTTGTTCCTAAGACATTGCCCTGTCGTTATTTGTATAGATATCCAACTTCATGTTGAGATCTGATGTATCTAATGTGTTTCTTTTAAGTGTTCCTTTAATTTTTTGTGAGCAGTGTAATTACCCCTATCACACAGACAGATGCTGGGCTGTGTTTAACAAAAATAAAATAACACACAAAATAACACACATTATACCTCACTGGACTGTACGTGTGATGTCCATACACTCCACTACAGATGTAGGAGCCATGAATGGATTTATAGGTATTTTGTAGGTGCATGATGGCTTAAATATTGTATTTGTTGTTGTTTGTGATATTATTTTTGTGATCTCATTAATGAGGGAATAAGTGGATCAAAGATGTGGGCGTGAATGTTAACATACAGTAGGTTAAATAGGGGCACCTGCTCACCTGTGTAGGGAGAGAGAGAGGGTGAGCGAGGTTGCTGTATTTTTGTTGACTGCAACGAGCAACGCAATGCTCTTATCGCTACGCAACTTTGTGTGATCACTCAGTGGCTGAGTGGTAGAGTGCGTGGTCTAATGTGCCCAAGATCGGCGAATCAATTCCTGCTCCCACCCAGCCACCCAGTGTGTGAGCTGACAGTGGGAGGTGTCTTCTCATTTCCCAAGCACTGCCGAGGCACCCTTGAGCAAGGTGCCGTCCCCCTTTACAAGTTGCTCATTTGGGACGCACGAAAGATGGAGCTGCCCGCCACTCTACTTCCTACAGCCCCCCCGTGTGTTTTTGTGTGTACTACAGGGGCCAATACACACTATATATATATATATATATATATATATATATATATATATATATATATATATATATATATATATATACAGTATATATATATAATTACTAGAGTGTGCTGTCTTAATTTCCCTTTGGGGATCATAATAGCATTCTAAATTTATGAGTTGATGTTTCTTTTTTTTTTAATAAAAAGTTGAACGTATTCTTTTTTCTTTGAAGTGCGTTTGATAAAGGAAGGCCTCTAAGCTACTATATACATCCTGCGAAGCAGTGATCTATTGTAATTGTCAGTATTTGTGTTTGTCTGTGTGTCCGTCCGTTCGTCCACCAAATATCTTCAGAACTGTTGCAGATAGTAAGATGAAAGAAAAAGGAAATTACTCGGGCGGCAAAGGGGATGAAAACGGGATGATGACCTTGATCTTGACAAAACCAGGTCAAAGTCAAATTTCAATTTTATACATTTTTCTGCACATATCTCAGGAACCAGGTGAAACAAAAGGCGTTATATTCAGGGAGGCAAGGGGATGAAAATTAGATCACAACCTTGACCTTGAAAGACTAGGTCAAGGTCAAATTTTCACTTTTATACCATTTTAGGTACACATCTCGGAAACCTGATGAGATATAATCACAAAACAAAAATCAATATTGTGTCCCTCTTCTTCTTAGCTATCCTCTTTCTCTGTATACACTGCTGTACCTCCTCATTCCACCACCAAGTCTCCTTATCTACTTTCCTTCCAGCTGAAGGAAAGGAGACTAATCTCCTACCTGTCTCCCTGATCACATTAGCTGTAGTTGTACAGTTATCTGGAGGCACCTCCTGGCCATCCAGAGCCTGTCTTAAGTCCTTCCTAAAAGTCATGCAACACTCTTCCTTTTTCAGCTTCCACCATTTTGTCCTCTGCTCTGCCTTTGCCCTCTTCATCTTCCTCACCACCAGAGTCCTCCGACACACCACCATCCTATGCTGTTTGGCTACATTCTCGCCCGCCACTACGTTTCAGTCACTGATCTCCTTCAAATTACACCGTCTACACAAGATGTAGTTTACCTGTGCGCTCTTACCTCAACTCTTATACATCACCCTATGTTCCTGCCTCTTCTGGAAGAAAGTATTCACTATAGCCATTTCCATTCTTTTTGCAAAGTCAACCAACATCTGTCCTTCTGCATTCCGCTCCTGGATACCAAACCTGCCCATCACTTCCTCGTCACGTCTCTTTCCTGTACCAACATGTCCATTGAAGTCTGCACCAATGACAACTCTCTCACTTCTAGGTATGCTCTGCATCATTTCATCAAAGTCCAACCAGAATTTCTCCTTCTCCTTCAGCTCACATCCTACCTGTGGAGCCTACCCACTAACAACATTGAACATCACTCCTTCTATTTCTAGCTTCAGACTCATCACTCTATCTGACACTCTTTTTACCCCCAGGACATTCCTAACAAACTCCTCCTTCAAGATAACTCCTACTCCATTTCTCTTCCTATCTACACCATGATAGAACAGCTTGAACCCTGCTCCTAAATAGTTCCAACATTCAACGTTCCTATTCTCAGTCCTATACTCTTGGTGTTCCTCTTCTCTCTCTTCGTACGAACACATTTCCTCCTCACCTTCTTCGACCAACAGCAGTCCAATTTCCACTGGCACCCTGTAGGTGAACAGCACTGATGGCAGTCGTTGATAACCCCGGCCTTGACCGATCCAGTATGGAAGTAATAGATTTGATGTTTAATCTGGCAAAAGTTTTACATCAGATGTCCTTCCTGTGGACCGAACATTGAGTCATTCTTTATCAACTGCAGGCCCTTTTATTCTCCACATCACAGGCTACAGACGCCTGCCCCCCCCCTGCTGAGGCCAACAAGAACCTGGCTGACGACCTCAACAGATTCTACTGTAGGTTTGAAAAGGACTTCAAACCCACCACCCCCATTCCACTACCTGCAGCCCAGATCACACCACCATTCGCACCTCCACTCCCCTCAACAAAGACTGTCTGCACCCCACCCCCTCCACACCCCCTGCCCGCCCCACCCCCAGCCCCCCTCCTCTCCACACCCCCATCCCCTTCACATCCCCAGCCCGCCCCACCCCCAACCCCCCTCAGTGTGACTGTCCAGGAGGTAAGTCAGCAGTTCCAGAGACAAAAGATCAGGAAGGCGCCAGGCTCTGATGGTGTCTCCTCCTCCTGCCTCAATGTCTGTGCGGAACAGCTGGCTCCAGTCTTCACACAGATCTTCAACAGATCCCTCCAGCTGTGTGAGGTACCCTCCTGCTTCAAGTGCTCCACCATCATCCCGGTCCCCAAGAAACCCTCCACCACAGGACTAAATGACTCACGGCCTGTCGCTCTGACATCCGTGGTCATAAAGTCCTTTGAACGCCTCGTTTTGAGCCACTTGAAGGACATCACAGGACCCCTGCTGGACCCCCTGCAGTTTGCCTATCGGGCAAACAGGTCAGTGGATGATGCAGTCAACATGGGACTGCATTTCATCCTGGATCATCTCGACCACCCAGGGACTTATGCACGGATCCTGTTCATTGACTTTAGCTCGGCGTTCAACACCATCATCCCTGAGCTGCTCTCCTCCAAACTCCACCAGCTCACAGTCCCCTCTGTCATGTGTCAGTGGATCACCAGCTTCCTGACAGAGAGGACACAGCAGGTGAGGCTGGTGGCAATCACCTCAGACACTCGGTCAGTCAGCACCGGTGCCCCCCAGGGTTGCGTCCTCTCTCCACTGCTCTTCTCCCTCTACACGAACGACTGCACATCCTCACACCCAGCCGTAAACCTCCTGAAGTTTGCAGATGACACAACTGTCATTGGACTCATCCAGGACGGTGATGAGTCTGCATACCGACAGGAGATGAGGCAGCTGGTGGACTGGTGTAGTTGTAACAACCTGGAGCTAAAGACGCTCAAGACTGTGTATATGACAGTGGACTTTAGGAAGTTACCCTCCTCTCTGCTCCCCCTCACCATCGCAGACAGCCCTGTCCCCTGTGTTCCTGGGGACTACTGTTTCCTGGGACCTGAAATGGACTCTCCACATCAGCTGCCTCCTCAAAAAGGCCCAGCAGAGGATGTACTTTCTCACGCAACTGAGGAACCACGGTCTGCCACAGGAGCTGTTGGTCCCGTTTTACACGGCAGTCATTGAATCGGTCCTGTGTTCCTCCATCACAGTCTGGTTCGGTGCTGCCACCCAAAAGGACAGGACAAGACTGCAAAGGACAATCAGGTCTGCTGAGAAGATCACTGGGACCTCCCTGCCCTCCCTCCAAAAGCTGTATTCCTCAAGAGTCAGGAATTGGGCAGGAAAGATCATCTCAGACCCAACAGACCCTGGACACCGACTTTTCAAAAGTCTACCCTCTGGGAGGCGCTACAGAGCCCTCCTCTCAAAAACCACCAGACTAAAGAACTGCAACTGTTAATTATTTGTCCCCAATCCTTGCAACCGTTTACACAATCACTCAGCACTTGTACACTGTCCCCCCCCGCCACCTACTGTGCTCTGCGTCTTGTTTGTATTTAGTTATTTATAGTAGTTAAAGTATTTAGGATAGTTAAATTAATGTATGAATGTACAGTGAGACACCACCTGCCGGAAACAAATTCCTTGTCTGTTCTTCAACAGACGATGGCAAATAAAAGTGATTCTGATTCTGATTCTGATCCTGATTCATGGTATTAAAAACAAACACAATTTAAAAAAGACAGACACGCCCCCACTTACGCACGCACACACACACACACACACACACACACACACACACACACACACACACACACACACACACACACACACACACACAGAGAGAGAGAGAGAGAGAGAGTTAGAGAGACAGAGGACGTTCCATCGGGGAAGGCAGGTGCATCCCTGACATAGAAATGAGGAAGAGAGTGAGTTTTATTTTGAAGTGTTGTTTTTGACGGAAGTGACGTTGTCACTTCATTGCTCAGTCACGAATTTAACTTTCGTTTTACTCTACAAATCTATCGGTAATGGCGACGTTTTTCGGTGAAGTCCTGTCAGTGTATTCCCGGGCGGTGGAGGAAGGTGATGACGACGACTTAGATGAAAACGAAGAAGATGAACAAATACGCAGGGAACTAGAGGAAAAGCGGTAAATAGCGTCAGCTAGCATGAAGTGAAGTGATGTGTCAGAATGCGTGAAAACATTAGACAAAATAAGCCGACTATCCTGACGAAATTTTACACACTTGAACTTGTATATGACAATTTCCCTCTGACTGATCAGTGATAATATGGAGCACACTATATACTGTACTTTACTGTGTACTGTACAGACGTTTGACTGTACAGTACACAGTACTGTACAGCCAAACGCTGCAGAATAAGAATACTTATTTCAACTTATTTAAAAAATGCAAATTGGGTGAACAGAGGAATAAGCGACATCAATATTTGGTGATCTTGGAAAAATAGCTGTGGATCGTAGATCCGTCTGTCATCAAGCTGTCCCAAACAGTCTCCATGATGCTGAGACCAGGGCCATATGATCTCTTCTTCTTTACTTTGACAATAGTTATCAATATTATTGGCTGTATGTTTGGGGTCAGCTGCGGAGTAAGATAAATGCTTCCCTGATGGTGTTGCATGATGGATAATTATCTGCTGTATCTCTCTGGATTGAGGACACCATTAGACTTTATCAAATCCCCGACTCCTTTTGAAGAAATGCGCCTCTAAATCTGCAAGTATGCTCCACCATGATCACTGCTGCCTGCAGACACTCATTATTGTCCCACTTTCCCGTTCTTGGGTAAAAAAACTGCCAAATATAAAATTTTGATCTGCTACCTCTGTCACCAACAGAGCTTGGGCACATCTTAAAACACTTGGCTGCTTTGAAATCTTTGCCTAGGACAGACCTTGTTGGTGCAGTAGAACGTCGCAGGGGGTAGGATAGCACCAAATATGAATTTGACACACATTTTCATTTGTTTTCTCACTTCAAATCTTTCAATCAATTCTTACATTTTTGAAAGCATTCTTACGTATATTTTTTCACACTTGCCTAAGTCAGTGTGTGTGTGTGTGTGTAAAACATGTCCTATAATGTTCTTCATCCCAATTTATCAACGTTTGTGATCATCATGGGATTTGTCAAACATGAGGTAATAACAGCGAATAAGACACTCTTGTTGTCTGATTGCATGAGATTCCAAAAAATTAAAAGCCATAGCCTTTTTGTTGCAACTGGTGGTAATATTGAACTACATTGGAGCAGAAGTATAGAATGAAAGTAGTTGCAATGTGTTAGAGATGATCCTAAATACAGTACTCATTTTAATGTACTGTAAGCGATAATTCAGTGGAGGATGTTCTGTCTTTGGGGCCATATTAAGTAACTATTATTAAATTGAGCAGACAAAATTGTGTCATTAATTAAGGTCAGACAAAAAGATCCAATTCAAATAAGGTCCTTACGGATGTTTGCATCTTCAATACAGCACAAATCTCAAATGTGTGCTTGTACCTGTTTTCATCTGTTCATTATCCTTTAACCCTCGCCACTGTCCATCAGGGAGGTTCGTTTGCACTGGAACCCTGAAGTCTCTGAGACACTGAACTCTGGGAACAAGTTGCAGTGTTCAGACTTCATTGTTGCAGTTGGACTCAACGCTGCCAGTAAGTGGCTGCCATCAGCTTGCACCTGTCGTCTTGTCCAAAGTGGACAAAGCGGCCTGCAGATATGTAGCGAAAGAAAATGGATGGATATAGTTACACCTGTTCAATTACTGAACATATTTAAATGAAGCATAAAAATAGGAGCTGCTGCCACATGTGAGCTGTTGCTGAGTACTGGTTTTGTCTCCACAGGGTTCCTCTCCGTGCATGTTCTCAGCTCTGCAAACTGGGATGCAGTGGGACATGCATCGGTGTGGAACGAGAGGATTAGAGCTCCAAGTGGGCAAACCAGCGATGAGTCAGCCTGTGTTCTATACAGACAGAAGGACAACCCATCAGTGAGTGACCATGTGCCAAACAGCTTGTGTATACACTCACACCATCCTTTTAAGCAATGTAAATTAAAGATTCAGTGTGTGAAATTTAGTGATATCAATCAACTTTTATTTATATAGCGCTTAATCACATCTGAAGACATTTCAAGCGCTTTACAGATAGAAAGCCAACAATGCCCTCCAGAGCAAGCATAAGCGACGGTGGCGGGGAAAAACTCCCAGGACGAAATTCCGGGCAGAACCCAGGCTCTGTAGGGCGGTCATCCGCCTTGACCTGTTGGTTGGGAAAGAGAAATACGCCGGGGATAGAAATAGGTCAAGTAAAAGAGACAGAGGGATAGAGAGAAAGAGTGAGAGAGTGGCAGATAGGCCAGTTTGAGTTTAATGTCCATAGTGTGCTGTCGCTGAATTGGGAGTGGGATTTCCAGGCCTTTGGATATCCTGTCTTCCATCCGCGTTCTCCACCTGTGGAACAGAGGCACAAAGACAGCGGCAGTATTGTGCAGACAAAGAGTGTGATTTGACAGTAGTAATAACTTCTAGGAGCATAGAAAGATAAAGAAAGAGAGGGAGAAGTGACAGGAGCTCCAGAGTATCTCCCTTTAATGGGAGAGATGGAGAAAAATACCCTCAGCAGCCTAAGCCTATAGCAGCATATCTAGTGGGGTGTGTGTTATTTCTAATTGTAGGCTCTATCAAAGAGGAGGGTTTTTAGTCTACTCTTAAATAAGCTAAGGGTGTCTGCCCCCCGGACCAAGGCTGGGAGATTGTTCCAGAGTAAAGGGGCCAGATAGCTGAAGCTTCTGCCTCCTGCTCTACTCTTAAAAACCCGACGGGTCACCAGAAATGGGTGGACGTGTCTCTGTAAGGCTGGCACATGTAGAGACTGTAATTTGTGAGCAAAAAAGAGCTCAAGCTCTGTCAGCTTGCTCGGGGACTGTGCATGAACAGCTCTTTTCATGTCCAGCCACAAAATCTCCACTGGATTTAGATTTGGGCTTTGACTTGACCACTCCCGAACACTCACTATTTTACTATTTCACTATTTCTATGTTTAGAGATGTTGTCTTGCTGTAAAATAAATCTTCCAAGTTTTAAATCTCTTGCTGGCTGTTTATCCTCTAGGATTTAGTGATCTTTTTTCACATTCATGTACCTTTACACTATTACAAGCCTTCCAGAGCCAATTGCTGAGAAGCATCCCTGAGAAGCATGATGCTGCTGCCACCATGCTTCAAGGTGAAGATGGTGCGTTTAGAAGAAGAAGTATACTTTATTGATCCTTCGGGGGGAAATTACAAAGTCACTCAATTAGTATGACAAGTATACAGGGCCCCTGAACACACAAGCACACAAGGGGGCCTGTAAGCATGCAGTTAGTACAAATCACATCACTACACACATCAGGGAGGCAGAGTGACGTGCAGCGGCTTTGGAACGCGCCCCAATTTGAGCGGCTTGTAGGGGGGACGGCGCCTTGCTCAAGGGCACCTCGGCAGTGGCTGGGAGGTGAGCTGACACCTCCCACTTTCAGCTCACGCTCCTGGTGGCATCATGGCGGGAGCGGGACTCGATCCACCGATTGCTGGGGCGATCCGTCTACGAGACATTTGCTCTACCGCTGAGCCACTGCCGCCCCAATGTTTATTATGAAACATAGTCTTTAGTATGTGGCCAGGAAGCTCAGAAGACCGAAGACCTTTTTTGCAATTGACCTTTGAGTCTCCCACATTCCTTGGGGTGAATTCCAAGCAAGATTTTATTTGAACTTTTTTCACCAGTGGCTTTCTCTTTGCCAGTCTCCCATACAAATTTGACTGGTGAAGAACCAGGAAATAGTTCAATTTAATGATGTTGGATTAAACTCTCCGGTATTCTTTTTCCTACAGGTTCTAATATGCCAGGTGGCCTGCCACATTTCAGAGGACCAACTTTTTCAGTGGACAGAAAAGGTACCTTGAAAGCACAATACCAGAAGGATGACAATGCTATTTAATTTGATGTAGAGAAAAGGGAGAGCATCCACACACAAACATGGGATGTTCTCTGATCGACATATATCAGCTGAAAACCCTTTGGTATTACCGTATATTATAGTACAAAATTGTATTATATTATTGTATTATAATACAACTAGCTGTGTACCTGTGGAAATTCCACAATTAAACAATAATATAGGACTTCATGGTATTATAAACCAAGCGCACCCAACATAGTACAAAATCAACGTGGTGACGTAACGACTTTGTGTTGGCAAATCATGGATTGCGTTGGGCAGGCATTGCGAAGCCGTAGATGAATGTTAGCAGGCTAACTAGAGAAAGCTAACTAATCGTGAGATTGGGAAAGGAAGTCACTTTAAAGAAAAAGGCACCTGTCAAAAGAGCAAGTGAAAAGAAATCTTAGAGACGTGATAGTTCTGTTAGCTGGTTACATGAACAGAACTGTAAGTAGTTACTTAAAGACCGTTTTTTCAGATGCCTGCGGAGCATTTTCTGGGCAGACTGTTCATGCTAGCCAGCTAGTTTCACTCAGAATTTGTTGCCGTTTTCTGTGTCGTTTCTGCTGTTTGGACTCTCTGCTCAAAAACATGAAAATTGTTGGAACAGTTATGACACTCTGAAATTATGTTAACTGGAAAGTCCATGTATAGTTATTTCTTCTCCTAACATAGCAGATGCCTTACGCCATATTGTTCTTTTGATTCTTTGTGGCAGATGCGCGGTGATTGGTTGGGCACTTGATTGACAGGTAGGGGGTGGAGTTGGTGACAGGGTGGCAGTGTGAGACTTTTCAAGTGAGCTTATTCAAATATATAGGTGGGGATAAAAGTTATAGCGCAGAAAATGGTGTAAGGAAAATAGTTTTACAGCTATGAACTTGTTGCTCACAGCTGAAGCCTGGAAATGAGACAATAGGGAAACAGTCAGCCTACATGCAGCTTTACGGTTGAACAAAGAAGTAACAGCCTAAGTTAACTGATGAGTTTCAGAGCTGTTTGTGGATGGATTATGGACAGGATCGGTTGTTTCCTGTCCAAATTTACTACTGGTATATTGACATCATCCACTAGCATGAAACACATTTAAATAAATTTCAAAATACGTATTTAATATATTGATAACAGTAATGTACAGTTTAATAAAGTGTTGATCACACAATTGAACAAGGAATCACGTGAGTTCGGTCCTGGTGAATAAAGCATCGGGGATATCCACACGACAACGTGAGGTCCATCACAATCAAAGAATATAAACCACTATGTTTGACAAAGCCAAAACGGGTCCGTAAGTGAGAGACATGGACAAATGTCCATGTCTCTGCTAGCGGCCCGAACATCCAGGTAGATGCCGGAAGCACGACAGCGTGAGGTTTTCAAGTGAGCTTATTCAGATATATAGGTAGGGATAATATAATACAATACTACATAGGTAGTCCTCAACCTACAATCACAGTTGGTTCTGAGAGGTTGTGTCTAATTTGAATTGTTTGTAAGTCCTTATTTATTAAATTTCAATCTATATTCACCATTTGAAGTCATTTAAATTTTGTTACTACTCGAAATAAGAAAGTACTACTGTATTCCCTGAAACTTACGAGAAACAGTTACAGGACATAAAAACAACATAAATAAAGTAAAATACAGGTCTACTTCGGCTTACATTGCTTCAATGTAAGCCGATTGTAGGTCACTTTTCTCGATTATAGGTCACTTGTCAAAGAAAAAATATACATGGAAAAATAAAAATCAAGTTTACGCCATTTGTCCGTCTTTACAACTGTGCACCACAATTATTGGAATCATAAAATCACCTGGAATACTTAACACTAAAAGAGTGAGGTATTCCTCTACTATAGAACCCTAATGTAGCTTATCTTTAGAAGGAAGAGGAGGAATGAGGAGTTATTGATGGTAAGAGGTAGATTTGTCAACGAAGAGATCATCTCGCTTCTTCACCACTACTCTTATCACTAGCCTTTTCTTTATCAGCCATGATAACTGGTAAAGTATCCAAGGGGATACGACACCTGAGGGACTGAGATGCTCACAGAGACATGTACAAGAACAAGATAGGGGAGACAAGTGATGCGTCTACGCAGTGGTACTGCTTGGTGAAGGATATAGCAGAAATTACAGTAGTGAAGGAAATTTTAATTTCATTGTTAAGGTCTTTACATGGGAAAAGCGTTTAAATCTTTTGGTCATCCACTCACCCTTGGATTTGTTCTCCAGGGTTGTTGTTCTGGTTTATTGCTTAGGTTTACCTTTGGCCTTTAGGGGTAGATGAACATTCGTTGAACCACTTCCACAGGATTTATCCCCCCCACACACACTCACTCTGTTCTTTTGTGTAACTGTGAATGAGGTCTGCTCACAGGTTAAAATCAACACTTGCTAAATAACCTCAGTTTCCCAGCCTGTGAAGATGTGTTTCATGGACCTTGAGATTATCATGCATTCACCATTTGTCTTTTGCACTGTCCCTTCACCATTTCTTTCTCAGACTGTCCCTTTTGAATATAATCGCATCCCTGTAAGAGTCATGTGACATCATGCCTGTCTTCAACAGTATAAATACCACTGTCTTGAGATAAGAATTTGTCCTTCTCGTACTGCATTCACCATTGTTCTGTAGTATTGGAGAACGACCTGGAGCTCTGTAAGTAAATACACATGAATTTCCAACCATTGTCTCAAGAGTCATCTGTATGCCCAGATCATCTAACGAACGCGCTGCGGAGCTAGTAGGTCGGACTCCGCGTCAGTAGTCATATATGGCCCGCGTTTGTTTGTATCTACGAATGTTCGTAAATCGAGTGTTTGCATGTTGAGGACTACCTGTGTATTAAAATAATCTCAAAGCATCAAAGTATCATGCAGGTGGTGGGAATATTTCTGTGGCTAACATCAGATCACTTAATACTATTTGAGAATAATCCGAATATAATCCGAAATGACAGATTTGCATGAAGTGATCATGTTATCATGAAATAGACATGTTAACAGCTTGTGTAACGGAGTTAAAAATGTTGTTTATTTTTGAGCGTTTTGTTTTTCATTAAGCGATGATTATGTGATAGATTATGTGAATTTTATCGAAACATTGTTGTTCTTTTTTTCTTTTGTTTTTATTGCGAAGCTTGCCTTTGCGCGCTTCGTTACTTCTGTACCTCCTGTGCTTTCGTAGTCCCTCCCGTCTGTCCCCCAGAATGATGTGCTGCATTGCTGGGGTTTAGAGGTGCAGAAAGGAGACATTGGGAGACTAAATAACTGTTGTCTCCCACAGGACACAAAATAAAGAGGAGAAAACTCCGCTATTTGAGTCGTCCTTTTGCCGGCCCGTTCACAGCCGTTACACTTGCACAATAACATGAAGACGGCAGGCCAAAATAAAGGTGTAGATATTTTTCAAGGTGCTTTGATGTTTTGGCTTGACTGTGTTTCTTTGCTTCTTTTAGGTTTTTGACTGTTTGCTGCACAGAGAGCTCAACGTTACTGTGTTGTCAGACAGCTCTGTGGCTGAGTACAAGACAGCTGACTCTCTGTGCTCTAGTTCCGCCCCCTTCCTGCGATCCCTCCACAGCAGAGACTACAGGGGTCAGCCAGTCTGCCGCTCACTGGAGCAGCCCAACATAGTTACTGGACTTCCAGCTGCAGGTACGACTCTGGAGCATCTCAGAGGTCCATCAACTCGGTGGTCCCTAACCCCCTGGGCCACAGACCTGTACTGGACCATGGGTCAGTTGGTACTAGGCCGCACAGAAAAAATGCATAACTTATATTATATCCATTTTATTTATTATCTGATTCTGAACGATGCTCTATGAGTATCATTGTTGGTGGTTAACTGTGTTGCTAAGGCTGCAAAGCCATTCACTAATTGCTGAAGAATTGATTCTTCCTGCTACTAAAGACATTTGTGTGAAATTCTGGGGGACGCTGTGGTAATAAAGATAGCAAAGATGCCTCTTTTAGACAGGACCATTACTCGGCACATTTGGGAAATAGCAGAGGACATTGAGACACAGTTGTTGAAGAAAACTGACACATCACCTTGGTACACACTCCAGGTTGACGAGTTGAAAGATATTGACAATAAAGCAACACTTTGTGTTTATGTGCGACATGCTTATCAGGACAATGTACACTATCATTGAACCACGGCCGCAAAATTGTTCAAGTCGCTGGGTAACAATACAACAAGAAAACTGAAATGGTCATTTTGGGTTGGCATATGCACAGACAGATCTGCTGCCATGACGGGACAGCTGTCTGGTTTGACTGCTTGGATTAAGGAAGTTGCACCCGAATGACTGTCTGACTAGCAGACAAATGCTATCGGAACTTAAAAGTGTAGTGGATAAGCACATCAAAGCCTATGCCTTTAACTCGCACCTGTTCGAACAGCTTTGTGAGTAGATGGATGTGGAGCACAGACACCTTCTCTTATACACAGGAATAAAATGGTTATCCCGAGGGAGATTGTTGGCCAGACTGTTTGTATTACGAGAGCCGCTGCATACATTTCTCTGAGAAAAAAATTCACTGCTGCCTCCACATTTCAATGACAAGGAATATCACAAAACTGGCTTACTTGTGTGACATATTCAGCCTGCTTAATTAACTAAATCTGACATTTCAGGGAGAAATGACAACTGTCTTTAAGTTGCCAGATAAAGTAGCTGCATTTAAAGCCAAACTGCTGTGAGGACTGCACGTGAACAGAGGTAGTGTATATTTGACATGTTTTAAACATGCCTGAGCCTTCAAGCAAAGACAGGTGCACGATCACCTGTCTTTGCTTTTAAACAAGTTTGAGCGCTGCTTCCCAAACAAGAAAACACCCACAGATTGGTAATGAATGGATCCGTGACCCATTTGCCCACAAACCAGGGGAATCCAGCATGTCTGTGCAAGAAGATCGACTGCTGGAGATCGCAAATGACAGCAGCCTTAAAAGTGTGTTTGAGACAACGATTTCGCTATGTTCTGGATTAAAGACATTAAAGTTGACAGTGGATCCACGTTAATTATTGTATTCAGAAAATACTATTTTTCATGCCACTCATAGCATTTAATTTTTCATATTTACACAACACATCTTAAAGGCAGGTCCATGAAAATACCGTCTGACATTAAACCAGTCCGTTGCACAAAAAAAGTTGGGGACCACTGCTTTGACTGACTGAATGCGAGATCTGCCACTGCAGTTACTCAGGTTAATCAGACTTTATGATGCACTTCACAGATGAAACCACTAAACAATAAATAAATAACTGAAATTCCAGGTTGGCTTTGGACCAGAGAACCTCGTTCATTCTTTGCATTTTTTTCTGACTAAAGCTCTAGATGCAGTAAAGGCTGCATGAGTTTGTTTCCTCCTCTTCGTTTCTGATGCAGGTAGAGTTGTGGGTGGAGATGACGGCATGAAGCCCCTTGAGACGAGGCTCTGGATATTTAAGAGCCATATCTGGCAAAGACATCTTCATTGTGATTGCTGCCATCTCTTTAATTAATGAACCCCAGCACTGTGTCTTGAAAGCACCAGTTTCTCTTTCAGTAATGAGACAAATAGAAATGATTTTACTTGGATGTAAATATTTAAGAGTGAAATGAAGGGTCCTAAATTATACGAACCAGACTTCAGCCAGGATAAATTCTCTTATCCTGTTGTGTCCTTGAACGAAACACTGAACGTCAAATTGCTTCTGATGCATTTAGGTAGGAAAAAAAAAGTTTGTACAGGAGCGTCTGCCAGCTGAGTGAAATGCAGCTCCATTAATCCACACACTAAGAACACCGTCTCGCATCATGATTTGGTTGTTTTAGTGCCAGTGTGTTTGAATGTGCTGAGAATCCAAAGACGGACAACAGACTGTCAGGGCACCTGTTACACAACCAACTGTCTTCACTTGTGTTTTCATTCTGTCTGATCACCTTCATTCTTCCCATCTGTGTTATCAGTAATGAACCACTGTGAAGTCCATCGCATCGGCGCCGTTGTTTACCAGTGTTACAGTGATGTCATTGGCCTAGACTCTGTCACCATAGAGACCTACAGTCCTGCACTTTCCAGGCTTGGAAAGTCTGTGCTGGTAAGCTTTCTGTTTTATATCTGCTGAGGCTTTTGAAGATCCGATTGGTTGGAAACAGGATGACAGCATAAGCTGATCATATAGGTTTATGAGATCACGGCACGCCTGTAATCATGAAGTAATGTTCCTATGTCAACACCCAGGAACTGCTAAAGGAAATGAGAAGAGAACTTTATTAAATAACCACTGAAATGTATCACAAGTGTTTCCCTGTTCTCCTACTTTCCCATTCTCTCTCCACAGTTGGATCCCTCTCCAAGCACAGACGTTCTCTGCAAATTTGTCAGGCCCAACAACATTCAGAGCAATCTTTATATCTGAAACTCTACTCCCCATTGCAAATTAATTGTATTTTCCATTGGTAAAATGTAATTTTAATAAAGTAATTACACTGAAAACCTATCTTTAAATGTTATCTTAAGTTTCTGAATCTCCATGTCACGTTTTAATCTATTTCATATTGGTACACATCTTGAATTTTTAAATGGCTTTTGTTTTTTGGGGGGGGGCGGCAGTGGCTCAGTGGTAGAGCAGATGCCTTGAAGACGGATCGCCCAGCCATTGGTGGCTCAAATCCCGCTCCCGCCCGGACATCCCTCAGAGTGTGAGCTGACGGTGGGAGACGTCAGCTCACCTCCCAGCCACTGCCAAGGCGCCCTTGAGCAAGGTGCTGTCCCCCCCACAAGCTGCCCGTTTGGGGCGCGACCCCCTGTGCGCGACCCGTCACTCTGCCTGCCCCTACTGCTTGTGTGATGTGTTACTAATTGCATGCCTACAGGCCCCCCAGTGTGTGTATGCATGACTATGTGTGTATGCATGACTAACAAAAGACTGTAACCACATGCAAAAATAGTGAAGAGTGTGAAGATAATTTCCCCACGTGTGGATGAATAAAATAGATTTAATCTTTAACCTTAATCTTTAACACTTTGAGACACATACTGACTCTGCTGACAGACACAAACGTATATACAGTAGTTGTTCTTTAAAATACTGAATGATGCATAGTTTAAAATTAAGAAAGACTACAAAAATGTATTTAAATATACAACAAATAAATTTAATTGATGTTAGCTGTACTCTGAGACCCCTTTGTTCAAATTCCAGAGGGTTATAAAAGTTGCTGGTGTCATTCGGATATTGACACTGAATTCCACCCACATCAGTGAGATCTAATTCTTATGAACAATTTCCAAGTAAGGATATCCAATGGATAGCATAGTCGCCACACAGCAAGATGCGTCCAGGTTCGAATCCCACTTCGTGCTGAGTTTGAACGTTCTCCCCGTGTCTGCGTGGGTTCTCTCTGGGTTCCTATCACCTCCAAAAACATGCGCTTCAGGTTAATTAGCCGTTCAAATATTGCCCGTAGTGTGTGAGTGTGAGCCTGCATGGTTGTCTGTCTCTGTGTGTGGCTCCACAGCGCACTGGAGTCGTGCCCGGAATTTGCCCAGCCTCACACCTAAGACAGCTGGGATAGGCTCCAGCTTCCTGTGACCCACTAAGGTGGATAAAGCAGTTCAGAAGATAAATGAATGAATATCCAATATACTGTAGTTTTTTTAATTCAATAATAAGAAAGAAATATTTTTTTTTATTTTTAAAAATCACATTTATTCACAGAAAACAAAATAACATACACTCATACAAAGACGAGCAGAGATTCACACGAAATGGAATTCACATACAAAATAAAATAGATAAATAAAAATAATAAACTAATCAAACACCATATACATAAGTCAAATCAAACATCATTCATTGCTTTGTAATAATTAAAATCAATCATGATTCTTGCTTGAAGAATTCTTTTTAATATTACTTTTGCATCGCTGTCTGAAGACCCTTCAATCTTTTTTTCCTGCCATTTTTATTTGGCCCAGAAGGAAGTTTGAAACCTGCCATTTCTTTTTTTGACTTTTCCTGCGTTTAAAACTGATTATGTAGATCTTTCTGTGAAAAACAAAACGAGGAGAGAGGACTCTCTAAAAACAGGAATAGGTTTTTGAGCGTCTGGCAATCCAGGAAACAGTGGAAAACAGTTTCTCTGCGACACAGAATGGACAGTTTTCCGATACATTTGGATTTAAAATCGAGAAAAAGAAAAAGAACATTTTTTTTTTTGATTTTTAAAATCACATTCATGAAGTCAGTATAACAAGATAGTTTAAGTTAACAACATGTAAGCGATTCACTCAAATATGAACACATACTTTAAAAAACTATGAAATGTGGGCAAAATATACTTGAATTAAAACAAACATTGACTGAACATGAGTTCCTCATTTAACAACGGAACATAAGACACCTTTGACACACCTTCTCTTCTTTTCCTTTTGGCTTTTCCTTTCAGGGGTCACCACAGCAAATCAATTCCCTCCATCTAACCCTGTCTTCTGCATCCTCTTCTCTCACACCAACTACCTTAATGTCCTCTCTCACTACATCCATAAACCTACTCTTTGGTCTTCCTCTAGGCCTCCTGCCTGGCAGATCAAAACTCAGCATCCTTCTACCAATATATTCACTATCTCTCCTCTGGACATGTCCAAACCATCTCAGTCTGGCCTCTCTGACTTTATCTCCAAAACCTCCAACATGTGCTGTCCCTCTGATGTACTCATTCCTGATCCTATCCTTCCTGGTCACTCCTAGAGAGAACCTCAGCATCTTCATCTCTGCTGCCTCCAGCTCTGTCTCCTGTCTTTTCCTCAGTGACACTGTCTCTAGACCAAACAACATCGCTGGTCTCACTAGTTTTGTACACCTTTCATTTTAGCTGAAACTCTTCTATCACACATCACACCTGACACTTTCCTCCACCCGTACCATCCTGCCTGTATACGCTTCTTCACCTCTTTTCCACACTCTCCATTGCTCTGGACTGTTGACCCTAAGTACTTAAATCCTCCACCTTCTTGATCACTTCTCCCTGTAACCTCACTCTTTCCACTTGGGTACCCTCTCATTCACACACATGTATCTGTCTTACTGTGGCTAACCTCTCATTCCTCTCCTTTCCTGGACAAACCTCCACCTCTCTAGCTTCTACTCCACCTCTTCCCTGCTCTCACTGCAGATCACAATGTCATCTGCAAACATCATAGTCCATGGAGATTCCTGTCTAACCTCGTCTGTCAGCCTGTCCATCACCAATAGCGAACAAGAAGGGGCTCAGAGCTGATCCCTGATGCAGTCCCACCTCCCACCTTGAACTCCTCTGTCACACCTACAGCACACCTCACCACTGTCTTACAGTCCTCATACATGTCCTGCACCGTTCTAACATACTTCTCTGCCACTCCAGAATTCCTTATACAATACCACAGTTCCTCTCTGGGCACCCTGTCATAAGCTTTCTCCAGACCTACAAAAACACAATGCAGCTCCTTCTGGCCTTCTCTGTACTTTTATATCAACATCCTCGAGGAAAATACTGCATCTGTAGCACTCTTTTTTGGCAAGAAACCATACTGCTGCTCACAAATGCTCACTTCCTGCCCTTAGTCTATCTTCAACTACTCTTTCCCATAACTTTGTTTTATTGCCCAGCTCCTGCAGGGTGATGTCGGCATTTAGACAGTTGTTACTGTCTTCTGACACTTTTAGCAGACCGGAGAGAAATGTCATCAATGTTTCAGGTTTCTCAATGTACTCAGAATGAAACAGTTCTTCATAGAAACCTATGGTGTATGTGGTTGTCGGCAGGATCCTGTTCGTGATGCCATTTATGGTGGAGAGAAGTTTTCTTAAGACAGGACAAAGTATATAAGTACAAGATATTTGTCAATTCAAATCATACATAGGTTGAGGAGAGTTCAACAGTGTCATCGATGATGCAGACAAACAATGTCAACAGATACTTATCTAACAAGATCTCTGGTAACAACATCCCAGGAGTTGAGCTAGCCCTAAACTCAACTGAAGTCTTTGTCGAGGGTCTTATTGCCAAGCTCTGCTGTGCGTGTGTACGTGGTGGCAGTCCTTGGACTCACTGGCAACTGACCACATGTCAACCAACCCTGTGTCGAACTGACATCAATACGTCATCTTTGCAAACACATTATGCAAGTATGGTGATAAGTCTACTGCCAATACTCATCTGAAAAGTAACACTCTGCCTACCATCGTCAGATAGTCTCTACGACTCTGTCAACTTCTCTAACACATGTGCATTTGCTATAGTGTGTATATTATATTTATTTTAAACATTCCACCACACGTATCCACGGATTTCTGCACTGTGCTGCAGCACTGTACCATCCGTGGATCACATAGAGTGGATCAACCTCCTCTGTCTGTTTTCCCTCTACAGCCCAAAAGAGAGAGGGAGCATCCATCAGAGTAATGTTACTGAACTTACTGCGTACCATGGCCCCCCTCGTGGGCAAAGCCCAGCCTCTGAGCCAAAGCATACTTTTGGTCTTTGAGGCTTGTAATGGCCCTCTTTCTCCTGTGCACTCTGCTTAAGTCTGCAGTTCTGCCACGTGTCTCTCCAGATCTCTGATAGACCTGACCCAAGTCAGCGGGAGACATTCTGAGTGCACTGTAGACACAGATTTGATTTAGCTTTTTGCCTATATCCCACCATTGCTGCAGAGAGCTAAAATCACTTTTTTGTTTTTTAAAACTATTCCAAAAAGCAATAAAAGCTGTTTTAAAACATCAGTCAGATCAAAGTGTATTATAATGAAAGAAAGCACTTCTAGCTTTTAAACTATTAATATAAACACAACACTGTACTAGAGCGTGATCTGTAACACCAGCTGGCAATATGGAACAGTTCTTAAAAACATTAAAAGGGTGGTTAAAACAATAAAATCTGTCTCGATCAGCAGTCCCCATTCACTAATTCTCATCATTATAATTATTATTTGGTTGACTTGTTCACCCTTTTCTTGGAAATGATCAGTATTTCTCCTACGTTGAATGCACTAATTGTAAGTCGCCATATTTCAAAATAAACATCAGTGTAGTCACTTCAATCGACTTTTTAATACAATTATTTCTTACAATTATTTGATAATCAACATCTATTTACATAGATGTTGATTATCACATTATAAAAAAAAGGTTGTTTATTTATTGTTTGTTGATGTCTGCATTTCACATAGAACCACTGCGGATGATTTAGTATTACCTGGCGTTATTAACGATTATCAAGCAAATGAAGGCCGGTCCGTGAAAATATTGTCTTAGATGAAACCGGTCCGTGGAGCAAAAAAGGTTGGGGACTGCTGGATTAGCTGACGCTGTTTCTGAAATGAATTTTCACAAATTCGCCTCCTGCCCACGTGGGGGGCAGCACATGGCGAGAATCTGTCCTGCCAAAGAAGAGTAAGCGATCGAGCGAAAGTCAAATCTTTATTTACCTAATTCTGAGTAGCGACTTTTTTCTTGTTGTCGTGAAACTTTTAAACTTGCGAAAGTATATTAATGTATCTTTCGACAAAACTGTGTAATTAATTTTAATCTAATAACAGTTAAGGCGGTCACTCCGGCAGTGAACTAGCATCATCCTGAAATAACCGAAGCTGTCGTACCGATGAGTGCTAACGGGCTGGGACCGTCGTCAAGGGGCCGGCATACTGAGCTGGGCGGCCGGAGAAAGAAGCACATGGCCTGCAGAGCTGTCGATGTGTTGGCCGGGAGGAACCTGGCTGTGGTTGCCGTGGGAGCCTGGGTGGAGGGTGGACAACATTTCTTGGACCACCCGTGTGTAAGTTTGGCAGCTAACTCCTTTTAACTACCGTACGTAGGCTTGGCTGTTGGTCGGCTTCTTGGAGACCGTTGGTGGTGAAGAAAGTTTGGGTTACGTTTACATACTTTTTCTTCTTGATTTTGACTTGGTTTAATCCCCCACGGACACGAATGTAAGTCATAAACGCAAAATGTCTCTTTCACAGTGTCATGTAATAACCAAATATGGAGGTGACTAAGATGGATCTTCTTTTCCTTTCAGCTTTGCCCTTCAGGGGTCGCCACAGCAAATCAGTTGCCTCCATCTAACCTTGTCTAACAAGGGTTCCTCCCTAATATAACAAAATATATGTGAAACATACAGTGCGCATTCGCGCGTCAGTGCTCGCGACTTTACCTCATCGCTGATTTTTGGTAGACAGTCACTGTTACCGTACGCGCATTTTATTGGCATCATCCGGAAGTGCGCTCCGTTCCGTGAGTCTCGGACTTCCGTGAGACACCAAAGTGCTTTAAACAGTCGATAAGAGTATGGGAAACGGTAATACAGATAGTACGTGGTTTAATATTAGTATGGGGAGGGCTCATAAACGTTTAAATTACCGTAATAAGATGCATAGTTTGTTGCGGAATTCGGTATTCGCGTGTGGTCCCTGGAATGCACCGTATTTATTTATGAAAGTAATTTCGGAGATTGCATGTGTGTATATACATGTGTATATGAATAGATGTGCGTATGTATGTCTGTGTATATACACACAAACATACATCTATGTATATAAGTGTGTGTATAAGTTAAAATGTTACATTCTGTTTTGCAGGATTGCAAATCTGTTTGCTCTACTGTGTTATGCAGCAAATTTCAGTGCAGATGGAGACCTGACTGACTCTAACTTGCTCTAATCAGTCTTTCCTTGTCTTAATTTAGACTCTTGCTTCATTAACTGAGGAGATCCAAGCAATAAAGAGGAAAGAGAATGAAGAGAACCTTGAGCGATTTCAAGATGAGGTTCGCCATCGTGTGACACACCAAGCTCAAGTCAGCAAGATGAGACGGCAACTAATGGTGAAGCATTAGTGGGAGAGTACTAACGTCACAGGGTTCAAGAGTTGAGTGGGGTGTCTTAGGTTAAGTGTTGCTAATGTTTTACTTTTCATAGTTTTCATTGAAGGAACAGTTGTCCAATTAAAACTGGTTCTATATTATCTCTCACCATCTAATCAATGAATTGACTGATTGTTTGCATTCCACTCAGTCATTGTGAAGCATAGATGACCGTTCTGTTGTTTCCACTGCCTGACTGACGTACTAAGAACAAAACTGTGTATGTGTGTATAACTGTACAGGTGGAACCTGACAGCAGGATTCCACTCCAACCAAATCAATCAGAGTCTGGTGGTGAGAGGCAGATGTCTTCAGGTGCTTCACAACACACAGCCTCTCGTGAGGTAAGAAAGTATTGTTTGTGAGATTTGGTTTTATCAGTTTGTTTTCAGATTTTAACCAGTACAGGTATTATCTATTATTTGACATTCAGTGCAAGGCTTTATTTTGAAATATAGCTGACCATTATGACAGGAAATAATATCGCAAAGAATAGTCAAAAGTTTTGATCATTTTGTTCATGCTTTTGGGTGAATTACAGATTCAAAGTTTTGAGGGGAGAGGAGCCTGCTAGCTGCAGCCTGGGGCTTTTGCTCGTCACATGTTGTTGAATATATAGCCAAATATGAAAGATCAGTGTCTTCAAATGTCCAACTCTGCATATGTCTTCTTTGGAGTTCTCTGACATTATTGACTGTTGTTGGCCAATACTGGCTTATTTTTTTAAATGTTTTAAATCACAAATAGTATCATCCTCAAAGATTCTGTATTTGTCTTGATCTTTTTTATATTGTGGAAAATCAAAATCACTGACCCAGACACACAGTCATTTTCAGAATGACAACATACCCTCAATGTGGGAGTGATGAATAACATAAGAGTACATGAAAGTGTGACTGTGATGAATCTGGAAGATAATTTTTACATCCCGCTCAAAGCGGTAATGTATTGTAATTATCAGTGTTCGTCCGTCCTGTTAGGGTTTTGCTCTGAACAAAATCCTCTTTGGTTCTTTAGCTCGGTTGAGAGGTATATCTTTAATGATGAGACAAATGGTATTTCAAAAAGGTTTACTGAAGAAGTTCAGCAGTTTACAAGTTTGTCAGGATATGGCGCTGGGCTCTCCCACTGACACAGCAACAAACCTCTGGAGAAGATCCTTGAATGTTCATTTACTGTGATCTTTATGGTGTTTGGGTTCTTTCTTTCTTTCTTCTTTCTTTCTTGAAATTCCCAACAGTCCGTTCGTCTGTTTGTTAGTCCACCAAATATCTTCGCAACCGTTGCAGATAGAAAAATGAAACAAAAATCACATTACTCGGGCGGCAAAGGGGATGAGAATAGGGTGATGACCTTGACCTTGAGAAAATTAGGTCATGGTCAAATTTAAACTTTTGTGCACTCAGGAATCGAATAACATAGAAAGACGAGGGAGAAGGCCAGTGTAAGACCATAGATCAAAGCTAGTGCTTTGATCTACCTATGCACTAGCTTTTGATCTATGGTCAAAGCTAGTAGGTCAGGGTCAGTTGCGGGATGTTGTGGTCTTTGACTGCTTTGTTTCCATGTATTTTCAGTCCAGGGAAGGCATGAAGCAGGTCAGACTCAGACTGGCTGCCTGTCAGATGATCCAACTCGAGGGAATGAAGGCCATCCTTCCTGGAGGCGAATGGAACTTTTGTCCAACCAGACATGTGAGCATATGTGTTTCACTTAAGTTCCCCTTTCTGACAGCTCCAGTTTCTATAATTGTCTGTTTTTTCTCACGTGGTGGGGAATAAAATACATTTCCTCTACATCAACAGAAGGCTGGAGCTCACATGGCAAGAACAGATCCGGAAGTCGCAGAGGAAGATGATGGTCATTTAAGCAGTCACCACAAATATCCCCTTGTTCAGCAGAAGGTTGATGAATACCCACAACGCATCAGTGTGGCGCCTGTATGTTATAACCAGTTTTATTTTCTTTCTTATGAACTTACTTAGGATCTATGCAGACATTTATTTACGAAAAAGTATATTTGGTCCCATGTCAGCCAACAGTGGTTCAGAGTTTTCTATTTCATTTTAATTGCATGAAATCAAGCAGTAATGTAATACATGATAACATATTGGATATGTTCGGCAAACAGATGGAGACACTTTGTTTTGGACCAGAGTCAAACTCTCCAAACTTCTGTGGCGTTAGTTTTTCTGTACCTGCATCAAACGTTTCCACTAGGTGTCACACTCGACTCAGCAACTGTTACCTCTGAACCAATAAATGAGAGTGTAGATAGATTTCAAGTGTGTATTTGCAAGTCAGTGAGTTTTACCAAAGACATTCCTGCAGTTGTTTCACAGTTAAATCTGTGTTAATGAAGGTTTTCAAACAGACACAGAAGAGTTGACTATCTATTGTTTATTGTAGTAACAAACCAGAGCTACATTACTGGAGTATTGTAATGTGAATCATAACCTCAGCATAATCTGCACCAACCTGATTCCCCTTAGTGTTTTGTCTGGTGGATGTCAGTCAGAGGGTTATAATGGTGCTGTGTACACACCTGATAATACAGTTCTTTCCAACAAAGTACAGGAAGGTACCACGCCTGTGGTGCTGCAAGCCAATCAGATGTTCCTCCTCACTAGCTGCATGCTGCTAGCTCTCTACACCTCATAAATGCTGGTTAGCATTTTGATTTTCTAGTTTGCATGGTATCACATCAGTTTGTGCACCAGAATCCAATGAACAAATACAAATCTTCCCAAGCCTACAAACAACATACATATTTGTAATGTGATGCAGTTCAAAATAAGTGACCTCCAATACACACAACTGTTGTACATTTAATAAAACATCCTTAAACCGTCATAGAAAATCTACAAGTAATTGCTCATCGAAACTTCAGACTTTGACCTAATCCACAGATTTAGAGTTTTTCTTCAGAATCAAAGTAATCCTTCCATGTTTAAAAAAGCAACAACTTCTAGCTGCCAGAGGGATGTCGCTCAAGCACATTTAAATAAAACGATGTGAGATACGGGACCCTGAGATGTACATATCTTTACCTTGACAGGTTTTATATGTGTAGTTCAGGATACAACTAGGCTGATACCTTCGACATGCTAATACTTCTTTCAATCTTACAGTAGATGAGAAATCTTTTCAGTGTCAGACAGACACTCTATGATAGGACTATTGCTATAGTCCAGAGTAGTAGTGTCTGGAGTGATATGTGTGGAATCAATAATCACAACAGTTCAACCTTTAAACTGCTTTTATACAATCAAACTGTTATATCAGCTTCAAAAGAAGTGTGATGATTCAGTTACCCCAAGTCTGATGACATGATGGAAAAAAAATCGAGGTTAATGACACCTTGTGACTTACTACATGTCTAGGCTGCCAACAGGGAATGACTACAAACTCTACCTGTCCATGCATTGTTAAAAGGCAGTATTTCATTTAATTCAGGTATGATCTGTGGTAATGAATGTTTCTGGGAATCAGTTCTGAAGTGTCTTAAAATGTGGTCCAATGGAAGTCACTGAATCTATGTATGCTCTCAGTCCTGTCTGGTTTACAACAATGGGACCACATCCATTATTATATCCTGACACTCTCCTTGATTCTTTCAGTTTAGCAGTCCTGTATTACAGGAGTCTGACAAATCCCAGCCTGAACCTGGTCTCCAGCCTACCCTAAGCATCCCGCGGATCCTGTGGCCTCTGCCTGACCCAGAGGAAGCGAAAAAACAGGTAGAGATATGTCCACAAATTTTTTACTTCGCTCTTCAATCCCTGTCAGACTTAATGTTCCGATAACCCTCTGTAGCATCAGTCTCAATTCCTCATGCACCGCCGTCGCTACATGAACATTGAGAGGGAGCAAGTAAAGGAAAACAGGAAACACAGGAAACACCTGCAGAGGTCGGCTAGGTAACTTCAGCATTCTCTCTGAAATCATTTATTTTTTGTACCTCAATCTACATTTAATGTATCAAATAATGACCCTCTGTAGTGTGGCTGTGTAAGTTTGTTGCAAGTGTTGAGTACAGGAGCTATATTCTGATATTAGATTTCAAAATGAGAAAAATATGCCTCAGCATAACTTTGATACTATTAAACACTTATTTGGTTGAATCAGCATGTGCTTGTAAGTGAGCATCTCCTTTCAAATGTCTTAAACATGAAGAATCAAAGCGGAGAAGGAACAGCTTCGTCTGCGGGAGGAGAGACGGCTTGAGAGAGTTCATCGCCTGACTGAGGCCAGACAGAGGCTGGAGGAGAGAGACATGCTGATTCTGGAGAAACTGAAGCTGGAGGAGGAGGAAGAGAAGGTGGCAGAGCTGCAGAGGAAGAAAAAAGAGCATGAAGGGAAAGTAGCCACAAGGTAATTCATGGATGAATTTGTCAAAGCTTAACGCCAAGGCTAATTTTACAGTCTTCAAGTCAAAGTGTTTCCATTCAGCTGTAATGATAGCAAATTTTACCTAGCAACAGGAACATGAATTGAAGCTCTTCTCCTCTACTAGAGAAGTTACTAGGAAAGACTAAACAAAAACTTGAATTGCTGATGATCTTACTGCCCCTCCTTGGAATGGGTTGGGCTTCAGCCAAAGCTTACCTGTGCAGCTCTAAGAAACAGAGTAACAGGTGGAACAAGTTATCCAAAAGCTGTTGAGTCGATCCACTGGACTTTAAAGTTCTTGAAGACATTTTGTCTCTCATCTAAGAGACTTCTTCAGTTCTGAAGTTTGTAAGTGAGCATCATGTAAGTGAGACTTCTTCAGTTCTGAAGAAGTTTCTTGGATGAGAGACGAAACGTCTTCAAGAACTTTCTTAACGTCCATTGGATCGACTCAACAGCTTTTGGATAACCATGACCTGGATAACTGAGAACTTACACAGACAGGTGGAACAAGTGTGTTTGGTCTGTGTAGGAGGAAATTTCTAATGGTGATCCAGAATGAGCACCCAAAAGCTTTGCATGAAGATAAATGTAGTTGTTCTGACATGTACATTTGTATAATGGTAACCACAAAATATTTATTTATTTAAAAATGTCAAACTTTTTAAGCTAGGAGTCGTGTGTCGCGACCTCTGAGTGACTTGTCTTGACCAATCAGGTGAGGGTAGATGTTAAATTTGCTGCGCTGTCTTTGTGAAATGTGTCATCCACACACTGTAGGAAGCAGTGTCGTATTACAGCCCAATTGATGTCTAGTTCTGGTTCCGTCTGTGTGTATTGAAATGAACAGAACATGTATGAGATGTGGTTGTTTTCGAGAATTTTTCCGCTTCTGTCTGTTATTTCCTGAGCCTCTTGTGATATCAGAGAGTTTATTCATATAGCACCCATCAATTACAAATGTTTTATTCATCCATGGACATACATGAAATATAAGACGTTACGAATCATTAAGAAAAACAAACCACAGCATTTATATTCATGTTTCCAGACATTGAAATAAGATAAGAGTTTAAGCAAACCTCAGATATTCAGGTCTACTGTATGGAAGCAAATGCTGCTCCTCCTGGTTTGGTATGAAACATCAAATGGCCGGGCTGAGGGCTCTGGAGGCTTTATAACATTTTAATAAACAATAAGACTGTAAACTGTATCGTGTAAATAGTTACTCGTCAGTCCATCCATCTAGTTGTTATGATGAGTTAGCATAAAGCACTGGCACGCCCTCAAACAGCCTGAGTGTAACTCTGCAGGTTCGTGGAGGCTCTGAGAGCACAGGTGGAGGAGAGGCTATCCCAGGAGAAGCTGGAGTTGCCTCCACTCTGCTACTGTGCCTCCTCTTTCTGGGACTCCCACCCTGACACCTGCGCCAACAACTGTGTGTTCCACAACAATCCCAAAGGTGATCACAACACACTGTCATCTGCCTCAGCACTACTCATTCTACCAATGAGCTTCAGGAGAACTGAACATGAAAACGTGCTGGTGGAGTGCCTCCTCCATCAGGTCCTTGTGACCCTGAAGGATAGATCTAAGCAGCTGGATGCAAAACAAACAGCTTTACCATCAGCAGCTGTATTCCAGAATAGTTGTCTTGACTCATCTGTCAATGTGTGACCTTAATACGTGTGTTTGTATTCACAGCCTCAAGAGATTTTTATTTATACCTGAACTTGTTAGAACTGAAGAAGCTTCTTTGATGAACCGTCTTCAGACCCTAGACACGATCCAGCCTTCAGCGGCTTACGTGAAAACATTAACACAACATTGACACTCATCTCTCTGTTCCGCAGAATATGCCAAGGCGTTGCATTCAACAATGATGAGTTTGGATTTGCAATAAAGGGGGAACTGCGGTGGACATCGTCTGGTGGAAACATGCTGCCTCGGAAAGGAAGAGGCCAACATGTTCGAAGAATAAAGTGTGAGATCAGAGGAGATGGTTGCTATCTGAGTAGCCTCACTCATTCTAGACAGAGGCAATCATGTTGATGATGCTGATCTAGGCTGACTGAAATATCCCATAAGATTATCAGGCAGGTCACTAGGACATTTTTATCCAGCACTACCCACGTTGGTCCAATGGAAAGCACAGATCAAATTACGATTTCTACAAAATGTCAACTACTGACCAAAGTGGAAAAAGAAAAGCTTTTTGAAGCAGCTGATTATAACAGTCGGGCTGTTTCTGCTGAACAAAGGCTGTACAATAGCCCTGAATGTGATGCACTGTTTGTATGATTTATATTTTTTTAACTGCTCAGGTCCAGGGGGCTGACATCTGCTCATAAATGGAAGAAAACCTCATCATTTTAAAGATGTCTGAGGTTACAGAGTAGGGACTGATGACACGGAGGCCTTTTGCTTGTGATTTAATGAAAGATGGCTCCATTAATGCACAGCTAATTCAGTGTTAGTCTTTATGTTATTAGCTTTATTACATCCCGCTTCAAAGCGGTGATGTGTGATTGTCAGTGTTCGTCCGTTTGTTCGTTGTTAGTATGTCCACCAAATATCTTCGCAACCCTTGCAGATAGAAAGATGAAACCAAAAGCACATTACTCAGGGAGTAAAGGGGATTAAAATGAGATGATGACCTTGACCTTTAGAAAAATAGGTCAAGGTCAAATTTCAACTTTTGGACACTTAGGAACCTGATAGGATAAAGTGACAAGGGAGAAGGCCAGTGTGAGTAAGACCATAAATCAAAGCACTAGCTTTGATCCATCTATGCACTAGCTTTGATCTACGGTCAAAGCCAGTGCACAGCTTTGACCTACCCTGAAAGGTCAAAGCTATGCACTTGTCAGGTACTACTTTCAGGGTACCCTGACCTACCCTTCGAGGGATGTTGCAGTCTCTGACTGCCTTGTTACATCCCACTTCAAAGTGGTGATGTATTGTCAGCATTTGTGTGTTCGTCCGTCCGTTAGTCCGCCAAATATCTTAGCAACTGTTGCAGATACAAAGATTAAACAAAAAGCACATTACTTGGGTGGCAAAGGGGATGAAAATGAGATAATGACCTTTGAGAAATCTTGGTCAAGGTCAAATTTTAACTTTTGTACGTTCAGGAACTGGATAAGATAGAAAGACGAGGGAGACGGCCAGTGTGAGTAAGACCGTACATTGACCTATGCAAAGTAGGTCGGTAAAATTTTGAATTCAGGGGTGTCGCGGGATGTTGCAGTCTCTAACGGCATTGGTTCTAGGTGTCATTTGCCTCCACTCTTTTATTTATTGCTTTTGTTGAAAATATTACTTGCAATAGAGATAGTGAATATATTGGTTGAAGGATGCTGAGAGATAGTGAATGTATTGGTAGAAGGATGCTGAGTTTTGAACTGCCAGGCAGGAGGGATGTGTCAATCTCTGACTGCATTGGTTCTCGATTTATTTAGATTTTTTTTGTTGCATCAGTGTGACTGCTGGATAAACTCAAGTCAAGCACATTACGTTATACAAACTTGGCATTTTTCATGTTTAATTAGTGTAATTAGACAACAAAAGAAGTCTAAACATGAGCTATTTCTCTATAATTGGCACCACTTTTATTGTCATGAAAAAGTGGTGCCAATTCTTTTATCCAATATTGCATCTCACATAGTTCTGATACAGAGCAGATACATAGCGAGGAACTTTTTTTCGGAACAGGAACAGATCTGTTATTGCTAAACTCGTACACTAGTCGTGGGGTGTCACGCTCCCCCCACGTCGAAGGGGTCCCTGTTCGTGAGACCTTCAGGAACTAGCGGAAAATTCAGCGCTCTCGTCCTCCGCTGTTTCCGTCAACCGTGACCGTCACGTGGTCGCCTGGACGCTTCGCGTGGAATTTTGTGTGGCATATTCTTCGTCTGCTATTAATAATTCTACGTCTCGCGGACCTGGCTGGTTGGAGGCAGGCCGGCTCCCCCCCTCCCGTTCCGCTCGGACCTTATAAACAACCTGTACAGTATGGAGAACTGCTAGGGTTCTGCGGACCGTGTCCCCAAACAATAGACTGCATGGTTGTTATTCCACTCGTGTAGCACTCAGCGTCTGGGCTGACCTTTATTTACCGGACTTTGTTACACGAAGAAACACGGATCGTGTTCCAAGTACGAGAAATTCTCTACAACCGGTTCGCGGAATACTGAGACTACGGGAAATGCCTGGAACCAAGGTTTGATCTGAGGCGGTCTACACATTTCACGATGAAGTCGAGCCTGGCTCCCGGGATTCGACTGATCACGGCCTTTTCTCGGGATAGTTGGTAAGTTTCCACAGTGGCGAGTTTCCCTTGTGGTCCTCTTCTTTTAGTGACTCCTGTTCAAGATCCCGTCGACACGTTGTTGCTCTGACTTTTCATTGAGTAACCTCATTATCAGTGTCCCACACCGTGTAATAAACACGTTACCACCTCGGTTTCTCCCAGACGTCTACGTCTGCTTTGTCAGATTCGAACCCAAACGCTCCTCAAAAAACTTCGGTATCATTCAGATTTGACCGATTCCAACATGTTCGGAATCGGTCAAACAAGAGTCATGATTTTACGCACAACTCCGGTTGTAGTAGTGATCTGGTGCTGTAAGAATTAAATTTATGGTGAAAACAATGATAAACGGAGAAACTATATTTAATAATCAAGTTTCTCCATTACGATGAGATGAGCCCTAACATTATTTACTTAGCTTCACACATCTAATATCTTACTTTTGCTACCAATAAACTTAATTACAGGAGAGGAAACAAGTCTAAATTCTGATCGTCTTATCAATTTGATTAATCGACCCATTATCACCAGTGATTGCAGTAATTTAATCTAAAAACTAAAGCTTTGTTATGAGGTTGTAAACATATTTAATGGCATTGCGCGTCTGTTACCAAACACTTTGAGTCACAGTATTGACGTGCCTATGTTAATTACAGCCCTTTGTCTCGCTGCCCTGCCATGTTTCTGATGTGATAAAAACGTAATGGGAAGCCAGAGGAGATCATAACCCTGGCTGTTGTTTACATTACCAATACTAAACGTACATTACTACCAGTACTGTCACGTTCTTAATTTCCCTTCGGGGATTATAACAGTGTATAAAATTTAAAAAATTAAACCTAGTCTACCCACCTAAAGTAGTTGGAGAAGCATTTAATAGATATAAACTTGATTAATCCCGGAGGAAATTGCACATATCTACTGCTCAGGCATTACATAATGAATAAATACTGGATAAACACCAGAAAAAAAAGAAACACATCACAGGACATACCACAAGACATAGACTACACTAACAGACACATGTAGCATTAACAGGACATATGCTAAATTATAACTAAAATATAAACAGTATAAAAATAACAAAAAAGTGCAAGTGAAAATTAGCAGGCGGCCTACATGGTGGGTAAGGTACACCCTTCTTACAATGTAAGGCGTCACTAATACCACAACATCTCAATTTAATTTTAATGTAATTTCTTTAAAATTTTATGTACTGATTATGATCCCCACAGGGAAATTAGTGGCACACTCTAGTTAGTTTTTAAATTATGCATATACAGTCAACCCTCGGTTTTTGAACATAATCCGTTCCAGAAGGCTGTTCGAAAAGCGAGTTGTTCGAAATCCGAAACTATTTTTCCCATTATGATTAATGTAAATAATTTTAATCCGTTCCAATTATAAAAAACAACTTTTTCTAAGTTTTTTTTAAACTATTTTACACCATAAACTGCACTGTATACTGTTTACCATGAATAAAAAAGGATAGAAATAGACACTGTGTTTTATTGTAATAAAATATATCCTATCAAACTTTGAACACGAATGCGCTATGGGGGAAGCTTCCTGGGCCGTTCGCTCCGCTCCCAAGTGAGTTGCGTTCAGGTACGCTCGGATTCTTTCGGTTTACACCATAAACTGCACTGTATACTGTTTACCATGAATAACAAAGGGTAGAAATAGACACTGCGTTTTATTTTAATAAAAGATATCCAGTCAAACTTTGAACACGAATGCGCTACGGAGGAAGCATCCTGGGCATTCGAGTTCGCTCGGCTCCTGAGTGAGTCGAATTTTGGTCGAGTACAGAGATGTAAAATTCTCGGATTTTCCAGTCGAAAACCAAATTGGTCGGGAACCGAAAACCGAGGGTTGACTGTATATGTGTGTGTGTGTACAGGCCCTGAACAGACAAACACACACAGGCATGTAGAAGAGGTAGAGTGGCGGGCAGCTCCTTCGTGGTGCACCCAAATCAGCAACTTGTAGGGGGGACGTTGCCTTGCTCAAGGGCGCCTCGCTCAAGGGCACCTCGGTAGTGCTCCAGAGGTGAGCTGACACCTCCCACCGTCAGCACACCTCCGGGTGTTTTTTGGGCAGGAGCGGGAATCAAACTGTCGATCTTGAATCATAGGACAACCCGCTCTACAGCGTGCTTTATCACTGAGCCACTGCTGCCCCGGAGCATTTCTGTGTGAACGGTAAAATGGAGAGATAAAAAAAAGGGAGGTAAAGGAAAAATACAGAGGTCTGCAATCATAGTGCTGTGCCCTGAAGAGTTTTGTCAAGGAAATGTACTGCTAGGTAAAGGGACTTTTATCCCGAAGTCCACCCAGAGCAGTTGTGCGTGTTCAAAACCGGAAGGAAGAACAAGAAACAAATTGTCTCATTTATCAAATATGTATTTTTGCCCTAACACAATATTTCTAGGGCGGCACGGTGGCGCAGTGGGTAGCGCTGTCGCCTCACAACACGGCGGACCCGGGTTCGAGTCCCGCTCTGTGCGGAGTTCGCATGCTCTCCCCGTGTCTGCGTGGGTTCTCTCCAGGTTCTCCGGCTTCCTCCCACCTTCAAAAGCATGTGCTTTAGGTTGATTGGCCGGTCCCGTAGGAGAGAATGTGTGTGTGAGTGGTTGTTTGTCTCTGTGTGGCTCTGCGGTACACTGGCGTCATGCCCGGAGTGTCCCCCGCCTCACACCCCGAGACTGCTGGGATAGGCACCGGCTCCCCCGCGACCCGCATCAGCGGATTAAGCGGGTTAAGATGATGACTGACAATATTTCTAAGCAGATCTGGGTTCTCTGTCCCTAACACAAAATCTGATGTTGTATGAACTGTGACAAGGGGCAGGAACAACACATTCCAGAGGATCCCAGATATTTATTATGCGCATCACTAGGCTCCACCTTAAGGATGAGCCACTATACGTTAACTCATATACATCGTGTTGTTCTCTGGTTGGTTGCTTCTCCCTTATACGGTTCTCCAGTGCCAGTCTCCCGTCTCAGTCTCCACCTACAAGAGAGCCAAACAAATTACACAGCCGGCGCCTGCCGCTAAACGGTGGACGCCCATTACACAATATATTTGGCTATAACATTATTAAGTGAAATGTAACGTGAATACAAAACTTACTTAAAAAGGAAAATTTCTTGTTTTCATTGGCCAATAAATTAATATGTAAACATATTGTGCTACAAAAACTGGAAATCTGAAGAACGATGAGAGGTGAAACATCTTCAACCAACCCACAGGATTGACCTCGACAGGTTGACAAGAACCTGCACAGACATGTTGGAACATTTAAATGATGCTGTTTGGAGCCTGTTTTAACAGGTTATCTACTACATTAAACCTAATACAATTAGGTCCAGTGTTCTTAAGAGGGGTCTCAAGAGTTTTTAATTTAATTAAATTTAATATACTGTTATAATCCCTGAAGGGAAATTCAGACCGCACACTCTAGTTTTTGTTAGTCAATCAAATCACACGCATGTAGCCACAAGAGGACTCAAGCCAGTGTCTTAATGTGCCGGTCCCAAGCCCGGATAAACACAGAGGGTTGCGTCAGGAAGGGCATCCGGCGTAAAACCTTTGCTAAATCAAAGATGCGAATCAAACCTATCACTTTCATACCGGACCGGTCGAGGCCCGGGTTAACAACGACTGCCATCGGCGCTGTTGACCTACAGGGCGGTGGTGGAAATTGGACTACTGTTGGTCTAAGAAGTAGAAGAAGAAAATGTGTTTGCACGAAGAGAGAGAAGAGGAGTGCCAAGAGTATAGGACTGAGAGTAGGGACGTTGAATGTTGGAACTATGACAGGAAAAGGTAGAGAGTTTGTTGACATGATGCAGAGGAGGAAGGTAGACATACTGTGTGTCCAGGAGACCAGGCGGAAAGGTAGCAAGGCTCGAAGTTTAGGAGCAGGGTTCAAGTTGTTCTATCATGGTGTAGATAGGAAGAGAAATGGAGTAGGAATTATCTTGAAGGAGGAGTTTGTTAGGAATGTCCTGGAGGTAAAAAAAAGTGTCGGATAGAGTGATGAGTCTGAAGCTAGAAATAGGTGTGATGATCAATGTTGTTAGTGGGTATGCTCCACAGGTAGGATGTGAGCTGGAGGAGAAGGAGAAATTCTGGCTGGACTTTGGTGAAGTGATGCAGAGCACACCTAGAAGTGAGAGAGTTGTCATTGGTGCAGACTTCAATGGACATGTTGGTGCAGGTAACAGAGGTGATGAGGAGGTGATGGGCAGGTTTGGTATCCAGGAGAGGAACGCAGAAGGACAGATGGTAGTTGACTCTGCAAAAAGGATGGAAATGGCTGTAGTGAATACTTTCTTCCAGAAGAGGCAGGAACATAGGGTGACCTATAAGAGTGGTGGTAGGAGCACACAGGTAGACTACATTTAGTGTAGATGGTGTAACCTGAAGGAGATCAGTGACTGCAAAGTAGTGGTAGGCGAGAGTGTAGCCAAACAGCATAGGATAGTTGTGTGCAGGATGAGTCTGGTGGTGAGGAAGATGAAGAGGGCAAAGGCAGAGCAGAAGACGAAATGGTGGAAGCTGAAAAAGGGAGAGTGTTGCATGACTTAGGAAGGAGTTAAGACAGAGACAGCACATGTTAGAGGTTTCGGAGATAAAGTCAGAGAGGCCAGACTGAGATGGTTTGGACATGTCCAGAGGAGAGATAGTGAATATATTGGTAGAAGGATGCTGAGTTTTGAACTGCCAGGCAGGAGGCCTAGAGGAAGACCAAAGAGGAGGTTTATGGATGTAATGAGGGAGGACATGAAGATAGTTGGTGTGAGAGAAGGGGGATGCAGAAGACAGGGTTAGATGGAGGCAACTGATTCGCTGTAGCGCCCCCAGAGGGGAAAAGCCGAAAGGAGAAGAAGTAGACTCCAGAAATGTAGAGGCTCTTTTGAATGGAAATTGCAACTAGTAAAGCATAAGTAGCTGCGAGTACCTTAAGTTAATATGTAAATACAGCTTTATTTTTTCCTCTCAAGGATGGTAAAAATTTGTCTACGTGATCTAAAATCATCATCAGGTACCTAAGATCTCCCAGCACAACATACTGGTAGCAGCTTGTCTTGTTGCTGGTGTGTGTGTTTGTGTCATTCATGTAGTTTAAAGGCATTTATAAATCAGTACATAATTCACATAATAGTTCGTTCCTATGCATTCTGAAGTCTTCTGTGTCAATCATGATATGTTATGTCGCATAAAGTGAACAGATCTTTTTCGTGTCTTAATCCTGTCGTCTTTAATCTGTATTTTGCAGGTATCGTGGTTTCATTCTCCTCTTGACCTTCTTGTTCTACACGGCCTACCATCTGTCTCGGAAACCTATCAGCATTGTCAAGGTGACTGCAGCTCTTATCTACTTGTAATGTACCCAGTTCACACCATTCTGATGGAAACCTGCCAAATATAGGTAGTGGGTTTCCTGCTGACTGAGCTGCTGCCTGGATCCTTCATGTGCAGAAATAAGGAATAGGAAAGGTCATGTTCCTGTTATTGAAGCGTTGTGCCAAAAACAAGCTGCAGGGTGATTAACACCAGATGAGGTGTGAAATCCAGACCCCAGAGGACAAGTTTCTTTTTTCTTGGTGTATATTCCTGAAGTTAAAACCTCAGGCTGTGACAGGCAAATGGCTGCTTTAAATAATGTCATCAGAGTTATTATTCCTAACACAGCAGGTTTATCAGGCTCTGCTGAATTTCTGAAAATAGAAGTTGTATACTTGATGTTTGTTCCTTAACTTCAGCATGTGTTGACGCCCATATAATGTCTGGTTCCAGTGTAGCATTCTAGCCTAAACCTTCATTCCATATTTCATGCAGGCCCAGTGTAACAACACAGTTGTGTGGACTTCATGGCAGCTGAGTGGAGCTGTATTAACATTTACTACGCATTAATAAGAATTAATATGTCACGGCTTCATCTGCCTTTCTGTTTTCCCTGGTGACCAGAGTCAGCTGCACAGGAACTGTTCTACCGTCATCCAGCCTGCAGACCTCAACATAACCAACAATGCGACGTGGTGTGACTGGGCTCCCTTCGGTAAGTCCTTTACTTTACACTGGTTTGATGATCGCTGTATGAGAGCATACCAGAAAATTGTCGGTCATCATACTTTTAATGAAGCAGATAAATAAAATCTAAAACTAAATTAATATGATGGATCAAAGCAGAGGAATAATTTACAGTGTAATCCTCCCCACACATGCACCCTCCCCCCTCCTAACGAGTCTCCCTGGAAAGTTTCACCATCGTTCACACCTAGAGTACATTGAAACTGATGCTAATGCTAGTGACTCACATGATGCCTCATCAAGCAAACAAACCACTTATGTTTACAATTGAGGTAACATCCCATAATAGTCCTTTTGATTCAGCTCCTCAGCTCTAGGTGTGTCTTTAATGACTGTGGTTTAGATATCTGATCTTGTTAGAACCAAAGCCTCAGTGATTAAAGGTCTTCAGACCCCGTTCAGAATCCTCTAATCAGATCCCACCTGCAGGGCTTTCACAATGGAAAGGTGTCAGAAGTCCGTATAAATTAATAGATTTATGATTAAATCTTGTTGTCAGGTACAGAAAGTGAAGAATTCCACTCAGTGTTTCAGATTTTCTTGTTTTCATGAAACAACAAACTTTGGTAATTGTCCCCAGTTACCCAAGGCTGAATCTAGAGCACATCAACAGCTCTGAGCTCTGTGGAAGTTATTAAATTCACTGTGTGCATCATGTTATTCATTTTTCTCTGTTTATTTTGTTAATACTCTCTTTTCTTTACACACAAACACACATCACACTGTAACAGACGGATTACATTCACTTTAATAATTAATGTCAACATACTTGATGACGAAAAACATTCAGGCTGCCTCTTCATCCTGACACAAATGTACTGGGTTTTGACAGATAAAACTGTCTGTCTGTCTTGTAACAAGATAGGTGCAAACATTTGTTTGAAATGTGTTCTTATAAACTCCCTAGAAGCAAACCGTCCTTCAGTAAGGTGTTACTCTCAGACTTTGACATTTTGTGCATGTATTAGTACAAGGAGCTGAGTTCAATGATTAACCTCACCACACTGGGAGTATCTAGGTTTGGGACAGCGTTGAAGGGCTTTTCATTTAAATCGTGTCTTGATGATCCAGAGCTGATCCATTGGTTCATCTTAATGAGCTACAGCATTATGCTGTCCATCCTGCTGCACCTCTGCCCTTAAGGGTTCTGTCACATTTTAATGAAGCGGGAATTGAACTGCTGATATCTGATCATAAGGCGTCCGCTCTACCACTGAGCCACTGCCTCCCCAATAACAACAATAATACAGGAGAAACAAAAGGAACAACATAATAATACTTGAATACATGGTATAAATAAATCAATAAGACAAAAAGAAAATAAAAATATTGGCTTTAAGAAGAATAAAAATCTTATAACTACCATAGAACAACTCCAACAACCTCTGACACCAACAGCACTGAACCAAAGTGAAGTCTGATCTCGTCTCGAAATGGTCAAACAAATTAGAAACTATTATCAATGCAGTCAGAGACTGCAACATCACGCGACACCCCTAGATTCAAAATTGTACCCTGACCTACTTGCATAGGTCAAAGATCAAAGCAAGTGCTCTGATCTATTTTTATAGATCAAAGATCTAGCTTTGATCTGCGGTATTACTCACACTGGCTTTCTCCCTCGTTCTTTCTATCTTATCCGATTCCTGAGTGTACAAAAGTTGAAAATTGACCTTGACCTAGTTTTCTCACGGTCAGGGTCATCATCTCATTTTCATCCCCTTTGCCGCCCGAGTAATGTGCTTTTTGTTTCATCTTTCTATCTGCAACGGTTGCATTAGCTAGGCTGCCACTAGTTGGGTATCTCCCCACCTATATATTTGAATAAGCCCAATTGAAAAGTCTCACTCTGTCACCAACTCCACCTGTCAATCAAGCGCCCAACCAATCATGGCGCCCAACCAATACTTGAATACATCTGCCAGAAGGAATCACGTGAACAATGTGGCGTAAGGCATCTGCTAAGAAATAACTAAACATGGACTTCCCAGTTAACATAATTGCAGAGTATCATAACTGATCCAACAATTTTCATATTTTTGAACAGAGACTCCAAACAGCAGGAACGACACAGAAAACGGCAACGAATTCTGAGTGAAACCAGCTGGCTAGCACGAACAGTCTGTCCAGCTATGGTTTCCATTTGGAATGGGACAATCGATGTACTGGGCTTTCGCTAGCCATTCGCCACGTCGCCATATGCGTGTAAATTCCAGATTGGCAACAAGGTTTTTAGCCTGTGTAGCCACAGTGGCATTCTTATTTTTAGGAAAAAAAGGCAAAAACTTACAACTTTTTTGAGCTCGCGAAAATACCCGAGCGATAGCAAAGTTTTTCTCTCGCTGGTGCCACTATTTCCGTCGGCAAATAGCGGACGGAAATAGCCGAAGTGACCCAAACGCTCCCGATCATTAAATATGCACTCGGGTCATGATCTCCTCTCGTCCAATGAAAAACAAAAAGATTCTATTTTTACAAGCTAAACCCGCGAATTAGTGTACGACAAGGCGAGGATGATCGATTGAAAGAAATTAAGAATCCAGTGTTATATTGTAGCGTTTGTGTCAAAATTCTAATTGAATGGTGAATGCTGAGACGGGGTAGGAGTGGTGACAGACCAATCAGAAGGTAAATGAAAGATATTATCAATACTTTTTTGTAATCTTAGACTTTTGATCCCTATGACCGGCAGGAATAACCAGTGATGCATGTAAATGTGTATTCACCTCGCTTGCTATTTTTCATGCCTTTTTAAATAGAAATGAAAAATCATGTTATTGAATTAAAAAAATCAAACAAAACTAAACTATGGCATACCAATGGTGTTGGTGGTGGTGGTGGTCAAAGTTAAAATGTCTTCTAGTCTAAGTAAAACTTACAAGTAAACGTAGAGTAATATTTTGTATGACTGTATCTTCACATAGTGAATGCAAGTTTTCAATTGTCGAATCTCACATTTATACCTGCATAAAGTAGGATAGAAGTAAAGATAGTTAAGCTTGAACTGTTGACTTTAATGTATTTTTGTAGGTAAACTGAACAGAAGATTTTGCCTCAGTATGCATCAGAATGCAGGAAAACAACCCCATTTTCTAAAAGATTTTCCCGGTGGAGGACCCCCGGATCCCCACGTGGTGGGGTATCACCCCCACGCTCCCCGCGACGAGCGTCGCTTGTCCATGCGCTGCGCCACGGTCTTGGACACAGAGTGTGGCTATTTGTGGCTTGCTCAATTCGTTTACAATGAGCCACAGTGGCTTAGTCGTCATACTAGCTCCTAGTGCAAGCCCAGAATGTAGTATCCAAATTGCTCCTAGGGCATCTAACAAAAATGGTCTTTAAGTAACTACATACAGTTCTGTTCATGTAGTCAGCTAACAGAACTATCACTTCTCTAAAATTTCTTTTCCACTTGCTCTCTTGCCCTTTCCTTTAATGTTAGCTCCTTTCCCAATCTCACGATTAGTTTGCTTTCTTTCCCCGGTCAGCCTGCTAACATTCATCTATGGCTTCACAATGCCCGTCCAGCGCAATCCATGATTCGTCACCACGTTGATTTTGGACTATGTTGGGTGCGTTTGGTGTATGATACCAATACATTTGTTTTCTTATGTTTGGTATGAAATCTGAAATTATTGTTTTATCGTGGAATTCCTCAGGTTCCTGCTAGTATACTGTATAACCTGTGCAGTCTCATGAAAATCTTGGGAAAATTAATCCACCTCAGGGTCCAATATTAAAAATCCCGTCTAATAGAGTCAAATCCCTTTTGGGCTAATAAACTCACCACCACTGTGTTCTACTCACCTACATGCTGCTTTACATGTTGTCAGGGCTTGTCTCATTCTTCTAAATCCTGTCTGTCTTCTTTGTCAAGTCCCAATTGAATTTATTTTTTAATATAGGGATTATAATATCTCTGAGTGATTTACAGAAATTTGAACCGTGCCCTCTGCCCTTGGGGAATTGTCTGCCTTTAAACTTGAAGTTGCTTTGTTTATGTCCACAGCTGTTACTGTGCTGTTAGTGCCTTATTCTGCTCCTTTGTCACTTTTAGTAGATTTAGTGATTCCAAATATTGATCTATTTGTATAGCATTGTTAGCCAATAGCTGTGCAAGTAGTTTCTTTTAGTGTGGCATGAGGCAGCCCTAAATATCCACTGTCCAATGTCTTGATGCCTCACCTTTGACAGGCAGCTTTAGCTGGTTTTTATCATTTCCTGACTTGAACCAGTTCACTCGTTTATTGGACTAACTCTTTGTTTGCTCCTAAGTTAAGTTAGCCAGCTTTCCTATTAGGTCAGGTTGTTCCCTTTCACACTTGCCTTTTAGCCACATTTATCAATTTTATATGTCGTGATAATCTCTTATATTTTAGTAGTTTTATTTGTTTGTGTACCAGATCTTGTCTGCTACTTCCGTGATGGAGGCACCTGGACATTCCTGACAACACTAAATGTCTTAAAGTGAGCGTTATATCCTGTATACCTCAGATAGTCTCTGTGATCATGTCTAATGCTTCACAGTGCTCTAAATGGTTCCAGTGGGGAACAGGTTCTGAATAGCATGTGTTACAACCCCACCCCCCATATATCACACATAGGTGACTGAGGACCACAAACCCCATACATTAGAGTTGCACTGGTTTTTCTAGGTACCAACACCTCCCATACTTCATGTGTGACTGTGGGGCACTAACAGCCCTCCATACATCACAGGTATACAGTTCACCATCAGGCACTAACCCTGTGTTGTCTGTCTAGACCAAGACAACTACCAGACGTTGTTTGGAGTCCTGGATAACTCATTCCTGGTTGCCTATGCCATCGGCATGTTTATCAGGTAAGTGTGACTTAATAGACATTATCTCATCTTCCTCTCCCAATGATTTTTGTTGTGAAGAGTCATCATCGCCTCTTGTGTTCACAGTGGGATCTTTGGAGAGCGTTTGCCTCTGCGCTACTACCTGAGCGCTGGGATGTTGATGAGTGGATTGTTCACGTGTCTTTTTGGCCTGGGCTTCTACTGGAACATCCACTCGTTGGGGTATTATGCCCTCATCCAGGTAAAGATGAGGGCATAGTACTGTCTACACCTGTATGCACGTGTAGACAGTGGTTTATTCTGTTTTGACTGGTCCATATCCCCCCCCCCATACTTGCTGTCCCAGTACCACACGGGACAAACACAAGCCCCCTCCTGACCCCATGTAGGATGAGAAGTTAAATAGAGATGTTAAATTAGACCTAAAACACACAGATTCCTTGAGGTAACATTTGAAGTTGTTGCTTGATACAGAACTTATTTTACTTACAAATATTTCCTTCGGAACTGGCAGCAGGTTGACATCCTGTCTGTGGTGCAGGTGTGCCCCCCCCTGCTTAAATCTGGAATTAGAACCTTTAAACCTTAGGAACCTTTGAACAGTTCTCCGCCTGCAGAACTTCTGCATTTGACCTGATCTTATTAGAGATGGAGGTCTCACCAGAGAGTCAGAGTCCCAACATGCAGTTATGTTTTAAATACTTTTGCCGACTACTGATACAGTTGATGCTGCCGCACAATTTAAAGAACCGTCAGATCATCTCTGCTGTGATTTGCTGATGGGAACCAAACTGGAGATTTTGATTTATTTACTGTGAAAGGTTGCCATCATAGAGCAAAAGTAAAATATATGAAATTTACAATGATGTAAAACAAAAAAACTGGAAGTAGAGAATGTTTGAATGTCATCCACCACTAAAACTGTCAAGCTGCACTCCTGTGTCCTCTCCTTCCTCTTCCATTACCTCCTTAGGCCCATATTTTCGAGATTCTATCAGCAACAAGTTGCTTTTTTGCAGCAAACTAACACAAATCGGTTTCTCCCTCTCTCTCTGCAGGTTATGAACGGCCTCATGCAGACGACAGGCTGGCCATCAGTGGTGGCTTGTGTCGGAAACTGGTTTGGGAAGGGGAAGTGAGTAATGTGTGCTTCCTGCTGACTGTGCAGTTTAAGATAACCAGCTGACTGTATGTATTTGTTGTACAGACAAGCATGTGCATTTTTGGGCCAACACACCTGTGTATTTATACCAAGCTAGACTCCATATTGTACATGCAGTCATGAGGTTGATATAAATTTATATCTCATTGTCAGAAAAGTATCGTATATGCTGAACTCTTACTCAGACGTGGTTTACCTTAATAAAATGTGCTTTATGAATAAAATTGCTCTCAACTCATGCACTTGTGTTTCCATTATCAGACGTGGCTTCATCATGGGCGTGTGGAACTCTCACACGTCCGTGGGAAACATCCTGGGCTCCCTGATTGCTGGCGTCTACGTGTCCTCGGCTTGGGGATTGTCCTTCATTGTCCCCGGACTCATCATTGCCTCCACCGGGATCTTGTGCTTCTTCTTCCTTGTTGAAAGTTAGTTTTACCTGATCAGTGACACTCAATAGTAAGCTCACAACTGGATGTCTTTCACAGCAACATGATGTGTTGCTTAAAGGAAAACAGCAGGCCCTACGAGGTTCATTAACCTGAGCAGTTCCACATTTAAGGCTGGGAGGGTTTGTCTATTGCCCTCCAAAGTGATCGTTGAAGCAGTGCTTCACAAAGCAAAGGCCTCTCCATCCCCTCTCTTTGAGTTTTAGTCTCTGTCGGTGGTGCGTTTGCTGCAGTTCAGCAGCGGATCAGAGCGTGTCAGCTGCTGTTTCAGGATGTGTGTGTTGTGTGTTCAGCATCTGCCACAAGCACTGGTAAACAAAAAGTGGATGGTGGAGTTTTGCTCCTTGCATAGAATCGCTCAAAGATATAGGTCACAACATGAACGTCATCACCTCTTGACTTGATTGTTCATTAATGTTACTAATTTCCTCGTACTAAAACTCCCACATGATTAATGTACAACGACATAAGAGGAACTACACAAATCTTCACATTGAAAACCCAAAAACAAAATGATGTTCCTGATTAAATAAAACAGAATAGACAATTGAGCATTTAAAGGCTTAAATGGTAACATCAGTCATTTCAGTCGGGCGGTACGATGGCGCAGTGGGTAGTGCTGTTTCCTTCGTGGGTTCTTTATGAGTTCTCCAGCCCCCCCCCCCCAAAAAAAGCATCCAGCTTAGGGGAATTAGTCATTTTAAATTGTCTGCAGGTGTAAGTGTGTGCGTAAATGTTTGCCTTTTGTGTAGCCCTGTGATGAGCTGGTGCCTCATCCAGGGTGTACCGAACTACAATCGTCTTGTGTACCTGAAAATGAATTAATCATTTCAGTTCAGAGTCAACATTGAAGAGGTTTAACACAAGAGCATATGCTGGAACCTGAGTCGTTCTTACAGGCTGTATGTTAAAGCTTACTTTTAATATTATGTTCCTTGTTGAGCCTGACTGATTTCAATCATTAGTTGCTGTTTCAATGTAAATTTTCCCTGTTTCTGTTTGTTCTTATGTCTAAATGCTTTTGTAACATTTAAATTTCCCAGTTTTATCTATTGGTCGGTCGGTCGGTTGGTCGTCTGTCTGTCCGTACGTCCCTCCATCCATCCATCCATCCATCCATCCATCCATTCATCCATCCATCCATCCATCCATCCATCCATCCATCCATCCATCCATCCATCCATCCATCCATCCATCCATCCATCCATCCATCCATCCATCCATCCATCCATCCATCCATCCATCCATCCATCTATCTATCTGCGTCTCAGTTTCATCTATCCCTCTCTTCTGCAGAACCTGAAGATGTCAACTGCTCCCCTCCTCAGCATCATGTGAGTTTAAACAGAAACAGTCACCTCCTTAGTTAATCTGTATCAAGACAGTTCAAAGTAATGCAGGTTTATCTTGTAGAATGATCAAGAAAAAGGTGAGAGGGAGCCTCTTTTGCAGAACCGTGTTGAGATACCCGTGAACGGTGACGCCATCCATGAGTCGGTGGAGGTTATGGAGGAGAACGCCAAGGCCATCAGCTTCTGTGGAGCTCTCTGTATACCAGTAAGTAGAAACAGTGACAGCTGGATTCTCTTTGATGAAATTTACCAGGTGATGTATTTGGTGACAGAATTACTGATGGTGTATTTCATGATTTGAATTTTACTCTCAAAGAATGTTTCATATTGTAATTTGGCACAATAGCTCTCAACCTTTTCAGGGCATGCACTGCCTCTCAACCAATACCTGATCAGCTGGGATCAATCCTAAAAAGTATGAGTAGTTGTAGAAAAGATGGATTTATGAGGTTAAGTGCCGAAGAACTGAAGCAAGTGTCTACAATTTGGATATATATTTGGCGCCCTCTGGTGTTAGAATTATGAATGACATGCTATTTTATGAACAACAGGATTATTGACATTTTCCTTGAAACTAAACTAGATACTGTTATTAGATAAAAATACATTATAGATATTTTTTATCCTGACCAAAACTAGATTTACAAAATCAAATTAGTGAAATTTGGCAACATCATAATTCTTTTTCTATGATTTTCTCTAATCAGTACAAATTAATTATTATATTTACGTGAAAATCTAATAATCTGAGTAAAACAACAATGATACTGTACTCTGTGGTAGAGGCCACACATTTCTAGAGTGAGATGATAGATCTGTTGACTAACAATGGGTGGTACAGCACTGCTCCATCGGTGCTCAGTCACGTCAGACTCGCTGGCACAAAGCTTAATACACATTTTAAAGTGTGCATGTTAAATGTGCATGTTTTAATAAGCATGTTTAATGTATTTACTAAGCACCTTTAAAATGTGCATGTTAAATTCAAATTTGTATAAAAATTCTGTGAACTTTTTGTCTTATCTCTTCATTTTGTGTGACACCAGTGCCTGTTTGGATATTTTTAATTTGAAACTGGGCTTGCGCTAGCCATTCGCCACTTTGCCATAGGTGATGTAAATTCCATATGGCTACAAGGTTTTTAGCCTGTGTAACCACAGTGGCGTTGTTATTTTTAGGAAAAAAAGGCTAAAACTTACAACTTTTTTGGACTCGCAAAAATCCCTGAGTGATAATATAAGAAAACAAACTTTTTTTCTCGCTTGGCGTAGCGCATCTTCTTCTTCGTCTTCTTCTTCTTCTTCATCGGCGCGCATGCAGATGGAAATAGCCGAAGTGACCAGAACGCTCCCGATCATTAAATATGCACTCGGGTCATGACCTCCTCTCGTCCAATGAAAAAAGAAGGATTCTATTTTTACAAGCTAAACCCGCGAATTGGTGTACGACAAGGCGAGGACAATCGATCAAAAGAAAATGAGAATAGAGTACTTTATAGTAGATTTTGTGTTAAAATTCTAATTGAACAACAAATGGTGAATGCTGAGAGGGGGTAGGAGTGATGACAGACGGATCAGAAGGTAAATGAAAGATATTATCAATACTTTTTTGTAGTCTTAGACTTTTGATCCCTATGACTGGCAGGAATAACCAGCGATGCATGTAGTTGTGTATTCACCTCGCTTGCCATAATAGCATGTAAAACTTACAAGTAAACATTGAGTAATGTTTTGTATGACTGTATATTCACATAGTGAATGCAAGTTTTCAATTGTTGCATCTCACATTTATACCTGCATAAAGTAGGATAGAAATAAAGATAGTTAAGCTTGAACTATTGACTTTAGTGTATTCTTGTAGGAAGATTTTGCCATCAGAATACACCAGAATGCAGGAAAACAACCCCATTTTCTAAAAAATTTCCCGGGGGAGGACCCACGAACCCCCCCCCCATGACGAGCGTGGTTTTTATGCCCCCCAACAATTGAAAACTTGCATTCACTATGTGAATATACAGTCATACAAATATATTACTAAATGTTTACTTGTAAGTTTTACTTAGACTAGAAGACACTTTAACTTTGACTTAGACACTTTGAGTAATACCAATGTTTACTTGTAAGTTTTACTTGCTATTATAGCAAGCCGCTGTCTTGGACACAGAATGTGGCTTTTTGCGGCTTACTCAATTCTTTTACACTGACCCACAGTGGCTTAGTCATACTACATCCTAGTGCAAGCCCAGTGAAATGATGCAGTTTTATCATCTTCATCAGAAAACAACGGCAAAAGTAAATATATCCATAATGTAATTTTGACTCATAGCAATTTTGGCTTAGGAAAACTTACCTTATCAATCCCTGTGGGGAAATATGCTGGAAGGTATTCATACTCAGGTACACTTATCTGTATTTCAGTTCTGACATGTTACATGAAATGAGGTCGATTCTCACAAGCTATCATGTTTGTTGTTGATTTTACAGATACCATAAATTTAAGTCTAGGTACTTGATATTAAGTTATGACAAAGTGAAATAATTGACTTGTTGTTGTGTAACTGTCATTTGTGAAAATGTAATTTCAGCTACAGTAGTCCCTCGTTACTAGTTAAAGATTAATTTATTCATGAATGTTGTGTAGACATCCAATATTTTCATAAGATTTAAGAGGATGATGCTGAATAACAATTGTTTGATATTAATATTTGCCTCATTTGTTTGTCTGGGTTTCTTGGCTGTGTCTGTTGTGTGTTGATGAAACCCTTTCCTCTGGTTGTGTTCATGTTCTTTCTGTCTCACAGGGAGTCATGGAATTCTCTCTATGCCTGCTGTTCGCCAAGCTAGTTAGCTACACCTTCCTGTACTGGCTTCCTCTTTACATCTCCAATGTTGGTCAGTCCTGACACACAAGTAGAGATAATCTGAACATTCTTTCAATCTAATAATGTCTCCTGTCCAAAACTTCACAAGTTTCACTGAACATTCTTTTTGTTCTTCATTGGCAGCACATTTTGACGCAAGAGAGGCAGGAGACATGTCAACATTGTTTGATGTAGGAGGAATCGTGGGTAAGCTTTGAACTGTGGCCAGTCAAATATACCATGTGATCAGAATGTGAGTAGCCTGTTCGTGATGTCAGGTCACGATTTAGCCTCGGGCTAACAGCAGTATTACAGGTATTACAGAGCCTCTGCATGTTGTTTGTTTTTAGAAACTGAAGATGATGCTTTCTGTGTACAGGAGGCATCATGGCAGGTCTGGTGTCTGACTACACCGGTGGGAGGGCCACGACTTGTTGTGCCATGTTGCTGTTTGCTGCTCCAATGGTGAGTGTCCTAAAGGTCCTTATTTCATGACGGCACAGTTGTTGTCTCATGCAGGAGTTCACTGGAAGCCAGTAGGATGACGGAGTCATTTTCATCACAGCGTATCTTTCTATAGTCTGGGTGAAACAGGCTGATTATTTCCTTTAATTACTTTCCAGCTGTTCCTCTATGATAACATTGGACAACGAAGCATTGGTACAACCATCGGTAAGACCAGTTTAATTATTTCTTCTTTTAGTCCTGAATTTCATGCTTGTTTTTTTTTTTTTGCTTTAGTTAATTCTGGTGGCTGATCCTGAATTGATATTTGCAATTAGATCATCATCTTCATGTTTACTTAACTCTGACTTTGCTTTAGTCTGCGTGCTGCATTCAGAGTTAGACTTTCCTGAATATGTGGAGTTCAGTGGCCGTAACAGAGCTGCACGCAGAGCAGCGAGGTTCACACGAGCACAAACACCACATTTATGAACAGCTGACATGTACACTGTTAGTCATTTTAGCACACTGAAGAAATCCTGGTTCTAATAGTTCAGCATGAAGAGAGCGAAGCCCTTCACCAAGCTTGTTTTATCTCACAGTTGGTTTTGTGGTCCAGGCTGGTGTGCCGAGCCGATAGAAACACCAGAGGTTTGGTTTTTCTTTCCATGTAAGCTAATTACACCCACCCACATATTTCACCTTGCTGGAGGACGTAGCAGCATTTAAAAAATACTGAGTCACTACGGTTTCTGAAAAATAAGTCACAAAACGAGTCACAAAATGTGACATCTATCAAATTGCAATATAATCAAATCACATGACTGTTTGGACAGCTCAGTTTTTCCATCATGAGTTCAGGTTCACATGTTGCTGCTCTCCTGCTTCCTCAGCTTGAAGCCTTTAAGCGGTTCGTTGCCCACAGGTCCTCAGAGATCAATCTGTCTTTATGATGCAGAAGTATTCATGACAGTTTGTGTTCTTGCAGGGATGCTGCTGCTGTGTGGAGGCCTGGTCAATGGCCCTTATGCCCTCATCACCACTGCTGTGTCTGCTGACCTGGTGAGGATTGAAGCATCATGGGAGGCTGTCATATTTGATGCACCTGTCTCATATGTTACACACAGACACATCACATTAAAGCACGCCCTCTCTGCTTCCAACAGGGGACGCACGAAAGCCTCAGGGGGAACTCAAGGGCGTTGTCAACGGTGGCAGCAATCATTGATGGCACCGGTTCAATAGGTTTGTATGGAGCCTCTTCATTGTCAGGATGTCTGTATTTGTGATACACCGATAGTTGAACCAATCCTATTGCTGGCCCTTTTTATAATTTTTAATTTAATTTTATACACTGTAATAATCCCCGAAGAGAAATTAAGAACACACACTCTAGTTTTTTTGTTAGTAAATCACACGCATGCATATTAGTGTGTACAGGCCCCTGTAATACACACAACCACACACAACGGGGCGCGGGACTTGAACCCGGGTCCACCGTGTTGTGAGGTGACAGTGCTACCCACTGCGCCACTGTGCCACCATCAATCAATCAATCAGCTTTTATTTATATAGTGCTTAATCACATCTGAAGACTTTACAGATAGAAAGCCAACAATAGGCATGCAATGGGTGGTAGAGTGGCAGGCAGCTCCTTCGTGGTGCGCCAAATGAGCAGCTTGTGAGGGGGGATGGCGCCTTGCTCAAGGGCGCCTCGGCAGTGCTCCGAAGGTGAGCTGACACCTCCCACCGTCAGCTCATTTTCGGGTGTTTTCTTTTTGGGCGGGAGCGGGAATTGAACCACTGATCTCAGAACATTGGACGACCTGCTCTACCGCACGCTCTACCACTGAGCCACTGCTGCCCCCTTTAGCATGTTGTTTTTTTTACCCTAACATGGAGCTTACAACATTACTGCTACAAGCTCTAATGTTAAGATGAACCTGGTGTAGAACAGGTTCATCAGTCTGATGGTAGAGCCTGTTCTGTCAACAACGAGAAACTCAATAAATAAAAACATGTAGATGCTGTAAAATAATTTGACAATCTGAACCTGAAGCCTTTGTGGACCAGAATAAACCTGATCAGTTCGATTGAAAACAGGTCAGAGGAGGGTGAAGGGCAGGTTATAGTGTAGCTGTCACAGCTACTCTGTCCAGACCCACCAGATCGGAAGAACAGGCTGCTCCCATTCAGATGGTGTGCGTCCTGATTGTGTGTGTCCTAATGATGTGTGTGTCCTGATGTTTTTCCTGTAGGTGCTGCGTTGGGCCCTCTGCTGGCCGGGTTGATCTCTCCCACCGGATGGAACCACGTCTTCTACATGCTCATCTCTTCTGATGTCTTAGCCTGCCTGGTAACACACTCCAGCTTATGTGTTCACTCTTTCATTTGTTGTGTTGCTCAGTGCAGTTTTTTGTAGGCTGATTATCTTATCCTGACTAATGGTTTTGTTCCTTTATACTTCTAACAACACTTGTTTTTGCCTTCAGTTTTTGTCCAGGCTCGTTTATAAAGAAGCTCAGGGTTGGTTTGGGCAAAGACACCAAAGTAGAGGGTAAGTGTCATCATTTTGATTTTGAACTTTCAACTCATTATTCATACAGAAATAGTTTACGTTGAAAAACAAATACCGTATCGGCCCGAATATAAGACGATCCCGATTATAAGACGACCCCCTCTTTTTCAAGGCTCAAGTTTGAAAAGACTTTTTGAACACCAAATGTAATTTTTATAGACAAAATAATTACAGTACATCTGAAACAAATGATTATGACATGTTCGAGAGAAAAACTGTAATGCAATAAAATAATGCAAACTGGTTTAAACTTAAGAGTAGCCGAGATCTGTAATGTCAGAACATTACTCCTCGCAAGCATCCTCTACCTCGCTGTGCTCAGTGTCACTGTCCTCACTCCCATTCTCTGGCTCCGCTGGTTCCTCCCATAGCACGTCATCCTCACTGCCGTCCAGAGCATTTGATATGCTGATGGGCATCCCATCCTTTCGTTTCTCGTCCACATACACGCACACCTGTCGAGCTCATGTAAGTGGCCGCTATGAGGACCACGGAAAGCTTTTCTCTGACTGTGAGCATGTTTTAGGCGATCTTTTTGAGCTCTCCATCTGCGTACATTACACTCTGTGACACCATATTTCACAGCCGCTTTGCAATTGTTTGAGGACTCTGCCTCATTTATCACCAACATCTTAAAGTTTGGATCGTAACTTCTCAGCTGCCGGTTAACCTGGCCGATCTTCGACCCACTTTTCTCCAGATTGTCGCTACGTTTCTCCATTTTCTGTTATCTCTTCTCTTATTTTTTTCTCTTTTCTTTCTTACCGCTATTTTTATTTTTCTTCTTTGTGACGGGGGTTCGCTTTGGCCTGGGGGAGTTAGTTCAGCATTCGCATTAAAGATATCTGGCGACATCTAGCGTTGTGAATGGGTATAATTTCTAGACCCCGAATATAAGACGACCCCCACCTTTTCAGTCTTATTTCAATACAAAAAACATCGTCTTATATTCGGGCCAATACGGTAAGTGTTTTGTGCTGGTGAGGTTGAATCATTTCAAATGGGGTGGGGTTCTCAGAGGTGGAGCAGGTTAAGGCTTGCTTTCTTCTTGTCAGGGCCGCCCCCGCTGTTACAGCATTTATTGTTTATGTGGGTCCAAAAATTTCAACCCTCGACCAAGTGCCAGAAACACATGACCCCCACCAGATGGGGTTGAACACAAACATCAGTCACACACTAGTGGGCTTGTCTGACCACATCCAAACAACAACACTGAGGAACACAACAGCCAATCAACCATATTTTTATTTAACACATCTTAAACATGGTGAAGTTCAAACACTCTTATTACACATCTGGCTATATATCTATCTATCTGTCTGTCTGTCGGTCGGTCGGTCGGTCGGTCGGTTGGTCGGTCGGTCTGGCTCTGTTCAGACTGGGCCACATTATCGGCCGATCTGACAGGTTGCCATAACAACAACGTCAGGGCTGAGTCGTTGTTCCTTAGCGTTTTGTTACCTTAGTGTATTGGCGATATCACTGCCTGGTAAAGGAGGAGAAAATCTCACACACACCAGACATCGTCAATTTCTTCTTCGTAATGTGCAACGCTCTTTCTTCTGGTGTCTTGCTCTTGCGTCGTGATATGATGTCATGGTCCGCCATATCCGATTAGAGTGTTTGGAGCTGTTCAGACTGCAGAGTCATCTGTCCTTGTCTGACATGAAACTACCTCCCGAATGTGGTTTCAATTCAATTTCATGTGGTATAGGATTTTTCAGACCACAAACAAGATATGCGAAATCAATCTGGATGGGCTAAAAATCAGATATAAGGCGACTAGTTTGAACAAGGCCCATATGAACCTGACCTATGACAGTAATTCAGGGTAAAATTATGAATTCAGGGGTGTCGCAGGAAGTTGCAGTTTCTGACTGTCTTGTTTGTTTTCTGGAAATGACCCGTGGGGTCGAGATCCCCACTTTGGGAAACCCTGGTCTACAGTAAGCTAACAGTCTGGCAGTGAACAACCTTACAAAAAGTGTGTCTCTTGAGACGTCACACGACCTCCTGAAAGAATCTTTAAACAATGACATTCATTAATAATTGTACCTTTGTCTAATTTTTATTCTCAAACCTACTGTAACATTTTATTGATTCTTTTTATACCAGTTATAACGAATTCTGAAGCACACCACGAACTTGGAAATCAGACACACCACGGAGGGAAACAATCCTGAAAACTGACCTCACCATTAATCGGACAACTTCAATATATGCTGAACTGGAAGGAAGCCACTGATGGAGGATTTTAGGCACTAACACAATGATTAAAGCCTTATTGTTCTTGATTAACAGAGAAATATACTTTCATAGAGACATTTTTATGACTAATTTAGGAATCTTGGCTTGTTTCTTTTATTATTCTTTGTTATTTTGTCTTTAAAGATGTACACGCTGTACATTATGTATTAATTTTTATATTTCATTTACCATGCTGCGTCCTGCATCTATCAGGGAAATGATTTGGTACTGCAGTCAGCAGTGTGATATTTTGCACGGTGTTAAGTCTTTGAAGAGTGTTGATCTATGATGGAGGAAGTTTTCTTTCCAGCTTCATTTTATCTTTGAGTCTTCCGGATGGAGGGAGTCCCACATTGTTCTCTCACTTAAACCCGAAAATAAAAACTCAAAACATCACTCCTTTCATGGATAAAATTGTGAATGTCAAAGAAAGGTTAGTATGTAAATAGTTAATGTATATAATAAGACTAGAAACAACACAGTAGAAAAAGAAAATATCTAGCCTGAAATGTCCTTATATTTTCTTAAAACTTCTTTAAATGGTTTATTATTAAGTTATAAAATATTTACACATCAAAAATAATACATGCACGGGGTAACCTCATAGCTTTTAATAAATGGTCCTGTCATGTGTGATTGAAGCCTTAAATAGTTATGTATTAATGCTTTTTGTGGTGACTTTTTGAGTATCAGGAAAATGGGAGGAGAAATAAAACATTCATAGAGATTACCAACTGGTTTTTAAAGAAGGCATTAGCTTTCTTTATATTTCCAAGGAAATGACAGCTATATAACATTAAAAAGAAAGAAATGAAAGCCTGTGGCTGGCATGGCATCAACCTTGTGCTTAAGGGTTGTAAATAAGATCAAATGCATGTAGACATCACATGGTTCCCTGAAACCTTCAGGTCACATGGCAAGGTTCTCACTTTCTCTTTAAGGAGTTCCTGCTGTATCCCATTGCTGTTGTGATTTGTTTGGCTTAATGCATTATACTGCTGTAAAATAAAATGTACAACAGACTTCGAGGTGAAATGGATTTTTTTAAAGGGTTGCTAAACGAGAGGTCACACTAATCAACTAGTCTGCAGAAGATGCTCTGGTTCTCTGGTCCTGCTCTGGCAGAGCAGGATGTACTTCCTGAGGAGGCTGGCCTCCTTCAACATCTGTCCTAAGCTCCTTCTCATGTTCTATCAGTCCATAGTCTCCAGTGTGCTGTCATATGCCATTGTGTGTTGGGGTGGTGGGGCCAGGAAAAGAGATATGGACCGTCTTAACAGACTCATCCGCAGAGCGGGCTCAGTGTTTGGGCTGAGCCCGGACTCTGTGGAGACAGTTCTGGAGAGCAGGACATGTCTAAAGTTAAGGCTATCATGAACAACACCAGTCACCCCCTGCACACCACCTTCTCCCAGCAGAGAAGCACCTTCAGCGGCAGACTGCTGTCACACAGCGCCTCCACAGAGAGGCTGAGGTCCTTCTTCGTGCCCCGTGCCATCAGGGCGTACAATGACTCTCTCAGGAGGAGCGGGGGGTGGGGGGGGTGGCGAGGTCAGCACGCGGTTAAATGAAGTTAATTTAATTTTATACTGTTTATATTTTCATTTTATACTGTTTATATTTTAGTTATAGTTTAGTATTTGTCCTGGTCATTCAGCATGTGTCTGTTGTAATGTATGTCTTGTGGTATGTCCTGTGATGTCAGTGTTTCTTTTTCTCCTGGTGTTTATCCAGTATTTATTCATTATGCAATGCCTGAGCAGTGGATATGTTCCTCCGGGATTAATAAAGTATCTATCCATCCATCCATCCATCCATCCATCCATCCATCCATCCATCCATCCATCCATCCGACCAGCAGGAGTTGTTCAGTATCTTCAGCTTCACATTCAGATTTAAGATTAACAACCTGACTTTCCTGGTTTATTTGGAGAATATTTAGCATCCTGCTGCTTTCAGGGATCAGCCCTTCAGTGAAGAGAGGTGCCAGCAGGTGGCACTCTGTTGCCCCTACTCCTCCCAAAAACATGAAACTTTCAGGATTGCTGTCATTAAAATCCGCTTATACCGGTGTGTAACAATGTGGTCTGTTTCGGTATTTCTGATCCATAGTTTTAAGAGTTCTGCTCTTAATATCTTGTTAAACTATAGAACCATGAGCTTTCCCAAAGTGTTCTTTGATCTTTTCACGATTGACTTGGAAATTAAAATCCGCAAGTGTCCCTTGCCCAAAAAATCTGACTGGTTGTGTCCAATTTGCATGAGACTGAAATTGTTGATTTTCTTGAGCAATCTCAGTCTAATTAAATGTATTCCTGACGCACTCTCTGTGTTTGTATGTTTGAATGGGCCAAAGCCTTTTTCTTTCTTGGTATAGCTAGTTCAGTCACTTGATGGAGCGTGAGGTCATGACAAACAGCTGTTTGTTTTTCAATGCATTTAAACAGTTTGAATAGATGATCACAGATTAACTCAGTGCCACTGAAGGGTGCCTTAAAAATTGCATTTAAAATCCTATGCTCATCTAAAAAGTTAACTCGACTAGACCACTTGGCTGAAAATCTACTTCAAACCAGGACAAAGACACAAATACAGAGTTCTGTTGTGTAAATTAACCTAAACAGTATGACGTGGTGGGAAACAAAATGTTCTGACAGGGCCTGTCATGATAACATTTTATTACATCATATTTTTTTTAGTTTTTGCATCATTCCTTCCAATGCTAACTTTAATCAGAGAACATTCAGGAGAAAGAAGTCAAACAGGTAAAGAAACATGAGCTGATGTTCAGGCAGATTGCAAACAAACCCTCAGGTGAATGAAACTTATCTTAGAAGAGGAAAATAAAAGATTCGATTAAAGCTTTGACTGCATCTGCATTTAGACAGGCTGGCAGTACACAATATACTACTGGATCGAATTTCGAAACACAACACTAACTATAGTATGAACAATGAAGCGTAGAATAAAAACATCTGAGATAATGGTAGTACAATATAAAGCAGGAACAGCTTGGCTTAGTGAATCAGGACCTGAATCCTTCAACATTCAGATAAACTTTGAGTTTGAGCAGTTATAAATCCTGGACATAAGCATAAATATGGGTGTGAACGTTCCCACTGGTGTTTATTCTGTCATGTCAGTTTTCCCTGTGTTCTTTATCTTTGTAGCTGCAGACTAAAGAGTCACATGAACAGAGAACAGCACAGCTGGAGGCTGTTGACACGGAGTATTAACAGCGCTGTGGTGTTTTGCTCGCCTCCTCTGCAGTATTTTCTTTTTTACTTTTGTGGGTCCATTTCGCTTGTAATTTTAAACCCTGTTCACAACAGGGCTATCGTGATACTGCACCACATCTTCAGTATGTATCCTTGTCCAAATAAATCAAAAGCGTCGTTTGATACAGTTCATGTGTCCTAGTGATGATATGCGGCATGATTCCATGTTCGGTACCAGGAGCTGAAAGGTCACGGAGAGGTTAAAGTTATTACACTAAACAACAAAAAACAAAAGCCCATTTCATCCAAGTAAAAGAGGACAGGTTGAAAAAATAGTAATTTATCTTCAGAGGTGGTGATGAGCCAGTTTAGTTAGCTATTTCTATTAGCTGTTGTTTAGTCTACAGACATGAAGATATTGTCATCTAACTCTTGACAAAAAAAGACAACATGCGTAGTTCCTGAGATGACTGGTAATTCCATTAATGAGTGGGCTTCTGAAGACCTGAAGATAGCTTCTGATTCAAACAGTTTGATTTAATTTCCAGTTGAGAGTCTGATGTGAAAATCAATACCACACTCATGTTTGTATGGCAACTGAAAGCAACTGAGTAAATTAGCTTGTCTTACAAAACACTAGCCTTGCCCTGTCAGATGCTATCAGCCATTTTTAATCTATTTTGATGAGTAAACCCTAACAAATTGCAAAAGTGACATCTTTTTGTGGGATGGTCAACTGTGTCTTGTCTGGAACCAGTAGCTTTCCTGGTTGCTAGCAACTGCTCTAACTCACGACACCATTCTGCAATGCTAACGTGCTGACTGCAGGTTGAACCTGACCCCCCAGGGTTAGGGTTGCCCATCGACCCGTCCAGTTCGTTCATTAATATTCTGAAAGTAAAACTATGCAAACCCATTATGTCTGAAAAAAGCCTGTTAACAGAACAGATGGACAAGCCAGTTTTACAAAGCCTGTTCAGAGTGGGACTGTTGCCCCTCAGTGTTCTGGATAAATGTTCAACTACATCTTCGTAAACATAGCGCTCTTGCAAGGGGGTTGAACAGGGTGAAGGTGGTAGGTTTTGATAATTTATTCTTTCTGCAATTCAAAACTGGGTCATTTAAAAAGCAGGGCACATAGCCGTTAACCCAAGAGGACAACTATTACCCAAAACTGTCTCCAAACGGGACAGCAGAAGGAAAGAATGAGATCAGCCCTGTGATGGGGAAGGTAATGGACTGATTTTGCCATGTATCTGTTTGACGGTTGCATTTTTTCAATTTTATTTTATATACTCGATTAATCACAGAAGGGAAATTAGTGGCACAGTCAAATCACATTCATATGTTAGTGTGTACAGGCCCTGAACAAACAAATACACACACAAGGGGCCTGTATGCATGTAGGGGGAGGTAGAGTAACGGGCAGCTCCTGCTTGGTGCGCCCCAAATAAGCCTTGCTCATGGGCACCTCAGCAGTGCTCTGGAGGTGAGCTGAAACCTCCCACTGTCAGCTCACCTCAGGTGTTTTTTGAGCGGGAGTGGGAATCGAACCGCCGATCTCAGCACATTGGATGACCCGCTCTACCACTGAGCCACTGCTGCCACAATATTGCATATTGTGTCCCATGAGATTACAACACTGCTGTGTCTGCATTTTATCTGCAATAACTGAAGTGGCCTCATGCCACCATTGTTCTGGGCTAGAGAGAGGTAAGGAAACCTGTTCTCATGGTCCCACATCCACAAGGGCAATAACCCACCCGGGCTTACGAGCGACATTAACACTTTTAACTAAGTAATGTAAATTAGTTTATAGTGATGATAGATAATATATGCAGATAAATACAATAAAAATTAGTCGACATTGTAAATGCGACGTGTTAGATCAACTTTCAAAGCACTCTGCTGTTGAAGATGTGTGCTACTTCTTACCCCGCTGTGTTATAGGAAACTGGGTTGACCTGAGACGTTAAAGAAGCAGAAACAGCCGACAAACTGTTGGGAGAAGCTTCACGGCTCACACTGCTTGGAGACGAATTTGATGAAACTGGAAGGGAAAAGACAAAACATTGTTGAATGTACCCACAAGCAGAGGTTCGTTCATAAACCCCCCACTAAGATGGATCACAACTAGAGCTAGATCAGACTGGACCATCCCACTAATCTTCAACAGTGCAACACTAATACATTAGTGCATCAAATAGTACTTGCCTCCACCTGAAGCCAGGGGGCTGTATGGTCTGGATGCTGAGGCCTGAAACAGTGTCACAATGGATGGATAAAAGCATTCAATTTCCATGTCTGATAGTATCACAACACTGTTTTAAGAACTGCTATCAGCTAATTTCAATTGTGCTCAAGGGAAAAAGGTGTCAGTGTCAGCAAAGATCAACCTCAATTTATCAAGAGCTAAAGGTCTACTCACATGAGAGCACAACAAGTCCCTGAACGCCAACTTTGAAGAACTGCATAAGCTGGATTTTTAAGTGTCTCCTAAAGGCTAGCTTAAGGAATTGTTCCATTTGAATCCACTGTGTGCTAAGTATAAATCTGGAGTCAGGTGGTTAGCATTAGGCTTGTGCTGGCATGAAGCTACTGTTGATCGCAAGTTGCAGCAACGTTACTAAAAAATATGAATGAATTGTTCTCCTTTAATTTCATATGATAGCACATGATTGGATTTCAAAACAGTGAAAGTACTTTTTATATTCTATATTAGACAGTATATCAGACCTGTCAAATAGGGAACTCTGGGGCAAAAAATTTGTTGAATAAAATATGGCTGGTGGGTAGCTTGAAACATTTATCAAAGTGGGAGGGGTCAACGTCATTAAGACCCAATAAAAGTAGTTGAAACCTAACGTTTCACCAAAGGGCTGTAGGCCCACTGCTCCCGACAATCATGCAAATGCTATCTGAGGTTCCTGAGAGGGAAGCAAAAACTGCTGTTGGAACCCAGCCACATTGGCGTTAGTGGTTTTAATAACTCTAATTATGACGTGTCGCTTTCAGAATTGAAGAAGCCTCTTGGATTAGAGGCAAGTTGTCTTCAAGATTGTCCTAAAAGTCCAGCTATCTTTGCTCAGCACAGAGATCTAGCCCTAAAATGAATCTTGTGGGTTGCTGGGGGTTCCCTTGTTAAAACTTAGTTAAGATCAGAATGATTATTGTCAGGAAACTGACTTATTATGATGGTGGACTCTGACACGTAAACTCATAATCTCTTATAGCTCCAAGTATAGTGGCTAGCGTTCTTACTGTGAGGTGGGTAAATGAGGGTTTGGCTAAGGCACCAGCACTAGCGGTAACGGTAAATTGTTACCAAACAAGACCAAACAAGGTGGTGGTTTGTTGAATGGTTACTCTTTCCTTCTGTTTGTATGGTAAGCTAGGCTAACGACATGCTTGTAAACAAGTTTGTAAATGACAATGCAAAGAAAAATGTATTCGTCATGGCTCCAAATGAAAAAGATTGTGTATTTAATATCTAACCAATCTGGAATTGTAGGAGTGTGATTTGACTGATAAACTAGCCACTGGGCAGTAGATCCTTTTCTCCTTCTGTCGCCGATTACAGAACCAAACTCGCACAACCTCTTTCTCCATGGACAGCTGCTCTGAGATCATGGTTATCTCCTCAGAGTTAGGCTTCGGGTTCTGAAAAAGAAATTATGTTTATTGTTTTTTTCTTCTGACTGAATGAGGTAACTTCAAGGAGATTTTTGTTAAGCAAAAACTGGTGGCATTCATTCATTACTTTAAACTAGCCTCACAACAACATTATAACGTTACATTCAGTGAAACCCAAAAATTAGAGCTCTGTAACATGATTGTTAAATTAAACAATGTTTAACAGTCTCTGAAGGTAAAACCCATTTAGAAATCATAAAACACCCACAAAATGCCCTATAAATTACTTCAAAACGAATGCGTGAAAGAGACAATGTTCACTTTTAAATATTTGATAGTTTAATGAAATTCACACTAATCACATAACTCTGCTAAGGCCGTAGGTGTTGTGACTCATTTTATTAGGTATTTGGCCCTCTGGTCTTGGCCTCCGGGTATTTTGAGTAATTGATGCTGATGTTATGCTAATATGCCTTACTTGTTATCTTAGTCTATCAAACGAGCATGTTAACATTTGCTTATTAGCATTCGGCATAAACTAGGTTACAGATAAAAGTGATGGCAAAAATAAAATTTTTACTCAATCTTTTACATTAGCAAATTCCATGGAAAAGACAGATGCAGGTAAGAGGGTGACTCTTTTTCTTTTTTTATACTAATACAAAGGCTGAAAAACTGTGATGTCTATGATAAATACATAAAAACAGGAAAAAGTCATATTTTCATAACTTTAGAATTTGAAAGATGGTAAAATCATTCTACATGATTGACATTTAGTTACTAATTGTAAACGATAAATGCTTTTTGAGTTGGATGAGTCGCCCATACCTGTGTGCTTTTATGTGGACTTGGAAAATGTTTCTGCACACAATGTATTTTATAACAGAAATTCAAAATCTCAAATATCACCATAAAAATTACCCTGTGTATTATATTAAATTTTCTCTGAATGTGAACAACTGGAATAATTCTGAAAATTGAAAAATATGTAATAAAGGTACATTCATTTTACACGTGATTAAACATAGAGTCAGTTTTAAACTCACATCAAGGAAACGTTTCTCTAGGGTCAACTTGATGTTCGTTTCAATGCTTGTCCTCTTTTTTCTTTTGCGTCCGTAGCCCTCAATCAAGGCCGGCAGAGAGGTAGGATTGGTCATGGAATCAGACGGTGAGTTCTCTAAAGTATAAACAGGACATAGATATACTCATTCTATTTATTATCACATTTAAAAATCACATTAATTATCACACACACACACACACACACGCACGCACGCACGCACACACAAACACACGTAGAGGTTTAGCAATTACATTTTAGGGGAAATAACTGCCCATAACATATAATTTTATTGGTCTCCATAAGGGTAATGTTTGGCCAGGCCATCATTATAAATGACACCTCTCAACTGACCTATGTGGTTAAATAACCTTTAAATTTAAAAAAATTCTCTTTTATCCTCCTTCAGAGACAGTGTCCACACAGAACCATACACGTTTCTTTTGTGAATATAATTTAAATCTGCTTTAAAGTAGGATTCTCTGTGGGGCGGCAGAATAACCGTACAAGCCATTTTACATGATATACTGTACTTTCCACACAGTTGGTTTATCAGGCTTACAAATTATTTTATTTTTTATTTATTTAGTTCATTGTTTTTTCGAACAAGTTAATATAATAGACTTCACACCTTCATCACATTTACAACATCAACAACAACATCTGAAAAAAAAGGGCTGACAGGTGTTCTACCTACCAATGGCTTGTGAAATTCCCATTCCCACATAATCAACAACATCTTTACAATATGTTGTCAACAAACTCAGACATTAAATGTTTTCAACCAGTTCATCCATTGAATTTTGACAGATTTTCATACTTCTATCCACTTCCAGGTATTAGCCTTTGTCCCAGATACAACCGAGAGCATAAACGTGTTTACATTCTTCCTTGAAACAGCAAGATTTGCTAACATCATGGATAGTCAAAACAAAAAGTTGACCTTGCCAGTGTTCCCCAGTGTTCTCATATTAACCTCTTTCAGCTTACAGATAAGTGTTTATCCAAGAATTAACCAGTTTGTTACAGACACTTTAACAGTTACACATGCTATTACATTGTCAAAAAGTATCAACATGCTCTTTAAAGTCTCAAACTTGATGTTATCAGTCCAAGCAGAAATTCATGGTTTTTTTTTTTATTAATCCATGTTTCTGACATTGATGATGTTGAATGGCTTTTCAACTGTTCCATGTAATACTTGATGTGTCAAAAATTGGTGTAGAGACTACCACTATTGGAGTGATTCTGTTGTATTCATCTATGGTATAATGATAACTATTGTCCATCTTTATTGCTCGTATTTCACCAACTCATCTGCACTCCTGATCACCATTGTTTTCATCTGCTCCGGAGAAAGCCCCTTTGTTTTGGTGAAGATCCTGCAGTTGTTTGTCCAGGTGTTGTCGATCAGCCCCTTGTTCTTCAGTTGTCAAGCTTTTTTAGTAATATCAGCATTGTTTCTAGTGAGATTCTCATTAATGTAGAAATTTTTTCCTTTCAGTTTGAAGCCTTGTTTCAGAAGAGCAATTTTGTGCTTACTATTGTGGAATTTTATCATCCCTGCATGTGGTCTCCTACCTCCACATGGTAATGGATAACATGTCTTAATTTGGTCTGGATCTATATTTATTTCCAAATCCCTCAGTTGAGAACTCACTTGTTGCTCCACAGTCTCGATGTCAGCGCTGTGCTCAGTTTCATCTCCCCTGGCTACAGCATATGCGTAATTCCTCGGCTTGATTTTGATGCCAGTGATGATCACATCATTCATACGAATGCTTTGTTCCAAATCATCCATTCTTTGTTGTCCCTATTCTAAGACAACAATTCTTCAGTCTTTTTCCATCTGTCTTTCCGCATTTTCTTCATTTCGTCCTTCATTTCTTCTATGGCGTCTAGCCCTGGTTTTAGCTTTTCTTCCATCTTTTTATCAAAGTCACTCCTTAACTTATTAAAGTCACTCTTTAACTTATCAAAGTCGCTCTTTAACGTGCTCTTTAACTCTTTCATAGAACAGACTATCTGGTCTAGAGTAACCTTCATATTTTCTTCCCTTCCTCCTTAGATTTTTCCTCTTTCTCTCGTCATTTTGCAGAGAGTCAGTGAGAGTCAGTATGAGTATGAGTTAGAGAGATAGCGACAAAAGGAGACAGATGAAAGACATCCGCTCCTGTTGTGAGCTGGATGTCAAACTCAAATTAATTCTGTTACCGAAAAATATATTTATTCTAAGTTGTCTAATGGGTTGCGTCCTCTATTAAATGTATGCCATTTAGTCTGTGAGGTACAACATAGATTGAATATGTGTTAGTTTAAGAATGTTCATCTCTCTATTAATCAATTATTTCTGCAAGACTGACGTTTGAAAATGTTTCATCCCTTAGGCTTTAGTTTAAATGATGGGGAGTTCATACATCAAAAACACTTTACAACAAAGATTTGCGTTTCTTTTCTTTTTTCTCTTTTTTTTTGCTGATGGGAAATCATGTGAGTCATGTGTCAGCATCTTTAAAACCTAAACAGAGTCCAGTTCCCTCAGATTCAAATTTTAATGGCTTAACAAGACCCGATGGATGAGAATGTATACCATTGTTAATGTTAGTAATTTTGCATGGCGAATAAAGGAAACAGATAAAGTTTTCGATGCTCTTTAAGGGGTTAAGTGTAAGGTTTGGCCCACCTGCATCACTCAGCCATTTCTCCAGCAGAGGTTTGAGCTTGCACATGTTTTTGAAACTGAGGTTGAGGGCTTCGAAACGGGAGATCGTGGTCTGGCTAAAATCATTTCCGTATAGTTTTCCCATGGCGAGGCCCACATCTCCCTGTGGTACAACACAAAAAGTCACAAAAAAACATGAACTCTGACACCTTCTCAAGCAAAAGTAAAACTGTCCCAGTTATTCTCAGTCGATCATATTTGCCTGAAGTTTTTTTTTTGCAGGACATGCAATGTCAAGTGAGCCTGAGATAAATCAACTCACATGTCATGCTGCTTGATACAAGGAATATTTTTAATATTTTTAATCGGACAATAAAATGGGAATCCTAAAGAAATCTTCAGAATGAAAATCTAGTCAGAAAACAGTAAGCATCAGGACGACCTGAAGAAAAATTAATACACTGTCAATGCAAGACAAATGTGATCCAAATATGATAATTTAAAAACAGCATCATATTTGACGTTAAACATTTTTTAAAAATCCAGATTCACTCCTAAATTATTTCACTCAATACAATCAAACAGTTTGACAAAGTGCCATCTGTTTAGTCAGATTATATGACATGCTTTATTTAGATGAAAACCTGATGATAAGCATGCAAATGCGGTTAATAATATTCTGGATATTATGAACTATGATAGGTGGAAATATATGAATAACACTTAACGGCGTCGCGCCAGGAGTTTCCCGAGCCTTACGCCTTAAGCCAGCGGGGATAGGCTCCAGCTCCCCGTGACCAATTACAGCAGATGAAGCAGTGACAGAAAATGGATGGATGGATAAAATGACCCACATTGCTCCAACTTTGGCAGAAAACAATTTAATGATTTTCTGGATTTAAACCCGACTGACTTGAGCCCATACAGTCTCTGACAGCTTTGACACCCATCCATGAAACCCTGCCCCTAGACTTTGGACCGTTGGTCCGATTATTATTCTGATAGTTATTCTACAAAAATTAGATTTCACTGATAGAGGTTTTCTTCAGTATCGAGATCAGGAACTTTAGAAGACAAGCTTGACAGTCTAAATCAGTCAGCTCGCTAGATTCAGGTGAGCTGAAGACTCAACTGAGACTGATGTTCTCTACATCTGATGGAAATGTCACAGTGTGGTTTTGTTCATTCTCCCTTAAATTAGAGTTTCTGAACATAAAAATGTAATGAATTCTTCCTTGGATCACAACCCACGCCATCAATATGATGTCATCAAAATCTATTCAGAACATTTTGAGTAATAATGATATTGAGCAGAAAAAATGAACCAACAGCAGCAAAAACATGACTGCCTTCACAGATGAAAGTACCTGGGTAAAGCCGAGTTTGATTCGTCTCTGTTTGAATGCTTTTGCAAACTGCTCCAGTTCTTCCAGATCACTGGGTTCTTCTTGTGGTGGTACTGACATGTGCTTGGGCATCTGTAGATGGGACATGTCCATGTGGTTCTCCATAGAAGGTCCTGCCAGACCAGAGCGACTCATAGCCTGAACCAGAGAGACATAAGTGCAAAAACAAAATTATAGATGATTTAAATGCTTTTTACTGTCTTATAGTTCAACAATAACTGCATCTGCAAAACTGTTGTGCTTAAGACAATAGCCTCCATCAAGCTAAAATAACATAAGGAACCCAATGGTGGAGTCAGTATTTACACTATTTCTACCAAATATACTTTTATCTTTATTTGTCATTTGGTCATCGGAAAAATATGTAAATGTGATACTGACATAATATCACCTTTTAAGTGGACATGCCAAACGTTTTAGCAAATTGCTTTTTACACATTCAGTTGTAAAGGATGTTTACGTAAAGTAGCATGACATCCTTGGTGCATTCTCCACTGTGGTGATGTTTGTATGGACGGGAGGTGGGAGTTTACCTGTGGAGTCAGAGCCAATCCAGGTTGGTGCTGAAGGAGACTCGCTTGACTCTGGCTAGGGAGAGAGAGCAGGTTCTGCTGCAGAATGGCTGCAAATGAAAACAGCAAGATTTCAAGGAACAACCTGTTTTGTCCTCAAGAAAAGGTGGACTTGGGATGATCTGTTGGGATGAGTTTATCATACAGAAGAGTGTGGTTTAAAGAAAGAGAATGGAGGAGGTAGCTAAGTTCTATAAAGCAATACTTGAAATCACCTTAATTTTTCAATCATTCATCATTTTTAACTGGCTTTGATGGGACATGAGGGGTTTTTCAGAATTCAGTGAGCCTATGATCACTAACTGTCCTCTGATATCTGCTACCATGTCCCTAATGCCATCTCCTTGGCTACTATGGTGATTCCAGCCTTTGGTGGTTCTTGTTGTTTGTTATGGAGCATTGTTCATTGGTCTTGCATGTTTAAATGTGTTTTTTTTTTTAAAAAAAACTTCTGATCCAAACATTTCCAGACCTAAAGAGACTGACCTGAGCCTCTTCTCCCTTTTTGACCTGTTTGGAATGACAGAGATGCTTCCGGTTGCACTAAACATCCCAATACTGATGCTGCATTCAGAATAGCTTGTTGGCAATAAATTAGCATTACAAGACTTTTTGTAGTTGAATCTTCAATCCAACCTACTTCAGCGAGGACGCTTAAGACTGGTGCTTAAACATCATCTAAAGAATAATTCAGATGTGCTGGAAGCTAAGGTGTGTTGTGCCACATATGATTATGTTAGACCAGCGGGCATCAACATCCACATCTGCTTATTATCATTTCATAAATCACAATGTACTGTCTGTCATAGACCTGTAGCTCATTTACCCAGCATCCATCTGTAAGGCTGCTGTTAAGGTGCATATTGTGTAGGTCCACTTGTGATCTATACTAAACAAGGCCACTGAAACTCCTTACCAATTCGAGTCCATCAAAATTAACTTCAGTTTCATTATACTCCGGTAGCTGTTATGAACCGGAGTATAATGACAGTAACAAAACTAAACCCTTATTGTTAATAGGGTACTTCATAGACAAAGCAAGCCTGCTGCATTTTGTTCTGTCTGAAATGTCCAGCTTTTGTCAGCATCTCTATGGCAAAAGTTAGTGAAAGCGGCAGATGGTAGCATGAATGACTTATCTGTGTTTTATAACACAAAAGCTTCTCTGTTACAGATAAGCTATCTTATAGTTTCCTGAACTGCATTCTGGCTGATGATGATGATTCTGACCACTCCCATTTTGCATCTTTTTTTTCAGTAACCATGTAGGAGTCATTGCGAACGGGGTAGAAATGTCAAACAAATTTTCAGTGTTAATCAATTTTTGAGTTCATTGGTTGGGGTGGCAATTTCTCACATTTCTCTTGCATTCAATAAATTCTCTACTCATCAATGTGAGATCCCAAACATGACACAGTCTGTTGGAACACAGCAAAGTTTTCACTGTTATTTATCTCTACCACAAATACCTATTTGGATTCCTCAGAACTTGAGTATATATTGTGTATAATAACCTCTTCAGTCTCAATTTAGTCAAGCTAGGCATCTACTAGCAAAAAGATCCAGGAGGCGTCCCCCATCCTGGAAACCTTTGAACAAGACTATTACTAGAATCTTGACATATTGATGTAATGGTATCACAACAGAGCTTTGTATACTAAGAAATGTGTTTGTTCAGTTATCCACAACAAACTTCAAATGACCAGGTTGTTAGGTTGTTGCTGGGTCCTGAGACTCCTTGAGCACAACCAGAAGTGGATGCAGCAGAAGTCCATGATCTTACCATTGATAAAGCAGATCCAGTAATTCATAATGAAAAATGGTACTTGAGTTACCCAATAAGAAATAAAAAAAAAACAATTAAAAAAAGTGAAAAAAAACCCAAAAAAAAACAAACAAATGTGTGGTTTGCAGGAAAGGTAACGGCCTCAATTTTCTGAAAATAGAGTTCTACCCAAAAAAGCACCAGACAGTTATAGAGGCCTTATATGTTGGTGTTTAGAGACTAACTGAAGTAAATCAAGGAGGTTCAGGATAGGGAAACTTGCAAGAGACATGCTCTTTCTCCAGAACAGCCCTACAGCCCATAAGTTTAAGCTGGCAATGACAGTCATCCATAAATGAAGATTTGAACACACCCAAAACTTGTCCCTTTTCAGAAGGAGTTCATTTGCCAATGTTTTGTTGGTATTGATGTCTCAGAATAGCAGACTACCTTATGGGGTGGACTGTGAGTTAACCTTTGTGACCAGTATTTTCTTTGGCTTTATTCTTACTACTTCCATTCACCAGCGCCTTAACATCTGGGTTAAACCTTAGCACCTGCTGTTCTGTCATTATGTGTACCAGTCCCATATCACATGTGCCAGCAGTCATTAATGTGTGCTACATTTAGCATGTAGTCCCAGGGCACATTTCAATGGCGCACACAAGTCCATCAGTCAGATAGTAAGTATCTATCTATCTAACAGTAAGTGACAGCCCCGTTTATTGTAGCCATTTGAAGTAGGACTCAGACTGTTCTTCATCTTGAGTTAAGTGACGTCTGTACTTTATCCAAATGCCAAATGTATGGTTTGGATAAAGTGCTTCAACACAGTTTTTATTTGCAAACACTCATTTCACCTTGATGAAATGCAATCCTCATTAGGAAATGTCTGTTGTGGATCTCATAGTATGGTTTACAAAAATGTTTGCAGTGAAAGAGCATAGGGCACTAGCTACAAATTGAGGCTTCTCCGTCAGTAAGTCCAAATGTCACTTCTTGAATATAAAGGCATCCCCATGTTATCAATAGCAGATAATGAAAACACCAACAGAACAGCACTGATTTCACTGCACAACATTCAATTCTTCTCATTGGTAAGTTTTTAACTTCCTTTTCTTTGATGTACTCATGTAACTGTCCACAAGAAAGCTGATTTAGCATTTTCCAACATGTCAGGCAGCTCTCATAAAGAAAGCTGCAAATTTTGCACTGCAGAAATGTTTAACTGGAGTCTTTAACCCCTGATGATACAAAAGTCCCCTCTCAGTAACATTGAAAACAGGCCTTGTGTGGAGGGTTTAAGGACCTTGTTGGCTGGTGGGACTCTGGGACAGCAGGAAGGGGGAAGGAGAGGACAAGTGAGATGGGGGCATCAGAACCAGCTGCTGCATGGTGTGAAGAGAAGTAAGCTCCTGCAACAGAAACACAAAGCACACCAACTAAATTTACTCTTAGTGTGATTTTTTTTTGGTGCTGCTTCATGGTTCTATATGTTTCTATTTCTATTATAATCAATATTGTTAGTAAATTCCTTTGCATTTAATTGCAATTTCTTTTTACCAAGCTTATACAAAGTTATTTTTGATTAAACAGAAAAAGTGGTTATCAGTTTAATATTAAATACCAAAGCTATAAATAGCAATTAACAGTTTCAGTAATGTTAGAAGTTTATTGCTTACTTAATTTAACTTTGACTGTTAATCAAAATTGCTTTCCCTGTCAATAAATCAATTATTAAATCAATTATTGTTTTAAATAATCATTGTCTGTTTCAGTGCTAAATATATGGTTTAGAACATTATACACAATGAGAAACATAACTTTTCACAGGTTAATAAATGCCTTTTGTTTTCAGTGATGTAATGTTTTGTTCATACTGTCCTCCTGGAAACAACATGAAGTTTGTGAACCTTGACACAATGAGCAAAGTATGAAAGAGCCGCTGTCAACCAGTCACAACATTGTCAGCATGCATAATCATGACAGAATTTACTTAAGTAAAATTATCAATACCATATTATAGTACTGCATAATTAGAAATTAATTGAACATACCACATAAAAGTATTTTTATTATTATTAGCAGCAAATTTTACCAGAAGGTTTTACCAGAAGGTACTTCAGATTAAAATGACCAACTATTTTATCTAGTATTATTTATTATAATACTAGATATTATATATCTATATAATATCTATATATATATATATATATATATCAACCTATATCTCTATCTATATATCTTCTTATATATATATATATATATATATATATATATAATATTACTATATATACTGCTGTATGCTATCTATATACTATCTATATCTATATAATATATATATATATGATCTCCTATCTATCTCTATCTCTCTATATCTCTCTCCTCTCTCTCTCTCTACTAATCGTCTCTCCTATCTCCTATATATATATCGCTCTATACTATAGTCCAGTGGTTACGCGCTGTCGCCTCACCAACACGGCGGTTCGGGTTCGAGTCCCGCCCTGTGCGGAGTTCTCATGCTCTCCCCGTGTCTGCATGGTTTCTCTCCGGGTTCTCCGGCTTCCTCCCACCTCCAAAAGCATGTGCTTCAGGTTGATTGGCCTGTCCCAAAATTGCCCGTAGGAGTGAGTGAGTGTGTGTGTGCATGGTTGTTTGTCTGTGTGTGTGTGGCTCCGCAGTGCACTGGCGTCAGCTCCCCGTGACCCGTTACGGTGGATGAAGAAAATGAATGAATGAATATATATGTATGTATATATAGATAGACAGATAGTTATATAGATATAATATAATATTTATATAATAAAACAAAAAAATAAACAAAAAAGCTTATGTGCAGAATATGTGCAGAAACTGAAGTGCAGTCGAAACAGTTGTTTAGAACCATGGAAGGTTTTAAAGTACAATGTGGTCTGGTTATTTAGTTGAATTTTGTTTATTATATAAAATCAATAGTAACATGACACTTGTTTCAATGTTAAAGTGTTAAAGAGAAATTATAAATCTACTGTATATACAGAGTAATGATATAGTATTAAATGAGACCATGCTATGGACTGACTCAGACAACATGTTCAGATACAAAACAACAATAGAGATGAAGAAAGAGTCTTACCCCAGTCAGCTGACCTCCAGGCATCTGAGAGCTCTGTGCCAGGTGACATGCCCTCAGTGTGGAGACTGAGTGAGGTGAGTCGTGGATATCTTCTGTTTTTATCTAAGAAAGTACGACCAAATTGTATGAATTCGTTATTTTTATGAATGTATTGAATAATAAGAAGGATCGGGTTCTCCAGTTTGGTCAGTAGAAGTGGTAAAAAGAAAGACAGACTTTCTCCCTCCCCTTGGGCAAGCCGGTATTCAAATACCCTCACACACCACCTCCCAGCCCTTTAAATGTAGCTTCCTGAAAATGCAAGCACTGAAAGAAGAGTCCTCCCATGCCAAAAACAATGTTTGGAGAAGTATCCAAATAGCTGGAAACTATTTGAGGAAATTCTGAAAAGATGGCACTCTTTGTTGACATCTGTGAGGAGAGCAGGTAGTTTATCCTGAGGATGTTAGCCATCTAAAATTCAGTTGAACCGTGTGTCCTTGGTAAAGGTTCAGTACCATTCACATGGCTCCAGGATATTTATATTCCATGCTCCAAATGAGTTTCGTTATTGTGACAAAAGACACAGGGAGTCTTGTGATATTCAAATCTTTCTCATCATCAGTTGCATGAAGAAGAGAGAAAATCAACACTAAATAAATTACATGAATAAGTATTGTCTTTGTAACCAAAGCCAGATATTTCATATTCTTCTGCTTCATGGAGCGCCACTGCTAATTATTGTTATTAAAAATGAATAATGAGCCACATTGTTGAACCGGCACGTGCTGATCATGGTGATGATCATGACCACAGTGGTTTTCTGCCATCAATGCCACATACTGTATATTGTGCTGCTGTGACAAATTCATAGAAAAACTGATTTCTGCAAACCTTGTTCTCTCCACCTGTGGAGTGCAGTGCAGGTTTATCTGTTGTTTTATGTGTAAAAGAACGACACATAAAAAATACTGACTGGAGTTCCATGATGGGAGGATGGGGCATAAGCTTGGAAAAACAAATTTAACCGTGATCCAGATCCATTTAAATGGAAAAATCCAATAATTTTTCCCACATTTTTTCAAGATTTCAATTTGTTTTTGGCATTCAACCTAATTCTGTTACCTGTCTTCCAAACTTTGTGGAAGGGTGAGGCAGACGTGCCTCACCCTTCCAAAAGTAAAACATCTCTTCGAAAATAAAAAACAACAACTCAGCAGATGTCAAACTGCTCAAAGGAACCAAACCAACTCTCTAATGAAACTCTTTGAAGGGATCTAAAGACAAGGTCACCAAAGCTTTATCCTACAAGATTTCCATTGACAAATGTTTTTACTTCCTCCAGTTTGAGTGACATTTGGTGAGAACAGCAGTTAAAAGAGTTAATAAACAATTTGTACCACTGTCTAATAAGGTCATGCTTTAGTTTGCGCTGTTTTTTTCTGTTTGTCTTTAGGATTCCACATGAAATGTTTTATTTCCATCTATTCTGCATTAACAGCCTCCAGAATTTTGCTAAAACCTGATGAAAGGGTTAGTACATAGTGGGAATTTTTATAATAACAATGTTTTATCTTTTTAAAAATTGTATATCTCTGTAACATTTTTGATTTGAAAAGTTAGATTAATAGTTTAGAATTTGGACTTAATTTAATTACTAGGAACATTATTGTGAGAGTCAGTTTACTCAATGGTGAGAGTTGCAGAAAAGTAGGACAGAAAACAAGTGTTGGTTTTTCCTTTGCTTAGAAATTATTGATGACACATATATTCTCATCCCAGATAGTTCAACACACATCTGATCAAGAAGGATGGTGGGTCATCATGGATAAAAGAGAATTTATGAAAATTCTTCTTCTTTTCCTTTCAGCTTTTCCTTTCAGGGATCGCCACAGCAAATCAATTGCCACCATCTAACCTTGTCTTCTGTATCCTCTTCTCTCACATCAACTACCTTCATGTCCTCTTTCACTACATCCATAAACCTCCTCTTTGGTCTTCCTCTAGAACTCCTGCCTGGCAGTTCATAAATTAAGGAATCTGACCGCTTGGTCCGAAAAGATCATGAAAATTTCATCAGCTATGAGAATTTTAATAATTGTTGCCAAATTCTAAAAAAACAACCCCAGTTCATTCATGAAATCCACAGGAGATAAAATAAATTGTACATAAAATGTCAGAATATGATATAATAGAGTATTATAGAATGTAATGTAATAGAATAGAATAGAATAGAATAGAATAGAATATACAGCATTTTTTACTCACCTGTCGATTGAAGTGGATCCCGTTATGCTCTAATTGTTAGAGAAGAGAAGAGGTTATTAAAATGTTGCTCTGTCTCGTGATGACATTCAACATTGTCAAATTTAAAACTCAATGAAAATTAGCACAGTGTCAGCTATGGATGTATTGAATGTGATTTCATCTTAGTTTTGTCTTTTTCACTGTCCGTTCTGCATTTACAGCCCCAAGTACCCATTCAGAACAATAAATTTCATCTGACTGTATTTGCTCAAAAACTACTGAAAAATAAAATAATGCCTGTTTTGGTTTGTTTTAGTTCTTCTTACTTAATTTATTTCAGAATGTATAACACATCACTCCAACTGAATGAACTAACATTTACTTTGTATGTATGAAAACTTGTTTCTGACCTAACCTGAAAAATCTTGAATTACAGTACTACATTGAAACACCTACAAACAAAACAAAAAACCCAAACAAGTCAAACACAACAATAATAAAACTCACTGAATTATTATTGTTACTCTAACCTTTTGTAATTATATTAGTAGAAATTTATTTCACAAAGAAAGAAATTAAGAACATAGAAAAAGAAAATAAACAATACACAACAGATAACAAAAAGGTAAGATAAAATCAAGAAATGCTTTCTATTAAAATATGTTTTAAATGATTTAGAAGGACAAACAGAAAAACTGTGCTGAAGTTCAACTGTGTTTTGACCGTCAAAAATATGACAAGCAAGCAGATCATGAGGAGCTGTAACAGTGATCAGGAAAATGGAAATATCCTAATAAGGGAAAACAAAAGATGTAAAGAGATAAAAGAGGCATAATATAATTCTACATATCGGATGTGGTTACAGCCTGGTTGAGTTCTTTACACTCTGAAGTGTCCCCTGCTGCAGTAAATCAGGCAATGAGGAAAGAGGAGCGTGAGTAACAAAGTCTGCTCTTTTAATATTTAAAACAGTTCTTATTTTAGCAAAGTTCCATAACTGTTAAAAACACAATTGCATATGTTTAGTTATAAACCCAAAATGTAAATTACCGCATAAATTATAAATAACCTGCAACCTTTACCTGTAAATGCTCTTCATTCTGAAATTTTTATTAGATATTGGGATGAATTAATAGCTAAATATTAAATTACAAACTAGGGCCATACCATAAAGACACAGAATAAAACTATGTGGAAGAGACATTCTGTTATTTAACTATGAAGCTATACATTTATACACGGTAATGACTTACACATGTGTGTTTTGAAGACGTGCATCGCTCAGAGAACACACGTGGAGATATGCAGGAGAGCTTAAAGGTGTGCTGAATAAGCTACCATCATTTGAATGTCAAATGGGGCCTTTAGGACTTTGTGTGTGAGCGACAGAAGCCATGAGCTGCTGGAAACACATAATGCAAATACACCTATAAACCACCTACACACACACACACACACACACACACACACACACACACACACACACACACACACACACACACACACACACACACACACACACACACACACACACACACACACACACACACACACACACAAATACACCACCCAACCCCCTTACACACCGCCCCCCGGCACAGCCAGCTTCATGACCAAACTTCCAGTATGAAAATGACCAAATCATGCAAATCAACTTTGAGCACAAGAAGCCTGGGTTAGCACTCCGGCACACACGCAAACACACATAATGTTGGAAAAAGCCAATTGTTTTAATGGGTCTGGGAACAACTTGAGTTTTTATGAATTCATCCACAGAAGCTTGTTTCCACTGCTGCCATCTGCATGTGGCTGTTGAGCTTAACTCTTGATGAAGTTACATCTCCTTAGACATTTAGATTTCCTACCAACAGTAACTGATGCAGCACTAGCATGAACTGAATTCAGAAACAGGATGTTTGCTGTTCCAGTCAATGTTTTCTTATTGTTTATCAAATTCCACTAAAGGCTGACCGGCAGTGGGTCATTCTAATGATGCAAACACTGTAGAAATGTAGCTCTATGCCATAGGGGAGAGATTAAACTGGATTAGGTCCTTAAATACCACATTTAAATACTGAACATTAAAACAAAAAGCAACATGCAGTGACAGACATTGGTCATATGGTTTCCATAAAGAAATGTTTGCAATTATCGTGTGAGAGCAGCTACTTATTTTGCACCTCAAACACTTGCATGTATGTACTTACTGTTCCCACTTTGCTGGTTTGAACATAAAACATTTTGATGACTGAGAACCTACACAGACATTTTGATGAATGACATGTTAAGTTACACAGTTACAATATCAACCCAGAAATAAGAACTAAGAGTCACAGATTTAAGATATATTAATTATTAATTTCACAGTCAGTCTGTTTTCATCTCCAGTGATCACTTTGATAATTTTTATTTCCACATTAACAGCGGCACAAAGCTAAGCTTTAGACATCCGCTTGGCATCAGAAAGCTGCAGGACTGTCTCAAGAGCTAAAATGAAGCAGAGATGCTGATCTTTGGCAGTTTGACTGTGTTGTCTTCGGTTTCTCGAGCAAACAAGGCTACCAAAGCACTGCTCAAAGCTACACTAGATGCAAATTCAAAAATGCTAATTCTCTAAAAGGTTTTTACAAAGAGCTGCATATATGATGATTTGCATTTTTGTTGTCATACATGTGAGTGAAACTCCACAAAGCAGCTCAGTCTTTGAGACACTAGGTTTAAATACCTCTAATTACTCAATTTATGTCTTTAATAAAATAATCTGCAGTTTCTTCTAACATGTTCACTTATATTAGCCTTCATGCATTTGCTCAGAAACTCATAGGAGGGAAGGATGTATGTGTAAGTCAAGTCAGCCCCCCCTCCCCTCCCCAGCCTCGACCGCTCCTGACACACATCCTGAAGAAATGCTGCAGACGTGAACTCTGCAGGTTCTTCTTCTATTTGATTTAAACCCTTAGCATCACATAGCACTTAGCTCAAGTGGTTTATCATCATGCTGATAGACTTGTTTTTATTTGTTTACATCAGACTCTGAGATTTATGCCTGCATGCCAGTAGAATGGAGGCACTTTTAGTTCAGCAAGGAAAAATTCAAATAGCAAAAAAGATCAGCAGTAAAATGCATTTTGAGAGAAAGTGTCATTATTATCATGAATAATCAAATGTGTGTCAACAGAGAAGCGGGTGTCATCTGTGGTTTGTCCAAACCAACAATTAAACTCAAGCAATTTAATTCAAAGAAACATTGCTGCGGACTATTTTAGCTAATTTTTTGTAAAGCCGAGAACCCTGCAGACTAAACTGCCTTGTATCAGAGCGGAGGCAGAAATTACAGATGGATTTCTCAAAACTTGAGCAAACATCAGTTAAAGAATCTGCATGTATGATCTTTACAGGGCAGAAATAAGACTTTAAAACAACCAGACAGCACCGGTATGGCAGCCCATCTGCATCACAGGCTAAAAACTGATCTTAGCCTGACTGAAAGACATTCATCTCTTCCATGAAGGGAGCGATTCACTTTTCTCCAGCAGCTATTGTCTGAAGAAAAGTTCCACTTTTTCTGTTGCTGCTTCCTGGTTTTGTTTGGTGACTGGCTGGCGTTCTCAGGCCCCGGGCAGCCAGTATTACTCAGCAAACAGCCCCAGGTGCATCCTGGTATGGCAGCCAACTGCCACAACACACACACACACACACACACACACACACACACACACACACACACACACACACACACACACACACACACACACACACACACACACACACACACACACACACACACACACTCATGCAACTCCCCATAAAATAGGAGCAGGTCAAAATGCTGCTTGTTTAGCTTTTATTTGAGTGTCGGGCATCCAATGACAAAAACATTTTGATGAATCTGTCATCAAATGAGTCCTTGGGTTTGATGAAGGTGCTGCTATGGACAGTTATATTTTAACACAGTAAAAAATTAAAAATTATTTAAAATCTTGCGTATGTAAGTGAACAACTGAAAAAAGGTCAAATCTAAAACCAAAAATTCAACATTCTAAAGTTAAGACAAAACAAGATCAAAATAAGTTATGCATTCAACAGAAACCCTCTGACTTAATTTCAAACAATTCCATAACTCAATGACTTCTTACAAATATTTTCCATATTAAAACACAAGCAAGTTTCTAATTATGAAAAAGAAAAATTCAAATAAAACTTAAAAAGGAATTGAAATTATTCACTCCTGTAGAGGTCCAGCAGTGGCCGATCCAAGCAGAAGGACAGGGCGCCTTCCCGAGTCACGCTTTTCGTGAATTAGTGTGTTGACATGAATGAGCCGTGTTTACATGCACCATGAGGAGAGTGAAATATCCTTACCTGCCTGTTCAGCTCGAGTCTCTGTCTGCTCCACTGTGTCTGCGCTCATCCTAATATCTGTAAAGATAAATATAGCTGATTTTCCTACAGGATTGTAACTTTAACCAGGACAATGATCTTCAGTTTATTCTAATGTGCCCTCCCATTCACACCACCACGCAAAACTGTGCGCTCTCCTGTATGATCTCTGGTTATGATAATTTGTAAGCAAGGTAGATACTCCCATGAAGCGCTGTCATCATCTCTAAATGAAGCAAGCACACAACATGCAAACTCCTAATAACACCTGTTCTTGGCTTGAACAAATACATATTTATCTGTGTACTTTATGAAGAGCGACTCACCTTAGACAGAGTGCTGCTCCAGCTGCTATCTGTTTCTTTGATAACTCAATACGAAGGTTGTATTGTAATTAAAAGTTTTTGAAATCCACAGCTGCTCATCAGCATTTTCCTAAGTGGAGAAACGTTCACCTCTGCAGTACACCTTGCACTGCCTGATGGGCTAATTTGCATATGCCTCAGTGTGTCCTATCCAGGTTCAGACTGTTTGCATAAAACAACAATGGGGTTGCTGCAAATTAAAGCGTGTGAGTGTTTGCGTGTGTGTTTGTAAATGTGTGTGTGTGTGTGTGTGTGTGTGTGTGTGTGTGTGTGTGTGTGTGTGTGTGTGTGTGTGTGTGTGTGTGTGTGTGTCTGTGTGTGCGTGTGTGTGTGGAGGGGGGGGGTTCTTTTAAAATGGCTGAAAAGTATCATCCTTCTCAGAGATAACACAGTGTATTTTGCCGAGGCCAGTAGGAGAGTTGTTAACATTTCTCTGGTTAATTTTAATTCAAAGACATCAATGATGATGTTGTCAAGTTCAACATCAAATCAAAATTCTGGACAAGCACTACTTCATCATTTTGGTTAAATTAGGGTTAAGGTCAGGCTAAATTAATTTCCCTATTGACCTGTCTGAAAGTCAATATTGTAACATTTCATCTTGAATTTTTGACCTGACGTGAGTGTCATTATATTTGTCTTCTGTCTTTTTTTTTTTAACTTACATGACTTAACTTCCAACAAAAGTCAAGAGTGTTGTCTTCAAAGTCAGCTCCAACCAAAAGACCTAGGGAGAAACAAGGATTGTCTCTAAATGTTGGATTGACTGACTGTAGAAATGTAAGGAGCTGCTTTAATGATGCAAACCCAGGAATAGTTGGATTCCATTTGTGTACATCCTGTAAAATGTTCAGATACTTTACCTATTTTTGCTGCCTGACTCTGTTACTGAGGTACATTGTGAGTGACCTGCAAGGAACATCTTCTTTTCCTTTCGGCTTTTCCCTTCAGGGGTCACCACAGCGAATCAGTTGCCTCCATCTAACCCTGTATTCTGTGTCCTCTTCTCTTACACCAAATACATTCATGTCCTCTTTCACTACATCCATAAACCTTCTCTTTGGTTTTCTTCCAGGCCTCCTGCCTGGCAGTTCAAAACTCTGCACCCGTCTAACAATATATTCACTATCTCTCCTCTGGATATTTCCAAACCATTTCAGTCTGGCCTCTCTGACTTTATCTCCAAAACCTCTAACATGTAATGTCCCTCTGATGTACTCATTCCTGATCCTATCCGTCCTGGTCACTCCCAAAGAGAACCTCACCATCTTCATCTCTGCTGCCTCCAGCTCTGTCTCCTGCCTTTTCCTCAGTGACAATGTCTCTAGGCCGAACAAAATCTCTGGTCTCACCACAGTTTTGTACACCTTTCCTTTCATTTTAGCTGAAACTCTTCTATCACACAACACACCAGACACTTTTCGCCACCTGTTCCATCCTGCCTGTACACACTTCTTCACCTCTTGTCCACACTCTCCATTGCTCTGGACTGTTGACCTTAGGTACTTAAAATCCTCCACCTTCTTGATCTCTCTACCTTTTCCTGTCATAGTTCCAACATTCAGTCCTATACTCTTGGCGTTCCTCTTCTCTCTTTTCCTACGAACACACTTTCCTCCTCTCTTCCTCTCCTCCTCTCCACAGGGCACTGTCTTGTCCCCAATCCTCTTCACCCTGTACACGGCGGACTTCTGCTACAACTCAGAACTGTGTCACATCCAGAAGTTCGCAGATGACACAGCTATCCTGGGATGTATCAGGGACAAGGAGGAGGAGTATAGGTACTTGGTGAGGGACTTTATTGACTAGTGTCACAGCAACAGCCTGCTGCTCAACACTTTGGAAACTAAAGCGCTGGTCATTGACTTCATGAGGGACAGACCCCAACCTAGACCAGTTCCTACCAGAACTGGTCTAGGTTGGGGTTAGGGTGCAGACCTATAAATTTCTTGAGCTGTGGCTGGACAACAAGCTGGACTTTACAAGCAACACAAGGCAGCTGTACAAGAAAGCACAGAGCAGGATGTACTTTCTAAGGAGGTAGAGGGCATTCAACATCTGCAGAAAACTCTTGTGGATGTTCTATCAGTCTGTGGCCGCCAGCATCCTGTCATACGCTGTGGTGTGTTGGGGAGGTAGCGTGACTAAGGCGGATCTCTTCAGGTTGGAAAAGCTGATCAGGTGGGCCAGCTCAGTGGTCGGGATGAAGCTGGACCCTCTGGCAACGGTGGCAGAGAAGAGAACCTTGGATAAACTGCTGGACATCATGGACAATGTCAACCACCCTCTGCACACCGTTACCAACAACCAGAGAAGCCCGAGAAGCCTGAGCAGCCAGAGGCTGCGCCTCCCTAAATGCAGGACCAACAGAGTTAAGAACTCCTTCACCCCCCCCGAGCCATTAAACTGCTCAATTCCTCTCTGGGGGAGATGAAGAAGAGAGTCCACACGAGAGCTGAGGGATGACACACATAATACACCAAAAAGAATGCAAACACTATAGACACTTCACTCTCTCCATGCCTAACTAGGCCTATTTATTTATACCTTTTTATTTCCATGCCTATTTATGACTTTCTATTTGTACAGTATATTTTTGATGGGTTATTTATTACTCTATCGATTTGGTGTTGGTACTACTTTCTATGTACTGGTGCTTTCTGTGTGCTTTTTCTGTGTTTTTGTGTACTCACTGTGCTGTGTGTAGTGCGACGGAGAAATTAATTTCCCGTACGGAACCTCCTTAAGGGATCAATAAGGTCCTACTCTACTCTCTACTCCTTCTCCGACCAACAGTAGTCCAATTTCTACCGGCACCCTGTAGGTGAACAGCACTGATGGCGGTTGTTGTTAACCCGGGCCTCGATTGATCCGATATGTAAGTCATAGATTTGATTTGCATGTTTGATTTGGCAAAAGTTTTACTTCGGATGCCCTTCCTGACACAACCCTCTGTATTTATCCAGGCTTGGGACCGGCACAATAAGACACAGGCTTGTGCTCTCTTGCGGCTACATTTTATGAACCAGATTATGAGTCAAATCTGTTTCCAGGTATGGTGGTAGAACATCATGGGTTTCTATTGATGATGTTTTTATTCGGCATTACTTTAGTGTTTTCATGCCACAGGCAACATGTTAGAAAAGCTCACAGTGTTGAAGAAAACAAAGAAGTGTCTGTAGCGTTTGATCAACACTTTATTGGTTCAAGACAACAAACAAAACAAAAATTAAAGGAATGTGGGTGGTTAGTAAGTTACCTATCACCCACATCCCTTTAATTTTGACATCATGACATTAGGTTCCTAATACTATCCTGATCACTTGTAATAGACACATACACAGCTACTCAACTGCAGATGCTGACGGCATCCTGGACAAGCTATTTTTAGTTTGTTGGTTTTGTACTCACATGCAAATGCTAAGATACATAATTCTCCATTCAGTACAAGATGCACACAGTTTATTGTGAATTAATAGAAAGTGCATGAGTTATATTTGTAGCTGAGGTCGTCCATCCAGGACTGGACTGGGATCCACAGTAAGATGTGCTGGTCTGACTTTTCTTTTGCTAGGATGTTGATTTTAACAGACTGTTGTTTCTGCCTTAAGCAGTTGGTATTTTATGTTGCCCACTTTTTGATTGGTCTAAAAAGCCAATCTACATTTCCATTGTGTTCTTTGTTTGCTGTGTCAGTTGAATTCTTAATTTTCGTTGTTAACAAACCCTGAGTTTATTTCTGGACATTTGTTTTAGGGACCCAGAACTTTGTTGGCTCTCGTGAATACAATTATGAAATTTTTGGCATTATCAGGGAGCATTTTTTAAATCCTGCTGTGACTCTTCATGTCCAATTCAGACCCTGGCAATACTTATGCTCGTTCCACTCTATGTCTACTCAAACGAAAATCCACTCTTTAGCTCTACCTCAGAAAATTGCAGCAGTAACACGATGAACGATTGATTGATGATGAATTCATAGTGCGTTACGCAGTAGTATGACAACTGATTCTGCAGTACTTTTATTTTTAACACCAACTATATTTATGTGATGTACTATACTGTATGTGTGTACCTTTAATGAATAACCTTTCAAATGCAGGGCATCAGTTACCAACCTGGAGAGAACCCATGCAGACATAGGGAAAACATACAATCTCTGCAGAGTAGGACTCGAACCCAAAACATTGCTGTATCCAGGAGAGGAATGCAGAAGGACAGATGGTGGTTGACTTTGCAAAAAGGATGGAAACGACTGTAGTGAATATTTCTTCCAGAAGAGGCAGGAACATAGGATGACCTGTAAGAGCAGAGGTAGGAGCACACAGGTAGACTACATCTCTCGTAGATGGTGTAAGATGAAGAGGGCAAAGGCAGAGCAGAGGACGAAATGGTGGAAGCTGAAAAAGGAAGAATGTTGCTTGACTTTTAGGAAGGAGTTAAGAAAGGCTCTGGGTGGTCAGGAGGTGTTTCCAGATGAGCGGACAGCTAATGTGATCAGGGAGAAAGGTAGGAGAGTTCTTGGTGTGTCATCTGGGAGGAAAGTAGATAAGGAGACTTGGTGATGGAATGAGGAGGTACAGGAGTGTATACAGAGAAAGAGGTTAGCTAAGAAGATGTGGGACACTGAGAGGACTGAGAGTAGACAGGAGTACAGGGAGGTACAGCGTAACATGAAGGTAGAGGTAGCAAAGGCCAAACAAGGGGATTATGATGACTTGTATGCTAGGTTGGACAGTAAGGAGGGAGAGACTGATCTATACAGGTTAGGAAGACAAAGAGACAGAGATGGGAAGGCATGCAGCAGGTTAGAGTGATTAAGCATATGGATAGAATATATTGACAGGTGTCAGTAGTGTGACGGGAAGATGAAAAGAGTACTTAGAAGAGTTGATGAACGAGTAAAATGAGAGAGAACAAAGACTAGAAGAGGTGGCTGATGTGGGCCAGGAAGTAGCAAAGATTAGTCAGGATGAAGTGAGGAAGGCATTAAAGAGGATGAAAAGTGGAAAGGCACTAGGTCTTGATGATATACTGTACCTGTGGAGGTATGGAAGTGTTTTGGAGAGGTGGCAGTAGAGTTTCTGACTGGGTTGTTTAACAGGATCTTGGATAGTGAGAATATGCCTGAGGAGTGGAGAAGAAGTGTGCTGATGCCCACTTTTAGTAACAAGAGAGATGTGCAGAGTTGTGGCAACTACAGAGGAATAAAGCTGATGAGCCACACAATGAAGTTATGGGAAAGAGTAGTGGAAGCTAGACTAAGGGCAGAAGTGAGCATTTGTGAGCAGCAATGTTTTTTTGTTTGCCAAAAAAGAGTACCACAGATGTAGTATTTGCTTTGAGGATGTTGATAGAGAAGTACAGAGAAGGCCAGAAGGAGCTGCATTGGTTTTTTGTCGATCTGGAGAAAGCTTATAACAGGGTACCCAGAGAGGAACTGTGGTATTGTATGAGGAAGTCTGGAGTGGCAGAAAAGTATGTTAGAGTGGTGCAGACCATGTATGAGGACTGTAAGACAATGATGAGGTGTGCTGTAGGTGTGACAGAGGAGTTCAAGATGGAGGTGGGACTCCATCAGAGACCAACTCTGAGCCCTTGTTTGCTATGGTGATGGACAGGCTGACAGATGAGGTTAGACAGGAAACTCCATGGACGATGATGTTTGCAGATGACATTGTGATCTGTAGTGAATGCAGAGGAACAGGTGGAGGTGAAGCTAGAGAGATGGAGGTTTATCCTCGAAAGGTGAGGAAGGAGGGTTAGCCACAGTAATACAGAGTACATGTATGTGAATGAGAGGGACACAAGTGAAATAGTGAGGTTACAGGAAGGAGAGATCAAGAAGGTCAACAGTCCAGAGCAAAGGTGAGTGTGGAAGAGGTAGAAACGTGTACAGGCAGGATGGAACGGGTGGAGAATAGTGTCAGGTGTGATGTGTGATAGAGAGTTTCAGCTAAAATGAAAAGGAAAGGTGTACAAAAACTGTGGTGAGACCAGGAATGTTGTTTGGTCTAGTGCAGGAGTCGGCAACCTTAAACGTTCAAAGAGCCACATTGGACCAAAAAAACTAACCTCAAACCTGTCGGGAGCTGCAAAAAAATTACAAGCCATATATGGCGGCAACACAAGCTCTAAGTGTCTATATTAGCCTACTATCAAATTGATTAACTCGTCTACAAATGCATAATGAGATTCATGATTATTTATTTTTCATGCAGCGCATCCTGGAGAGAATGACGCACCACATGACTTCTCTGTTGTACCATATTTGGTGCTTTAAGTTTACCTTCCATTACTATATAACTGTATTATGTTTTGTTGCATTGATGAACTCGTTAAATCTGTTCCTAAATGCAGGTCACATATCAACGACTGCTCCTAAATATAGTAATCCCCGTTCAGTGTGTAATGGTGATGAATGTCTCTGGACTCTTTCAGGGAGGGGAAGTGAGAGAGCCTCGCTGTACATCCCTGGTGAATTCAGTCAGCTTGTGAGCTCCAATGACAAAAGTGTTTCCGCTCCTGGGGACTTTTATTGAGCATGTTTAGGTAACATGTTCTGAACAAGCAGTGCTATTAATTCGATCATTTCTTCTTGCGGCATGTCGGAGTTTACATACCTGCACAGCAGCGCTGTCTGTTCAATATCGATCACATCACACGACTCATCACGTTTAATTGATAAGGCTGGAGTTGCATAAATGTCTTTGATTTGCTCATTGGTAATGTTGCGTGTCCTTTCCTTCACTGTCTTTGCAGAGAGAAGTATATCTTACTTTCTGTATTTCCTCTGTTTTGTTTTCATTATTTTAATGAATGAGTCCTTTATGTAATCACCATCTATTGGAGATATCATTGGGGGGACTGTCAGAGAGTAGGCACCTCACAGGGAACATTTGATTGCTGGCATTTAATCAGTAACTTGTAGCATTACAGAACATAATTTTGGCTTTGTAGTTCACCGTGCTCTCCAGAATCGCCTCGATCCAGTGGATGCGTTCTCCTTCAACAGAGCAACAGGCGCTTCTCTGGTCCTGAACCCGGTCCCAATTTCACCCTCTACCAGGAAAACCTGACCTGCCGACAGGCCATACATACAAAATATTACGCAAAATAAGGTTGAACAAACCTAATCATGAACACACTTGTTTGGATTAATGATAATAACTACAGTATTCACATTGCGATTATTAGCAGTACAATTAGCACCTGGCATGGTTGGCGCGATTCACGTGACCAGCAAACCTAACATGGCTGACACGACCAACCTCACTAGCACAGTTAGCACGATTAGCATTGGTAGCACGATTTTGTTTTTAAAGATTTTTAGCTATGAATAGAATGTCTGTCTATTTTTTTCTTTTAAGTATTGTTTTTTTTATTAAGACAGGATTAGATGGAGGCAACTGATTGGCTGTGGCGACCCCTGAAGGGGGTCACAATATGGCACCACATCCGGTCACCCATAGGAGATTGTGTCACAATATCGCACCACATCCGGTCACCCATAGGAGATTGTGTCACAATGTGATACCATATCCGGTCACCCATAGGAGATTGGGTCACAATATCGCACCACATCCGGTCACCCATAGGAGATTTAGAGCCCCTTAACCACAGCTTAACAGTTTTTATCCACACTGGTGAATATTATATTGTCGTCTTCTCCTTGGCATTTTCCTGTTTGGGGTTGTAATGGAGAATGCATGTGTTTTCACTGCAATCATAACTTGTGGGCATGTTAGTTACATTATCTGTGAATCAGTGTTCAACTGTTAACTCTGTAAGTGCTTGATTCTCTGTTCTGCTCACCAATGGCTCTGGACCTACAGTATGTTGTGTTTTTCTATTGCATTCAGCTCTGTCATTATTATTCAAAGCGTTACACCATGGAATAATAATGATGATCTTCTTGACTCATAAAAACCATACAAAGACGGTTTGACCCTCCTAATCGGTTTACTTATTGTAGATTAATTCCTCATCTGGGAATCAGTACATGTCTTCTCCACTCCTCTGGCGTCCTCTCATTTTCAAGGATGGAATTTAAATGTATGGTCAGACACCTTCCTCCACTCTCACCCAAACATGCCCAGACTTCCACAGGTATGTCATCAGGACCAACAGTCTCCCCATTCTTAATCTTCTTGAATGCTTTCCTCACTTCATCCTTACTAATCAGGTCATCTTCCAGATCTACAACCTCCACATTCTTAGATCTTCTCTCACTCTTTTTTACATCCCGCTTCAAAGTGGTGATGTACTGTATTGTATTGTCAGAGTTTGTGTGTTCGTCCATTCGTTAGTTTGTTCGTTCGTTCATTTGTATATCCACCAAATATCTTCACAATCGTTGCAGATAGAAAGATGAGAAAAAAAAAAACTGAAAATGAGAATGATGGCCTTGACCTTGAGAAAACTAGGTCAACGTCAAATTTCAACTTTTGTACATTCAGGAAGATATAAAGACAAGCGAGAAGGCCAGTGTAAATAAGACAATAGATCAAAGCAAGTGCTTTGATCTATCTATACACTAGCTTTGATCTATGGTCAAATCTAGTGCATAGCTTTGACGTACCCTGAGAGATCAAAAGCTATGCACTTGTCAGGTACCACTTTCAGGGTACCCTGACCCACCCTGGAAGTAGGTCAGGGTAAGTCGCGGGATGTTGCAGTCTCTGACTGCGTTGTTTCTTTTTTTCGTCTGTTCCTAGCGGTCCTTCCACCTTCTCAACACACTCTTCTCGCTAGTCATATCTATCTTTTTCTTCTCCTTTTGGCTTTTCCCTTCAGGGGTCGCCACAGCAAATCAGTTGCCTCCATCTAAGCCTGTCTTCTGCATCCTCTTGTCTCACAGCAACTACCTTCCTGTCCTCTTTCACTCCATCTATAAACATCCTCTTTGGACTTCCTCTAGGCCTCCTGCCTCACAGATCAAAACTCAGCATCCTTCTATCAATATATTCACTATCCCACTCATCATCCTTCTACCAATATATTCACTATCTCTCACTAGTCATTTCTATTTCGATCCTTAATCACCCTAATCTGCTATACATTTTTCTTAGCCTGGTGCTGTTTGGGTTAACCTGAACAAATCCTTTTCTCATATTTAATGTCCAGCCTTTCCTATAACTCATCATATGCCTTTACAACCACTCTCTTGTAACACTTTCTTACACTCCTACCTGCTTTCTCATCTCTCAACCTACCTCACTTCTTTGCCTGCTTAATCTGTGCAACAGTCTCTTCCACAATCTCAATCCACCGCTAAGTCTCTCGCATTCCTAAAGAACACTTTCAATACAAATTTGACCAACATTGTGGACGGCAATTTTCACCCATTAACAAGTTCTCTTATTCAGTTATCTATTTGGGTGGCATGGTGGCGCAGTTGGTACTGCTGCCTCACAGCAAGATTCGATTGCTCTCTGTGTGCATTTTGTATGTTCTCCCTGTGTCTGCGTGGGTTCTCTCTAGGTTCTATGGCTTCCTCCCACCTCCAAAAACATGCAGTTTAGGTGAATTGGTCACTCCAAATTGTAGCCGCAAGAGGGCACGAGCCAGTGTCTTATTGTGCCTGTCCCAAGCCCGGATAAATACAGAGGGTTGCGTCAGGAAGGGCATCTGGCGTAAAACTTTTGCCAAATCAAAGATGCGAATCAAACCTATGATTTCCATACCGGATCGGTCGAGGCCCGGGTAAACAACGACCGCCATCAGCACTGTTGACCTACAGGGCGCCGGTGGAAATTGGATTGGATAAGGAGACTTGGTGGTGGAATGAGGAGGTACAGGACTGTATACAGAGAAAGAGGTTAGCGAAGAAGAAGTGGGTCTACTGTCTACTCTCCTTACAAGTGCTGAGGAGAGTAGACAGGAGTACAGGGAGATGCAGCGTAAGGTGAAGGTAGAGGTATCAAAGGCCAAACAAGAAGCTTATGATGACTTGTATGCTAGGTTGGATAGTAAGGAAGGAGAGACTGATCTATACAGGCTGGCAAGACGGAGAGATAGAGATGGGAGGGACGTGCAGCAGATTAGGGTGATTAAGGATAGGGATGGAAGTCTATTGACAGGTGCCAGTAGTGTGATGGGAAGATGGAAAGACTACTTTGAAGAGTTGATGAACGTGGAAAATGAGAGAGAACAAAGACTAGAAGAGGTGACTGTTGTTGACCAGGAAGTAGCAAAAATTAGTCAGGATGAAGTGAGGAGGGCACTGAAGAGGATGAAGAGTGGAGAGGCAGTCGGTCCTGATGATATACATGTAGAGGTTTGGAAGTGTCTAGGAGAGGTGGCAGTAGAGTTTCTGACTGGGTTGTTCAACAGGATCTTAGATAGTGAGAAGATGCCTGAGGAATGGAGGAGAAGTGTGCTGGTGCCCATTTTTAAGAACAAGGGAGATGTGCAGAGTTGTGGCAACTACAGAGGAATAAAGCTGATGAGCCATACAATGAAGCTATGGGAAATAGTAGTGGAAGCTAGACTAAGGGCAGAAGTGAACATTTGTGAGCAGCAGTATGGTTTCATGCCAAAAAAGAGTACTACAGATGCAGTATTTGCTTTGAGGATGTTGAGGGAGGGAGGGAGGCCAGAGGGAGCTGCATTGTGTTTTTGTCGATCTGGAGAAAGCTTATGACAGGGTGCCCAGAGAGGAACTGTGGTATTGTATGAAGAAGTCTGGAGTGCCAGAGAAGTATGCTAGAGCGGTGCAGGACATGTATGAGGATTGTAAGACAGTGGTGAGGTGTGCTGCAGGTGTGACAGAAGAGTTCAAGGTGGAGGTGGGACTGCATCAGGGATCAGCTCTGAGTCCCTTCTTGTTTGCTATGGTGATGGACAGGCTGACAGACGAGGTTAAACAGGAATCTCCATGGACTATGATTTTTGCAGATGACATTGTGATCTGCAGTGAGAGCAGGGAAGAGGTGGAGGAGACGCTAGAGAGGTGGAGGTTTGTCCTGGAAAGGAGAGGGATGAAGGTTAGCCGCAGTAAGACAGAGTACATGTGTGTGAATGAGAGGGACCCAGGTGGAAGAGTGAGGTTACAGGGAGAAGAGATCAAGAAGGTGGAGGATTTTAAGTAATTAGGGTCAACAGTCCAGAGCAGTGGAGAGTGGAAAAGAGGTGAAGAAGCGTGTACAGGCAGGATGGAACGGATGGAGAAAAGTGTCTGGTGTGATGTGTGATAGAAGAGTTTCAGCTAAAATGAAAGGAAAGGTGTACAAAACTGTGGTGAGACTAGCGATGTTGTGTGGTCTAGAGACAGTGTCACTGAGGAAAAGACAGGAGACAGAGCTGGAGGTAGCAGAGATGAAGATGCTGAGGTTCTCTTTGGGAGTGACCAGGAAGGATAGGATCAGGAATGAGTACATCAGAGGGACAGCACATGTTAGAGGTTTTGGAGATAAAGTCAGGGAGGCCAGACTGAGATGGTTTGGACATGTCCAGAGGAGAGACAGTGAATATACTGGCAGAAGGATGCTGAGTTTTGAACTGCCAGGCAGGAGGCCTAGAGGAAGACCAAAGAGGAGGTTTATGGATGTAGTGAAAGAGGACATGAAGGTAGTTGGTGTGAGAGAAGAGGATGCAAAGGACAGTGCTAGATGGAGGCAATTGATTTGCTGTGGCGACCCCTGAAGGGAAAAGCCGAAAGGAAAAGAAGAAGGTCACTCCAAATTGTATGTAGGTGTGAATGTGTGTGTAACTGGTTGTTTTTCTTTCATGTGCCCCTGCAATGTGTGAATTGATCACTCCAAATTGCAAGATGGAAAAGTGGCTTAAAAATGGATGGATGGATGGATGGATGGATGGATGGATGGATGGATGGATGGATGGATGGATGGATCTATTCTGTATTTTTCCAGCAGCATTTCAGCTGTACGGTGAGTTCACAGTGTCCACCACGAGGCGCTACTCAGATTCGTGTTGCTTGAAGAACGCAAAACGTTAAATTCACGCGAAGAAGAAATGGAGCCATCTGATTGGTGATTGCTAGGGGACAGACTACAAAGCTACAAAGCATTCGCTACCGCTACATATTTAATTTAGGACATAACAGCTGCTCACGTCATCCTTTTGGAGGCTTAGTGAACCTTCTGCCTCTGCGCGGTGACGCCTCGATGTTTAAACACCCGCGCTGGTCGTTGGAAACCGCTGAGAGATCGCCTGCTGGCACTGGAAGAAACGATGTAGGATAGTTCTGCTACTGGGTTGTCAGGTGTGACGAGACTGAGCCTCTGGTGGAGGTAGGTTAGCCACCCTGATGGGCTTCGGGGCTTGCTAGCTCGTTGGCCAGCCTGACAGTGCTGTTACAATAGCAGCGGATATCTCATTTAGCCCCTGAAGTGACGTGAATCTGCGTGGTGCTGCAACCAATGACCACTCGGCCACGGCTATCCTCGGACAGGTTAGCTGGCAGAGCGTCCGTGGGAGCGTGGCCTTCTGGATTGTAGCTAGACACTAACCGTAAGCTACGAAGTAACTGATGATTGAAGCTTTTGACGGGAAAAACCGTATTTTGAAGTTTTAATGTTGCGTCACGAGGGACCGCGCAGGTGCTTTAGCTATTTAAGGCTATGTTTCTAAGAATCTTAAAATATTTGACGTTACTAATAACTTGGTCACTAAATGACTGACAGCCAAAGTTATTTGAGACAGACATTTAGAACATGTATGTGGACCATACTTCAGTGTCACCACAGGATGAAGCCGGTTAAAATTTAAGGTGGTGTGTAAAAATGTATAATGATATGTATAATATACATATGTATAATATTTTTAAAAATATTTTCCTCATTGAATACCTATATGACTGCATGAAATGAATTTGAATATATGGTAATGCAGTGGGGGTTCAATGCCTTGCTTCAAGGGCACCTTGACAGTGTGCAGGAAGTGAACTAGCGCTTCAGCCAGTGAGCAGGCTAACATTCAGTATCACTGTTGTGTTGTTTTGGCTCTCTGGTCCTCTGGTTTATAAATGCAGATGAATCTGTGGCTGTGAGATGAATTAGAAATCTAAGTTTCTTAATAAACTGTTGCTTTTCATTTTAGACACCTGTTTTTTTGTGAAACAAAGAACTCAAACTGGCTGAAATGGATGAACAAAGCGTTGAGGTGAGTATCATACACACTATGTGTCCAGACAGGCTACCAACAGCTGCTGGGCTGTTGTTAGCTAGGAACAGGGATGTCATAGGTTACACACTTTTTTGTGGACAGCTCAACTCATGATTTAAGCCCACTGCGTCCCACCGTAGTCTACCTCTGATTGGCTACGGTCTCTTCATGATGGTTTTCATATAGTCCAGCTTTCATTGAGGCACAAAGCAAGAAATTGTCATCATGCCCAACAAATCTTGTGATAAGGTGTCAAAATCGGTTCCAAACTGTTCTCATGGAATGGAGTCATCCACAATAAGGAAAGACTGTAATATTAGTAAATGTAACATGCATACTTTTATCTGTTTTTGTAAGAAAAATGTGTTATGAATAACACAAAATAAAAATTCATCCAATGGGGAGATTTTGAATTTTAATCCTTCTTTGTATCTCTTTGCACTTATAACTTAAAGCCCCAGGATTTCATTATTCATTATCCTCCACTAATGGGAGGAACACTGACCCATGTTTACAAACCCGAACTAACAATGTGAAACTGCTATAAGGCTGAATTCCCTCCCCATGGAATTAATAAAGTTATATATAGAGTGCATCTGGATGTTCCAAGAAAGCTTCCGATATCTGCATGATCAAACACGGGCTGGATGGTCAAACAAACATTTCATGATTTCAAGAGAAATGCTTCAAGATAAAAGTTTATTAAAAAGTTTCTAAAATCTTTTTAGCAAAAGGAACTGTTTATTTTGAATTGTTTCACACAAGACTTGATTTTGAGATGGCAGTCTACTTGTCTTTTTGTCCAGTGTTGGAATGTGTTTCATATAACTGCACAGATGACAGGGGTAATCGACTACGTAAATGCAAACAAAATCTTTCACAGCATATACAAAAAGAATACAATACAAAACAACAATTTAGCAGGTCCAAAAACCTCAGAAGCCAATAAGCCACTTGTTTGCAAGATGCCCACTGTACGTGCTGTCTAATATACTTAACTTGGAGTCTTCCACAACAGTGACAGAACCCACATCCACATTAATGTTGTTTATAGAATCCACATTGGTCAATGTACGTCCGGGTCTAACGGGCCTGGGGTTGATTTCATACCAGCATAGCACTTGGAACAGAGAACGTCTTGTTCCAGTTTGCCTTTGTCAGTCTGTGTCGACTTGCTGAAGGTAATTTTTCAAGGGTCTGGACAGGAGAGTCACTGATGACCTGAATGTCCTAACCAAATTTAGAACCATTCTGTCATTAAAATAAAATAATCTTGAAACCCGGTTTCATGTCTACATTCAGTCGTAGTGGAGATTGATAATTTAAGACGGACAACAATAAAGATGTGGCTTGTTTTTGGAAAGAGTTATATGCATACACAATAGTTGCATATTCTAAACTTGTTTGCACTTATTTTTATCTCTACAACATGTAAAACGGGTAAGCAGCTTTGCAATAAACCCACTGATGTCTGAATTTTGCTGTTGGCTGTTTTCTGTTATTAGCATCTGGCTGACATGGCTCAGCATAGAGGTGATTTTTGTGATAGTTGTTGATGTCGAACTGATGTGAGCATCTTTATCCTGCTCTGCAGAGCATAGCGGAGGTGTTCCGCTGCTTCATCTGCATGGAGAAACTGAGGGATGCTCGTCTTTGCCCACACTGCTCCAAACTCTGCTGCTTTAGCTGCATAAGAGTAAGTCTATTCCCAGTAGGCATGGACCAGAAAATGAACACAAGCTGCATTATTGTGTGTATGCAAAGCCTGTCTCTAATGTTACAGGTAGGGTTCAAAATAAATTATAAGTGTTCACTGATAATTATTTTATTGTATAGTGTACGGAGGATTAAGATGGACATTTTTTATACCAGCTGTGTCTGAACAGAAGCTCAAACTTTTTGACGACAGCAGCATTTTGACACTGATTGTATTTAGATGAGGTTGTCACCTAACTGGAGTGTGTTGTTTGACAGCGGTGGTTGACGGAGCAGCGGGCCCAGTGTCCACACTGTCGGTAAATATTTGGCACATTTTTCTTCAACTGAAGTTTACAAGACTCAAAATTGTACTATTTCACAAAACATTATGTGTGTACACAGAATATATTGGAGAGATGATGTAGTATGTGTCCAGTTTGAGCATTTTATTTAAATATTTTTGAAAAGCGATAACAGAAGAATTGTTATAAACAGGGACAAATTATTTCTTCCTGTCTTGCTTCAGTGAAATGGTTTTCATTGTGTTTCAGTGTGTGTCATGTCAGATGAGAATGTGTGTGTGTTGTCAACTCACAGAGCGGCACTCCAGCTGAGGGAGTTGGTCAACTGTCGCTGGGCTGAGGAGGTCACCCAGCAGCTGGACACCCTGCAGCTTTGCAGCCTCACCAAGCATGATGACAATGACAAGGACAAGTGAGAACCTCCTGCTCCTCCTCAAACCTCCTTTTGTTTTCCACCTGGGTTCATTAATGAAGGATTTCTAGACATCTCAAACTGTTATTTCCCAGTGCTCTCACTCTCACATCTGAGCTGTTGCTAACTGAATTCAGACTCGTGCCTTTACTGTTACTGATTTTATTATTGTAGTCAGCATACCTGCACCAATGACATGTACACAGGAGTGCATTTTCTCTGGTGCACGAGCACTTCATCATTGCAGAATCCTTTGTTTGACTAGGTTTAAGGCAACGTCTTTAGGCAAAAATGTGCTAGAGATTAAACGGACTTCATGCTATCAGTTTCTGACCTGCTTCTCCTCCATCTCCTCTCTTCACTGTGTTCATCACATCCCGCGAAGGGGATGTATTGTAATTGTCAGTGTTTGTATGTCCATCTGTCAGTCTGTTTGTCCAACAAATTTCTTCACAACTGTTGCAGATAGAAAGATGAAAGAAAAAGCACATTATTTGGGCGGCAAATGGGATGAAAATGAGATGATGACCTTGACCTTGAAAAAACTAGGTCAAGATCAAATTTAAACTTTTTTACCCTCAGAAACCGGATAAGATAGAAAGACGAGGGAAAAGGCTAGTGTAAGACCATAGATCAAAGCACTAGCTTTGATCCATGGAAGTGCGCTGAGATATTTTTGCAGATACACATGTGGACAAAATTGTTGGTACCCCTCTGTTAATGATCAAAAAATCCACAATGGGTATTAAACACTTGAAACTTACAAAATTATCAAATAAAATTTTATTGAAAATTAAACTATCAAAATCAGCCATCACTTTTTAATTGTTCAGCATAATTTAAAAAAAAAAACTACTGCAACAAGCTTGGACAAAAATGATGGTTCCGCTGTATAAGATTGAAAAAAAAATTGACCAGAGGGACATGAATAACTCAGGTGTGTCCTGTAATTGGCATCACAAGTGTGTTGAATCTCATAAGTAGTCAGTCTGCCTATTTCAAGGATGACATATAGTCACTGTGCTGTCTGGTGACATGGTGTGTACTGCACTGAACATGGACTGCAGAAAGCAAAGGAGAGAGTTGTCTCAGGAGCTTAGAAAGAAAATTATAGACCAGCACGTAAAAGCTAAAGGCTATAAGACAATCTCTAAGCAGTTTGATGTCCCTGTGACAACAGAGGCACATATTATTCAAAAATTTTAAGACCCACGGGACTGTAGCCAACCTTCCTGGATGTGGCTGCAAGAAGAAAATTGACAATAAATTGAAGAGACGGATAGTTTGAAAGGTATCCAAAGAGCCCAGAACAGCCTCCAAAGAAATTAAAGATGAACTCCAAGGCCAGGGTACATCAGTGTCAGATCGCACTATTCATCGTTGTTTGAGCCACAGTGAACTCCATGGGGGATGACCAAGGAGGACACCACTGTTGAAAGCAAATCATAAAAAAGCGTGACTAGAATTTGCAAAATGTTGACAAGCCACAAAGCTTCTGGGAGAGTGTTCTTTTTACAGACGTCACAAAATTGGAGCTTTTTGGTAAGGCACATCAACTCTGTTCACGGACGGGAAAATCAAGCATATGAAGAAAAGAACACTGTCCCTACTGGAAACATGGAGGACATTTGGTTATGTTCTGGGGCTGCTTGGCTGCATCTGGCACAGGGTTTCTTGAATCTGTGCAAGGTACAATGAAATCTTAAGACTAGCAAGGCATTATGGAGAGAAATGTCCTGCCTAATGTCAGAAAGCTTGGTCTCAGTCGCAGATTGTGGGTCTTCCAACAGGATAACAACCCCAAACACATAGCCTAAACCCCCCAAGAATGGCTTAGAGAAAAGCATTGGACTATTCTGAGGTGGCCTTCTATGAGCCTAGATCTAAATCCTATTGAACATCTGTGGAAAGAGCTAAAACATGCCATCTGGAGAAGACACCCTTCAAACCTAAGACAACTGGAGGAGTATACTCACGAGGAGTGGGCCAAAATGCCTGTTGAGAGGTGCAGAGGTCTCCTTGACAGCTACAGAAATCATTTAATTGCAGTGATTGCCTCAAAAGGTGGTGCAACAAATATTAAGTTATGGATACTATCATTTTTGTCCAGGCCTGTTTCATTATTTTTTTTTTATAATTCTGTTGAGCTACAATTCCAAAGTAATGTCTGATTTTGATTTTTTAAATTTCAATAAACTTTTATTTATTGTGAAGTTTCAAGAGATTTTGGTGACCATTGTTTTTTTTTTCATTAACAGAGGGGTACTAACAAGTTTGTCCATGTGTGTGCCTCAGGAAGCGGATAAGGTAGAAAGATGAAACAAAAGGCGTTATATCCAGGGAGGCAAGGGGATGAAAACTAGATCACAACCTTGACTTTGGAAAAACTAGGTCAAGGTCACATTTTCCCTTTTATACCATTTTAGGTACACATCTCTGAAACCTCATGACAAATAGAATGCACCAGTTACTTGTTGGATGAAAGTATGTCGGGATAAAATTTTGGATTCAGGGGTGTTGTGGGATGGTGCAGTCTGTGAAAGCAATTGTAAAACTGATGAATATACAGTAACTGAATGGGAATAGTATAAAAAGCCAGCATTTTGAATTATGGTAATGCGTCGTGCATTCGCGCATCAACATGCGAGACTTCACCTCATCACGGATTTGTAGTAAGTAGTGACGTGATACTGTACGCGCATTCTATTGGCAAATGGCAATAGAATGCGCTACGTTCCGTGAGTCCTTGAACGCAGCGCACCTCTGTGAGACACACAAGTGCTTTAAACAGTCGAGTGTGGGAAAAGGTAATACAGATAGAAGGTGGTTTAATGTCAGTATGGATAGGGTTCATAAATGTTTAAATTACCGTATATAATAAGATAAATCGTCGCTATATTGTGGAATTCGTTACTCGCGTGTGGTTCCTGGAATGCATTAAGTGAGTAACGAGGGCGCACCGTATAGCAAGTTTATAGAAGGCTCCAGCCTACAGGTTAGCCTTCGTCTGAAGGACCATGCTCACCTGGGTTTGATCATCACATCTCAGTCTGCCCGACAGAAGTCATGTTCACACCCCTACAGGCGTGTGCTTCAGATTTGGTTTCAATTAGCTTATTTGTACATTTGTAAACATTTGTGTAGTTTAAAAAGGTTTCCCTAAACCTAATTGTGATAGACTCCATTGTTTCTACCCATTAACAGTTTGAGTTTTCCCGGTGACTGGAATCTGGAATCAAATCTTTGAGAGTGTCAAAGATTTAAAACCTTATTTTGTTCTGTTGGTGTTCTGTCATTGGATATTCCTTTTTAGATGTGAGAACCATCATGAGAAGTTGAGCGTGTTCTGTTGGACCTGTAAGAAATGCATCTGTCACCAGTGTGCCCTGTGGGGAGGAATGGTAATGTTTCACAAATTCTTTTCAAATTAGTTTGTATGTTAAACAGCCAAATTCATTTTTCAGTGCATTAACTCATTGGCTGCCAGAGCTTTGTAGCAATTGATCCCTTTTAGATGGATAGATATATACTTTATTAATCCCAGAGGAAATTGCACATATCCACTGCTCAGGCGTTACATAATGAATAAATACTGGGAAAACACCAGGAAAAAAGAAACACTGACATCACAGTACATACCACAAGACATGCACTTCACTAACAGACACATGAAGCATTAACAGGACATATGCTAAACTATAAATAAAATAAAAACAGTATAAATTTAAGATGTAAACAGAATAAAATTAAATCCATTAAATCGCGTGCTGACTTCGCCACCTCCCCCCCTGCTCCTCCTGAGAGAGTCATTGTATCCCCTGATGGCACGGGGAACGAAGGAGGACCTCAGCCTCTCTGTGGAGGTGCTGTGTGACAGCAGTCTGCCACTGAAGGTGCTTCTCTGCTGGGAGAAGGTGGTGTGCAGGGGGTGGCTGGTGTTGTTCATGATAGCCCTGACTTTGGACATGGTCCTGCTCTCCAGAAGCATCACCACAGAGTCCAGGCTCAGCCCAAACACTGAGCCCACTCTGCGGATGAGTCTGTTCATATCTCTCTTCCTGGCCCCGCCACCCCAACGCACAATGACGTATGACAGCACACTGGAAACTACGGACTGATAGAACATGAGAAGGAGCTTAGGACAGATGTTGAAGGAGGCCAGCCTCCTCAGGAAGTACATCCTGCTCTGCCCCTTCTTGTACACACAGTCCGAGTTGAGTGACTAGTCCAGTTTGCTGTCTAGCTGCAGTCCCAGGTACTTATAGTTTCCTACCACCTCCACCTCACTGCCCTCAATGATCACTGGCTGTGGAGAGGGGCCCGCCGGTGCCCGCCGGAAATCCAGCACCATCTCCTTCGTCTTGGAAACGTTGAGCTGGAGCTGGTTCTGCTGGCACCACTCCACAAAGTCAGCCACCAATGCCCTGTACTCCCCTTCATCACCCTCCCGGATACATGCCACAATCGCAGTGTCATGGGAGTATTTCTGTATGTGGCATGTATCAGAGTTGTGCTTGAAGTCCGATGTATAGAGGGTGAAGAGAATGGGGGAGAGCACGGTCCCCTGTGGCGTTCCCGTGCTGCTGGTCACCATAGAAGACAAACGGTCCCCCATATGGACATACTTGGGTCTGTCCGTTAGGTAGTCCATGATCCAGCTCACAAGGTAGGGGTCCACAGCCATGGAGGTCAGTTTATTCTGCAGGAGCCGGGGCTGGATGGTGTTGAAGGCGCTCGAAAAGTAAAGGAAGAGCACCCTGACGGCACAGCCCCCGGTGTCCCGGTAGGAGAGCACATGGTGGAGGAGATACAAGACAGCGTCGTCCACCCCAACCTTGGCCTGATAGGCGAACTGGAGAGGGTCAATTGCACCCTGCACCTGTGGACTCATGAGCTCCAGGACCAGTCGCTCTAGGGTCTTCATTACGTGGGAGGTAAGAGCGACCGGTCGGTGGTCGTTGAGCTCAGTAGGGCGTCCTTTTTGGCGGACTTTCTCCGATGCTCTGGACATTTACTGGTGCTTTCTTTCTGTTCTTGACCGATCCCAAGATACATCACTCATGGGTGCACGCTGACATACGCAAACTTTGTCGCACGTAAGCTGCCGCAATGTCTGTCTTCTTCTGATTTGCCATCCTGTTTTGGAATTGGGTCAGTCGTCATTACTCTAAATTCCATAATTGGGAGCCTGAAATCACTGAAAAGCTCCCCCAAGACTGTCCTCCAGCCCTCCCCACTGGAAAACTGAACTGTTGATGTCTATAGACATTGACAGCCAGTGAGTTAAAGCATGTTGCAACTGCTCTTATTTTCGTAACTTTTGCATCAACTGACTGTCATAGAATATCTTAAAAAAACTAACTTCCTAATGGCCAAGCTAATGTATTCATATCTCTTTGAATTTGTAGAGACTAAAATGAATGACTGATTGGTGTTGTTGATTCCAGCATGGAGGTCACACCTTCAAGCCTCTGGTGGAGATCTACGAGCAGCATGTGACCAAAGTAAAGGAGGAGGTGGCAAAGCTTCGCCGACGCCTAATGGAGCTTATCAGCCTGGTCCAGGAAGTGGTGAGGACTGTTTTGCTTTTGTCAAGAATTGCCAAGATCTATTAAAGGGACAGTAAAGTTAATTTTAAATGACATATATGTTGTTCATCGTTATGAAAAATAGAAAAAAAAAATTTATTTATAGCATCATCCCTTTGGTCTGAAAAGCTTAAAATCTGCACTGCAGCAGCTTCCGCGTTCAGTGGTCACGTGTGCTTCATAAGTCACTGGCGCCCAACATAGCTTGGCAGCCATAAGAAACGATGCAATCCACGACGCGATTAACTCATTATATCATGGTTACCTACGCGGTGAACAGGTGTGTCAACAGAACATCAAGAAGACACAAAGAAAAGGGCCTATCATTCTTTAGAATACCTTCTGGGAAGCTAGGAATGAGATGGAGAGCACGGATAAACCGGGTCAATATGACCAAGGATCCGAGGATCTGTCATGAGCACTTTACCTCGGAGGATTTCCAAAGAGATTTGAAGGTAAGATCGTTTTTGGACAAACCATAGTATTCTGAATTCCGAAGGTTTAGTGGATAATTAATGTCTGGAGCTACTGGAGATACTGTATAAATGTTTTTATGACCAGATTATCGCGCGATTATGGCACTTGCGAAATGTAAACAAAAAAGTGATAGGTCATTTTACTGGGATCTGTGACACTGAAATAAAACATACAAAAACGGCATGTCAGGCCCTGATCCTATTACATTCTTAAATACAAGACATATTAATGTAAACCTAGAGTTGTTATTAATTCAACACAGTCCACCAGTAACGAATGGTGGCTAGCTCAATGCTAACATAATATGGAAAATCCCATTGACAGGCTAGCGCGTTAGCATCGGTAGTGCGATTAACTTTTCCATACACACAGTAACCAAAACAGGATATTATAACTAGTTGGATATCTCTGTCAGGATGTGATTCAGATGAAGACACCTGGGATGAGTCGCTAGATGATATTTTTGAGTTAAACGCGTCGTGGAATGCATTGTTTCTTACGTTTTCTTCTTAAGTTATCTTGGGCGCCAGTGACGTATGACGCCCACGTGACCACTGAATGTGGAAGCTGCTGTGGTGCAGATTAAGCTTTTCTGACCAAAGGGATGATGCTACACATAAAATGTAATTTTTCTTCTACTTAAAAGTAACTTGACTGTCCCTTTTAAACGGAGGCAGTACTTTTTCAAGGTGTGGTGAAATGGTGCTAAAGGAAATATAAAACTGAGAAGAAACCCCAGTGATCTTTAACTATCTCCAAAGCTTCATATTTTAAATTTTCACATATAAAAAACATGTAACATACAAACTGGTATTAGATCTGGAGTTAAGCAGTCATTCAACAACCACCTGACTTTCAACATAGAAATATCAATAATAGTCTAATATTGAGGATCTATGCTGGATGGTCAGCCAGTTTGGGTTCTGCTGAAATCCACTAGATGGAACCAACTGCTGATATTTCAGTCTATAGCTTAAAATCTGCAGGTGTAGTTTTGAAATGGTGCTTGATGTTAATGTTATGTCACGGTTCAGGAAAGGAACGTGGAGGCTGTTAGGGGAGCGAAGGATGAGCGGGTCAGAGAGATCCGAAACGCTGTGGAAATGATGATCGCTCGTTTGGATAACCAGCTGAAGAACAAACTCATCACCCTCATGGGTAAGACCCCTGTTACAACTGCAGTTGTGCTTCAAAAGACAGTTTGAAAAGTCCAAGAGCACATTTCATGCAGTGATCCATTCATTTACTCATCAGGTTATGCCACGGATGAATATTTTCACACCGGTGACTGTGGTATTTATCTCAATATACTTTACATCCACAATTTTTGAGTCTTGTCGTCCTACTCTTGTGCTCTGTTGACAGCACGATTAAAGGGACAGTCAAACTCATTTTTAAGGTGGCATCTATTTTGTTTACCATTATGAAAAATAGAAGAATTTTTTTTTCAGATGTCCGGCATCATCTCTGATCAGAAAACCTTAAAATCTGCGCTACAACAGCTTCCGTATCCAGTGGTCACGTGGGGGTCATACGTCATCGGCGACACATCAATCATGGCAGCCATTAGAACACAGAGTGATCACTGAACCGATAAAGCCATGGTTACCTGTGAGGTGAATGGTTGTTCCAACACAAGAATTAGACACAAAGATAGGAACCTATCTTTCTTCAGAATACCTTCTGGAAAACTTGGAAGGAAATGGAGAGCAAGGATAAATGGTTAAAATAGCCAAAGATCCGAGAATCTGCTATGAGCAGCCTGATAATTTCCAAAGAGATTTGAAGGTCAGATCATTTTCGAACAACCCCTAGTATTTATTCTGAATTCCCAAGGTTTAGTGGATAATCATGTCTGGAGCTACTGGAGATATTGTATAAATGTTATTTTGACCAGATTATCACGCGATTATGGCACTCGCGAAAAGTAAACAATATCAAAACTAATGGACAGGTCATTTTACTGAAGATATGTGACACTGAAATAAAACGTACAAAAACAGCATGTCAGGCTCTGATCCTGAAACCTTCGTAAATACAAGACATATCAATATAAACTAGAGTTGTTATTAACTCCACACAGTCCAACAGTAACGAATGGCAGTTAGCTCAATGCTAACATAGTACAGAAAATCCCATCGATGAGCTAGTGCATTGGCATCGGTAGTGCAATTAACTTTTCCATACACACGGTAAACCAAAACGGGACATCATAACTAGTTCGATATCTGTCAGAATCTGATTCACATGAAGCCACCTGTTATGAGTCGCTAGATGTCCAAACTGTCATCCTCCTCATGCATGGGGGATAATTATACAGGATAATTCCACTCCAGGTTGGTTCATAGGGAACTCGTCCTCAGTGTCTGATGATGATGATGACATGATTTTAGATGATATCCTGATAAAAAAAATGTGATACTGTCGGCTCGTTACGTTTTCGCTTGCTGTATATTTGTATAACAGTGCTGATATGGATTCGCTGTGATGTCTTCAATTGCGTCACTTCCACTGTCATGGCGCGCTCCATAACTTATGATAAATTTTGCTCATAAAAAAATTAAAATGCCACCAAGCCTTTTGTTTAATTATGTACTCTAGTTCATTTTGACTTTACAGTCCCTTTAATAATTAACTCCTCTTTAATTGAAATACTTGGAAGAATTTAAGAAAACTTTAGTCAGGTGCCTTTTCTTGTTTCATCAAGACCAAACTGGGAAACTGTTGGGTCTCCTATGTCTGAATGACAAGGGTAGCGTTGTTTGTCTTCTGTGTGTAACAAAGCTTCTTTTGATACAGCTTTACTAACATTCGACTGGTCAAGGTGAAATTTATTTCCATAGTCTATTAAAGAGTTTCACAAGCTGACAGGAACCATAATGTACAGAAAAATACATAAACATCATGAGACAGACAAAACGGAATGTGGATGCACTATGTCTGTGTTGACTTCAGTTGATCCGTGAAAAACTCAACTGTCTGAACAATTTTTTAGAGATACCATAAATTTGGCGCAGCCACCACAGAGCATGGTATACCTCTGGTTCTAAGTCGTGTTCTTGGAATATCCAGAACCATATGACTGGATGGCTGGGACTGTTTGAATCCTCAGCCTAGCATCATATGCAGAGCCCCTTTGAGAAGAGGCATCTTTTTATAGCTACGATTAAATGCTTGTAAAATATTTATCTGCGTGGAGTGGATGGAGGTTTTCAGTGCCTACACACACAAAACGTACACACCCAACCAGTCGCTCAGCAGCATTCATCTAGGCTGACATTCAGCACAAGCACACTATCTGATCTGCGTTAGAGCGCTGTAGGTGACGGCAGCCGCTCCGCAGCACAGTCTTTTCTTTTGCTTGTTTTAGTTAATTTCCCTGACGGAACCTCTTTAAGGGATCAATAGAGTTCTATGCTACGCTCTCTACTAAAAATAGAAATGTGTTCCCTATCAGGCCAAAAGACGTCCTTGACCCAGGAGACAGAATTGCTGGAGTCTCATCCTTCAGGAAGTAAGCATCAGGTTGGTCTGCTTAAATCCTCCATTGATGTACCTTCACTGTTTGTGGCATCAAAGTCACCATTTCCCAGTTCTACAAGTGTGGGTTGTCCCAGTGATACAAAAAAGATGACCCCTCCCTTTTCTCTCGGCTGACAACGAATACTAACCACACCCCAACAGATACATGTTCGAGCTGATACCAGTGTCTTTGATAGGAGGTGATTAGAATATTTTCCTGAAGCTGAGTTATTGGAATTCTGATGTGTCCACTGGAGTATTAAAAACCACTACACAGTAGAATTTGCATTGACTTGAATAGTTTATTGGTGCAAATCTTCTTCAGTGAATGAGAGCCACATGCATATTCCTGACCAAAACTGTGTTGGCAGTCACATCATAATGTTTGGGGTGTTTGTGTGTTGAGCAGCTTCATTCATGCAGTAAGAGTGAACTGATCTCCAAGAGCCCCGAGATCCTGCTGATGTTCCAGCAGGTCCATCGGAAACCAATGCAGTCCTTTGTCACAACGCCGGTCCCTCCAGACTTTACCAGGTGATCTGCTCAGCTTTGTGAAAATTTCAAGTTATCAATCAATCAACCTTTATTTGTATAGCGCTTAATCACATCAGCAAGTTAAATCTGCTTAGGCCTGCATTTCACTGATCATTTATTGGATTTATTGTATAAGCAAATTCTTTCTTAGAAAGCCTTAAAATGGTTCAAGTTGATTGTGTCCAGGACCAAGATAATTTTAGAAGAACAAAGAATAATGTTTGGATTTGAAAAGTTGGGAATTGAATGAGTGAATCAACAAATTGATCTCTGATTTGATTGGTCAAACACAGAATTTTTAGCAAACATCTTTTTCATTAATCTTGGGGTTTTGGAGGTAGAAAGTTTCCAGTAAATAAGCAGTGAGCGGCATATTTACATCATCTGAGCTGCTGAAAGATGAATGTTTTTTCCACAAATTCAGAAATGTCAATTTTAATTAACCAGAACATAAATTTTTAAGTAATGTTCTTCGTGCATCTCTTTACATTTATCCACTGATAATAGAACAGGAACTGCTTTGAGTATTTATGCTGAAGTGTGTGTGTGTGTGTGTGTGTGTGTTAACTGATTATACAAACAAAGCTGTCTGCAAAGTTGTGTCTGATAATCCTTCTTCTGCCATCAGTGAGTTGGTTCCTGCCTACGACTCCAGCACGTTGGTTCTGGTCAACTTCAGGTAAATCCCTTTGGTTACATTTAGTCCAAAATGACCTCTGTGTTGTTTACTGTTAAACATGGTTACATTTAACTGATTATATTTGAAGTGGACACCTTTGTGTAAGTTGTTGGTGACTTTTCATTTGTCTGGCCATTTGACACTGCTGTGGACCCTTTTTGATGTGGTCAGACATTTGTATTAACCATGTGGTATAAAAGCCTCCCCCACCAATATAGCCATGAATTGTGTTGGTTTTGGTGTCTGAGTTATTATCAAGAGAGTGACGAGAGGGGCTTGATTAAACTCAAACTGTCATCACCAAAAACACTATTTATGTTTAATTAGAGCATTCATGACATTCACTCAGAATGGGCCAGGAGAAGAGCAGCTGACACTCGGTCTGTTCTTTCTCTTGCTGTTCTCATTGAAATGATGTCTTTAGTTCGTCATACAAGGTAGTCAAAAGCTGCTGGCATTTACTTGTGGCTGCCATCCCAGCGCATACTGTTGAAAAATGCAACCATAAAACAAGGTCGCTGTTCCTAGAAGGAATGTATAATAACAATGTACTCAATGGCCGACTCTTAGGGTGTTTCAGCACTGAGGTGTTCCTGCTGGTTTGTTCATTAATCTACAGCCTGCAGCACTTGTGGCTTTATTAAGTGTACAAGGCAATGGGTTTCCATTGCCTTCTAGGAAGGGAGGAGAGAAACTCATCTGTATTCCACTAAAATATAGTTTTATTTACTAAAGTGTGTGTGCATGCTCTGGAGTGCGCCTCTGGGGTGCCAAGCATTGTCCTTTGATATGAGTTTTTTTGTGATAGGTTTTGTTCAGGGCAAATAAATTCAGATTTTAGGTGGGTTTCATTGGTGTTTGACAGGATTAAATCTTAGAAAGCAGTTTACCCCGCTAAATTTAGTGTAGGAATGTTTGTTTAATTGAATTTAACCTGGGTCCAAGCAGTGTCCCAACAGGTAGTGCGTCAAAGGAGGAGCTTTTAATGTATTTATTGTGACTATCAGTTTGTTGAAAGTGGAAAATTATAAAGAAATAAAAGAAATATCTAGGTATAGCAGCCTGGTGTTGTTCCAGTCCGCAAGGTTTGACGTGAGTGTATTTTGAGATGTGTGTTTTTGTGCGTTCACAGTACCCTAAGGCAGCGGGCTGACCCAGTCTATAGCCCTCCTCTGCAGATACTGGGACTCTGCTGGAGGCTCAAAGTTTACCCAGTGAGCAACCTTCTGTTGAAGTTCTCCTTTAAAGTCTGACCACATTGTTCACATGAGCTTAGGCCTCCACAGTATGGTGCATCTTACTTATTTTTTACCATCCCAGTGTTGATAGTCTAACAAGGGACTTTGATGTACAAGTTAAAAAATGTCTCTATCAATACATAATGTCTAAACATGTCATCAGTGGGACTTTAAGGCCCCATTGCTGACAAGGCAATGAACAGAAGGGTTTTGTGGATGGAGGACGTTTGAAAGGCATGTCAGTGAAAATACAAATGTACCTGCGTGTCCCAAAATGTCAAGTGGTTTGGCAAACATGGAGAAAACGAAGTTAAAGCAACTGTAGATTGAAAAAGAAACAAGAAAATTGTCATCACAAAAAAAGGTAATTACAAACCGGTATAATACAACCGAGAGCCTGTGTCCGTTAGAAGCCTGACGAATACAGAACTGGCTGTCTCTAAGGTCAGATATGTGCTGGAGCAACAACAATTGCATTTGCTGGCAATAGCAGAAATATAGTTACACTGAGACTTTAGCTTGTTTAGTTAGTCGTGCAGTTAAAGCAAGGGTGGGGCAACACAGAGTTCTAAAATTTGACAGGCGGGCCAGCTGAGGCACAGATGGATCGGATCCAGTGTTTATTTGTACTAATGCAAATAAAACTTCCATTGGACTTGTCCCGTTATGGGTTGCCACAGCGTGTCACTCTTTTTTCCACTGAGATGCACACTAATATTTGTTTCCTGTTGCAACATTCTGCTTGGGACCAGCCAACAGTTGACACTGGCTTGTGCCACCGTAGGGCTCTAGTTGCCGGCTGCAGCATACAGTACATGCGAGCCATGTATTCTACCTGTCAGCTACACCCTTGGCTATTTGTACTAATGCAGATGACGTGAAAACCATTATATGAAATTAAAAATTAATGATTTGGTATTAGTTACATTTCATTATATAGTTTAAACAAGTTTGGCTGGCCGGATTACAAAGTTTAAAAACATGTTGTACGTGGTCTGCGTTCGCGATAGTTTGCTCATGCCTTTTGAATGTACATAAGCACGGATAAATAGACACATACTAAAGACTACACTGCAGTAGATGTAAGCAGTGGTTATTATACTTACTGTTTGTAACAGCCTTAGGGGAGGAGCTGTTGAATTTCCTGGTGATGATAAAATGCTGAAAGACTGTCACAAGGTCTTAAACTTCCCAAACCAGCAGATGTGTGTATTAATCACTCTTGTAATGTTTCCTCAGGATGGTAATGGAGTGGTCCGTGGAAACTACCTGTCTGTCTTCTTGGAGCTGTCTGCTGGACTTCCTGAAACTTCAAAGTACAAATCTCATTTGTCTGCAAACACTATTTTATTTTGCGTCTGAGGTGAATTTAATTTGTCAAGTTTGAATCTTCTACAGGTGGTGTTTACGTCTTTCCTTTTTCATATCATGCACAGTATGAGCACCATAGATGTGCATTAAATGTTGTAATTCAGTAAAACTCCCAAATCTTCAGACTATAAACTGTTGCCTATAAATTCTGATGTCGCTTTCTCTATACTGTAGAAACCATACTTTAAAACAGATTCCATGGCTACTAGAACAACATTCTGTATTTTAAATTAGTCAATCATGCATACGTTCCTGTAACAAATGAACCCCTGATCACCAAATGTAAACTATCCCACGGCTGAACATATTCACCAACAGTCTCAATATTAGCTCCTGTTGGATTAACATATGCTCAGAATATAGTGGGCAAGTATCGACTTGGAGCATTTAAACAGAGTAAAATCATGAGTGATTTCAGATTGAAAATGTTTGATATTTTAATTACATTATTTGAAAATAAAACATCAACCTCAAACCATTGGAGATGAGGCATGTCAACCTCTGTCCAAGGTGATATTTAGAAGAAGGTTCCATTTCCATTGAGTCAGGAGAGCAGAGATTGATTAAATAAAGTATTTCACAGCATGTGTGATTGTTTTAATTGGAAAACATGACTATAGAAAAAGCTGAAGCACTGCTGAAAATATCTCACATTTCATTTACAGTGCATTTCACCAGGCCTTTATGGTGTCCTTGTTGTGTTTAGGTATGAGTACCGTGTGGAGATGGTCCATCAGGCCTCTAGTGACCCAACCAAGAACATCATCCGAGAGTTTGCCTCTGACTTTGAGGTTGGTGAATGCTGGGGTTACAACCGCTTCTTCAGGCTGGACCTTCTGGCAAGTGAAGGCTACCTGGACATGCAGAGTGACACACTTGTCCTCCGGTAGGCACATGCGCGTGCACACACACATATACAGGATCAGACTTTAAGAGACTAACTTCATATCTGTTGCGTTGATCTACAATTTAAACTGTTGCTGTGTGATTTTTGTTTTTGTAAAGAGCTGATTGTTATATTTTGCAATACCGTATTAGCCCGAATATGACGCCCTGATTATAAGATGACCCCCTCTTTTTCAAGACTCAAGTTTGAAAAAAGACTTTTTGAACACCAAATTTAATTTTTCTACAGAAAATAATTACAGTACATCTAAAACAAATGATTATAACAATATATTTGAGAGGAAAAGCATGTTATTTTGCCTCATTCAAATCATGCAAAAACTGTATCACATCTTAATATTTGATGGGCATCCTGTCCTTTCATTTCTTGTCCACGTACGCACACACCCTCCTGTCGAGCTCTTGGATGCGACCACTCTGAGGAACACGGAAAGCTTTTCTCTGACTGTGAGCATTTTTTAGGCGATCTTTTTGAGCTCTCCATCTCCGTACATTACACTCTGTGACACCATATTTCACAGCTGTTTCGCAATTGTTTGCCTCATTTATCACCATCATCTTGAAGTTTGCATCATAACTTCTCAGCTGCCGGTTAACCTGGCCGATCTTCGACCCACTTTTCTCCAGATTGTCGCTACGTTTCTCCATTTTTTGTTATCTCTTATTTTCTTCTCTTTTCTTTCTTACCGCTATTTTTTATTTTTATTTTTCGTGACGGGGGTTCGCTTTGGCCTGGGGTGATAAGTTCAGCATTCGCTTTAAAGATATCTGGCGCCATCAAGCGTTGTGAATGGGTGTAATGTCTAGACCCCGAATGTACGATGACCCCCACTTTTTCAGCCTCATTTCAATGCACAAAACACTTTATATTCGGGCCAATACGGTAAATTCAATAAACATTAGGAGGTGAAAAAATTTGCCTCCAACTGTAAACAAGCAGAAAGGCAGTTCTGCTGTATTTGGGGAGTGGTAATAGAATTTGTGTGTGTGTCGTGCAGCTACCAGGTCCGCTCACCTACATTTTTCCAGAAGTGCAGAGATCAGTACTGGTACATCAGCCAGCTAGAGTCAGCCCAGAGTGTCTACATCCAGCAGATCAACAACCTCAAAGAGGTAACCTTTGTGTGCCTGTCTGTTTTTACATCCCGCTTCAAAGCGATGATGTATTGTAATTGTCAATATTCGTCTGCTCGTTAGTTTGTCCACCAAATATCTTTGTCCACCAAATATCTTTGTGTCACAGCCTCCATTTAACCCTGTCTTCTGCATCCTCTTCTCTCACACCAATGACCTTCATGTCCTCTTTCTCTACATCCATAAACCTCCTCTTTGGTCTTCCTCGAAGCCTCCTGCCTGGCAGTTCAAAACTCGGCAGATAGAACGATGAAACAAAAATCATTACTCGGGCGGCAAAGGGGATGAAAATGAGATCATGATGTTGACCTTGAGAAAACTAGTTCAAGGCCAAATTTAAACTTTTTGCACTCAGGAACTGGATGAGATACAGACGAGGGAGAAGGCCAGTCTGAGTAAGAACATAGATCAAAGCTATGAAAGTCGATCAGAGCACAAGCTTTGATCTTTGACCTATGCAAGGTAAAATTTCAGGGTAAAATTTTGAATCCAGGGATGTTGCAGTCTGTGACTGTTTTGGTTCTAGTTACATCCTGCTTCAAAGCGGTGATGTATTGTAATTGTTGGTGTTCGTGTGTACAGTGCACAGCAATAATGACTACACCCTCTTTGAAAAGTAACATTTCATACAATATGACAAGGAACACAAACATATATTTCCAAAATGTTCACAGACTAAGTTAAACACAGGATCTGTTGAGCTTTTGAACTGAAAACTAAGGTTAATGATATAACTTAAGTTGTTTTTATTCCGTTTTAGTAAAATTAGTGTGGTGCAGAAATGAGTACACCCCACAACAAACACAACTACATTTAGTACTTTGTATGGCCTCCATTACCTGCAATGACAGCCCCAAGTCTCCTTGGCATGGAGCGCACAAGTTGACAACATTTGGCCACATGAGTCATTCTCCATTCTTCAAGGATGACCTCTTTTAGAGCCTGGATGTTGGATGGAGAGTGATGCTCAACCAGCCTCTTCCGTATTCCCCAAAGATGCTCTATAGGGTTCAGATCAGGTGACATACTTGGCCATGGAATCACTCTTACCCTGTTCCACTTGAGAAAGTCAGCAGTGGCCAGCAGTGGTCAGCATGTGTGTTTTGGGTCATTGTCATGTTGAAAACTGTCACGACAACCAACGGCCCGAAGTGATGGAAGCATCTTAGCCTTCAGTATAGAGCAGTACATTTGAGAATTCATGATGCGATCAATGAAATGCAGTTCTCCAACACCCGCAGCACTCATGCAATCCCACATAAGAACACTACCCCCTCCATGTTTCACAGTGGACACCATGCACTTTTCCTTGTACTCCTCACCCTTGCAACGCCAGACCATTTTGAAGCCATCAATTCCAAAAAGATTGATTTTGGTCTCATCACTGCAGAGAGTAGAGTCCCAGTGGCCTTCATCCTTTTCAGCATGGGCCCTGGCAAACTCTAGGTGGGCTTTTTTGTGACTTGGCTTTAGGACAGGCTTCCCTTGGGGACGACACACATGCATGCTATTCCGCTGCACTGTATGGCGTATTGTGTCACGTGATACAATCACTCCAATTTCAGCCTCTACCTCCTTAGCCAACTGTTGTGCATTTACACGCCGATTTTCCTCAAGTTTTCTCATCACAAGACGCTCCTGCCTGGGTGTTAATTTTCTTGGCCGGCCTGTACGTCTCTGTACTTTGGTTGCAGTTCCGTCTCTCTTTAATCTTTGGATCACTTTTGCGACCGTGTTCTTATTAATAAGTAAGGCTTTACTGATCTCCTTGTAGCCCTCACGTCTCATGTGTAAAGCAATAATCCGCTTTCTCAGATCCAGAGACCTGCGAAAGCGGATTATTTCCTTGCCATGTGATGTCATTGCTGACAGCAGGAAATGGGAATGGGCGGTTTGCTTTAGGTAACAGCCTTTTGTAGCCAATTGCCTAATTAACACAGTGTAATGAGTATCTAGACTCACCTGTAGTTAATTGTTTGTTCGGGTCCACATTGGGAGCCTAAAAGGTTGCTTTACTCAGAGACCTTCAGTGGGGTGTACTCATTTCTGCACCACACTAATTTTACTTAAACGGAATAAAAACAACTTCAGTTATATTATTAACCTTAGTTTTAAGTTCAAAAGCTCAACAGAGCCTGTGTTTAACTTAGTGTGTGAACGTTTTGGAAATATATGTTTGTGTTCCTTGTCATATTGTATGAAATGTTACTTTTCAAAGAGGGTGTACTCATTATTGCTGTGCACTGTACGTCCGTTCGTTAGTCCACCAAATATCTTCGCAACCATTGCAGATAGAAAAGATGAAACAGAAAGCAAATTACTCGGAGAAAGGGGATGAAAGGGGATGAAAATGAGATGGTGACGTTGACCTTGAGAAAACTAGGTCAAGGTCAAGTTTCAATACACTTAGGAACCGGATAACATGGAAAGATGAGGGAGAAGGCCAGTGTGAGAGCATAGATCAAAGCTAATGCTTTGATCTATGAAAGCTGGTCAGAGCACTAGCTTTGATCTTTGTAAAATTTTGAATTCAGGGGTGTCGTGGGATTTTGTAGTCTGTGACTGCCTTGGTTCTGATTTCGATATTGTTTCTGTTCTCGTCAAAATCCATTTGATGATGCAGTGTTTTAATGAAGTCAAATTAACTGAATTGGGACATTTAATTGTTGGTCATGATTTTTCCACATCAGCACAAGTTGTGTGCACTATGTATTTGAAACTATTGTTGTAATTGTTTTTTTTTTGCTGTGAGTAATCTAGTATCTAGCTCTGACAACTCTATAAATGCTCATAACTGATTTGTTCTGATTTCAGAGGCTGGCCATTGAACTGTTTCGCCATCAGACATCACGTAGCTCATCACCTCCTGATATGAGGCTGGCTGCCAGCAACACAGTCTCTGAAAGAGACCCTCACTCAGTGAAGAGTGATGAAGACATCCAGACCACCCTGAGCAACAGTAAAAAAGGTGAAGAAGAGAGGACCCAGCACGATGATTCGAACGTAAGTCAGGAGTATGTCATCAGACGGAGGAAGTTTTGAATTCTGGTGAAGAATGCTTTTAAAATGCACTTCCTCTTCAACCAAGAAGCATTAAGACAGCAGACCAACTGAAGGATGTTATGAACGTTGTTGTGAAAACTGTCAATGTTGAAGCTGAACACAGGGATATACTGGTACTTCTCCATTCTAAAATACGTTGGCCAAGTTGCAGCCTTGTACTGAAGCAGCTTTATTCCTTGAAGTCAGAAACCATTTTTTGAAAGGGAAGAACTGATGTGTTCATGGTCTAAGTGATCCTCTATGGTTGGCAGACATGGCATTTCTTGTCACTCTGAATGGTCATCTTAACACACTAAGAGCCCGCAAGGCAAAGACCAGTTTGTGTCAAACTTCACTCACACATGAAAGTATTTGGTGACAAAGTTTATCTCTTTGAAACACAACTTTAACTTCTAACTAAACTATAAAAAAGGGAATACTGACAGCCATGTCTGTGATGTCCTTCTCAATTCACTAAAATGACTACAGACCGGCCATTCTTCAGTCCAAAGTGCAGCATCTCTGTTCCCACCAAGTGCAACTCTGCTCCCATCCTATATGTCAGACATGTGTTACTCATGATAAATATATTATACGTATATTATTCATGATAAAGAAAATAGTGTTTTTTGCTTTACCTGTCAGTGGTCACAATGTTATGGCTGGCTTGTTTACAACAGGGTGGTTTCCTTTCCCTGTTGAGGAATGTACGTGTTAGTTGGCCTAAAGGAGCTAGATGTGTTCAAGTTCAAGTAGTTTCACTAATCCTTTTTGGCTTGGAAGATACTGAACCTCTGACCAACCCGACCTGCTCATTTGAAATGATTTCCACTCCCAGCCTTTATGTAACCAATCACAAATCCCATGTTGCTGCTGTACTGGTTGAGGAAAGCATGTCACCATTTGCATGGCAGACCAGATTATCAGTCTTGGGGAATGTTGGCTGTTTTTTTGTGATCATGGTATCATTGTATTGACAGGAGCTGTCAGATGGAGACTTGGAGGTGGACTGTCTGACAGAAGAGGAGGTGAACCCTTTGGATGGCAGCAGCACCTCTGGTAGCTCGACGGCCACCAGTAACACAGAGGAGAACGACATCGATGAGGAGACCATGTGAGCAGAATTTAATTTTAAAGTACCCTAAAGATTAAAAATGGCTAAGTAGAGGCTTCAGTCTCTTGGCTGTTGTTGCTACCATAATGTTTGTGTCCATCTTCACAGGTCTGGAGAGAATGATGTAGACTTCATTGGGAACCTGGAGATGGAGGAAGGGGAGGTTCCTGATGACTTTGCTGGAGCCACAGGTATCGTTTATATACCAGTTTAATCCACTACAAACCTTAAATCCCACTGATGATAACTGTTGTCCCTGCTGAGTAGAAGCAGGTTTCATTGCTGACATCTTAGGGAGCACATTTGTGATTTTGCATTCCTGCATCGCTGTCTGTCAGGGGAAGGTCTCGACAAATGTGTTTCTCCATGCTGTAAGGGATGCTTTTCAGTGTGATCCAGTAACACCAGCCACCAGTGAATGTCACTAAAAGGGTAGTGACATGGGCCACTATTATGCCAAATCCCACTGCAGAGGTGTGACCAGTACGGGAGTAAAGGAGAACCCTTGTCTTAGTGTGGAACCACATCTAGAGAAACAAAATACAGAAATACACTAACGTACTGCTAGATGTTGCATCACCTCTATCGTGTATAAAACGAGCTATTTTCTAGCAGTGACCAATAATGAAACAAATCTCTTTTAAATATAAAAAATTACATAAATGTTTGTTCTTACCAGAGCAGCTGTTCAAACGGCTTGTTTAAACACAAAATCCATTCTCCTTTTTCCTTTCCTCAAGAACACTTTGATGACTTGGTTGTACAGTTAATCTGTGCGTTTTAATTCCAGCAACAAATCCTTTTCTATTGACATGGAGGTCAGTACTGAAAGCGCATCTGTCCAGTCTCTCTTGTCTCACAAGAGCTAGCTTGTCTTCAAATGAGCGTCTTAAATATGGCGTTGCGAGTATATCGGCTACCAAATCTTTGTTTTGTCCTCCTTCAGCCATTGTGGTAGCAAAAAGAAGGTGGGTTTTTCAGATTCAAAACACGTGTAGATTTCTCCAAAAGCTCTACGCTCTAATGGTAACCTGACTCGTTATCTGCATAGCGCCACCTTCTCAGAGTGACTATCCAATCACAGGACAAATACATGTCAGGACAACATGTGGCTAGCTAGCAGGCCTTAGAAGGCCAACTCATGATCTGATTGGCTATCGCATCTGGATGTGCCCGTTTTCTCAGTGCAGGGAGGCCTGCATTCTAGGTTCTGAAGACCCTGGGCAGATTTCAGTCAACCTGGCAACACAAGCTAGCTGAATTCTGTTTGAATAAAAATTCTCTAACCTAAAAAAAGAAACACTGACCCAGTGTTGGCCTATGTCATATTATATCCTAATGTGTATATATTTATACATATAAGCTGTATTTTCTTGTACGGAAAATATATTGAAATTAACTTTTATCATAAATTCTGGTTGTTTTGCCAGCAGAGAAGGCTTTGCTGGCCCTGACCGCCCACCATTGTGTGGAATACAGCTGATGGTGTACTAAACTGTTGAATTACAGTGGATATAAAAAATCTATACTAGGTTTTCGTGATGTAAAAAACTACATCAAGACAAATGATTTCACAACTTTTTCTACCTTTAATGTGACCTTTAAGCTGTACACGGCAATTGAAAAACAAACAAACCTTTAAGAAAAAAACATATAAAATAAAAAACCTCAAATAACCTGTTTGCATAAATATGCACACCCTCAAACTACTACTTTGTTGCAGCACCTTTGGTTTTATTACAGCACTGTCTTTTTGGGTAGGAGTCTATCAGCGTTGCACTTCTTGAGGTAGCATTATTTGCCCACTCTTCTTTGCAACACTGCTCCAAATTTTTTAGATTGCAAGAGCATCTCCTTTGCACAGCCCTTTTCAAATCACCCCAGAGATGTTTGAAGGAATTCAGGTCTGGACTCTGGCTGAGCCATTCCAAAACTTATATCTTATTCTGGTGAAGCCATTCTTTTGTGAATTTGGATGTGTGCTTTGGGTCATTGTCATGCTGGCACATGAAATTCCTCTTCATCTTCAGCTTTCTAACAGGCCCGAAGGTTTTGTGCTAACACTGAGTGGTATTTGGAACTGTTCATAATTCCCCAGACTCTGACTAAGGCCCCAGTTCCATCAGAAGAAAAACAGCCCCAAAGCATGATGCTGCCACCACCATGCTTCAATGTAGGTAAGGTGTTATTTTGGTGATGTGCTGTGTTGTTTTTGCGTCAAACATACCTTTTGGAATTATGTCCATAGAGTTCAACCCTGGTTTCATCAGACCATAACACATTTTCCCCACAAGTGTTTGGGAGACTACAGATGTCTTCTTGCAAAATCCAGCTGGGCTCGGACGTTTTTCTTTGTTAGATAAGGCTTCCGTCTTGCCACCCTACCCCATAGCCCAGACATCTGAAGAATATGGGAGATTGTTGCCACATGCACTACACAGCCAGTACTTGCCAGTACTCTGCAACTCCTTCAGAGTAGCTGTCGGTCTCTTGGTTTCCTCTCTGACCAATTTTCTTTTCGTCTTTTCATCAACTTGAAATGGATGGACGTCCTGTTGTGGTAATGTCACTGTTGTGCCAAACTTTCTCCACTTGATGATGATGGTCTTCACCGTGTTCCACGGTATATTTAAAACTTTGGAAATTCTTTTGTAGCCTTCCCCCCGATTGATGTCTTTAATAAGATCCCTCTGACACTTTGGAAGCTCTCTGTGGACCATGGTTTGTGCTGGAAGATGTTGCTACAAATATATCAGGAAAAACCTAGTGGAACAGCTGAACTTTATTTAGGGTTGATCACAGGAACCTTCATTGATGACAAGTGAGTGCTGCCACCTGTTAAACATGGGTTTGAATGTTACTGGTCCAATCTGAACACAGCCACATCTCCAGTTATGACGCGGTGTGCACTTATGCAAATGCATAATTTCAATTGTTTATTTTTACTTAACCTACCTGAAAGATTTTGGTTTGTTTTTCAGTTGTGTTGTACAGGTTAGAGGTCACAAAAAAGTTAGAAAAGTTGTGGAAATATGTCTTGATGTCATTTTTTACGTCATGAAAACCTGGCATTTGAACAGGGGTGTGTATACTTTTTATATCCACTGTACTTCAAGACTCAAAGGCATCCAGACCAAAAAGAGACAACAGCTCTTTCCATTTGACTGTAATGAAGGCCTCAGCTGCCCAGGCAGAGCGTAGTGGTCCAAAGTGGGTTTCAGAGCAGCTCCTGTAGTGTTTTCCACTGTGTTGATGTTGAAAGGCATGAAGAGGGTGAGTCACTGTTGGTGCATGACCCCTTCCAGCATGCTGGTGCACACACTCAGTCTATGTATGCATATGTGTGGGTTGTGTGTCTTCACTCTGTTCCAAGCCAGAGCCAAGCTCTGTAAATTTTTAGGTCCCACTGTTTTTTTTTTTTTTATGTCTATATGCTGGTGATAACTGTAGGCTTCATGTTGCTAGGTTGTCTGCATATCTGTCTGTTAGATGATTCTAAATGCCATATCTCAGAAATGCTTCCGGTACACCATTAAGAGCAGACCACTTATTTTTTGTAACTCCTAAATTCACATGATAGTTTTCTGACATTTTTACTGGTATCTTTCACAAATAAGAAGATACATTGAACATTTTCTAAGCCGAACATTTTGTATCTGAAAGGTGATCACCAGTGGGACACTTAAACATTGTAAATAAACACTTACATGACCACAGATTTAACCCTTGGGTACCGATTAAAATGGCTATACACCTTACCCTTTGGGTCAAAAAATTGACATTTCATAAAAGTGTTTAAAAAAAAAAAAAAAGTAATACAGAAATATTTTTTTTCTTTCAATGCACCGATCTTTTCCATTACTTCAGCACTATCCATAGATATAAAGGTTTTTTATTATTATATATGTCTATATAGAATTTGCCATTACAACCTATTATTCTTCCAATGGAAAAAACACAAAATGTGGAATATTTCCAAAAATTGGCATACAGTTAAATACTTCTGATAAAGATATTACAACCTTGACCATGCCAGTAATTGGCAACAATATTAACTTTAATGCATAATTAGTTTTTGGTACAAGGAGAACTTTAAAGTTTATGTACACATTGGCTAATGGTCCAAAACTGATCATGTCATAAAATTGTATGCGCCTTGCCATGGCAACGTGTCCGGTGCATGACGAACAAAAATATGAGACCTTTATACAACTATATATTTTATTATACATATAAACATTTTAACATTCATTAAATTGCAAACATTTTAGAACATAAAAGAACAATATTTGTGTAGTGTATGCCGTGGTATGGTATGTTTTGTTCTGTGTGTGTGTGTGTGTGTGTGTGTGAGAGTGAATGTTCACTGAAACTTAAAACAGGGCTCACAGATGATTTTGGAATGCCTGTTGCATGCATGTCCGTCACATTTTGCGCACCGGCTCCACACTCTCTTCTGATTAGCACTCAGCATGCAAGCCTTCCGTAATTTCAGGTATGCATGCAGCTCCTGCAGATTCAGCTCCTTCCAGTTGGTCACTGTCCTCTTCCCCTGCAGGTTGGTAAATTTTAAGATAAGCTGGAGGATTTCTTCAGAAAAAAAGGCCAAAAGCACTTTCAGGGCTTGTTATTCTGGCCACAACATAGTCAGTTAGCCCTGGGGGAAAAATGAAGGGATGCAAAAAAGGCAAGGTCTCTGCATGGGAGGGAGACCACAGGATTTCTCCATTTTTAGATGCCCACTGAGAGGTAGATTCAACATCCTCTTCCTCCTCTTCATCCTCCACGTCCTCCTCCTCTTCTTCATCCTCCACTTCCTCCTCCTTCAGCACATATTCCTCGCTGGAATCCTCCTGGCTCCATGAGGACTCTTCATTACTGAAAGAGTCCTCAGAGGCACTGATAGCATCGGACTGCAAACATGCAGAAACTGCCTGTTGTAAAAAGAGGTGTCTCTTCATTGTCTCACTCATCATTTCTTCAGAGACGAGCAGACAACTTGTCTGGATCATTTATCTACTGTGGCTTCTTTTGATCAAGCAAATTTTTCTTGATCAAAAGAAGCCTGGGCGGCACGGTGGCGCAGTGGGTAGCGCTGTCACCTCACAACACGGTGGGTCCGGGTTCGAGTCCTGCTCTGTGCGGAGTTCGCATGCTCGCCCCCTCTGGGCTCTCCGGCTTCCTCCCACCCCCAAAAGCATGCGCCTCAGGTTGATCGGCCGGTCTCACATTGCCCGTAGGAGTGAGTGTGTGTGTCCGTGTTTGTATGTCTTTGTATGTGGCCCCATGGTGCACTGGCGTCGTGCCCAGAGTGTCCCCCGCCTCACGCCCCACATCAGCTGGGATGGGCTCCAGCTCCCCATGACCCACCACGGCGGATACAGCAGCGGTACATGAAAATGAATGAATGAATGAAAAGAAGCCTCCGCTTACCTATTGGATGAATGGAAAAATATTTTTGCAGGTATGTAAACACAGACCTGCAAACAAATCATGTCCTTTTTCATGTCCTTCTGTCACACCAACTACCTTTCATGAAGTAGTTGTTGTGACAAAGAACGAAAACAAGAAGGAGGAGTAAACAGACAGTTTGTGTCTGGGCTGTGGGGTCAATGTGGGAACAGTGTCTTGCTGCAGACAATGAAGATCACATTTCATTATAACATGTCAGCATTATTGTATATAGTAATATATATATAATATGCATATATAGTAAATAAATATATATATATATATATACACATGCTTATAGTATATGAAAAATATGTGGTTATAATGGGAGTCAATTGGACCATTTTTGCACAAATCAGGTCCTGTGTATACACGGTGAAAATCTGCTATTCTATACACTTCCAATGACAGGCATTCAGGAATTTAGAAAATAAAGTTGAAAGAAAATTACTGGCAAAATTTCATATATTTAGCCTTTTAATTGACTGATTTATTGGGAGAGAAAAACATCACTTTTGGTACCAAACAGTTCCCAAGGGTTAACCTAATAAGTCAGCAATAGAGATTGTGGCAATTATTTTGTTTGATAATTACTGTGTAACAATACTGGTTGCTTGTATTGCAAATGTGTAGTACAGATCGCCTGTGCCATTAGAATGAAGATAGAAATGAAGCCTCATTGATGAGTTTTTTTTTTGTTTTGGCCATATTATATTTACCATTGGACATTTAATGAATGACTTTGATTTAATGAATGTCCTATGATGCGAGGATGCTTTATATCATTATTCCTGTATTCATGTTTCTCACTGGAGATGTTGAAATACTGAACTTGTGCATCATCCTCTTCTTGGTTAAGTGAGTTGTGGTGTGAAACTATAATAATGCAGCAGGTATTTCTTTATCCAGCTTTAAAAGACTATTAACCAGGGGTTATCTCTGATCTAATGAATTGCTAGCAGTACGTCATTTGGCTCAAATATTGTCATAATTCCTTAATAACATTAAGCCATAAAAAAGTCAAGATTTTTTTAAATTTATAAACTGCCAAATAGATATTAAGAAATAAGTAATGGCTCATATTAATTATTATTCCATTTGGTACCCTTTGTCAGAATTTGACTCCTTGTTCCATTTATTTTATCATTTAAATGATATCAACAGTGCTTCTGTTAAGATATCAGGTGGAGAAGTCTTAAGGGTGGTTTTTATTTAAGTTGCACCTGGTCAGTAAAATTTATGTGGAAGAAAATGTTGACTAGACACAAGGCACAGCAATCTTAAAGAATGCAAGTAAACTGAAGAAAGCAACAGTGACGTGACTATGAAAGTGTAACCCCCTCTATCCTGGCCCACTCCCAGCAGACTGATGACAGCACGATTTCTCTCAGGTTGATGGCATTTATTGTCAACTCTGTTGATCAACAACAACACAGGTGGTTGGTGGTGACTGTGTATGGCTCAAGTAACACAGCTCCCATAACAGGAAATGCAGCAGTGCAAGAGGACTACAGTGTGATCGTAATATATATATGTATAATATATATATATTTTTACATTATTATTATTATTACAGGAATTATGACAAATATAACTATCAACCTTTTTTTTGTATGTTTACAATGAATTAATATAACTTAATGCCAAGGCTCCAAGATATTTACATCATGAAGAAAAAAAAAAATTTTTCCTTTACAACATATCTGTTGATCAACAACAACAACACTGGTGGTTGGTGGTGACTGTGTAAGGCTCAAGTAATACAGCTCCCTAAACATCAGAAAGGAAAAAAACAGTACATTTCAATGGGCTGCGCCATTACAATTGTAGAACTCCATGCTGAATCTTACAACTTGTCACGTTAGGGCAGAAGAAAAAACTACACATTTTGACTTAATGATAGTTGTAAAACATGCCCACAACATTTGTATAACTCAACATGTACTTTGACTTGAGTGAAATTAGCATTTTTTTAGCTGTTTGTAGCATACCATAACAGGAAATGCAGCAGCGCAAGAGGACGCGCTGCCCGTTTCCTGTCACTTATATAGACCCCACCTGCCACCAGAAGGCGACATTACAGCCAAGGGAAAATTGCATAGAGCCTTGCATAGATTAACCATAATACAAAATAATTTTGACGTACTTCAAACACATTAACAATCCTGTTACAAAAGCATGTGTGAACTTTCAATCAGTTCTGTTCAGCAGTTTGTGAGAAGAAGAGTTTTAACCTTATGGAGTCCTGAATTGTTTGGCACACAGGTGGGTTGAGCTCCAGTGTGCGCTCCTTGCATCGCAGCGCTGCTGTTGGTCGCAGCGTCAGTGGGAGCGTCACTGCCGTTGGCGGCGCTGTCGGTCCAGGCAACAACAGCCTCCTGGAGATCGACCCAGTTGTCCTGATCCATCTGCTTGATCTGAAGGAGAGAAGTAGCGTGGAGTCCCTGTGGGGTCTCCAGCCTCGGCCCAAAGTGTCTCTACTACACAGCCAAGGTCCGTTCAACAGCTGAGAATAAGGACCATTACTGTGGTCACATTCAGTCACGAAATGATCAGTTTTTTGTTTGTTGTTTTTCAGTATATAATTATGCTTTGTGAATAGTGAAAAGGCCACTGGTCATTAACATGATGTCAGCATTGAGTTTTTTCACAGCTGTTCCTGTGAATACAAGTGTACTGAGACACCTAGCTGACAGGTTTATCTTTGATTGGGACATGCTGACCTTTAGTTTTTTCACTCTACAACTAACAATTGAGCGAAGTATACTAAGGTAGATTTCATTTGGTTTTTCTCCAGTGAAAGACAGAGATTGTTATGTGCTGTTCCTCATGTTAAATATTCATTCATTAACTGCTTCATCCGCTGTGGCGGGTTGTGGGAGGCTGGAGCCTATCCCATAAAATAAAATAAATTCCTAAATCTAAAGCAACCATAGAGTTGGACAGGACTTCTAAACACCAACCAAAAGTTTCAGTGTGAATGAAGCCAAAATCTGAAATCTGAGAAAGAACGAGAAGAAATATCAATGTGCACTGCTATTGTTTGATATCTAGCACAGTAGAGCAGTGTAGTCCCAGTCGTGTTTGTCTTTCACTAGCACGTGGATGAACTATCCACCTTACTTAATGCTTCATATCCATCACTCATCACCAGGTGGCGGTAGAGCAAACGGCAATGCTCCAGCATAAAACAGAAGAAGCCAACATAACCAGTGGTAACAGTTCATGCTAATATCGATGGCAGCATCTCGAGTTTCGTTGAATTCAAGCCGAATGCTGCTTGTTTGCAATTTGAAGGTTGTCTATTATGTCATCCTTTCTCGGTGTATCATGAAACTCCTACAGAGAGATAAATTCAGTGTCTCCCTGTCACAATATGCGCTGAGGGGAAAAACTCATTAGGCAGGAGCTAGTAACCTTTTAAAAAAACAAACTTCATCTTTCAATGTCTTCACTAATAAGTGAATGGCTGAACAGTGGTAGTTTCTGAGAAGAATTTGTTTTCTGCAATTCCAGCTCATTCTCACTCTAGAAAAGAGCGACGGCCTCAAGTGGTGCGACGGTCAGCTCCGGACTCAGGGGTTCTGATCCGCCTGAAGGCTCAGATGGCAGAGGTCCGCAGCAAGATGTCTGATGTGAAGAGTCAAATGATAGAGCCACGGGTGTCTGGAGAACCCAGGCCTGGCCCTTCAGGGGGCTTTGGTGTGGAGGAGGTACCCTCTCACCACACTGATTCAGAACTGTCAGCTTGTCGAAAGCCTGGTGAGGTGGACCTGCTGGCAAGAGCAGCTGCATCTCAGTCCAGGCCCCGTCGCCCCGGTGAGGAGTGCTACACTGCTAATGCTAACAGCGCTAAGCTGCTATCTGAGCACGAAATTTTCCATCATTTTCACAGAATAAGAACAATCAAACAAGAGTAGTGGATGCATTTCTTTTAAGTGGTAATAATTGGTAAGTTGTCAGGGGTTCACCAAAGTGTTCTTTATGGAGCTGAACATGTCACATGACCTGACAGTTCTTTTTCATTCAATAGAACCTTATTTATAAAGTCAGAAGCTTCAGCTATTTGTCAGAACTGATCATGTGTCAGTTCCTCTAACAAAATTTAACAAAACTGTTGTTGAAATAAGGTAATAAGCTCTTTACATATACAGTGGTACCTCTACTTACGAACGTCTCTTTATACGAAATTTTCAAGTTGCGAAACGTGTCAACAGGAAAATATTGCCTCTTGTTATGAAAGAAATTTCAGTATACGAAAGGTAATAATACAGTATGGGCTCCTACTCGCAGCTCCCAAAGTTTCCTGAACGCAACATTCTTACAGCTGCTCTGCCATTGGCTATTACCTAGCATTTTCCTGGCATCCCATTTGCTAAGAGGGACCTCTGTGTAGCTAGATAGGTGTCTCTGCAGCGTCCTCGTCATTCGGCCGTCGACCCATGCGGCGTTCTGATAGTTTTATTAACTTTTAGAGTATTCACTTTGGACCCCAAGAAAGTAATGGAGAAGAGTTTTTTTATCTATACAAACAAAGCAAGGGATAATAGAAAAGCATGAAAAAGGGATGCGTTTGGTTGATCTCGCCAGAATATGGCTGTAATGCATCTACAATCGCCATGTTATTAAAACAAAAGAAAGTCATAAAACACCGGTAGTTTAAGGCATCGTGTCGGTGGTTTGAGAACTTCAAAAGGGGGCTGGAATTCACTCTGTAGTTCAGCATGGTGAGGCAAGTAGTACATGAATCAAGGAGGGCAAAAAACAATGAGGACAGCAGTTAAAAGGTAAATGACCATCCCTTTTATTCTTTATTCTTTGTTTTTTACATTATGCACAACTCTAATTTATTGTGTAATAACCTAATTGTAATACATACTTGTTACATGTTTTAATGCATTTTTATGCTTTATAAAACATGTCTGAATTTTGGGGGGCTTGGAACGGATTAGGGCATTTGCATGGATAACGCTTCTCTTACAAAATTTTCCACTTAAAAAATTTCTTCCAGAACCAATTAATTTCATAAGTAGAGGTACCACTGTAATTGCTTTATTTTTTTGTTATGAAGGCAAAACCATTGGCTCCAACCAACCTAAAATGATTTGCATTAATTTTAATAGAAGAAAGCAATTAGTTCAGTTTTTTCATATAATTTCTTATCATTATCCAAAGATTATTTTATCAGAATGTGATAAAATTAGTCTTTGACTTTGAAGACTGACTTGGATCACCTGTATGTTTGGTACTTAGATTTATAATTATACGGATTATTACTATTGTCATGACTTTACCCAAAATTACCTCAGGGCCCTAACAATTGGCTTTCGACGGGAATAGAGATGAGAAGGTTCATGTGACTCAGGCAGTTTATTTCACAGAGCAGCTGGTGTTAACACACAATTCTACAGTTTCTCTACGGTTTCTGCAATAGTGTAATCAAGACAACACAATAAGATGACAGAATTACTCAATTGTGTTTTGTTCTTTTTATGTGTGTATGTGCAGCCAGGAAATCGTTGTCTCCTGTCCTGGACAGTAGCAGCTCTCTGGTTGCAAACATCAGGAGTCCGGACAAGATGGACAAGGACTCGAGAGGAGCAGAGACGGACAGCCTTCATCTTACAGAGAACCTGGGAGGTGCAGAGGGTTTGCAGCTTTACGTTATTTCCTTTTATGTCATTATCTAAATAGCACTTTATTTGACTTTCATGTTGATGCAGCAAAAACAGGTTGTGAATACATTATGAAGATAATTTCACCATCTCAGTTCTTTGATGACATTGCATCAGTTGGCACAGTTGCCTATTTTATCTTCTTCTTCCACCGCTTATCCCTAGTCGGGTCGCGGGGGCAGCAGCTTCAAAAGGGAGCCCCAAAGTTCCCTTTCCCTGGCCACATCCCACCAGCTCTGACTGGGGGATCCCGAGGCGTTCACAGGCCAGTGTTGAGTTATAATCCCTCCACCTGGTCCTGGGTCTGCCCCGAGGTCTCCTCCCAGCTGGATGTGCCAGAAACACCTCTAGGGAGGCGCTCCAAAGGCTTCCACACCAGATGCCCAAACCACCTCAACTGACTCCACACGAAGGAGCAACAACTCTTACTCTGAGCCCCTCGTGAATATCGGTGTTTCTCACCCTATCTCTAAGGGAGACACCAGCTATCTGCCTGAGAAAGCCCATTTCCGCTGCTTGTATCCGCAATCTCGTTCTTTCGGTCATGACCCATCGCTCATGACCATAGTTTAGGAACGAAGACTTAACGGTGAATGGAGAGCTTTTCCTCTGGGCTTGGCTCCCTCTTTGTGATAATAGTGTGGTAAAGCACACTGTTACACTCATCCTCATTCCCGCTGTGAAGCAGCGGGGATGAGGATGTGATGCAAACCAGATCAGTGAGTGCTGCAGGTCACAGGCCAATGTCGCAAACAGGACTACATCATCTGCAAAAAGCAGCGATGCAATTCTTAGCCCACCAAACTGTAAACCCTCCTCACCACAACTACGCCTCAATATCCTGTCCATGAAAATCACAAACAGAAATGGTGAAAAAGCGCAGCCCTGACGAAGGCCAACAGCCACTCGGAACAAGTCAGACTTACTGCTGAGAACCCGAACGCAGCTCTCACTTTGGACGTACAGGGATTGGATGGCCCTCAGGAAGAGCCCCCTCGACCCATAATCCCGCAGTCCCTCCCACAGTGTATCCCTGGAGACCCGATTGTACGCCTTCTCCAAGTCCACAATACACATTTGGTAAAAGGTCCGAACCCAAGTCCAGTTTGTGTCTTATAGCTGGTCTCTATGTCCACATTATCATTTATTATAAATTTTCATGCAGTATATGTTTAACTGAGTGCACAGCTAGCTCTTTTACCTCACCATAATTAAAAATAGACCAAGGCAAATAAATTTCAAGCCTTTGTTAGATTGAAGAACACACACACCTCAGAATTAAAAATACAGTGCAAAAAGAGCTGAATAATCCTTTTTCTCATAAATTAAAGACATCCCAGCCTCAAGAACTGAAGGTTTAAACTTCTAGTAAAAAAAAACATTAACATGTTCAGAAAGCATGAGTAAATATGGGCTCTTTCAGGGGAAAATGCAAACAGAACTTTCTTCATGAGAGAAAGGGGCATGTGGCCTGCCAGTAATTTACTCGTACACATGTAACCTTGTGCACACCTCGTGCCTGTGCACACCTTGTGGTGGTCTGTCATGTGTGGTGAAAGAGATCACTGGACTTCGTCAGCATCTCTTTTATTGCTGCATGTATGTCCTCTCCTCTTGTGTGTGTTTCATGGTGGTGTTACACTCAGCAAAGAGCTCCTTATCTTTGTGAAGGAACCTGACACACACAGAAGCTACAACTCATTTATGGCCACAGATATACATGGTGCTGTCTGAATAGCTGCATCAAGATGTCAATATTTCTGATTTACGGGTTGCTGTTGAAGCTGACATTGGGAGTTTTTCCACACATCTTTGTTTTCCCTCTAACAATGTCTCAACAGCAGCTTTTAAGCACTTATTCACAACTGTCCCATCACTAAAAGATGTTTCATGTCCCAAAATCCACATGTCTTTAGTGAAGATCCGTTTGCGTTTTTCTCAGTCATTTTGCCCTCTGCTCGGACTTCCTGAAGTCTCCTGAAGGAGACTTCAGGAGATGCAAAAGGGTGTGCTTTGTTTCATAGTGGCACTTCACGTTATTAATTAATTAGTGCTACGTGTTCAGACTATATGAGGTAAAATGGTTTGAACTGCCTGACGGAAGAATAAACATAAATTTTGTCCACTCATTGTTAGCCAGCGGTTTTCCTCATTAACCTCCCTTCATTCAGAGCAATGCTGTCCTCACTGTCTTCTTCCTCTGTGCTCCTGTAGCGGTAAACTCACAGCGATAGCGGCAGCGAGCTATCTCACTTCCAGGTGCGCTGACAGAGCAGGTAAACAAACGATTTGATTGGCTGAACTGAGTGGAGCTATTACCGTATTAACTGGAGGAGCAGGGCCCGCTCTCTGTAGCCGCAACCGTCAGTAAAAATGCGCCAAGAAACTCTACTCATGAATTTATCATATACTGGTCACTGGTCTGGACAGAACCATCATGCGGTCCGGATCCGGACCGTAGTCCGCCATTTGGTGACCCCTTTGGCCAGACCACTCCTTTCCAGCACCTTGGAGTAAACTTTCCCAGGGAGGCTGAGGAGTGTGATGCCCCTGTAGTTGGCACACACTCTCTGGTCACCCCAGTCTGTCACTCTTTCGGCACTGTCCCAGACTTCCATGCAGTGTTAAAGACGCGTGTCATCCATGACAGCCCCTCAACACCCAGAGCCTTCAGCATTTCCGGTTGAATCTCATCAACACCCGGGGCTTTGCCACTGTGAAGTTGTTTAACTTCCTCGGTGAGTTCGGCCAAAGAGATTGATTCGAATCCCCCATCATCCTCTAACTCTGCCTCTGCAACAGAGGACGGGTCAGTTGGTGTAGTTGGATTCAGGAGTTCCTCAAAGTGTTCCTTCCACCGACAACCTCCTTAGTCGAGGTCAACAGTGTCCCATCCTTGCCGTATACAGCTTGGATGGTCCCCCGTTTTCCCCTGCTGAGGTGTCGGACAGTCCTCCAGAACAACTTTGGTGCTGTCCGAAAGTCCTTCTCCATGGCCTCTCTGAACTCCTCCCACACCCTCTGTTTTGCCTCCATCACAGCCGAGGCTGCAGTCCTTTTGGTCTGTCGGCACCCTGCAACTGCTTCAGGAGTCCCCAGGGACAACATGCCCCTGAAAGCCTCCTTCGTCAGTGGGACGGCTTCCCTGACCACCGGAGTCCACCACGGTGTTCGAGGGTTACCGTCCCTTGAGGCACCCAAGACCTTGAGACCACAAGGCTGCAGCTTCAGCAATGGAAGCTTGAACATCGACCATTCTGGTTCGATGTCCCTAGCCTCCACAGGGATGCACAAGAAGCTATTCAGAAGTGTGAATTGAAAGCCTCGCGGACAGAGTCCTCTTCCAGAGGTTCCTAGTTCACCCACACTACTCATTTGGGCTTATCAGGTCTATTCAAAGATTTCCCCTGCCAACAGACCCAACCCACCACCAGGTAGTGATCAGTTGACAGCTCTGCCCCTCTCTTCACCCGAGTGTCCAAAACACAAGGTCGAAGGTCAGATGATACGTTCACAAGATCGATCATTGACCAGGGTGCTTTGGTACCAGGTACACTTATGAGCATCCTTGTGCTCGAACATGGTGTTAGTTATGAGCAATCCATGACTAGCACAGAACTCTGCAACTCCAGAGTAAAACAAGGTCCATCCTCTATCCAGGAGTTTGGTTCCAGAACCGAGGCTGTGCGTGGAGGTAAGGTCAACCAGATCCACCTGGTAACGCTCCACCTCCAACACCGCTCCGGCTCCTTCCCCGCCAGTGAGGTGACATTCCACGTCCCCAAAGCCAGCTTCTGCCGCCCGGGTCTGGTCCATCGTGACCCCCTGTTGTCACTGCCATCCATATGGCAGCGCCCCCGGACCCCATCGATCTGCCCTGAGGGTGGTGGGTCCACAGGGGTGGGAAAAATCCACGTTGCCATTTCGGGCAGACCTGGCCACCTGGCACTCGCTGACGGGCCCTCTGTCCAGGCCTGGCTCCAGATGTGGGCCCTGGGCTTCCTCTGGGCAGGGTCACTTGTTTCCCTTTTTGTTCTTCGTGCGGTCTTCTGAACCATTCTTTGTCTGGCCCTTCACCTGAGACCTGTTTGCCTTGGGTGACCCTACCAGGAGTACAAGACTCCTGACAACATAGCTCCCAGGATCCTTAGGGCACACAAACCTCTCCACCACAATAAGGTTATGGTTCCTTGGAGAGGAACTATTTTTGCCTATTTTAATCATCCAAATTAGAGACCGCACTACCAGTTTGTTTTGTTCATGTTGGTACTTATCCAGTACCAACATGACTACAATATCAAACTTTTTAGCTGCTAATTGCTTCACTCTTTACATGTTCAACTTATTATGTCTGCCTGGTGCTTTTTACTGGATAAGTGGTGTACATTTGTTGTACAAGCTTGGTAGTTAGGCAGAGCATTTGACTGCTCACACCTACTTAAGAGTAAATGAAGCTTCCTGATGTATCTGGAGGAGTCCCCTTGCTGTTGTTGAAAACCTCTTGTCCCAATATCTTCTACTTCTGCTGGATATTAACACTGGAAACTTTCTAACAAACCCATTTGGATTTTGATAAAATCAAGAGATGCTTTTTTTAGTGACATCAAATAGTGTCTTTGGTCATTTTGCTAATCTGAATATTTGGTGTTACCATTTCCTTAGATGTAAAGATGTCTTAAACCTTGGATAAATTCTGTCTGGACATTATTATACACAGAAAATTACTCGTCCTGACTTGGAGGCCCTCTTTCCCTTTTTGTCTAGTCCTGGCAGTGACGTGCGGTGAGGTTCATGGCTGGTGAGGCACCGACGTCATCATGATCACGTGATCAGATTTACAAAAATATGAACCTACAGTGTAGCTTATTCACCATTTAATTATCAAGAGTGAGTGGGTTATGTTAAAGTTTTATTGCAGAATTATTTACACATACAAACTATCACACACAAATAAGCATATTTGATTAAAAAAACAATGCTGTTACCTACCTATTAATATGTCAGGTTTACTTGTAAATGAAGTCCATGCGCCGCTCCCTCTGAACAAACGCATCAATAACTTGTTTGTAGAAATTGTCCTTATCTTCCTTCAGTTTGTAATATTTAATCCTCCATTTGAATAGGCAAGCGGAACAAAAATAATTGCTGCACTTGACTTAATGTAGATTGTAGCCTGCATTCACTTATTCTTCGGCTGAGGAGTCCCAAGACGAATCCCTGGGATCACCAGCGCCCTCTATCCATGAGGCCGGGTATTTTTGTGCCTCACCCACTGCCTTTTCACAGCGGTTTCAGGACCTCTCAACTCAAAGACGTTACACACATGCAGCTGTTGACACAAAAACACTGTACATTATATACATTAGCTAAATTACAGGAATTTAGTTCATAGCAACATGTTTGAACATTTTAATAACGACATATAGGGAGATAGCATTACGGTCTCACTGTATAGCATACCAGCACAGCTATCTGAGCTATTGCGCAATCCATGGTGAGGCACGGCTGGCTGGTGCCTCACCGCAGGACTCTGCTCCATATTGCAGCGGTAAATGTGAAAATTCAGCGATTTTGAGTAAAAATAACCTAAAATCGTTGATGTTACATGGAAAATAAGTTTATAATACACATAGCTGGATAAATATTAGCATTTAATTTATTTATTCCATTTTCCATTTTTGTCTTTCATGATGGCAGGTGAGGCCGTGCCTCACCTGCCTCCCCTGACCGCACGTCACTGAGTCCTGGTATCGTCTTATCAGTTAACAATGGCCTAATTTATTAAAATATACTATGAAACATTTAACCTATAGTATGTTCAATGTCTCCAGTGGATGAACCCTGTCTGTTTGGGGTCAAAATGCTGTGCAGAATATTCACAAAAAATGTGGCAAATTTTGTTTTTTCCACCATGTTTGATGAAGCTCCATGTGTGTGGATTTTCCAGATGTTTGTATGAGATTCATCAGTCCAGTGAGCTTCAAGACCCATAGGTTCGGTTGTCCTATTTCTGACTATGGCCTTGTCTCTTGTTGTTTGTCTGTGCTCCAGGACTGAAGTCTGAAGGAACCCAGAGCACCCTTGTTTCTCTCGGCAGCTCATCATCAGAGCAGGTCTCAACCTCCAGGCAGCAGTTGTCTGGAGCGTCAGGATGTAGAGATGATATCTTTACCTTTGGAGGCCCCAACTACATAAATGCAAGCAAGAAGTGTGGCAGCAGGACTGTAGGGTCTGTACTGAAGACTTATTATAATAGCTGTAGCCGATGTGGTATTCAAAATCAGCAGCTCACCTTTCTTGTTCTTCCTGTCTCTCATGATATCTCTGCCTTTCTTTCTTCCACAGTGTGACCATGTTGGAGTGTCAATCTGAGGCCTCAGGAAACCCCCATCAGCCATTTCAGGAGGGATTCTCTGCACAGCTGCAGTCAAATGAAGGTTTGTTCCTCTGCTGCCACTCCCGGGAGTTGATGTCTGTTTTAATGTTTGCTTAGGCAATAATGAAGCAATGATGAGCAAAATCAGCCACTTAGCTTAGCATAAACACCAGTAATGAGGAAAAAAGCTAAGTCAACTTCAAGGTTTCACACAACATAAACCTAAGTTAACACAAGTCTATACCCCATATTGAAGTACAGTGACATTTTCAACACAAAATCTGTCCTCCATAAAGGCCTGTTCTGTTGTTACTTAGTTTTTCCTCCAGATTAAGCCTTAGAAGTGCTGGTAGACATGGTTACCTGTAAACAGCTTCTGCCAGCTGTCTCCCTCAGTGTCTTGTCTTCATGCCAAGCTACAGCTAATAAACCATCTGCTGTAGTCGTATTCCTAATGGGCAGACATGGGAGTGGCACTGATATTTAAGTCCGACTATAAGTGTTTCTAGACAGACCTCATAGCCTTTCAACAGGAAATGTTAATTTCACATTACTTCATATACTTTATTTTTTAAAAATGTATGAAGTCTTTTCACTTGCGGAATTTTGCAATATTTAACTGAGGGTGGTGCACTGTAAACAAGGCTGACAAAATTTAATTTTTAAATCTGTCCTTCCCTTTATCCTCCAACCTCAAATACTGAATAAGGGTCAGTGAACAAGGGTCTGATCAAGTTCTGTCTTGTGGTTTGTGTAGCTCAGTCGCCCTCTGTCCTGGTGGCAGCAGCAAGCAGCGACAGTGACACCGAGGACGAGGCCCTGCAGAGCAGCAACTCTCGCTATGACAACCAGACTCCTCCATGCACAGGTAGCAACGCACAGAATGTTCACGGTAATGCAGAACAATCCTTCATATGCGGCTTGACTTAGAGCATTGGTGTGAAATTTGAGGAGAATCCCATGTTGTTACTGCTATGTCTCGTAATGTGGTGAGAAAGCACCAGCTGTCATCATTCTCTTTAAAACCACCTTTGTGGAAAATGCCAAGTGTAATTGTGTGATTCACAAAATGCAGTTTCCTGATAGTCCAAGGAAATCCTTCAGGTGTTACTCCCACCTGAAGGAGGTGTGTATCTAGTTTGTAGCTCAGGAATCTCATAGAGGAGTTACTTCTGCTCTTCTTCCAGGGGAGCAGCTTCTGTCTGATGATATAAGTCTGCCTGCTGACAGATGATTCCCTTTGCGACCTGGAAGACCAACTGTTTTAGCCTCCACCAAACACATCAATGCAACAAAGTCTGGAAACGACAGACAGTAACACAGATCTTTTGAGGAGAAACAACCTGTGATGCATGAAGATGAAGACTGACACTCACCTGCTGATCTGGAAAAGGAAGGATTTCTCATGATGTCCTGAATATAAATGGACAATGACGGGAATTCCAATAATGATGTCCACTTCTTGGGGTGGTGATGATCATTTTAAGGAAATGCTAGCATAATATTAATGACACTGTAATTTCCATCTGATCTTTACAGCTTGATCTTTTCTGTTGTTTCACTGCAGCAGTGAACACTATTACACTATTTCTCTCCTTGAAATTGACACATCAGAGGAAAACGTGGCCACCACAACTGTTGCTTTAATGACTTCTAGCTCACATTTAGTTAATTGTGTAAATGCTTCTACAAGTTTGCATGAGTCTGATGAGAAACCTTCATCCACTGTAGCCTGTCTATAAAAGTTTAGTTTCATAACAGCCATTTATGTCTGACTCAACCTGCGTGGGTTTTGGAATCCTCATACTCTACTCGCCTGGCCCTATCTCTCCAATGCCAGCATCGGTGCTAAAAACTTTATTCACTTCTCAAATATTTCTTTTTAGTAATAATGCAACTTGTTGCATAGCATCTGTCCTTTATTTCAGGTGAACTTGTATTGTTCACATAGATTTCTGCTGAGTTGTGTAAATATCCTGTCTGGACACAGCGATCACATGTGGCATTTGAAAAGGCTTAAAGATCATTAATTACAACAATTAAAAGTCTCCTGCTCTAAAATCTGACGTTTGGGGACTGAAGCATTGTTTGCCTGTTCCAACAGGTGATTTCTGCCACTGGTGAAACCTGCCCAGTGGCTTTCACCCACAGAGAGAAATTTGCAATTAAAATCCAACTATTATTGTTCTTTAAAGGAGCAGTCACTTGAGATTTGGGCAATGTATTTGCTTTGTATGGGCATCAGCGTTGATGCCACTCACGTCTGTATGGTAAATGGAAAGGATCCTCCTATAGCTGCTTAACATAAAGATCTTTAGCTGTCTGTGACGGGGTGACCTTTTAAAAGTTTGCTTCACCATATTATAACAATATTTCCCATTGTAGAGTTTTGTCTACACTAGTACAGTGGGAGATGAATTAATGTAGAAATATTTTTTAATGATTGGTTCATTTAATTCAGCTAAGAAAGCCAAATGTTTCCCAGGACTTGTGCTGATTAAGTCATCAAGCTTGTTGAGGTCTAAGAATTCCATTTGATAAATTCAGCTGAGGGACAAAGAAGAATAGCCACGTAGAAAACACATTCCTACATGAGACTTTTCACTCAGTCCTGTGAAGCACTGGTGACATCTCTGGGAGGAAGTGAAAGCCACATATTCATTTTTTTCCGGAATTTTTCAAACATCTGTCTACTGAGTAACACCAGTAGATGGAATGGAACCGTGCTGCATGTTTGTAAGGTTGCTCACTGCTTGACTCGCTTTTGTCCTCCAGACAAACATGTTCAAGGCTGCTGCACGACGCTGAAATTCATCACATAGATTCTGGTCCAAGCTGCTGACAATGAGAAATGTCCCAGCATTTCCTCGTCGTCTTTTCCCTGCCACCTGATCTTTGTTGTACAGTCTGAATGTCTTTGGTTTACATGGTAAATATACTATGTTGTGTACGTGTCTTGTAGTGCATGGCTGGGCTTGTCTGTGATGGAGGCTGTTCCTCCTATTTGTGCTTGTGTCAGCAGCTTTTATTGTAATTTCCCAGAATGCACTGTGAGCTGCATCAAGTACATTTCTTTCTGTAATGAATAAATTGTTTTACAAATCTTAGAATGACTACAATCTCATGTCTGTTTCCTATCCCCCACCTTCAGCTCACAGATGATGCTGCTTATGAACGTAAAGGATATTTATTAAAGGATATTAAAGGATATTTATAGTACAGCATGCAGTAAATACAGCATTGCTTCACTTTAATAACAGCCTGGTCAGGGTCATAAAGGATATATATATACAGTATGTATAATGTAATCAGAAGTGGGGGCATTTATTCTGTTGCCCATCTCCCATGTTTCCTTTGCTGCTCCTTTGTTTTCCTTGGGTCTATTATAATGTATATCTAGGTGGAATTCTGGTCATAAAGAGGAGCAGACACTTCAGAGTACTTCATATAACCTTTATATACGTGATAGTCACCAGTTACAATACACATTTACATACTACCACAATGCAGATAATTCAGGTACAATGTGTGTTTACAGTTCTTTTCTTTTTGAACCTAACCTGCATGTTGAAGAAGAGCCAATCAGAGGGTTTGTCTTCCAAGCTGTGGACAAGGACAGTGCTGTTGATTAAGACCAATCACAGCTATCGGTGAACTCCCCCACACCCACATGAGCCTACATTTAAACAGGGCCCATGTGGAGCTCAGTCCTGTCAAAATCTAGACAAACTGCTGAAGGATGCAGCTGCAACTGAATGTCCTGCCTCCTTTATCTCAAAACCCCTTTAAAAAGTAGAATGCTTCACATTCACTTTTCCACCAAGGACCATCCAGTCGAGCTTCAGCATCTGAACTGAGGAAGGTTACAGGAGGAAAATCACCCCACAGGCTCAAATGTGGCTTTTCTATGGGAAAAATGAATGGAAGCATGTATGCTCTGTGACCCTTCAAGTATGGCTGACAGAACTGCTATTTGGTTCCATCCTTCAGCAGAAGATAAACCCCCAGAAAGGCTTTCAATGCAACAGTTATTATTGCTTACAGAGAAAAAAGAAAAAGCTTTGTGTGTACATAGACACAGTGCAGATTCATGGAGGGGCCCTATAATTAGTGATTACGGGAGCAGAGCTGAACTTAAACTACTTTCATCAGGGAAGAAAAACATCCCACTCAAAAGGGAACCTTTAGTGCAAAAAGTGAGGGAGGCAGTGAGAGTTTACACAATAAATAATAACATTTTATTGCTCATACTTTGAGAACTTCTAGCAAATTGAAACATGATGAATAACACTAAGTCATAAGGTTTTGGTGAAGGTGTGTCAGTGAAAACCGTGTCAGCGCTAATGGCTGTCCTCTCCATCCGGAGCGGCTGCTCACGACGCTAAAGACCTGCTGTGAAACGACTTCAGTGATTTGAACAAATCAACAGTGAATCACGGGGGAAGAAAAACTACTACTGTACTGCACAGCTGCTCCAGTTCTGCAGAGCAGAGCTGCCACATTTACAAAAATACAACAAAAAATAGATAGTTAAAACAACAAAGCATCTCAGTGTCAGAAGAAGTCTTGTTCTAAGGGCGTTTTGTTCAGAGCACTTGAAGCAGCAGCGTATTAGCATGTAGCTGAAGATGGGATAGTCCCACTGAAAATATGTATTCATTATGATGTTAACAATAGCTTTGATGCCTATCACTAACAACATCATCAGGATTAGGCACCCATCAATGACCTAAGATCAAATCCTTCCAAAACTTTTTTTTTCAATTAGCCTCAACTGTACCTTGTCTTTTGGCCTCATTTAAATAGTTGACCACAGTGGGTACTGTGTGGCAAGCTACTTTTGTAACAGAGGGTATGCTGATGTCACCGTGGTAACACCTACTGAGTTGGCAGCATCACTGTCCAGCCCAAATGCCATGAAAACCCAGAATACAGTTGTGTATTTTACAATCATACACTGGATCTTTTAAGATATAGAACAGATGACATTGATAAAGGGGTTCACATCAACATCCTCAGGTCATGAACATGTTTAAAATGATGTAGGATATAAATAATAAGCTGGAACTTTGTAACCTAAGGAACTGTGATGTTAACCCTGGCAAGGTCTAGTGTATTGTCAAACATCAGTCAACAAATTATAATCTTCCTCTGCTGACCTCGTCCTCTAATATGATGAAGAGAAACCCTCAATGTGTTTCTCTCTCCAGTTTGAGGGTATTATTGGTTGAGTTCTTTGAGTTAGCTGCTAACTGGATGCATTTGATGCACATGATGCATCAAATGCATTTGATGTATCAAACAGAGGACTTCCTTTTGCTGCTGAATATTCTTGATAGATCTCACACACCTCAATGCTTGTGGCCACAAATTAATGCCCATAAACATGACTTTTGAGTTTGGTATTGTAGTACGTTGCATGGATCACTGTTTAGCCCAACTACCTATAATTTAATGAAATAATTGTTTCTCTCTGGGTTTCGTAGTTCTTCCTAAGTACCCATGTGACAGGATGTTTCCACTCAGGAAGAATGACACTGGCATCAACGTGTACCCTCTATACAGTGTTTTTATTCCCATCACTACTTCTAGAGCAACAGATTCCATATAAATACATGAAACAACTTATTAATATTACTGTAAAAAAAACAAACTGTCATTATAACAAGACTAAAAAACACCTCACTGAGAATGCTTTGCTTGATTTCTGTCTGCTGTCCTGTTTGACCTGCATAACAGATCTCATCTAAATACTGCTTTTTTCCCCAAACACAGCCGATGACTCGTGTTCCTCGGCTCTCATCACACCATGATAATCATCCAATGCCAGCAAAGTCAGACAACCTACAAACTACTGAGAGTCTGATTGGCAAAACATTTTTAAGGCAGGTCCATATAAAACATATTAAATAGAAGCTGAAAATGATGTTTTTTATGCTGACAAGATTGTTATACTATATTTTCCCCTGTCATGTCATGGTAAAACAGCAGCTATAGGCCACAACAGACACTAAACTCCCTAGTGAAAGCTAGATGGTTCATTTACCCTTCCATACTTTAGCAGCTCCTGAAAGGCAGAGACAGGGTTCATAGGGGCGGCAGTGGCTCAGTGGTAGAGCGTGCAACAGAGCGGGTTGTCCAATGATTTGAGATCGGCGGTTCGATTCCCGCTCCCGACCAAAACACCCAGAGGTGAGCTGACAGTGGGAGGTGTCAGCTCACCTCTGGAGCACTGCCGAGGTGCCCTTGAGCAAGGCGCCGTCCCCCTTACAAGTTGCTCATTTGGGGCGCACCAAGCAGGAGCTGCCCGCCACTCTACCTCCCTTGCATGAGTACAGGCCCCCTGTGTGTGTGTGTTCAGGGCTTGTACACACTAACTAACATGCATGTGATTTGATCTGGACTAACTAGTGTGCCACTAATTTCCTGTTGGGGATTACTCGAGTATATAAAATTTTAAATAAAAACAAAACAAAGCTCTCCAGGGCTTTTATAACATCACATCCTGACCTCCACCTCCTTCCAATCGATGCACAACCAAACATTTGACTCTATAATAAATGTCTGACCCAACAGTCTGGCTTTGTGTAGCAATAACTGAAACGTAAGTTACGTATGTAACTATGGTTCAATGAATTCTGGATGACTGCCAGAGGCAGTGCCTTAACACTGGATGACTTAGTATCAACATAGTAACGAGGAATCCTACCTTGCCACGACGGCCTAGGAAACCTTCAAGACAGTAGTTGCACTGGCTGCAGCTACAATAACCCTGTAGAACCAGCCAAAAGTACATGGTGTAGCCCACATGGCCTCAGCACAAATTTCACTGACAGGGACGGTTCGCAGTCGCCCAGGAAATGGAAACACTCCTGATTGAGTGACATCTGATACCGTGAGGGAGTGGCTGATCTTTCGACCTGTATGCCTCCTCAATAGTCATGACGACCCATTTAGAGAGCCTTTGCTTGGAGAGGGTGTGTCCCTTCCTATGCCCACTGTAGCAGACAAACAGCCTGTAAGAGCGAAGCAACCCAGCTGTTGCTTGTAAATAGTGCTTCAGGGCCCTTAATGTGTGACACCCCTGTACCATCAGAGTTCCAGCGCATACACGCGTCACTCATAGATAAGGCATGAAGCTCACTCACGTGTCTTGCTGATACCATTGCTAGAGGCTCAAAGAGGGGAGACCGAAGAGCATCCAGGTACAGACTTAAATCCCATGAGGGATACTTCACAGCCTGCGGGGGGTACCGTTGCTGGGCTCCTTGAAGAAACTGGGTCACCAGGGTGTGAGACCCTCTAGTTTGGTTCACCACCCTGACATGTCTTGCCGATACTGCAGCTACGTAGACTCTGGTGAAGAAGCAGACAACTTCTTCACCAGTAGCGCTTACCAGTAGCGCTTGCAAAAACTGTAGTTTAGTTTAGTTTATTTGAAGGGGACAATGCAATTTCATAGAACACATTATACATGGTTAAAAAAGCCAGAATTAGCCAGAAGGCTAGTTTTCATCTGTAGTCCCCTGGCCATGATGTATAAAAAGCAGTAAAATACATCTACAAAATAGTAAAAATATGCATATTCAAACACTGTACTATTAAAAGAGAATCACACATATCACAACATAACATTTGATCACAACATCAAAACATCACAACTGGCTTGTTGTTTAGTTTTGGCAGCTATTGATAAGCCCTAAGTTTTTTGTGAAGGCCTTGTATGTTGTGAGTAGTTTAATAAGTAATGAGGTCCACTCACTAGCGTTCCTCACTGCTCACTGACCAGGCCGACTTACTGAAAGTCCTCCTGCGCAGAGGAATGAAACAATCACCTCTGACAGAGCCTCGAGTGACATGCTCAGAGCTGTTTCCTTGTCTGATGAACTCTGCCAGAGGATCTGGAGCCAAATCATGTAGTACTTTGTAAATCTGATTCAAATCTGCAAAAGTTCGGAGACTGTCCCAGTCTAAAAGGCTGTATTTTTTTTTAAATTGCACAGCGATGATAGTGCCTAGGTTTTTTATTCAGAACTTTAATTTCTTGTAGTATAACCAACACCAAGCAACGTTCAGGAATCTCTGGGTGTGCATTACACCACTGTGAGAAAATTTCCCACCTGCTAGCGTACAGCGCTGTGGTGGAAGGTGCTCTCGCATCCAAAACCGTTTGGATCACATCCTTGTTGCACAGACCCAGGAGAGGGTCCGGCCCTTCAGAGGCCATACCCCCAGATACAGGTGTTCTGGCTACTTCAGGGCAACCAACAGGACACTAGGTGCTCTGCTGCACCCTGTGGAATGTTAACACAATCAGTGGAAAAGGCGGGAAAACATGGAGGAGGCGGTCTGACCATGGATGTGCCAGAGCATCCTGTCCCAAAGGGCTCGATTTCTCCATCAGAGAGAACCAGAGACGGCAGTATGTTGTCGACTCTGATGCGAACAGGTCTACTTCCGCCAAGCTGTATCTGTGCCAAATCTCCCTTACTCCCTCCAGGTGGAGCCTCTACTCCCCAGCAGGAGGCTTCTGACGGGACAGAAAGTCTGCCACCACATTCTGTGGCCCTGGTAGATAAATAGCCCTCAGGATGGAAAAGTGAGGAAAAGCCCATGTTAGGAGTTTCCATGCCACCTGTAACAACAGGGTTGACCTTGTGCCTCCCTGGCCATTTATATAGTAGACAGCCGACCTGTTGTCGGACCACACCAGTACATGCCTGTTCCTCAGCCGTGGTAAGTGCTGAAGTGCTAGAAATACAGCACAAAGTTCGAGTATGTTTATATGCTGCACCACGTCATTTTGTCCAGAGCCCTCTCACAGCTCTGTGCTGCCATACTGCTCCCAATCCAGAGGTTGAGGCATCTGTCACCACCACTTCTTGGCATGAGGGGATCAAACCCTGAGGGACAACCCTGGACAGAAAGGTCCTGTTCCTCCAGGGCTGCAGTGGCAGCCGCTGGATATTCTGACTCTCATGGACCTGTGGGATATAAGGTCTAGATGCAGGCCATTGATCCAAACCTGGAATGGCCGCAAATGTAGGAGACCCAGTAGTACTACTGTTGTCACTGATGTCAGCATCCCCAACAACCTGAGAAAAAGGCTGAATGGTAGCATCTTGTTCCTCTGAAAACTCGTTGCGGAACGGGCCGGACCAGCACCTTCAGATAGGTATTAAGCCTTTGCAAGTCCAGTATAGGACGAAAGCTTCCATCTTTTTTAACGACCAAAAAATATACTGACTAAAATCCACTTTGCTGTGATTGTGCATTGAGTTGTTCGATGGCATTCTTCTCCAGGAGAGTGGCCACCTCCTGCCTTAGTGCCTGGGATATTGTTGTGTGATTGTTGGTCATTCTGATCCCACTGTAAGCGGGGGTTCGGTGGCAAAACTGGATGTTGTATCGTTGAGAGAGTGTTGCCACCAACCAATCTGAAGAGCAGCTTCTCCAGTGGCTGAGATGCCACTGCGAGACGCGTTCAAGACTCTCAGGGCCTATTCTTCCAACCCCTTGGTTTGCTCGGGGGGCAAAACACCGACCCCCAAGCCGTCTGCATCTCTGGCGCCGGACAAGGGGGAGCAAGATGCTGTTGTCCAATCTGCCAGACATTCAAGGCCCTTGCATAGCTGCCCTGCCGAAACGGCAGCCGAGGTTGACTGGCGCCATAGCCTGACGCAGACCATTGCCTTGTTGCCGATAACTGGTGTTGTCTCTGATTGGCTGGGAGACTGCGGTCCAAGGCCTGGTGTGCTGCAGTGCCAAACACCTGCCCTGGGACTACAGGAAGACCATGGACAACAATCCGACAAGGCCCAGACAGTGGGGATTGGGCCAAACACACCTATCATCGAGTCATTGTCAGATTTGACAGGAGTCTGCCAAGCTCTCTCGTCATGTATGCTAAAGCCTCGAGTGAAGCATCCCACAGGTTCTGGATGGAGGCGTCCACACTAGAATTAGTAACTGAGGCTGATGAACCATTCACGCCCGAGGAGGCAACCATGCCTGAGGGTTGTAGGGACTGAGACAGAGCAAGCATGATATGTGACGGGGAGTTTTCTATGCGGCCAACCCACGCCGCTGTGACATAGCTCCTAACAAGCAGATTATCTGTAAGGCAACATTGAGGCCTGGGACAGTGAGAGCCTGGTCGTAGGACCTCCTTCCGTTGTACAAATTAAGGAGGTAACTGATGGCTTCACAGACGGCATGCTGCCAAGCTAGTTAGTTGCTTCCTGCATGGACGCTAATGTCCTAGCGTCGGAGGCTCGATGAGTCTGGGACTTGGGGTCCTCCCAACACCTGTGGAGCTTCTCAATATACTGTTTGGAGGGGGGGAGACAGCAAAGGCAGCCTGTGGTGGGGTTTGCCTACAAAAGGCACTTTTCGGAACCATGGTCGCCGGAGCCTCATCCATATCTAGTCGTAACAATGCCATTCGAATTACCAGCTTGAGGCAGACATACTAGAATCCACTCTAGATCCACTTCCTGATCCCTAGCAGGTGCATTAAGTGTGGGTAGCCGCTTCCTCATTCTCCGGCTCGCACTCCTCCGTGAAGTCAGTGCACAAAGCCACTGTGGACAACGAATCATCATCCTGGGGCAGAGGCAGTGGTCTGTGGACCATCAGGTCGTGGAGCAAGTCCCTCTGACTGGAGATTCCGGAGCAAGTCCATCTTTGTAAATTGTGCTGCCTGGGTATCTACCTTACAGGCCAGACAATCTATCTTCTGGGATTTTCTGCCATGTGGAGTGTCCAGAGGTGGGGAACTTCTCCGATGTCTACTTCCCTTTGAAGGGACAACAGATGGGGGCATCTGGGTTTCTGGTGTCTGTCTTTGCAGCTCAGCCAGCCTAGCTAGCTTGAGGTCCCAAGACATGAGGCTGCAATTCAAGCATTGCTCCTCTGTTAGCACCTGCCTCAGGTGTGCCACACCCAGGCAGTTAGGGCATTCATTGTGGCTGTCGTCCGCCATCGGTGGTGCCATACAAGCTTAGCAAGCATGCACCATGATTAAAGACACAAAATACACGTACCCGCTTTGTACCGGGGAATTCACTATGACTGTGGAGTGAAAGACAAAACACTCCTAATAACAAATAGAGAACTCACCATGAGCGAAGATGCTCTTATTGGAAAATACATTTAATCGTGGAGAGACAAACGCTCTCAGTATTGAATAAAGAACCCATTCTGAGCAGACGTTCTAATCGGAAAATACATATAACTGCGGAGCTAGTAACGCTTTCAGTAACGAATAGAGAACCCACTCCGAGCGCAGACGCTCGTACAGGAAAAACAGTGTGCCCCTGTTCTTTGCGGTTCATGCTTTCCAGGAGCCACACATGACTAATGAATTGCGCGATAGAGCAACGATCTATTTATCATTTATGGTAATTTAATATTTATGACCCTCCCCATACTGATATTAAACCACCTTCTATCTGTATTAGCTTTTCCCAGTCTTATCGACTGTTTAAAGCACTTGTCTCAGGGAAGTCCGAGACTCACATAACCGAGTGCACTTCCGGATACCATCAGCCATCCGGAAGTGACTGCCGAGCAAAAATCCGTGATGAGGTGAAGTGGCGAGCTTCGATGCGCGAATGCGCACTGCACATATAACTACGGAGGTAGAAGTGCTCTCAGTTACAAATACTCATGCTGAATGGAGAAACTCTTGTTGGGAAAATAAATATAACTGCAGAATTAACTTTTTTTTCAGTTATAACAGAAAATCACCCATGACTAAGAACACTCTCACGGGGAACTGCGGAGTGGCAACAAAAGAAAACCGCCCCGAGCGAAACGCTATAGGGGGAAACACAAACATGGCAACATGGCAAATACACTCCCAGTGACAGATACTTACCCATGAGCAATATTAATTGCAGAAATTATATATCTCCAAAGTGCCGTTTACCAAGTGTATAGAGAGGAAGAGACCGAAACTAGGCCCTTTCACTCGTTCAAACCTGGTGTCCGCTGCAAAATGCCAGCACAGATGCAGGTGCTCAGTCAAACGCTCCCACAAACAAACATTGGAGAATGTCTTAATCGCAGCCCTAGGAGGACGCAATGCGCTGGTCCAATCAGATAAGGTTAAAGGGCGGTCTGTGAAAAGACGGCAGTTGAGGAGTTTTGATTGTTTTTCAAATGTTTGAACTCCTCCGTGATAACGCCTAACCGCGAGACGGTCAAAGGGAAGTAATGAATGACGAAGGGGCGCTTATGTACGCTGGCTACTGCGGTACACGCCCACCGTCATCATGTCACACCTGTGACTTTGTTGATATTAATACTCGACCTGCACGTGCGTGTGACGGATCTTATCCAGTGTTAAGGCACTGCCTCTGGCAGTCAGGAAGAATGAAATAGAACCATTGTTTTCCAACACTGTATTATATGTACACTCCTCCAGCGCTTGCTCAGCACACAATTAGTCTTAGGTACATTCTGCTCCACTGATGGCATGATGCTCACCTATGGTTGGTCCACAGGATGCTTTCAGCAGAGTGAATCAAACAAGGGAGCTCTCATGTAAAGGTGAGCCCCGTTTGTGGGCAAGTGTGATCAAAGGTGAGGTGATGGCATCTGTGTCAAGGACACAGCTAGTGTCTGTTCTAATTATCCATCTGCCCTCTGGGTGCTTCTTCAGCCAATAATCAGGCCAGGAAAGTGGAGGCAGGGTTAGCAGAGCCTGGTCATTACTAACATCCTGACATTTGGACTGCATAAACTACAAACAGGGTGCCAATGCAAAAATATCAGGGAATAGAAGGGAATCATTTATTTGTCTGTTGAATAAAACCCACCTCCAAATGGTAATTCTCTGACTGAGTCCATTAGGCTGTAGTTTATAGTATCCGGTGTTTTTTTACTTTTCCAAACCCCAACACACAATCTGGAGTAATGAAGAATCCATTACATAGTTGATTGGATAAACATGACCTACAAACATTTGCATAACTAAACAGATTACAATCTAAAGGAAAGCTTACATAGTGCTAGTTAACCAGAAAAACAACATTGTGTTGGGGTCTATGGGTTTTGTTTGGGCGGCACGGTGGCGCAGTGGGTAGTGCTGTTACTGCACAATACGGCGGTCCAGGTTCGAGTCCCGCTCCGTGCGGAGTTTACATGCTCTCCCCGTGTCTGCGTGGGTTCTCCCCGGGTTCTCCAGCTTCCTCCCACCTCCAAAAGCATGCACTTCAGGTTAATTGGCCAGTCCCAAATTGCCCGTAGGAGTGAGTGTGTGTGCATGGTTGTCTGTCTTTGTGCATGGCTCCGCGGCGCACTGATGTCATGTGTGTGTCCCCCGCCTCATGCCCTATGCCAGCTGGGATAGGCTCAAGCTCCCTGTAATCCACTGCGATGGATACAGTGGAAGAAAATGGATGGGTTTTGTTTGATAAGGACTGGGGCACATATAGAGTATTTACTCACTTTACTCACTGCTTTTAGATGTTACTACCTTTAACAGGTTCATATGAAGATAATAAATTTCAATGTATTTATAACATTATGTTCACTCAAGACTATGATCATCCTCATCCTCAAACAATTCTCTTGTGATGCCAAGAAGGGCAATATCCTGAAACTACAGACGTCCCTTCAGAGACTGAGTCGATTAAATGTTTTATAGTCAATAACTTTTTGTCTGGAACCTGTGACTTTTACCTGTCTTTTTGTGTTGTCATGTTAAGTACAGAGTCATTAAGTACATACTGTTCACTCATTGTTTCATAAACCTCCTTCGTCTTTTCATTTCGGCTTTTCCTTTCAGGGGTCGCCACAGCGAATCAGTTGGCTCCACCTAACCCTGTCTTCCGCATCCTCTTCTCCAAAATTATCTTTGACCCATAAAGCTAGCACTGATTGGCTACCAAGCTACAATAAAATATACTACTGGCAGTTGTCATCTCTGCCAAAAATGGCACTGGCAAGACGCTTTTCTTTAATGTCCCAACATTTCACACTTTGTGTTTGCAAGATGGGGAACAAAACAGTAGAGAGCTTACAAAACAGTTAGTTACTAAAATTAAAAATGTAGATGCAAGAAGCAGCCACAGGAGTGTAAGTACGCTAAAAGGAACGGGGACATTTTTAATGTTTAAATGTCATAAACCCTGTGTACATTGGGGGAATGTGGGACAAGGTTTACCTATTTATTTAAGATTTCATCGTGTCACAGTATGTGAGCAGTATAGTTAGTTAATAGTCATTGTGTATGGTAACATAATGATGCTATTGTGCATAATTAAAAATAAAGTCAGTCATTGAAAGCTGTATTTTCTGCAGATTGGTCTCATCACATTAACTGGGGATGGGTGCTATTATATATCATGTCACATCAGTAATAGGATTATTATTTGATGAGTACATAGGTGCTCGTTAGTCATCAATATAAATAGAGTGAATAGGAACACCGTGGATTACCATATTTGGTGTCTGACATATGAAACCAATGACTACGAATGAGAATTTAGCTTTTATGTCTGTCTTCTCCAGATGATAAGCATGAGTGGAGTCTTTTGGAGAGTGGTGTTAAGGCTGGGATTGAATATTCATAGTGTTTGCCAGGGAAGAATTAATGCAACACCGTCAGCAGTTACTCAGCAGAGAGGGGCAGTCCAGTCCTGAATCTAGATTAGATTAAATATTCAATGTGTGGTGGGGCCCCGGTGGTTAAGACCAACAGCAGGACTTATATTTGAGGTGATGGGATGATGGCTGTAAAGCACTGCATTATTGCAAAAGGGGTTTTAACACTAGATGACGCAACAGAGGCACACAAATATAGATTCTCCGTGTGGACCTTGACAGAGGCTCTGGAGCGTATCACTTTCTTCATGAAACGTTTGATACAACTGTCATGTCTGTATGCTAAATTTGAAGCTATCATACAATCAGCAGCTAGTTATCTTAGCTTTAAAGAAAAACTGGGAAGGAATCTGTCCAAAGATTCAACCTACAGCAACAACACCAACCCTACCCCGAATGTAACCCTAACCCAAACCCTAAAACCCATCAGTTAACATACTGTAGTATATGTTGTTCGATCTATGTATTGCATGCAGAAAAACTGTTGTCAAATGTTTTCTAGTTCATACAGTTGGACAGAGTCATGCTAATGGTTTCCCCTATGAAGACGCGGAGGATGACCGTGGATGATTTTGATAGATGTAAGGATGTAAATAGGAAAATAAATTATGCAGACAGTCTGCCTAAAGACAGAAGTCAAAGCTTAATTATTTTACCTTTAGACAGTCAGGCTAACCTGTGTTTCTAATTTAATACCAAGCTAAGCTAATGAGCTGCTGAATGTAACTTCATATGTCTAACCCTCATACGTCTCATCTACCTCCTGGTTGGAAAGCAAACAAGCAGACTTCCCAAAATGTTGGAGTCTAAGTGGCACAGAGTCATGTATGACAGGGAGTAGCAGTCCCACTCATCATAATGATATTAACATGGGTTTAGTCAGCAGAGATTATGTGTGAGAAGGAAGTAGCATTGTATGAGATAATGAAGGCATGTGCTCTGCAGCTTTCCACTATTGTGGCCCATTTTAATTGGTTTGCAATTAATTATTAATAGTTAATATTTTTATCAAAAGAAAATAAACCTTCAAAAATACTTGGAACAACTATATGTTCCACAACAACTTTATCCAAAGTATTTTAAAATACAACCTCCCACCATGATGATAATAATAAAAAAAACATTATCCAAGGGGTGTATCCCCATCTGGAATACTGGATTACATGGTGCATTTATTCAGGTAACGACTGCTAATCTTTGATAATCCTGCATTAAATGCTTTTATCTGTAGATAAATTGTTCCTGGATAATGGCTTCCTCGTAGAAAGAAGACCAACAACATGTGGCTTCAATCACGGAGCTCCAGAGAGAGCTGTTCTATATGAATGAAGTTCTTAGAGTGGGATTGAGGGGAAAGCTTTATACTGAGGCACATGGGCCCATCAGAGCTTAATTTAATGCTGGGTCGGTCAACGATCTCAACAGCAGATATAAGATGATGTGTCATCTTAAACAGTAACCACATCATAACACAGAAGATTAAAGGAGAGACAAATGGTGAAGTTGACTGACCTCACTGGTATAGTCTAGTTTTGTCCTTAGAAAATGCACATAATTGTTCAATCACCATTTTATATATAGGGTTTACTGGCGAAATGTCAGTAGATGTCTTCAGGAACATTTTGTATTTTATAAACATGACTAGTCGAAATACTGTAGCTTGATGCTACAGATTTAAACTGTTTTTCCCTTAAATGCGACACAGAATACTTTTACTGAGCCCCCATTGACAACCATCTCTTATTTCTTGCTGATATTATTCAGCCTGCTGAAAACCTCCAGTGGGAACATAAGATGGCTGCTGCTGCAGGTAAACAAGATTAGCAGTAAAGGGTCTCTAGATAGACCTACAGACACAGTTCATTAAGAGCTAGACCATCAGAGGCTGCAGTCAAAGGTGCACTTTGTGCCATATTTGGTAAAAACACTGCTGAATTGATCTGTTGCTCTTTGAAAGAAACAGCTGAGCAGAGTACAGTGTGAGTGGAATAAAAGTTTTTTCCTACTTTTAGCTTTTACCTTAAAATATTGTCATTTGTCAACCTCGCTAATGATGCTGTATCTGAAAGGAAGCTTATCAATGTTAAGTTTCAAAAATATTTGGGAAAGCCTTCAAAGTGGAGCAAAAGCTGCTATAACAGCACAATAATGCAAATGGCTGAGTTTGAGATAGAGATGGCCACTCCTCACCAATCCAATTCAACAATCATGTAACAACTGCCAGAGCCACAACTACCTACTGTCAAAGAAAGATGTGCTGTTGAAGGCAGAGGTGGGTGGGTGGGCGTTTAGGAGGACAGGGAACAGGACTGAATTAATGAAAGAGATGCTTAGGTTTCGGTCACCTCTTCAGATGGTAGTATCATAGGGCAGATGAGGCACTGCGACTCCAGGCCTTGAACTGGTGTAGCGCTCCATGTGTGGCAGCAAAGGGTAAGATGGCCACAAGCCTAGTAGCTTCTTGGATGTGCCTGGCCACCTTCTGCACTGGCGACCACCGTAACCAAGCCTATGGCTTCGTCTCCCTACCTGGCCCAACAGCGTGGTTGTCTGCAGCCACAGTGGGTCCCTGAAGCTAGAGATGCTGGGCTCCTGTAAAGGGATACAGGGCATACGCCTCAGGCGGCATTTTTTTTTATAAAAGCGGGTGTTCTTGAAGAGGTCAGGGCTAAAGTTGGAGCAGGGCTCCCACAAGCTCTGGGTCAGAGAGATGCGGCCCTCCAGCGACGGCCCCAGCAGACTAAGGCTAGTTCTGTCTGTGAAGGAGTCTGTTCGGTCTTCGTAGCTGATGTCAGCAGGGGCTGAGCACTGCTGCAGGGGCCACCCTCCACGACCTTTACCACCAATTTCCACTGTGCTACCTCCTTCCCCACCATCACGTTCTACCCTGACTGTCTCGTCTTCCTCCTCCTCTTCCTCTTCCTGTTCTTCCTCCTCCACCTCTGCCACTTCCTCTTCCTCAACTTCTCCCTCCACCCCACCCTCCTCCTCATCCTCTGTGCTGTTTGGTGGTGGGGAGCGTGGGTCCCGCAGAAACACCACTATTACAGTAATATTATCACTAGAACCTGCATCACGTGCTGAGGCCACCAGCTTGTGGGCCACCATAGTTGTGTCTCCACTGTTCTCCAGAAGATGGTCACTGACCACTCGCACTGCCTCATCTGGACTCACTGTATCCCAGAAGCCATCACAGGCCAGAATCAGGTAGTCTTCTGAACCGTCTAATGGGAAGATATTGTGGTCTGCATCACCACAGATGTAGGGCTTATGTTCCGAGTCACCTGTCAACACAGGTAAAAAGATACTTGTTTAAGATTGGCTCATTTCAGTAAAGTTCTCTTGCTTTTCTGGTCTGTTTCTCAAGTACATCTGTGTTAAAGCTCAAGACAAACTAATCAAAAATAGTGCAATCCAATATATTGAATGTATTTACTATGATTGTAATTAGCATGAGCGAACAGCTACCTATTGCTCTGGATACGGACAGACTGCCGTTAACCCTCCATGTGCCAAACCAGATGACACAGCCTCCGAGAGCCTCGATCCTTTGTTTCTCATCCTGCAGACAATCATGAAGCACACTGACTTTAGTGATCACACAACACATGCAGCAATTCCCTGAGGTAGCATTCACCCCATCCATCTTCATACAGACAGCCTGACAGAACCATGACTGTTTGAAAAACGCCCAATTATGTTGATATACAATTTTGCCCATTCTTTGCAAATTAATGTATTATGCAGATGTTTAGTGGTGACTGGTATTTTTGAACTGAACCATAAACTGAACCATAAAGTGTGCAGCACTGTTGTGCAATGGCTGTCACCTCACAGCATGACAGTTCAAGGTTTGATTTCTTTCTTTGCGGAGTTTGTATGTTCTTCCAGTGTCTGCATGGGTTCTCTACGGGTTCTCCGGCTTCCTTCCACCACCAAGACATGCAGCTTAGGTGAATTCTTCCAACCTATATTGTCCGTAGGTGTGAGTGTGTTTATGAGTGGTTGTCTGTCTTTATGTGTAGCCCTGCACTGAGCTGGCATCTCATCCCAGGTGTACCCCGCCTGTCACCCATAGTCAGCTAGGATAGGCTCCGACAGAACATGTGACCCATACATCAGATAAAAAGCTGAAAGTAAGATGATTACAGTGATCTCATCTTTAAGAGGATGAATGAATGAATGAATGAATGAATGAATGAATGAATGAATGAATGAATGAATGAATGAATGGCTCATGAAGTATATTTGTCATGTAGAATCTACAAGAACAACTATCATAGCTCTCAATGGAATGCATCTACCCAAGCCCAGCAGTCGCCCTTAGCTTAATCAGGAGTTATCCAGAATCAGCCATGGAATAAGAATTTAAAGCCACTGAACTTGTAGGAACCAATAGTTTAAATCATGTGCATCTGAATTATACACTAGAATCTGTGCCATAGATACAACCTCCCTGAATGTGACTGACTTGTTTCCATCAAGATTCATGCATGGTCCTGAGTGAACAAATGCATTTTCATTCATGGTCCTTAGTGAAAAAATACGAGAAACAAAAACACATTATCGTGAAAGTGAAAAAAAAAGTATCTATTCTTGTGCAAGACCTGTCCTCCAGCTCTTCAAGCTCATGGAAATCTGTGTTTTTGTGTAATTCTACTGACAAATAATACAACATTCTTGGTAGATGTAATACAATAAGTTATTTTTGGCAGTGTAATTATAATTTATCCCTGTTGCACTACAAAACTAAACATACACATATTGTCCTTCTTCTGAGCTAATGGACATAATGTCTCTACAACTTTAAGTGGAAATCCCATATATTGGGAAATATGCCTATTGAGGAAAAACTAGGACAGATCTAGTGCGTCCCATCTCTTTGCTAAAAGGCTATACGTCAGTATAAAAAGCAGAGAGAACTGAATAACTTTAGTGAAACATACAACAACAAATCTATCTATCAGCACCCGAACATCACTAATTAACATTCATTTACATACATAATTTGGAAACAAAGACAATTTGCTATTTTTCTGATGAGTTATTAGGCAGATTATTTGGCTAGGGCTAGTTCATTCTTGGTAGATCTACTGGTTGCCTGGCAACTACTCATAGTTAAGAAAAAGTATGATATCCATGAAAGTGCAAATTGTGTTTTGGTTTTCATGTTACACAAATATGCTATAGGTTAATTAATGAGCTGTATCCAAATTCATTTTTTTAAAAGAATGTGGTTTGCCGTTTCCAATTTTAGGTTAACCAGCAAGCAAATAAATACCAGATAATGTTTTTCAGCATGCTTGAAATGAAATGTGTGACTGGAGAAAATCAACTTTAGTCAAAACTATTACATGTATGGAAAGGTATAAACTGCAGACAAAGATTTTGTTAGACAGACAGACAGACGGTAGATGAACACAGATGCACATTTATTAAAGGGACAGTAAAGTTAATTTTAAATGACATATATGTTGTTAATCATTATGAAAAATAGAAGGAAAAATACATTTTGTATGTGTAGCATCATCCCTTTGGTCAGAAAAGCTTAAAATCTGCGCCGCAGCAGCTTCCGCATTCAGTGGTCACGTGGGCGTCATACATCACTTGCGCCCAACAAAGCTTGGTAGCCATAAGAAACAATGCAATCTACGATGCGATTAACTCCACAAATATCATGGTTACCTGCGCGGTTAACGGTTGTGTCAACAGACATTAAGAAGACACAAAGACAAGGACCTATCCTTCTTTAGAGCACCGATAAACCAGGTCAATATGACCAAGGATCCGAGGATCATTTACCTCGGAGGATTTCCAAAGATTTGAAGGTAAGGTCGTTTTCGGACAACCCATTGTATTTATTCTGAATTCCCAAGGTTAAGTGGATAATTAATTAATGTCTGGAGCTACTGGAGATATTGTATAAATGGTTTTTATGACCAGATTATCGTGCGATTTTGGCACTTGCGAAACGTAAACAAAAGTGATAAACGGGTCATTTTACTGAGAAGATCTGTGACACTGAAATAAAACATACAAAAAACAGAATGTCAGGTCCTGACCCTTATACATTTGTAAATACAAGACATATTAATATAGAGTTGTTATTAATTCAACATAGTCCAGCAGTAACGAATGTTGGCTAGCTCAATGCTAACATAATATGGAAAATCCCATTGACGGGCTAGAGCTATAGCATCGGTAGCGCGATTAACTTTTCCATACACACAGTAAACCAAAAATGTAGCCGCAGGAGGACACAAGCCAGTGTTTTATTGTGCCGGTCCCAAGCCCGGATAAATATGGAGGATTGTGTCAGGAAGGGCATCTGGCGTAAAACTTTTGACAAATCAAACAAGCGAATCAAACCTTTGACTTCCATACCGGATCGGTCGAGGCCCGGGTTAACAACGACCGCCATTGGTGCTGTTGACCTACAGTGCGCCGGTGGAAATTGGATTACTGTTGGTTGAAGAAGGAGAGGAGGAAAGTGTGTCCGTAAGAAGAGAGCAGAAGAGGAACGCCAAGAGTATAGGACTGAGAATAGGGACACTGAATGTTGGAACTATGACAGGAAAAGGTAGAGAGTTGGTTGACATGATGCAGAGGAGGAAGGTAGACATACTGTGTATCCAGGAAACCAGGTGGAAAGGTAGCAAGGCTGGAAGTTTGGGAGCAGGGTTCAAGTTGTTCTAGCATGGTATAGATAGGAAGAGAAATGGAATAGGAATTATCTTGAAGGAGGAATTTGTTAGGAATTTTCTGGAGGTAAAAAGAGTGTCAGATAGAGTTATGAGTCTGAAGCTAGAAATCGAAGGTGTGATGGTCAATGTTGTTAGTGGGTATGCCCCACAGGTAGGATGTGAGCTGGAGGAGATGGAGAAATTCTGGTTGGACTTTGATGAAGTGATGCAGAGCATGCCTAGAAATGAGAGAGTTGTCATTGGTGCAGACTTCAATGGACATGTTGGTGCAGGTAACAGAGGTGATGAGGAAGTGATGGGCAGGTTTGGTATCCAGGAGAGGAACGCAGAAGGACAGATGGTAGTTGACTCTGCAAAAAGGATGGAAATGGCTATAGTGAATACTTTCTTCCAGAATAGACAGGAACATAGGGTGACCTATAAAAGTGGAGGTAGGAGCACACAAGTAGACTACATCTTGTGTAGACAGTGTAATCTGAAGGAGATCAGTGACCGTAAAGTAGTGGTAGGCGATAGTGTAGCCAAACAGCATAGGATGGTGGTGTGTAGGATGACCCTGGTGGTGAGGAAAACGAAGAGGACAAAGACAGAGCAGAGGACGAAATGGTGGAAGCTGAAAAGGGAAGAGTGTTGCATGACTTTCGGGAAGGAGTTAAGACTGGCTGCCAGATGACTGGACAACTACAGATAATGTGATCAGGGAGACAGGTAGGCAAGTACTTAGTGTGTCATCTGGAAGGAAAGTAGATAAGGAGACTTGGTGGTGGAATGAGGAGGTACAGGAGTGTATACAGAGAAAGAGGTTAGCTAAGAAGAAGTGGGACACTGAGAGGACTGAGGAGAGTAGACAGGAGTACAGGGAGATGCAGCATAACATGAAGGTAGAGGTAGCAAAGGACAAACAAGAGGCTTATGATGACTTGTATGCTCGGTTGGACAGTAAGGAGGGAGAGACTGATCTATACAGGCTGGCAAGACAGAGAGACAGAGATGGGAGGGACATGCAGCAGGTCAGGGTGATTAAGGATAGGGATGGAAGTCTATTGACAGGTGCAAGTAGTGTGATGGGAAGATGGAAAGAGTACTTTGAAGAGTTGATGAACGTGGAAAAGATTAGTCAGGATGAAGTGAGGAGGGCATTGAAGAGGATGAAGAGTGGAAAGGCAGTCGGTCCTGATGATATACTTGTAGAGGTTTGGAAGTGTCTAGGAGAGGTGGCACTAGAGTTTCTGACTGGGTTGTTCAACAGGGTCTTAGATAATGAGAAGATGCCTGAAGAATGGAGAAGTGTGCTGGTGCCCATTTTTAAGAACAAGCGAGATGTGCAGAGTTGTGGCAACTACAGAGGAATAAAGCTTGATGACCCTCACAATGAAGTTATGGGAAAGAGTAGTTGAAGCTAGACTAAGGGCAGAAGTGAGCATTTGTGAGCAGCAGTATGGATTCATGCCAAAAAAGAGTACTACAGATGCAGTATTTGCTTTGAGGATGTTGATAGAAAGGACAGAGAAGGCCAGATGGAGCTGCATTGTGTATTTGTAGATCTGGAGAAAGCTTATGACAAGGTGCCCAGAGAGGAACTGTGGTATTGTATGAGGAAGTCTGGAGTGGCAGAGAAGTATGTTAGAGCAATGCAGGACATGTATGAGGACTGTAAAACAGTGGTGAGGTGTGCTGTAGGTGTGATAGAGGAGTTCAAAGTGGAGGTGGGACTGCACCAGGGATCAGCTCTGAGCCCCTTCTTGTTTGCTATGGTGATGGACAGGCTGACAGACGAGGTTAAACAGGAATCTCCATGGACTATGATGTTTGCAGATGACATTGTGATCTGCAGTGAGAGCAGGGAACAGGTGGAGGACAGGCTAGAGAGGTGGAAGTTTGTCCTGGAAAGGAGAGGAATGAAGGTTAGTCGCAGCAAGACAGAGTACATGTGTGTGAATGAGAGGGACCCAAGTGGAGGAGTGAGGTTACAGGGAGAAGAGATCGATCAAAAAGGTGGAGGATTTTAAGTACTTAGGGTCAACAGTCCAGAGCAATGGAGAGTGTGGAAAAGAGGTGAAGACGCGTGTACAGGCAGGATGGAATGGGTGGAGAAAAGTGTCAGGTGTGATGTGTGATAGAAAAGTTTCAGCTAAAATGAAAGGAAAGGTGTACAAAACTGTGGTGAGACCAGCGATGTTTTTTGGTCTAGAGACAGTGTCACTGAGGAAAAGACAGGAGACAGAGCCTGAGGTAGCAGATGAAGATGCTGAGGTTCTCTCTGGGAGTGACCAGGAAGGATAGGATCGGGAATGAGTACTGTACATCAGAGGGACAGCACATGTTAGAGGTTTTGGAGATAATGTCAGAGAGGCCAGAATGAGATGGTTTGGACACGTCCAGAGGAGAGATAGTGAATATATTGGTAGAAGGATGCTGAGTTTTGAACTGCCAGGCAGGAGGCCTAGAGGAAGACCAAAGAGGAGGTTTATGGATGTAGTGAAAGAGGACATGAAGGTAGTTGGTGTGAGAGAAGAGGATGCAGAAGACAGGGTTAGATGGAGGCAATTGATTCGCTGTGGCGACCCCTGAAGGGAAAAGTCGAAAGGAAAAGAAGAAGAGACACAGTAAACCAAAACGGGACATTATTACTAGTTGGACATTTCTTTTAGAATGTGATTCAGATGAAGACACCTGGGATGAGTCGCTAGATGGTTTACTGTGTGTGTGGAAAAGTTAATCGCGCTACCGATGCTAATGCGCTAGCCCGTCAATGGGATTTTCCATATTATGTTAGCATTGAGCTAGCCGCCATTCGTTACTGTTGGACTGTGTGGAATTAATATTCCAAAGAACGATAGGTCCTTGTCTTTGTGTCTCCTTGATGTTCTGCTGACACCACCGTTCACCGTGCAGGTAACCATGATATTTTTGGAGTTAATTGCGATGTGGATCACATTGTTTCTTATGGCTGCCAGCTACGTTGGGCGCCAGTGACGTATGACGCCCACGTGACCACTGAATGCAGAATCTGCTGTCGCGCAGATTTTAAGCTTTTCTGACCAAAGGGATGATGCTACACATATAAAATTTATTCTTTCTTCTATTTTTCACAATGATGAATAACATATATGTAATTTAAAATTAACTTTACAGTCCCTTTAAAAGGATTATGAGAAAGTTAAACTAGAATAACAGTAATTTTTCAAATAAATGTATGACTTTTTATAAAAATGTAATTAATTCTAAAAAATGATGTCTGGCAGTGCCTCATGCCACCACACCATCATTAACCCCATCAGGAGTCCTAAATGCATCTCTGTAAAGCACAAACACAGTGGAGGGGGCAGATTTCTGCTTGATGTTAGGGCAGGGGTGTGAGTGCAGCTGATTTACCTCTCGGTCTGGTTTGTGTGGCTTCATCAGCTCCACCACCTGTCCTTTTCTAACCAGAATGACTTGGGAATCTCCCAGCCAAGCTACGTACAATGTCCGACCCCGTAGGAACGTCACCACGCCTGTTGTGCCACAACGTAAGTGCTGCAAAACACATGCAAACACTTTATTTAACATGCAGACAAACACTTAACAATGTCAGGAGGTTTCCACGCTGCAGTATTGTCAAGGGAAAATATTGGTGAAGTTGTTTTTAGATAACTTTACCTCCCGCGAGGCCTTCTTCACAAAGCCTTCATCAGTGAGTTTGAAAGCTCTGCAGAGCGCCTCTCTGGGATCCTGGCTAAAGGATTCCTGATGAACTAAGTTGACGTGGAGGTGGTTGGCAGCATAAATGGCAGCGTCCACACCACCGTGACCATCAAACACAGCAAAGTAAGCCTGCTCCTCCTGATCCTGAAAGTCACATGACCCCTTTAACATTCCAGTTCTGGTAGTAAATAACATTACGACTCGTGAAGTGTCTAAGTAACTCAAAGGACACTGAATAACAAATATACACTTGTTGAAAGGACAAAGTCAATTTTACAATGCATTAAGAATAGCATTATAGTTCAGTGGCTTTCATGCACGAATACCCAGGTACATAGTGCATACTGCAGATTTATTTGCATGCACAACTCTTTGTCTCACTATATTTAAATACATCTGCAGGTGGTACAGTCTAGCTTTGACACTCCAGACATTAACACACTAAATGCTTCACAACTAACAAGAGTGTCTTTCATTGTCTATGAGATAAGTGTTATATAAAAACACTTTCCTGACTTCTTGGGGTATGCATTGATGAGCTACAATGTTCTTTTGAGGGTTATGTTCTGATATTATTTTACTTTGATATGAATATGTTTCCATTTTACTTAGATTTTGGATAAAACTGATGTTATACAAGCTTAACATTGCTATTTTTTGCCACAAGTTTTTTGCTGTAAAATCATAAAAATGTAAAAGATGTATACTTGGTGTTATTTGTACAGTTTTGGAGAACTCTTAGTAGCTATTGATAGCATTTAGCCGTATTTGCTGCCCTGACAGTGGTACTCTGACCTGCTTATGGAAGCAGCATCTACCTGAATGTTGAAGAGAGTGTTGAAGTCGGGGATGATGATATGCTTGTCCTCCATCTTGCGCCTCATGTTCTTAATGGCATGGATGGAGGTTTCATAGTAGGGCTGTGGGCGATGGCAGAATGGCAGCTCTTTCAGCCAGAGGCAGCACATCTCAAACAGTCTATTAAACACCAGCCGGGCCAGCTTTACAGACTCCATCTCTAACAAACACACAAACATAAACTTTTAGTGCCAACATGAAGGTGTTAGAGGAAGACGTGGTGTTGTAGTGTTGAGTGCTGTCTCTCACAGACACAAGGTTCTGTGATCAGAGCTGGGGCCTTCCTGTGTGGAAGTAAAGTAGCTCCATCTGTATAGAATTATTACATTTAGACACTGCTTTTGAAAGAAATTTACTCTATTCCTTTCTCTTTTTCTGCACCCTAAAGGACAAAGCCAAGGCATGCCAGGATGGTTTGACTGATGTGAGCATGCCAAATTATTTAAGGTAATTTCAAATATATTTGTGTAAGTTTAATAAATATGTCAAAATTTTTGTCATGTTCTCTCAACTGTTATCTGGTATTTTCAACTAGACAGCTAGATGATGTTGGTTGGGGAGATTTGGAGTTTAAATTAGGCTGCATCTTTTGCTCTGGTACTCCTGAAAAGTTCCAAATCATCAGTGACAGTCGGATCCCCAGGGATCTGTTTTGTCTGTAGTTTTCCATTTTTAGACACTGCACTGAGTTACAGACATGATTAGAACAAAGGCTAGCCTGAGACTACCATTATGGTATCAGCTCTATTTGCTGACCTCGTATGTGAATGGGCTTGACCTACCTGCTGGCTTCAGGTATAATAGTCTATGCTGTCTTTGCCAACATCCTCTTTCAGAAGAGAGACACATATCATAGTGAGAGAGAGAGAGAGAGAGAGAGAGAGAGAGAGAGAGAGAGAGAGAGAGAGAGAGAGAGAGAGGAGAGAGAGAGAGAGAGAGAGAGGAGAGAGAGCGAGAGAGACGAGAGAGTAGATAGAGCAGAGCGATCTCTCTCTCTCTCTCTCTCTCTCTCTCTCTCTCTCTCTCTCTCTCTCTCTCTCTCTCTCTCTCTCTCTCTCTCTCTCTCTCTAGAGCGAGAGAGAGAGAGAGACCAGCCTACACTGTCCCATTTCCTCCTTTCACCCTCCAGTACAAGGATTCACTTAGTGGGCTGACTTTTCAGCTCCTTGTCCCTTAAAATACTGTATCTGGTGTCAAGGACTACCCATAATACCCTGAAAATAGTTGAAAAGAAAAATTATAAACAAAGTGCAGCAAAGCAACAGCAGGCAGCTTGTGATTGATCGTTACACATAGTTTAACACATAGTTTGAGAGCAAGCTTTACTTACCGTGTGTTTGGCTACAACCATCACCAGTAAGACAAAACAAGCCCTGAGGCCATTGGTTCCTACTGAGATGTTACTAATAACCAGTCGCAAAGACGAAATCCCAGAACAAAACGCTCAGTTTTTATCAGAAAACCTCTGGACACAGTGGTTTTTACCCTGCATTACTCCGACAGAATAAGGATTACAGCCAGCAGTGGAGTCATCATAGTAGAAAGGACACTATGGGTGGTTCAATACTGTGAACAACCTCTACCAGAAAACGTGTCGTCACCTGATTATATTTAATATAATAATAACTGCAGCCTTGAAAAACTGCCACATATAGTTTGCTAATGGTACTTTCTTTATTGGCCTTTTTTTTTAAAAACATCTACATGATCATTTGAATAATGATATGGTGGCTGTCATTAATTAAAGCTCATAGATAAATGGAGAATCTAGCTGTGGCCCCCCAGTGGTAAAACGCCATTTACTGATTTACAGTGGAGAAGTGGGACAAAGCCCTTGTGGGTCCATCCCTGTGAATGAGTTGAGTGAGAGACCTACTTAAGACAGATTGTTGGATGCGTGGATAGACGGATGACAGACGGACAGACAGAGAGACAGACGGACAGACGGACAGACAGCCAGACAGGATAGATAGATAGATAGATAGATAGATAGATAGATAGATAGATAGATAGATAGATAGATAGATAGATAGATAGATAGATAGATAGATAGATAGATAGATAGATAGATAGATAGATAGATAGATAGATAGATAGATAGATAGATAGATAGATAGATAGATAGATAGACAGACAGACAGACAGACGGACAGATGGATAGACAGATGGACAGACAAACAGACAGACAGACAATCAGGGAGAGCCCTCTAGACTCACGTGGTAAGGGATCAGCTCCATCCTCTACAGTCTTGTACAGGTGGTGCATGGACAGGTCAGTTTGCAGGATGCTGTCTGTTGTGGCTCTGGCCAGAGCTGCAGCCAAGGAGCAGGGACAGTTGCTGTAAGGACAGACCCCAGAGATTCAAATAGGTCGGGATCAAAGTTACAGATCACAGATTTCAATAATTTAAAACAAACTATCAGTACATATGTAGATCCACAACATCAGCATGGTGCCTGCAGCAAACAGCTACAGTGATATGAAAAAATTTGGGCACCCCTGATAATTTTCCAGATTTTCCTTTATAAATCACTGGTGGTTTGGATCAACAATTTCAGTTAAATATATGATATAGCAGATGAACACAGTGGTGTTTGAGAAGTGAAGTGGAGTTCAAAGGATTTACAAAAACTGTGCAATAATTATTTAAACCAAAGGAAGCACGTGCATAAACTTGGGCACCCTGACACAAAAATTACATCAGTATTTAGGAAAGAATGTTTTTGCAGAAATAACAGCCACTAAATGCTTTCTATAGCTTCCAATGAGGGTCTGGATTTTGGTTGGTTATTTTTGACTATTTGTCTTCAGAACACTTCTCTAGTTTGGTCATTTTCATGGTTGTCAGCATGGTCAGCCCGCTTTAAATCACACCAAAAATGAAGTGAAAAGAATTTGCTGATCACACTATTAAACTGAATGTCAGTATCATAAGGCTAACATGCACAGTCAGAAACATCTGATGACTATGAGCATACACAGTTTTCACTTCTATCAATAATACTTCTTTTAGCGATAATCATAAAAAGAGTTGATTCTGAAGGGCCTGACACACTTGCCAAGTTATTATTCAGTCATTAATATCTTTGATACAGTGACGTGCAGTCAGGGGAGGCAGGTGAGGCACGGCCTCACCTGCCGTCATGAAAGAAAAACATGAAAAATGGAGGAAATAAATTAATTTTTCTTTTCCTTTCGGCTTTTCCCTTTACACTATTGGCACCTGTTAATAGATTTCTATCCCTATCCTTAATCACCCTAACCTACTGCACGTCCTTCCCATCTCTGTCTCTCTGTCTTGCCAACCTGTATAGATCAGTCTCCCCCTCCTTACTGTCTATTGTGGGACGGCAGTAGCTAAGTCCAATAATTCTTTGGCTGAGCACCAGAGGATAGCCAGCTCAAATCCCGCGTGGACCGAAAAAAACTTGGAGCATTGTAATGATAGTAGAGGGTTGTCTCTCCACCTCCTGAGCGCTGCCTAGGTGCCCCTGAGCAAGGCACAATACCCCACAAACTGCTCATTGGGCACACCAGTGAGGAGCTGCCCACTGCTCCTCCCCTCACTATCTACCTGCATGCCATACAGGCCCCTTATTTGCGTGTGTTTCAGGGCCTGTACCATGTACCATGTGTGTGTTGGAAAGTGTACTATGTAATTTCCCTAAGGAGATGATAAACAGTGTGTTCATCTTCTTCTTCTTCAGCATAAACTAGCATACAAGTCATCATAAGCCCCTTGTTTGGCCTTTTCTACCTCGACTTTCACTTTACGCTGCATCTCTCTATACTTCTGTCTACTCTCCTCAATCCTCTCAGTGTCCCACTTCTTCTTAGCTAACCTCTTTCTCCGTATACACCCCTGTACCTCCTTATTCCACCACCAAGTCTCCTTGTCCACTTTCCTTCCAGATAACACACAAGTCCCCCCCTTACCTGTCTCCCTGATCACATTAGCTGTAGTTGTCCAGTCATCTGGAAGGACCTCCTGACCACCCAGAGCCTGTCTTAGCTCCTTCCTAAAAGTCATGCAACACTCTTCCCTTTTTAGCTTCCACCATTTCGTCCTCTGCTCTGCCTTTGCCCTCTTCATCTTCCTCACCACCAGGTTCATCCTACACACCACCATCCTATGTTGTTTGGCTACACTCTCACCTACCACTAATTTGCAGTCACTGATCTCCTTCAAATCACACCATCTACAAAAGATGTAGTCTACCTATGTGCTCCTACCTCTACTTTTATAGGTTCCTACCTCTTCTGGAAGAAAGTATTCACTATAGCCATTTCCATCCTTTTTGCAAAGTCAACCACCATCAGTCCTTCTGCATTCCTCTCCTGGATACCAAACCTGCCCATCACCTCCTCATCACCTCTGTTTCCTACACCAACGTGTCCATTGAAGTCTTCACCAATGACAACTCTCACACTTCTAGTTATGCTTCATCAAAGTCCAAACAGAATTTTTCCTTCTCCTCCAGCTCACATCCTACCTGTGGAGCATACCCACTAACAACATTGAACATCACACCTTCGATTTCCAGCTTCAGACTCATCACTCTGGTCTCCACCTGGTCTCCTGGACACACCTGGTCTCCTGGACACACATCACGTCTACCTTACTCCTCTGCATCATGTCAACCAACTCTCTACCTTTTCCAACATTCAATGTCCCCACTCTCAGTCCTATACTCTTGGCGTCCTATACTCTCTATACGTCGCTATTAAAATGTTCAAACATGTTTGCTCTTTCAACTAAATTCCCATAATTTAGCTAATGTATATAATGTACAGCTTTTTTGTCAACAACTGTATGTGTGTAATGTCTTTCTTGAGTTGAATGGCTGGGAAAAGGCACGCAGTGAAGCACATAGTTCTCGTGCCTCACGATAGGGGGCGCTGGTGAGCCCAGGAATTCGGCCGAGGATTCTTCTTCCTCGGCCGTAGAAGTGACAGCACACTACAGTACGTTCTTCAGTCAAGTGCAGCCATTCATTTGTTTTCCGATCACCTTGCCTTACTTTAAGAATGGAGGATTACATATCTCAACTCAAAATTTTTTCAATGCTTTTGTTCAGAAGGTGCGGCGCATGGACTTCATTTATAAGTAAATGTAACATATAAGCAAACATATAGGGAACAACATAACGTTATTTTTTAATCAAATGTGCTAATTATATGTTCCAGTTTGTATGTGTAAATAATCATGCTCTAAGACTTTAAACATAACCCACTCACTGTTGCTAATTAAATGGTGAATAGGCTAAACTGTAGGTTCATGTTTTTTGTAAATCTAATCATGATGAAATCACCGCACGTCACTGCTTTGATAAATACCAAAGAATTTAATTTAATTTTAAAAATTTTATACACTGTTATAATCCCCAAAGGGAAATTAAGAACGCGCACTTTAGTTTTTGTTAGTCAATCACAGGCATGCATGTACAAGCCCCTTTAATACACACAACCACACACAAGGAGGCCTGTAAGCATGCAATGGAAGGTGGAGTGGCGGGCAGCCCCTTTGTGGAGCGCCCAAATGAGCAGCATGCGAGTCGCCTTGCTTAAGGTCGCCTCGGCAGTGCTCCAGAGGTGAGCTGACACCTCCCACTGTCAGCTCACACTACAAGTTTTTTTTGGGGTGGGAGCGGGAATCGAACCGCTGATCTTGGAACTTTGGACGACCCACTCTACTGCCCGATCTACCAGTGAGCCCCTGGCGCCCTTTGAAGAAACAATTGATGTCAATGTAGATCATCGGTCTGTGATGTAGATGGTACGAATCAGTCCACCTCTGATTGGCTAAAAATCTGTAACATTCAAATAGCAGTTTGTGTTGCATTTTGTATGAAAAGTGCTCTATGAATAAAGTTAATTTGATTTTCATTTGAAAGAGAGAACCTGAACCCCACTGAGATGCTGAGATGGGTGTTATCTTTATAAACTTGCATTTAACTCAGGGTTAACTCAGGTCATCTTTGCATTAATGTTTAGTTGAAGTTTCGACAGAGTAACGCTTTTAAAAGAAGGAGTCAAGATACTTTTCACAGCTCTGCAGTCACTGATAACAGCCTTTGCATGTCTGTCAACTGTTTTTCTTCTAAAATCAAATATACAGCACCATGTTTGTGTTTACTGCTCTGATCAAAAAGCAGCAACCTATAATTCAGGTTTTATTTCTGTAGATGTAATTTGATTTTCTTTTCTCCCATATATAGCATTACACAGTAGGGTTCCTTCATACGGAGAAATTACATACAGTATGTTTTCATTGTACAAGCACTGAAACATGTTAAACAATAAGCACTCATTTCTGTTCTGACGTATTCAGATCAGTACTGAAAAAGTGTCCCAAACTACCAATTTTTTCCCTTGCAATGCAAAAACTTGTGAGTGCTCAGTTTGGTGAAGAAGTTTTGATGAAGAAACATCCCATGATGAAGTGTGGGAGAACTAAAGAGACACGACTGATTTATGATATGTGCCAACTTCATTCAAAGATGGCAAACTTGGAGTGGGTGGGTCAGCGAGCCATCAAGGAGCTGGCCACTGGCAGTGGAGTGGCGTTTGTAGAGCTCTCCTCAGGAGACAGTAGCTATCAATGACCTACATGTGTGTGAGTCTCACCACATACTGACCCTCATAGGGCACAACTTCACTGATAGAACACAAACATATGCAGACGGGTGCATCCAAACCTTAATGAGGTGAAATGAGAACCTATGCTCTATATTGTGTTATATGGAATATTACTGTATATCATCTCATCAGAACCAGAACTTATGGCTCTGCCATTCTTTACAAACACAAACAAATTTATATTATTTGTATAGCAATAGGTGCAAATTACAAATTTATATTATTTGTATAGCAATAGATGTAAATTTATTCTATATACATATTTTAGTTGCACTACATACTACTGTATACTGTGCTATATACATGCATTTACTTGGTTTACTGCATGACACTCAGTGCTGTAACATATGAACATACTGTAGATGTATGAGAAGGGAGAGTGTGCAACAGATAAGACAGAAAGTGCAGAAAGATAGAAAGGAAGAAATACAGTTCAAGAGGTCAGGGGCTGACTGTCAGTGTTTTGGTTTGTGTTTTCCTTCATTTTCCATTGATAGAAACATTGTCCTCTCTCTTTACTCCACTGCTGGCTGCTCTGTGGGGGAGGAGGCTGAGCTGATGAGCTCTGATTGGCTGCAGGTTATACAGAAGAGCATGCAGTAAACCAATCACTGTGTACTAGGACACATGCATCACTGTGAGGTCATGCGGAGTGGAGGAGGATTAAAGGGGAGCTTAATCTTGGTCACATCATCAAGCTGCAACAACGGGACTGAATGAAGGTCCAGAAAGGGTCTTCATGTTTTCATTTCTCTGAACTATACATGATGCATTTGTGTATGTATGCGTGTGTGTGTGTGTGTGTGCGTCTACTGTATATATAACACACACGCGTGCATGCATACACACATACACACACACGCACACACACACACACACACACACACACACACACACACACACACACACACACACACACACACACACACACACACACACACTCAAAAATTATAACAATTTTTAAAATAAATTCTCTATATATAAAAATATATATATACATGTGTATATACATACATATGTATAAAAAAATGTCCCTCTCACCCTTGTAGGGTGGTATCTGTGTGTCATCCTCAAGCTCGGGTCCTCTAACAGAGGCCTGGGAGTCTGACGGTTCTGCGCAGTTGTTCCTAGGATTGCGCTCTTCTGGACTGAGGCTTCAGATGTTGTTCCAGGAATCTGCTGGAGCCACTCTTCCAGTTTGGGGGTCACTGCCCCAAGTGCTCCTACTACCATTAACCTTGATCTTCCACATATGTTCCAGCTGTTCTTTCAACCCTTGATACTTCTCAATCTTTTCGTGTTCTTTCTTCCTGATGTTGGCGTCAGCTGGAATCGCCACATCTACCACCACTGCTCTCTTCTGCTCTTTGTCCACCACCACTATGTCCAGTTGGTTAGCCAGCAGCTGTTTGTCAGTCTGGAAGCTGAAGTCCCACAGGATCTTAGCCTTGTCGTTCTCAACCACCTTTGGTGGTATGTCCCATTTGGATTTGGGTACTTCTAATCCATACTGGGTACAGATGTTCCTGTACACTATCACGGCTACTTGGTTGTGCCTTTCCATGTACGCTGAGCTGGCGAGCATCTTGCACCCTGCTACCACATGCTGGACTGTCTCTGGGGCTTCTTTACATAGCCTGCACCTAGGGTCAGATCTACTGTGGTAGATATTGGCCTCTATTGTTCTTGTACTTAGGGCCTGTTCTTGTGCTGCCCCTTCCCACGAGCACACGTCCTCCCCCCATCCCACCACCTATTCTACCTCCCTCAAGCCCACCTACACCTATCCTAGCACCCCCTCTCCTCCCTCCCCCACTCTCTCACCTGCAAGCCCTCCTCGCTGTCACAGACACCTTCCCTCCACCCCCCACCTCCCACCAACATCACAGCCTCCTCCCATCTTCACGGCGGACCAGGTAAGAGGAGAACTGAGGAAGCTTCGGCCCTGAAAAGCAGCAGGACCAGATGGGGTGAGCCCCCATCCACTCAAGGCCTGCGCCGCTGAACTCGGGGAGCCGCTACAACGGGTCTTCAACCTGTGCCTGCGTCTCAGGAAGGTGCCCACCCTCTGGAAGATGTCGTGCATCGTTCCAGTTCCCAAAAAGAACCGGCCCAGCGACCTGAACGACTTCCGACCGGTGGCGCTCACATCACATCTGATGAAGACTGTGGAGCGGCTCTTCCTCAGTCTCCTTAGGCCTCAGGTGAAACATGCTGAGCACTCTTTACAGTTTGCCTACCGGGAAAAGGTCAGCATGGACGATGCCATCCTCCATATGCTACACCGAGCCCATTCGCATCTGGACAAGGAAAGCGGTACTGTGAGGATCCTTTTTCTGGATTTTTCAAGTGCCTTTAATACCATCCAGCCCTGTATACTACAGGAAAAACTCCTACAAAGGCGAGTGGACCCCGGTCTGGTTGCTTGGATCCAAGACTACCTCCCCGACACACCACAGTTCGTCAGGCTAAAGGACGCCATGTCTGATACTGTGGTCAGCTGCATCGGTGCTCCACAGGAGACTGTCTTGTATCCAATCCTCTTCTCCCTGTACATGGCGGACTTCTACTAAAACTCAGAACTGTGTCACATCCAGAAGTACGCAGATGACACAGCTATAGTGGGATGTATCAGGGACAATGAGGAGAAGGAGTATAGATGCCTGGTAAAGGACCTTGACTGGTGTCACAGCAACAGCCTGCAGCTCAAAACTAAAGAGCTGGTCATTGACTTCAGGAGGGACAGACCCCAACCTAGACCAGTTCTGATAGGAACGGAGGAGGTGGAGATTGTGCAGACCTTAATATATCTTGGGCTATGGCTAGACAACAATCTGGACTGGACCAGCAACACAAAGCAGCTGTATAAGAAAGCACAGAGCAGGATGTACTTTCTGAGGAGGCTGAGGGGATTCAACATCTGCAGGAAGCTCCTGTGGATGTTCTATCAGTCTGTGGTTGCCAGCATCCTGTTCGCTTTGGTGTGTTGGGGAGGGAGCGTGACCAAGGCGGATCTCTCCAGGATGGAGAAGCTGATCAGGCGGGCCAGCTCGGTGGTCGGGATGAAGCTGGACCCTCTGGCAACGGTGGCAGAGAAGAGAACCTTGGACAAACTGCTGGACATCATGGACAATGATGGCCACCCTCTGCACACCATTAACAACAACCAGAGAAGCCAGAGAAGACTGACCAGCCAGAGGCTGCGCTTCCCAACATGCAGGACAAACAGACTTAAGAACTCCTTCATCCCCCGAGCCATTAAACTGCTCAACTCCTCTTTGGGGGAGATGAAGAAGAAGAAAGTCCACACGAGAGCTGAGGGATGACACAGACAATACAGTAAAAACAATACAAACACAATAGACATTTCACTATACCCATACTTAACCAGGCCTGTTTATTTTTTATTTCTATGCCTATTTATGATTTTTTCTGACTTTCTATTCATATATTCTTGATGGGTTATTTATTACTCTTTCTATTTAGTGTTGTACTACTTTCTACGTATGTGCTGATGCTTTCTGTGTGCTTTTTCTGTGTTTTGTGTACTTACTGTGCTGTGTGCGACGGAGAAATTAATTTCCCTGATGGAACCTCCTTAAGGGATAAATAAAGTTACACTCTACTCTACTCTGTGCTATCTGTCAGTCCAGCTTCCTCCAGCCATTGGTAGGTCTTCTTGATATCAGCCACTTCCTCTATCTGATGCTGGCACATGCCATGTAGGGGCTTGTCCCTCCATGTTAGCTTCTCCTCCTCCTGTATTTCCTAGGTACCCCTTTATTCACCATGTTCCCCATCTGCAGCTCAACTAGCTGGCTGACTTCTCTCCGTGTTGTCTTTATCTTGGCCTATAACTGTCTCTTCCATGGAGGGTATTGTTTGTTATGCCCTGTGTTGATCTTATATCCCAGCATCTCGAGGATTATTGTTGCTGTACTGTGAATCAACTTGTTGGTCTCAGTTATGTTTCCTGTGGGGATGGTTCTTATCGCAGCATTCACATCGTCTAGCAGATCTTCTGAAGGTACTTGACAACTTCGGTATTGGTCGGAGGCTTCAGGTTATATATATGTATATATATGTGTATATATATATATATATATATATATATATATATAATCCACTCTAGCAAACATAATTAATATATAAAAACACACACAGTATATATATATATATATATATATATATATATATATATATATATATATATATATATATATATATATATATATATATATACACACATATACATATATATATATACATATATATATATTCATACGTTCCTCGTAACCAGTACTGTACTAGTATGAAAACACAATATTGAAATCACAGCTTCTTTTTTATTAACCAACCCATAGCACTACAAATGCTTCATGACCCCTTTATCTTTGAAGACATGAGTCAACATTTTGAAGTGTTTATATGGTGTTGTTGTAAAGACATGAAGGAAACTTCCTGTCAGGACTGCATCAGCCGTAATCACCATTTCATCTGGAAAATGTCAATTCCTGGTTCCTCAAGTTGACTTCGACCTTGATGTCTCTAACAAACAGGCCCGGACCTAAAGTATTCACTTCCCAGTAAAAGAAACAGAGAAAAGCACCATCGTTTTGGAAAGCTGATCTCAGAGCAATTGGTTATTTGCTTAAATAAAGACTTCAGTCGATTGTTTCTGTTTCCCCTCTATTCGCACCACATAATCCCCACACATGTCCCGTTTTAGATTCCCTGGCTGCCACCAGCCTCACCACTGATAAAATTTGGACTTGATACAGTGGCAGCTTAGGTCAGAGGTGATTACTGTTGGTCAGTTGGCTGCCTTTGTTCTGGTGTGGTCTCTGCTGTGTTCAAGAGCTCTGACAAGCTACTCGCACTGATAAAATAGAAGAGCTCTGAGTGTATGTGTTAGCAGATGACTCATACATGCAGCTATATTTTTGTGTTTTTTCCCACTGCTTTCTACAAGCTTCTCTGTTCTACAAAATTAGCCCCGGAGTGGTGCAACAAGGTTGTTTCCATAGCAACACTGAAGCAAGTGACTGACAGTAAGCGGTGTCAGTCGTCCTGCTGCCAAACTGAAAGAGCAAACATCCACTTTACCGTGGAGAATATTCTGAGGTGCACAGAGGTGAGAATTTACACCCGCTGGAGCCCGACAGTTCTACTGATATGCAGAAAACTCCTCTGCCCATTTCCAGCAACACATTTTTGTACATTTTACAAAATTTGGACAAAAAAAAGTGAATTTGTGTACTTCGAAATACTGCTGTTATGTAAACACAGCAGGATTACATAACACATGCAAATGTAGCCCTTAAATTAAACCACTTTCCTGCCGCTCCTCCCTTCAGATGGTTTTCAAACGCTTGATGAATTCATTTGTCTCCCAAGTCCACACACCATGTGGGGCTCAAGTCTGTTTGCTGTTTTCTGGCATCTAATGGTGAGTGGCATGGATACACTCATGCTGTATCTTGCTGGAAATCAGAACATGAGGCTTTGTTACATCTTTTGGGTGAAAACATTGTTCCTCTCTTTCATTCAGGCTTTTTAAAGCATTAAAAATCTGGGATCTGTTGTCTTTCAGACAGATATTAACTACGGTTAATCCTCATTGTACTTCTAAATTTTGATATTACTCCAAACTGCCATGTTGTGTAGTTTTACACACACACACACGCATGCACGCACACACACACACACAGACACACACACACAAACACACACACACACACACTTAAAACGTTTTACAGCAGATTAATCAGCAATGTTTCAGTCAACATCTGAGGTTTAAAGACTAAAGACTAAAGACACTTATATAAATGTACTAAGTTTCCACAAACATAATAATAGTTATGTTTTTGGGAATTTATTACATATGTGGGATGGTAATAATTATTATGTTTGTGGGAAATTAGGTATTTCATTTGTGGTAGGCGATGGTATTATGTTTGTGGGAAAGTTATTACATTTTTGGGATTATTACATTTAAAGCTGCAATTTTCTTTATCACATTTGTGGGATTATTACATTTGTGGGGCTAACACCCATTTATAGCCAATGGTGACACAACGGTGTCTTGAGATGTCAGGATTAACCCTTGGATGCACAAGCTACCGATACATCCACTCTTCCACAGTGGAGGTCAAACATGACTCCACAGACTGATTTTCTTCAACAGCTTCGAAATGAAGAGTTACAATACATTCATTTTCCAGGTATTCACAATAAAACAAGTTTGTGACACGAAACCATTTGAATTATTTATTTTTCATTTACTGGAAGAATCTGCAGCCTAAAATGACAGATTTCTCAACGTCTGCAGCTGTCACAAACTATTTGCTTCTGGCTGTGACTGTTGCACACAGGGATACTGCATTTGACACAGCAATCAGCGGTTTAGCGATCTTTCTTTCTGGGACACAAACTGCACCTCTTCCGCTGTCGATATGTGTCTGTTCCCTGTGGACACGTCACAGCAGTCTTTGTCACTCCGACCTTTTCCATTGCGGTTGTGATGTAGGCTGGTAGGTTCGTAGTACCTTCCAGTCGACTTCTCATGTGAGATGTCACAAGCTCTGTTGAAAGCTCCGAGAGGAATTGCCGTCTTTCATGGGTGATGCTTGTGTAAACTTCAGCGTGCTGAGCCCTGTAAAGTGTATAGGCATTCAGAGCGGCGACGTCAACCATGTTATACTAGAGCACCATTGGCCATCTCTGGGTCTGGTGTTTGCAGGTGTAGTTGCCAACCATCTGGTCCATTATATCCACTGCTCATTTCGTCTGATTGTAGAAGCTTCTGGCATTTTCTTTGGGCTGGTTTCATCCACTGTCCTGTTGTGGTGCATTGTGCTAAGCAGCAGAACAACCTTTCCTTTCTTTCTTACGTAGCTGATCATGGTCATGTTGCCGCTGAACCCAAATTTGGTGCTGTGCCTTCATGACCGGAGGAATGTCCGGCTTGTTCTGGCGCAAAGCCCCCAGACAGGTGTTGCAGCCTGTCTGGGGGGTAACTCTGCCCAGTATGAGCCCTTGTGGCTCTGTCGGTCTGGCACAACATCCACGGCCTCTTCAGATGACTAATCAGGGGACTCGTGTGTGTCTGACATCCCTTGTTCAGTGGGGGGACAATAAGCTGGGTCCTCCATATCTGAGAAGTCAGAATCTGAGTCAATGACTTGCACTGGCTTGTCATTCCATTTGTCCTGGATCATTTGCAGGACACGATCCACAGAGAGCGGAGCTGGCCTCCTATTAGCCATTTTACTATGGATAAAATAAACACATTTAACCAGTAAAGTGATCACACTTCAGAATATATCACAAAAAATTAAGTTTATAGAGAAATGACTTACAAGTCGTACGAGCCGGCCGCGGATGTGGAGGATGTGCGCGGTGCAGCAGAGGTCGTTTGGCTCGCTGTCGGCCCCAGTTGTGTGTGTGGAGGCCTTGCTGGATTTTGCAAACGCCTGCTGGGCTGCTGGGGGCTGGGAATAGGGGTGCAAATGCCCGCCATCCAGCTAAAGGATCGAGTCGTGTGTCTGGAGGCGGTTCACGGGGCTGCTGAAGTCGGCTCCCAGGTGGAGGGCTTGCTGGCACCGGGTGTGTTGATTGGAAAGCTCCAGCAGAAGTGAATAATTGACAACAGGTGTATGAGTGGGACACTAAAAGTGGCTAAAAAGTAAAGGCTCATCCAAAAATCCATCAAACCTACTCGGGGTCATATGTGACCCCGCTCGTGGATAAGTGAGTTAGTGATACAATAACTGTAACTTTTAAAATAATTAATTATGTTTTAAAAATGAAAACGGCCTCATGTCAAAGACATATTTTATGAGGAACACCTGGAATATGACTATATTGCAAGCTTTTATTTTGAATCTGCTGAAGAAAAACAACCAATGGGGTCATGCCTGATTCCACAAGTGCATCTAAGGGTTAAATATGTGACGTTTTGTTCTCTTAGCAGTTCTACATGGTAGCCTGGAATACACCTCTTAATGTTTTCAGAGCTCTGCTAATGTAACACTTCAAACAGAGTGGAAACAATGAAGCAACTGCTGTATGCATTTGCATTGCAGTGTTCCACTTATGATGAAGTGTACATCCGCTGCATAGAGGTATGTCTACTGTAATTTGTCATACAATTCGAAACTGGAGCCCTCAGAAAATGCACATCACTCAACAATCTTCTATGTATTTACAAAAGTGCACTTAACATAAAAGTGTTAGCAGGAGACAATGTCAATGTCAGTACATGAAAATACAAAAATGGAGCAGAAAGCTTAATCAGCAAAAGATCTGTTTTGATTTCAGAGAATGTCAAAATTACTTCCTGATATTTTAAAAACATTCTTTAAATTACCAAAACAACACAACAGGGAATGACTAATAACACCATCTCAGGTTACTGTAAATTGAAATAGACTTTAACCATTTGAAATAAAAAAAATATCAAAACAAGAAATAATTTTGTCGATATGAACTTGCAGATTTTGAAAATATGTGTAGAAACATTCAAGATATTCTTTAATACCAATCCCACTCTCATTTGAGTTCAAATTGTTTTTACCAATGTGAAAAAAAAAGTAATGTGAACGAAGAACTTTGTATTAGTTTTCTATTGAAAAACAGAATTTTTTAAAATCCAAACATCAAATGGTACATCCTCAGTGTTTGGGAAATATGTGTATAAAGTTTGGTTAAATTATATTAAACAAATTATTCTCTGAAAATGCAATGATTATGGAGAAACATGCTGGTCATCACACATTTCCTGTTTGAGGAAAACATTTCTCAGTAAACCTCTTTCATTAACCTGGAGCCCATCCAGGGCTATTGTTTAGACAACATAACTGGAGGGGTGATACACAGAAGGAGACAAGGCATACAGCTCTGCATGTGTCACGTATTTCAAATGGATGTGTGTCTGTTGTGTATCGTTGTAGCTGACCACAGTCAGGTTGCAGCTCAGGCTCACAGATGAAGACTGGGCGACTTGCATGTAAGTCTGAGTCTGTTGAGCAGGTCCATTGCTGGAGGCAGAGTTATGTAATCACGCAGCTGGTGGATTGGTGAGGGCCTGTGGGAGTGCCACAGTCTGTCCTGACCTGAACCGTCTCCAGAGCCTCCTTCAACTCACAGTTGAAAGTCACTGCCTGAGTGACCAATGACACGTTAGGACATGTTACTATGGCTTGACCAAATTAACCAACCCCATTTAAACTGTCCCTTAAAATGAGATCAAACTAACATTTATGTTCCTGTGAATACTCACTTCTAATAATCCTGTCCTCTGTATTTAATCTCAACAGGCTAATTTAATTTATCCATATGTTGTCTATACAGTGTAACATAATAATGAGATGAAGTACACAGACGTAGAAGAGAAAACCAGTTTTCTTTGTCTGCCCCATGTAGAACTTGGAGTTGATAAGTTTAGCACAAGACTGTTTCTTGTCAAACACGCATCCATATCACCCTGTTCATCTGCTAGCTGCTGTCTGTTCATCTGTTGTCTGCTGGGCTTGCACTAGGAGCTAGTATGACGAAGCCACTGTGGCTCATTGTAAAAGAATTGAGCAAGCCACAAAAAGCCACACTCTGTGTCCAAGACAGTGGCGCAGTGTGCAGACATCCAACGCTCGTTGCGAGGGGGCGTGGGTCCTCCGGGAATTTTTTTAGAAAATGGGGTTGTTTTCCTGCATTTTGGTGCATTCTGAGGGCAAAATCTCCTGTTCAGTTTACCTACAAAAATACACTAAAGCCAACATTTTTTTTTTTTTTTTGTCTTGTCTGCATGTATTCTCATAGTTTAACCCCATAAAAGGGGGTTAACCTTTTATGAGATCAATGCTTATTTTAGTCTTGCAGCAAAATCTTTTATATATTTTAATGCGTGCATGTGACCGTCACCAGTCCTCACTGGGAACTAAATTGTCAGTCTTTATTAGAATTTCCTATTGTGAGCCAGAGAGGGAAGTGCTGCACCCCTGTGAGTTAAGGGGGAAGGAAAAAGGAGACAGGGAGAGAGAACATAAACAAGGTAGTGGATAGACAGGCAGTGCTGTTGGAGTGAAAGAGGTTTAGGCTGTTTTATTCTACCTTAGAACTGATATCTCAACACCAATGTTACAAAACATCAGATTAGTGGAGGTTCTGACAGTATAGAATAGGCCACCAGAGGAAACCAGTGTAGGAGGAAGATAGAGGGCATAAGATTGTGATGACTGAAGTGAGACTCATCACATTCTGACGGGACCCAATGGTTCTCAATAATTGGACTCGACAGGAGCTGGTAAGCTCCTGACCCAACATGCATGTGTGATGAAACCAACACCCAGATAGGCTACCAGAACTCAACAGGGCGACGCTAACCAACCCCGGCAGCCAGGAGCATCAAGAAGCCATCACCCGAAGAGCCACCGGGGACACTGAGAACCACGTAGACCCGGGGACCCAGAGGAAGCAGCAGCCTGTCCCACCGCGCATGGGACAGGCCCAAGGGGCACGGGGCAAGGAGGCCAGGTCAGCTGGGGGATTTCACCATCCCCCCACAATCCGAGATTGGGTACCAAGCCCCAAGAGACATAGACAGCCTCAATACAAGAGCTGCTGACCTGAGAAGGAAGATCGTGACCCAAATGGAAACCTGGAGCCTCCGACAAATACCGAAGCTAAGTTGCCAAGTACCTTCAGAAGATCTGCTAGAAGATGTGAATGCTGCAATAAGAACCATCCCCACAGGGAACATAACTGAGACCAACAAGCTGATTCACAGTACAGCAAAAGTAATCCTCGAGATGCTGGGATATAAGATCAAGCATAACAAACAATACCCTCCATGGAAGAGACGGTTAGAGGCCAAGATAAAGGCGACACGGAGAGAAGTCAGCCAGCTAGCCGAGCTACAGAAGGGGAACATGGTGAATAAAGGGGTACCCAGGAAATACAGCAAGCTCTCCATACCTGAAGCACTCAAAACTGCCAAACAGAGACTAACGGCTCTGGCTACCCGACTGAAGAGATACACCAAGGAGATAGAGGCCAGGAGAATAAACAAGACCTTCTGCACTCAACCAGCAAAGGTGTACTCTCAGTGGCAGGGAAATAGCAGCAGCCGGTCAGACCCACCAAGAGCTGAGGTGGAGAAATACTGGAAGGGCATATGGGAAAGAGAAGCATCACACAACATCGATGCCCAGTGGCTAGCTGACCTGAGGACTGAGCACAGCTGCCTCCCAGAACAAGAACCAGTAACCATCTCAATGGCAGACATCCAAGAAAGAGTGTCAAAGATGAAGAGTTGGTCAGCACCGGGCCCCGATATGATCCATACATACTGGCTAAAGAAGCTGACAGCACTCCATGAGCGTCTAGCAGCACAGATGAACCAGCTGCTAAGGGATGGGACGCACCCAGAATGGTTGACTGAAGGCAGGACAGTCCTGATCATAAAAGACCCACAAAAGGGATCTACCCCATCCAACTACCGGCCAATAACCTGTCTTTGTAGAACATGGAAGCTCCTGTCAGGCATCATGGCGGCTGAGATGAGTAGGCACATGGATCAATATATGAGCGGGGCACAGAAAGGAGTTGGTAGTAACACCAGGGGAGCCAAACACCAGCTACTGGTGGACAGAGCAGTACACAGAGACTGTAAGAATAGGCAGACCAACTTGTGCACCACCTGGATAGATTACCAGAAAGCCTATGATTCAATGCCACACATGTGGATACTGGAATGTCTGGAACTGTATAAGATCAACAGGACACTAACAGCCTTCATCAAGAACTCAATGGGAATGTGGAAGACAACCCTGGAGACTAACTCCAAGCCAATTGCCCAAGTTAACATCAAGTGCGGCATATACCAACGGGATGCACTATCACCACTGCTGTTCTGCATAGGCCTGAACCCCCTCAGTCACGTCATCACAAAGAGTGGCTACGGATACCGATTCCGAAGCGGGACAACAATCAGCCATTTCCTCTACATGGATGACATCAAGCTGTATGCCAGGAATGAGCGAGAAATTGATTCACTGATCCACACCACCAGGATCTACAGCGATGACATAGGGATGTCATTCGGATTAGACAAATGTGGCCGGATGATATCAAGAAGAGGCAAGATGATCAGAACTGAAGGGGTTGACCAACCAGGGGGCAGGATAGAAGACATCAAGGACAGCTACAAATACCTTGGAATCCCACAGGCTAATGGCAATCATGAGGAGGTCGCAAGGAAGTCATCCACAGCCAAATACCTCCAGAGAGTAAGGCAAGTCCTGAGAAGTCGGCTGAATGGCAAGAACAAGGTCAGAGCCATCAACATGTATGCACTGCCGGTCATCAGATAACCCGCTGGGATCATAAGCTGGCCAAAGGAGGAGATAGAAGCCACAGATATCAAGACTAGAAAGCTCCTCACCATGCATGGAGGGTTTCACCCCAAGTCCAGCACTTTGAGGCTGTACACTAAGTGGAAAGAGGGAGGCCGAGGACTAATGAGCATCAGGGCCACTGTAAAGGATGAGACATCAAAAATCCAAGTGTACATCAGGAAGATGGCCCCAACAGATGAACTGCTCAGTGAATGCCTTAGACAGCAGAATCCTGAGGAGGAAGAGGAGGAGGAGACAACATGGGGGGACAAGCCCCTACACGGCATGTACCACCGTCAGATAGAGGAAGTGGCTGATATCAAGAAGACCTACCAATGGCTGAATAAAGCTGGACTGACAGACAGCACAGAGGCACTGATCATGGCAGCACAAGAACAGGCCCTAAGTACAAGAGCAATAGAGGCCAATATCTACCACAGTAGATCTGACCCAAGGTGCAGGCTATGTAAAGAAGCCCCAGAGTCGGTCCAGCATGTGGTAGCAGGGTATAAGATGCTCGTCAGCTCAGCATACATGGAAAGGCACAACCAAGTAGCCGTGATAGTGTACAGGAACATCTGTACCCAGTATGGACTAGAAGTACCCAAATCCCAATGGGACATACCACCAAAGGTGGTTGAGAACAACAAGGCTAAGATCCTGTGGGACTTCAGCTTCCAGACTGACAAACAGCTGCTGGCTAACAAACTGGACATAGTGGTGGTGGACAAAGAGCAGAAGAGAGCAGTGGTGATAGATGTGGCGATTCCAGTTGACGCCAACATCAGGAAGAAGGAACACGAAAAGATTGAGAAGTATCAAGGGTTGAAAGAACAGCTGGAACAGATGTGGAAGGTCAAGGTTAATGTGGTCCCCGTGGTAGTAGGAGCACTTGGGGCAGTGACCCCCAAACTGGAAGAGTGGCTCCAGCAGATTCCTGGAACAACATCTGAAGCCTCAGTCCAGAAGAGCGCAGTCCTAGGAACAGCTAAGATACTGCGCAGAACCCTCAGACTCCCAGGCCTCTGGTCGAACCCGGACCCTCCGTGTTGTGAGGCGACAGCGCTAACCACTGCGCCACCGTGCCACCCATATAAAATTATATTTTTAAAAAAATTTAAAAACAATTTCCCCACTGTGGCAGGTTCTATTTCCTGATTCTCTCCTAAACTAACTCACACTATACCTCTCTCCAAAATATGTCTGACTCTATCCAAATTCCAATTGTCTCCACACCAGCTAACCACAACTCTCCACAAAACAACCACATTCTGAATGGAGTGTGATCGCCTTTATCGGTGTTAATGCACGTATCACAAGCCGAATCAGTCACATGGTATCAGCTGCGTAGCGGCGCGTTCACGTGATGGAAGCGTCGATACGGAAATCACGCCCAAAGCCTCACTGCCCGGCGGTGCTTCGGACGTAATCTTTTCCAGCTCCTCCCTTGGATGAAGCAAGCCTCGATACGCGCTTCGCTGGAGCACCCCTCCCCTACTCGGCACACGCTTTGGAGCTTTGATCCCCAGCATTGCATCACTAGTGGAATCCTGGAGAGGATTGTTTCACAGGAGGTAAAAGGACAATTTCTTTTGTGTACAAATTAGTTTATCTGGCAGAGGCAGATGTAATTTATTTAACCTGTCTTCTTTCATTGTAGACAGACTAGCACTGCTATTTTGTTTTCATAGTTTTGTTTCATCATTTGGCTTTTATTGTTTTATTTTCGATTTTATCGGTTAGGCTATTGTGCCATTTTATACTCCCTGTATTCATTTTAGGCTTGCATTTTCCTCCAAAACAACATATTGGACTGTGGCGGCAGTACCGCTAACTTTTAACGTGTTTTTAATTGTTCTTTCCCTTGCATGAGTGCTGCGGGGCCGGTGACGGTGGAACTGTTCAGACGGTGGAGCCATCGGTGGTCAGGATCCCTCACTTCAGCTCCACACTCCCCTTAATTTGCATGTTTAGTGCTTTCGCACAGCCTTCACGTGTTAAACTTTTATCCCTTGTCTTTTTGGTTTGGTTGCTGTGTGAGTGTGTGTGTCGGGCACGGAGCTTGGTGAATGCTCCGGCCTCAATTGGCTCCACGATTGCGGTCATCCCGGCTGTCCTGCAGTGCTCATACAGGTAATTGAGACCTGATAGGTCTGTTGGTGTTCGTGTTGTGTTTTTATTTCCCTTTTGACAAAGTTTTTAGTCTTGGGGAAGACCTTTGTCTCTGCCCATTGTTGGACCGTCGCCTCTGCAAATTTTTACTATCTGTGGCTTGTTCATGAACTTAGACAAGTCTTACAATTTGGTTATTTAATGTTCCTGAACTCTATTCAGTGTATTGCAGTCTTTTGTCAGCAGCTTCACAGTCTAGTTTAGTTTTTGTTTTTAATTCGATAACATGATTTTTCATTTCAATTTAAAAAAGCATGGAAAATAGCAAGCGAGGTGAATACACATTTACATGCATCGCTGGTTATTCCTGCCGGTCATAGGGATCAAAAGTCTAAGACTGCAAAAAAAGTATTGATAATATCTTTCATTTACCTTCAGATCGGTCTATCACCACTCCTACCCCCTCTCAGCATTCACCATTTGTTGTTCAATTAGAATTTTAACACAAACTCTACTACATAACACTGGATTCTTGATTTCTTTCGATCGATCGTCCTCGCCTTGTCACCAATTCGCGGGTTTAACTTGTAAAATATGTATATTTTACAAGTTAAAATAGAATCTTTGTTTTTCAGTGGACAAGAGGAGGTCATGAGAAGAGTGCATATTTAATGATCGGGAGCGTTCGGGTCACTTTGGCTATTTCCGTCGGCATGCTTCGGCTATTTCTGTTGGCATGCTTCGGCTATTTCCGTCGGCTATTTCCGTCAGCATTGGCCGATGGAAACAGCGGCACTAGTGAGACAGAAAGTTTGTTATCGCTCGGGGATTTTCGCGAGTCCAAAAAAGATGTAAGTTTTCGTCTTTTTTTCCTAAAAATACAAACACCACTGTGGCTACACAAGCTAAAAACCTTGCAGCCAATCTGGGATTTACTTCGCCTATGGCGACGTGGCGAATGGCTAGCGCAAGCCCAGGTCTGGTACAGGCCAGAGGTGTACATTTATTTTCACTGTCATCTTAATATACAGTAGGTGCTAACACAGGTTTTAGCGAAAAATAGAGGTTTTCTTTGTGCTTTTCAAAATGTTCTGTGCTCACACAGCTTTGGTTTCTAAAGGATCCCATGGATATGATTGGAAGCAGCAGCGACTTCAGCAACGAGCCACTGAAGATTCCCTAAATGTGTTGGAACACAAGTTTTCTCCTGCTGGTACCATCTCTGTGTGTGTTTCACTGTGGATGCTGTCAGATACAAGACCAGAACACATCACCTGGATCTTGTCTTGAGTAAAGACGATGCACAAGAATAAAAGTTATGACTTCATTCCACTTACATTAGCAAAAACTGGAGCCTGAAATATATTTAATTCAATTTAGGTAAACCTTAAATCATCCTGAACCCTTTTTGACCTTGGTTTGTCCTTTTCTCCAGGTTCTCAGTTTGATTCAGATAAATGCATTACTCTCTGGATCAAAGTATGGGGGTCATTTGACGTGAATATGCCCCCACCTCCCCTCTTCAGAAGCTTTCACATGCATCTTAGAAGGGTAGACAGTTACTGTAGGATAGTGGACTATAATGTGAGCTGAACTGCTTTGCATTCAGTTCATCTGCCACCAGCATATCACTCATCATTTGAATTATGGAACCTTATGTGACCAATGCAGCCTGGCAACAGCCTGGAAAATCTCTGCGAAAGTGATTCTCAATAACACTGGAGGAGAAAAAGGAGGACACTGCACACTTTTGAAGGTCACTGCATTTCCAAAAATGGGGCCTCTCCAGAGCTGACATTAATTAAGGCGCCTGTTTTAGAGGCATGAGAGTGAGCTGCTGCAGGAGACACTGGTGGTTCTTCATTCTTTATCTCACAACCTGTGATCCAATCACCAACGACAAGGAGTAGAGCCAGGAACACGCCTAAGTCTTCAAAGACAGATGGAAAAAAGGCTAAAGAGGCATTGAACAGCACCTGTTTCAAAATGCTCCACTACAAAACACACTTTTCTGTTACAAATCTCTGGGCTCCATGCTGCTGATAAAACAACTCTGATGACATTTACATTTCTGTTCCAGAGCCATGGGACAGCCAGTACAAATGTTTTAACAGGCGCCGCTTGATATTAAATAACTGAATGAGATATGGTACATTTGACAATGAAGTTGACTATGACTATGACTATTGTGTGTCTTTCTTGAAACTTGGAGTGTAGAGGGCTATACATAGATAGCTCTTTTGTGCTGAAGCAGCACCGTTCCCCAGGTCTGGACTCGTTTCCAGTGTCTTTGAAAAACATGTGTCCTGTTCTTCAAGGCAGAGAATACTTACCATTCTTAGATTAATTTGAAACCTTATTGCATTTATATGCCAGTTGTTCTAATTTTCTATATTTTCTTGAGGGCTTATAACATATCTCACTATATGTTGCATCACGCAGACTGTAAACCCTTGTCATTGTACTGGAGTCCATATCACCTGAATGATTATTATGTAATGCCTGAGCAGTGGATATGTGCAATTTCCTCCGGGATTAAAAAAATATGTATGTATGTATGTATGTATGGATCCATCCATCTATCCATCCATCCATCCATCCATCCATCCATCTTTACAAATGGACTTTCAATGTTTCCCAGCACACTCCCAGTGTATAATCGGAAAGCATTGACTCGACAAAAATTGAAGTGCATGGCTTCAACAACAAACCTTTCATCTGAAAGGTTTATTATTGTAGTATTATAATACTGTGCTAGCATTGCCTGCACATTGTCTTGTAAATGAATGACTAAATGTGCCATTACCAGAAGACAGCCCACACCTAAACTCCATCAATCAAACGATTACATTATATTGATCATAGCTTTACTTCTACGCCCAAGTCACAGCTATCGTTGAATGGAAGTGGTTCAAAATAAATCAACCTGTCATTCACTCTGTGTAATACACTCAAAAAAAATATAAACGCAACACTTTTGTTTTTGCCAATCCAATCCAATCCAATCTTTATTTGTTAAGCACTTTACCACAACCGCAGTCGACCAAAGTGCTGTACAGGCGAATAATAAAAAGAACAAACATTATAGATAAAGACAAAATGGCTCAAATATTATAAGTAAAATTAATCAATTAAAAACTTAAAATATGGATAAAAGCAAAAGCATATAATCAGAGCAATAAATAAGATAAAAATAAGATAAGATAAAATAAAATCTGGTGTGTATCTAGATGTTAAAAGCCAAGGAGAAGAGATTTTTCACAGGTTTTCACACGAGATTTAAAAACAGACAGAGAAGAGGCCTGTCTGATTTGCTGAGGCAGATTATTCCACAATTTAGGCGCCACAACAGCAAAGGCACGGTCCCCACTGAGCTTCCGTTTGGTTTTAGGCACATTCAGGAGCAGCTGATCAGCTGACCTGAAAGAGCGAGCAGGTACATAGGTATGTAGAAGCTCAGAGAGGTAAGGCGGGGCAAGAGCGTTCAGGGATTTAAAAGTAAATAAAATTTTTTTAAAATGGATTCTAAAATGTATGGGCTGCCAGTGGAGTGAGGCTAAAATGGGGGTAATGTGCTCATGATTAAGGGTGCTGGTCAACAGACGTGCAGCAGCGTTTTGAACCATCTGGAGACGGGAGATGGTAGAAGCACTGACCCCCACATAAAGGGAATTGCAATAGTCCAGCCTAGTGGTGACAAAGGCGTGGATGACTGTTTCAAAGTGCTCCCATTTTTCACGAGATGGACTTAAAGATCTATAATTCATTCCAGATACACAATATTACCATTTCTCTCAAAAATTGTTCACAAATCTGTCTAAATGTACGATGGTGAGTATTTCTGCTTTGCTGAGATAATCCATCCCACCTCACAGGTGTGCCACATCAAGATGCTGATCTGACATCATGATTAGTGCACAGGTGTACCTTATACTGCCCACAATAAAAGGCCACTCTGAAATATGCAGTTTTGCCTCACAGCAAAATGCCACAGATGCCACAAGCATTGATGGAGCATGCAATTGGCATGCTGACAGCAGGAATGTCAACCAGATCTGTTGCTCGTGCATTGAATGTTCATTTCTCCACCGTAAGCCATCTCCAAAGGCGTTTCAGAGAATATGGTAGTACATCCAACCAGCCTCACAACCGCAGACCACGTGTAACCACACCAGCCCAGTACCTCCACATCCAGCAGGTTCACCTCCAAGATCGTCTGAGACCAGTCACTCAGACAGCTGCTGAAACAATTGGTTTGCATAACCAAACAATTTCTGCACAAACTGTCAGAAACCATCTCAGAGAAGCTCAACTGCATGCTCGTCGTCCTCATCGGAGTCTTAACCTGACTCCAGATCGTCGCTGTAACAGACTTGAGAGGGCAAATGCTCACATTCGATGGCGTCTGGCACGTTGGAGAGGTGTTCTCTTTACGGATGAATCTCAGTTTACATTGTTCAGGGCAGATGGCAGATAGCGTGTGTGGCGTTGTGTGGGTGAGCGCTTTGCTGATGTCAATGTTGTGGATCGAGTGGCCCATGGTGGTGGTGGGGTTATGGTATGAGCAGGTATCTCTTATGGACGAAGAACACAGGTGCATTTTATTAATGGCATGAATGCACACAGATACCGTGATGAGATCCTGAGGCCCATTGTTGTGCCATACATCCATGAACATTACCTCATGTTTCAGCAAGATAATGCACGGCCCCATGTTGCAAGGATCCGTACACAATTCTTGGACGCTGAAAATGTCCCAGTTCTTGCATGGCCAGCATACTCACCGGACATGTCACCCATTGAGCATGTTTGGGATGTGCTTGACCGGCGTATGCGACAGCGTGTACCAGTCCCCACTAATATCCAGCAACTTCACACAGCCATTGAAGAGGAGTGGACCAACATTCCACAGGCCACAATTGACAATCTGATAAACTATGCGAAGAAGATGTGTTGCACTGCATGAGGCAAATGGTGGTCACACCAGATACTGACTGGTTCTGAGTCCCCAGACCCCCAATAAAGCAAAAAAAACCAAACTGCACATTTCAGGGTGGCCTTTTATTGTGGGCAGTATAAGGTACACCTGTGCACTAATCATGATATCAGATCAGCATCTTGATGTGGCACACCCGTGAGGTGGGATGGATTATCTCAGCAAAGCAGAAGTGCTCACTATCATACATTTAGACAGATTTGTGAACAATGATTGAGAGAAATGGTAATATTGTATATCTGGAATGAATTATAGATCTTTAAGTCCATCTCATGAAAAATGGGAGCAAAAGCAAAAGTGTTGCGTTTATACTTTTGTTGAGTATATTTCTCAAAATTGTTTCAGGACAATGTTCTGTCCGGATCATCCTCTTCCTCATCTGTTTTTTTGTTCTTTTCTTCCATCATGGCATAGGAGTCCTGTGGGGTGTGCTGTTAAGCTAAGTAACCTTATTCGGTGTTAGCACACTAGAATTTGCTTGAAGAGAAAATGGCATGGATCAAATAGGTCCATGCAAGCGGACAATATAGTGAAGCCTGGAGAGTTATGAATGAAATCAGTTGCTGAAAGAAGCGCCCGAGGAGCCAAATAGCTGAATCTGGTTCACGGGAAGACGTCCAAAATTGGACTGCACAGGACATCCTGGAACAGCTTGGTGATCTTGACATTGAAGATGTTCAAGCAGACAAAAACATCACTCATATTTGGCTTCATTTCTGGCCTGGATAGTATTCCGCCTGAGGTTTACAAGATCTGTAACTTTGACATCATCATGTCCATGTGCAATTCTCTAATGAACAACCAGACCAGTGGTTGCTCCCCGATATTATTCCGATTCCTAAAGCAGAAAATCTTACAAACACAGAGCGTTACAGAGGTATAAGTCTCACTGGTGTTACAGGTGAGATCTACAATTGAATGATCATAAGTTGCATTAGCATTTTCCAATTTAACCAGAATGAACTCAGAGCAGGAAGATCCACCTTAAGCCAGATCTTAGCCCTACCTCACATTCTAGAAGAGGTGATAGAGCACAACCTCTCTATGGTGATAACGTCCCTGGACTTCAGAAAGGTGTTTTCGAGCCAGAGAAATAAACTGTTTAAGATCATAGAAGCTTATGGTATTCCACCAAGATTGCTCAAGGCCATAAGAATGATACAGTATATGCAAACACAAAAGCCTGAGACGTTACCAAAGATGCCACATCTGATTAATTTTAGGTCACTGTGAGTATGCTCCAAGGGGACACGCTAGTTCCATTTTTGTTTACAGTGGACATTACTATGCCCTTCGGACCACAATTAATGGAAGGGAGTCAGAGCTTGGTATCATGTTATGGCCTCAAAGAATACCAAGACACCTAGCAAGGATGCTGATCAATTTAGACTTTAAAGATGATATTGTGGTGGAATGTTTAAAATAAATAATATAATAAAATACACAGAGCAAACACAAATGTGTTAGAGAAGTTAATAGAGTCGTAGAGACTGTGCGACCTTGACGTTAGGTGTTTGCTTTTCTTGGACTCAGATAAGTATTGGCAGTAGACTTGTCACCATACTTACATAACAGGTTTTGCAAAGAAGATCTATTAGGGTCAGTTTGACATAATGTCAGCTTGACGTACGATCAGTTGCCAGTAAATCCAGGAAATGCCCATCACGTAGACACACATAGCAGAGCTTGGCTATAAGAATTCGACAGAGACTTCAGTTGAGTTGAGTGCCAGCTTGACCCTCGGGATGTCGTTACCAAAGATCTTGTTAGATAAGTATCTGCTGACATTGTCTGCGTCATCGGTTACACTGCATGTGTTCTAGCTCACAAGCAACAAACAAAAGACAAAAGTGATCATGTGTATAACCACTTCTGGACCCCCACTACATACAAAGAGTGGAAAGCCCACAGAATTGTATCTGATTTAAATATCTAAGCTTGTGGCTTAACTCCACTTCACAGGACATGAAGGTTCGCAAGGCTTTGGTCTCGAGAGCCCTCAGTTATATGAGGAAGGTCTGGAAGTGCAACATCAGACTTAAAAAAAGTTCCCTAGGTCCACTGTAGAAGCCATACTCTTATAGTCTTTCTTTCATTGTTTAAACTGAGAGCTCAATTACCCACAATACCCATCAGCTGCTGTTTGGTTCTGATGGATATTCAGATGTGTTCTGTAAGCAGTGCAAAAGCATTTTGGAGCCAGTGGTTTCATCTGCACTGGTTGATGATAACCGCCACACATAGATGTTAAGGTAGTACAAACACACTATTTGGTGTTCAATAAGCAGTTATTCAATAATTATAAATATTTAAAATATGAAATAAACACACAAAAACCAGCAGGCCACTCCACATTAGTGCTTCAGCTGTGTGATGGACGCAGCAGCAGAACAAGATCCATGTTAATCAACACATCAGGAGTTTTTCCAGTGGTGGAGAGCAGGCACTCAGGCTACATGATGTAGTAATCCCAGAGAAACAAAGGATTACTGTCAGAACTAATTCCACATGTTGGGACAGCCCAGAGCAGAGCTCAGACACACAAAAGGAGAGGAAGTGGTATCAATGACGATAACAAAGCATTGATCCATCTCACAACACTGTCACAACCCATCCTGAACTCATTACTCGTTACTAACATTTTTCTCGAACAAAATGCCTAGAAGTCAAAAAACAATAGAGACTCTGAGGATGACATCAGTGTCAAGCAGCTGCAGCTTTTAGAGGTGCTCTAGAAAACAGTTGGTTTACTTCCCAGAAGTCTCACAGGATGCATATCTCTTGGGAAACCAAATCTCCTGGCTTCACTTCACTCTGAATAAACAGTGAAAAGCCAGCAGACAGGCAGATAGTAGCGTGAAAAACAGAGACTTTAAAAAGTCCATGCAAATACACTTCCTGTGCTGGAGCGTTAAGTCAACTATGGTTTCCAGTGTGGCCGGTTTAGTGATGGTTCTTCACAGACAGCAGCAGCTATTTCAGAGAGGGCAGTTTAATAGACACCGGAGGAGATGGGAGTTGAATCCATTGTCTTTGAAACTAGTTCAACCCAGAAAGGAGGTCATTTGATTCTGAGACAGGACATGTGGGACCTCTGGAGCCACTGATTTGTCTGTAGAGTCACAGAAACCTCCAAAATTTGCTCGGTGCAGATAAAGGATGATGGACTCTTCTGTGCATCACTGCTAGTGACAAAGTCAGTCCATCCATCATGACAGGTATCATCAACTTGCCAACTGCCAGTAGCAAACAGTGTTTATGTGTGTGTGTGTGTGTGTGTGTGTGTGTGTGTGAAAATAAACCTAAACATAAATAGGTTTATTTATGAAAATAAACCTAATTCATTTTATTAATCATATAGAGATTTATACACAAGGTTACCTGTCAGAGCATCTGATTCTCTGATGTTAACATGATGCACCTCATTAATTATCACCAGGGTTATCCAGAGAACTCTTTTATATACATGCACGTGGTTTCAGGCTGGTTCTGTACTGATAATTTCATTGTCGTACTGACCTTACTGATACTCATCTGGGCGTTACAACTTTTCACCTCTCCTTAGAAAAATGTAGTCACACACCCTGAAAACTCCCTTTAACAAGTGAATTACATGATTTACTATAGTGTTATACAGCTACAGAAATAATGATTAAAAGATGTTTCATGAGATTCTGGTTCAGCCCAATAATGAATGTTTGACCATATGTATTTTCTCTTGCCTGCCTTCATTATCACTGAATGAAAATAGCATGTAGCGCCCTGAAACACAATCAGCAGATATTTGGGTCTATGATCAGAGGGAAGGGTTTAAATATAATAGTGTTCACGACAACACCAACAACACCTTCAATATGAAAAAGAATTATAGTGACACTAGTCGGCAGTGGCTCAGTTTGGGCGGCAGTGGCTCAGTGGTAAAGCGGGCGGTAGAGCGGGTCGTCCTATAATTTAAGATCGGCGGTTCGATTCCTGCTCCCACCCAAAAAATACCCGGAGGTGAGCTGACAGTGGGAGGTGTCAGCTCACCTCCGGAGCACTGCCGAGGCACCCTTGAGCAAGGTGCCGTCCCCTTTACAAATTGCTCGTTTGAGGCGCACCAAGAAGGAGCTTCCTGCCACTCTACCTCCCTTGCATGCCTACAGGCCCCTTTGTGTGTGGTTGTGTTTATTACAGGGGCCTGTACACACTAATATGCATGCGTGTGATTGAGACTAACAAAAAACTAGAGTGTGCGTTCTTAATTTTCCTACGGGGATTATAACAGTGTATAAAATTGAAATAGTCTGACATTGAAGTAAAGATATGAGACTGTGAGGGGAGTTCCATAACGCATAACGTCAGACATACGTCACGCCCCTCCCTACTCACTGCAGTTAGAGTGGAGTTTCCCTGTCTCACTCTCTGTCTCCGGTACACGTAGTTACTGATCTCTCTGTTCGTGGCTTCACTGTTGCTCACGTCCTTCTAAGATTTTCTTCAGCTTGCCTCTATTTTGGAGTTTGGTTATGTGGTGAACGTTCTTGGGTTTTTTTTTGTTTTTTTGTTGCACGTACGTGTGTAATTTAACGACCGCCTCGGTGGTCAAAGTCTTTTTTTTTTACCTGTTCTAAACTCTGTTCAAATTAATAAAGTCTATACTTAATATTTTAACTGAGACATAGCGCACACGCACACACACACACACACACACACACACACACACACACACACACACACCATAATCAATATTGTTTAGCTTTATGTGAAAAAAATGGCAATAGCATTAGGTACTAAAAATAAATAATTGAAAAAAAAAGTACTAGAAAAAAATGTAAATGAAAAAGAAGAGAAAAAAATTAAAGTTTTGTTGAGTATGACAATTCTTGTTCATGCATACTTTGTAATTAATTACTTTTTTATTGCATTCACTTCATTAATGCACTTTGTGTTTACTCGTTCTATACTGTATATAGTTCCTTTACTATTGTGATCAAAAGCGTTGAATCTCAATTCTGAGGCTCTTCAGTAAATATTCATTCTTAGACTTAAGAATGTTCATGTTCTGACTCAGTTCCATAAAAAACTTCTGGAAATAGTTCTCTTACTTTTGTGATCAAAAACATTTATTTGAATTTCAATTTTGAGGCTGTTTTGTAAATAGTTTTAAAATAAGCAAAAATACAGCAATTTGTGATCAATCCATATCAATTTTAGACTTAAAACAATGCAGTGATTTAAGCCCCACCCATTTCTGGTCAAACCACACCCACTTCCGGTTTAAGCACCGCCCATTCCGAATACAGTTACGGATACAGATAATCTAGTTGGTTGAACAGATACAGATAGTGGTGTACTCGCTCATCCCTATTAAAAACTACATCTCCCATGAATTGCTATCTGATTCTGTTTCTGTAAATTAATTATTTTATATTCTATATTTCATCATTAATCAGTTGCAATAAATGTTTGGTACTCAGCAGCTTTGATGGTAGTTTAATGCTAAAAAGTATCCCTGGCCCATAATAGATGTGTATTCAGACTGTTTGTGTGTACGTTGGTCCAAGGTGTTACTGTTGAAATGGTCAGTAACTTAAAATGCAGCAGTGTGTGGGAGTGACAGGACTGTGTGGGCAGGTGGACTTTAATGCTACGACATGCTACTGTGTGGGCAGCATTTTTTTTCTCCTGTGCAGCATCCTACTTCTGGGACCTGAGGGAAGTCATCATTACAATGCCTACAGGGGTTTGCTTGCTCCAAACAAAGCTAGCTTGACCTTGAACTGGAGGACACGGCTAATAATGGTCCAATAGCCCCTCTGTGTTGACATGGTTTATCTTCTCAGTGAAATATAGTGTAACAGCTGTTGGCAGGAATCTGCCTATACTGTATGTATCACATGAATTTGTTACAGGTCGAGTTCATTACATGACAACTATATCAATGTGGAGCTGCACAGCTACAGTTGAAAAAAAGGAATGGAAATCAACAGAAAACAAACTTACGCCATGGCCCAACAAATTCATCCCTTCATCCGGATCTGGGAGGTCTGCACCAAGATCCATCCTCCCACCAAGTTTCCTAGAAATCTTTTCAGTGGCTTCTGTGTAATTCTCATGACCAACCAACCAACTGACCATCCAACTATTCAATAAACCAGACATCAAACTAATCAACCATCCAACTAACATAACATACTGTGCTTGTTATAACTAGTAAGGTACTACAATTGGAAACAATATTCCAGTCAAATTAGTCAAGCACAGCAGCGATTCACCTATTCATGACCAGAACAAACTACAATTCAGCATATAGGAGGAGTGATGGAAAGTCACTAAATCCATCCTGTCAATAAATGCTTTCTTTAAACTGAATATAATGGAAAGAATATATTGATTTGACTGAATGATTGACAACCAAACAATAAGTAAAAAATTAAGTAAAGCTGAATAATACTACCTGCACAAGTTGCAGATTTGTCTTCATCACATCAGGGTGCGATTGGTTTGTTTTGTTTGTGTTCATTAGGATTAAATAAAAACTAATAGATGGGTTTACCTGACAGGTTCACCAAAAATATTTCCTGGTTTTGCTAGAGGTGATTGCAGTTTGGAGCTCAGGATCAGGGAATCCTTTCAAGGATAATTTTAAATTGTTAGATGTTTTCATCATTTGGGCTCATGACTTCAGAACCCTGTAAACATGTTTATCAAAGATTGGGATGAACCTCCACATCATGATATTTGATAGAGGCGTATATTTTCATAGTATTATAATTATTATTTTATTTTGGGTCAGAATGGTCAATGAATAATTTCAATTCAACACACCTGGTGGTTCCGCTAGTGGTTCTGCTAGTCTTGCTTGTATGGCCAGAAGGCTTCATCACATCCATCTCCATGTCTGTGATTGTTTCTCATTGTTAATTTTAGAGTTGACGCTATTATGTTATGGGCCCCTATAATCCTGTTTTCAGTTCTTAGGCAGTGACAAAAACAGAGGGAGAGAAGAGGGAGAGGCGTGTTATATGGACCCCAAGTTGTGGTACATTGTAATTACAGTCAGTGTCTTCACGATGACACCAGCAGTACACCTGGTATAGAACTAATGTAATTATACCCCATGGTGTTGTAAACAAACAAAAGTATGTTTTCCTTCACCGTTTCTCACTAAATCCCGCTGTGATGTACCTCCTCCCTCTTTGACCATCTTCAGATTATGAAGCGCTTTAAATGAAGCACCATACATTTCACCCAACTCTACTTCAACAGATGTATTTTATTACATCCCGCTTCAAAGTGGTGATGTTTGTTTATCAATAGTCTTGATTCTCAGACTGTGCCTGGAACTCACTCTATAGGTGAAGGAACTCAGCTGTACATACAGAGCTCCTGCCCTCCCCTGCACTGCTTCATGTCTTCAACAAACTAGAAATTCTTCCTCCTGCTTTCAGTCAGACATCAATTTTAGTATTACTGAAGAACTTTTCTGATTGATGTTCTTGGGAAGTTTGGATGTGGCGATAATTTTAAAGCTTGGGTCAACATTTGAAGAGGTGGCAGTGGCTCAGTGGTAGAGCGGGGGGTAGAGCGGGTCGTCCAATGTTCCTTAGATCGGCGGTTCGATTCCCGCTCCTGCCACCCCAAAAAAACACCCAGAGGTGAGCTGACAGTGGGAAATGTCAGCTCACTTCTGGAACACTGCCAAGGCGCCCTTGAGCAAGGTGCCGTCCCCCTTTACAAGTTGCTCATTTGGGGCGCACTGTGAAGGAGTTGCCCGCCACTCTACCTCCCCTGCATGCCTACAGGCCCCTCTGTGTGTGTGTGTGTGTGTGTGTGTGTGTGTGTGTGTGTGTGTGTGTCTGCTACAGGGGCCTGTACACACTAACATGTATGCATGCGATTGAAGTGTTTCACTTACTAGAGTTTGCTCTTGATTTCCCTTCGGGGATCAGAATAGTATATAAAATTAAATAAATTTTTAAAAAAACTAACGTCCCGGTCTTCCACTGCAGATGCATTCAAGTTCTGACCTGTAGCATAACTGGAACAAGGGCATGGACAATCTGTCATCATCAACACCTAAAATACATTGCGCCCTTGCGCATTCGCGCCTCACTGCTCGCGACTCCACCTCATCGCGGATTTTTGGTAGACATTTGATACTGTACGCACATTCTATTGGCTGACAGCATCCGGAAGTGCGCTCCGTTCCATCAGTCTCGGACTTTTGTGAGACAAGTGCTTTAAACAGTCGATAAGAGTGTGGGAAAAGGTAATACAGATAGAAGGTGGTTTATTATCAATATGGGGAGGGTTCATAAACGTTAAATTACCGTAAATAATAAAATTGACAGACAGACAGACAAGACAGACAGACAGACAGACAGACAGATACTTTTACTTAATCGCGTGTTGTTCCTGGAATGCATTAACCGCAAAGAATGAGGGTGCACTGTAGTCTACACCAACGTTGTGTTGATTTATCACTGCTTAATGTTCAAGACAGGATGACAATCAGACCTGGACAATTAAAGACCTTTAACATGTAGAATGTCTGGCAGCAGGTCAGGGGAAAAGAGTATATTCTTTTATTTTAAACATTATCATAATTTCTTAATGTCCTGTGATATATAGGTATGACAGTCCTTTGAGATATAAGTTCTGCATCAGCTGGTCACATCTATCCATGAGCACAGTGACATACCCTCACTGTTAGCCAATTATGTTTCTGCTGGCCTTTTAAATGCGTTTCCCTCTACTTTTCGTTCCTTCATGCTTCTGCTACGCACAATGCCTTGCGAAAGTATTGGCCCCCCAAAAAACTTCTTGACATTTTGCCACATTTCAGGCTTCAAACTTAAAATAACAAACTGGAAATATTTTTCAAGAATCAACAACATGTGAGACACAATCATGAAGTGGAACCAAATTTATTCAACATTTAATATTGTGTTTACAAATAAAAAACTAAAAAGTAGGATGTGCAAAAATATTAGCCCCCTGTTCTCTCAGGTCAGCTAACCCACTCCAGAAGTTCCCTAATGACTTCTGAATGATCCAATGTTGACCTAAATGACAACAATGACAAACAGAGTGCACCTGTGTGTCATTTGATCTCACATTTGCACATCCTACTTTTCAGTTTTTTATTTGTAGACACGATACAAAATGTTGAATAAATTTGATTCCACTTCACGATTGTGTCTCACAATCTTGAAAAATATTTTCAGTTTGCTATCTTTAAGTTTGAAGCCTGAAATGGGGCAAAATGTCAAAAAGTTCTTGGGGGGCCAATACTATCACAAGGCACTGTATGTCCTCCACCGCCCACCCTCAGTCTTTACATATTCACCAACATCACCATATCATTGTCCTGCTCAGCAGAATCATCAACCACCACCGCCAGTGTCTGGATTCCGGGGGGGGGGTATAATCTCTGTTGACAGATGCCCTTCAGTCTCAATCTGCCTTATGGACCTAAGATAGACCTTCTGATAGATCACATATCATCTGCTGCAATACTTCATCCACTCGTCACTCCTGCTTCGGACAACAGAGATTTTTGAATTAAAACTGATTTCATAAAGCTGAGTTTTGTGACTTTTACTTTATTTTGCCACAGTGTCACTTTGTTGTTGGTGCTGTTGATAGAGACATCTCGGAGGTCAATTAAAGCTGAACTACTGTTAACACATGTTGTGATGCTAACCTCTATCCATCATCATCTGATGTTAACATTTCCATTCCATAGCTGACAGGACAGACTGGACAAGACCTCTTACAGGTTGTACATACCACCACAGTGTATCTGGATCAAACCACATGTCTATATTTCTATTATTCACACAGCAGCTCTGTTTAAGCCATGAAGTAAATCCTCCACACAGACCTCACAGCACTCAAGGGGAGTTGACTCCATCCTCTTCTTCTCGGATGTGACTCCCAACTGCTTGAAGGAAAATGGATTAAAACCTCACTGGCATTATCTTACACGCATGCGAGCAGACACACACACACACACACACACACACACACACACACACACACACACACACACACACGCACGCACGCACACACACACGCACACACACACACACACACACACACACACACACACACACACACACACACACACTCAAACACACAAACTGCTTCTAGCACACCAAGTGTTCCACCGCCCCCCATTAACACACTCTCTCACATAGAGGGGATCTCTCTTCTCGCAGAAGTCTATTATTAGCTCTTCAACCCAGAGACAAACTAATGACACGTTGAGATGAATCACCATCACTGTTGCCTCCAACTATCATTACACTCATGGCTCAACTATAGTAGACACCCATGTAGGATGCTGGCCACCACACAGGTACATACACACTCTTACAGATCAGTCTGTGGAGGAACGTTCTCCGTCGTGAACCCCTGAGGCCACTGCAGGTTTTCATCCCTACACAGACCAGACTGGATTCACAGTCTGGCCTCTATCTGATGTCAAGAATTCACTAACTCTACCAACATCACTGCCATGCTTTATTTCGACTGCATATTTAATCACTATCCTGTTTTGGTACCAATTGAAATGTGTCCTAGACAAGCAGTAAGCTCTTTATTTGGATGTCTGGTCAGATGCATCATCTTGTTAACTTGGTCTTTGTTTATATAGGTGTAGATTTACAGATGCGCTAATGATTTCTTGATGGTTAACTCATGGTTTTAACTTAACTGTAGTAGGAATGCATCTGTAATGGATCAGAAATAAGACATGATAATTCCACTCACCTCTGTAAACATGTCAGCCTCACAGCAGTGATTGACCTCTTCAGTCAACATCACGCTGAGCCTACCTGTGCTACATACAGTAAGTCCGTATGAGTGAAAAAGTGGACAAGACAAGGCTAGGCTTAAAAGAGATAGCAACACAGCACATCGCAGTAACATAACTAATGTAGCCGCAGGAGGGCACAAGCCAGTGTCTTATTGTGCCGGTCCCAAGCCCGGATAAATACAGACGGTTGTGTCAGGAAGGGCATCCGATGTAAAACGTTGCCAAATCAAACATGCGAATCAAACCTATGACTTCCATATTGGATCGGTCGAGGCTCGGGTTAACAACGACTGCCATCGGTGTTGTTCACCTACAGGGTGCCGGTGGAAACTGGACTACTGTTGGTCAAAGAAGGAGAGGAGGAAAGTGTGTTCGTAGGATGAGAGAGAAGGGGAACGCCAAGAGTATAGGACTGAGACTGAGAGAGACGTTGAATGTTGGAACTATGACAAGAAAAGATAGAGAGTTAGTTGACATGATGCAGAGGAGGATGGTAGACATAATGTGTGTCAAGGAGATCAGGTGGAAAGGTAGCAAGGCTAGAAGTTTAGGAGCAGGGTTCAAGTTCTATTATGGTGTAGATAAGAAGAGAAATGGAGAGTAGGAGTTGTCTTGAAGGAGGAGTTTGTTAGGAATGTCCTGGAGGTAAAAAGAGTGTCAGATAGAGTGATGAGTCTGAAGCTAGAAATCGAAGGTGTGATGTTCAATTTTGTTAGTGGGTATGCTCCACAGGTAGGATGTGAGCTGGAGAAGAAAGAAAAATTATGGTTGTACTTTGATGAAGTGATGCAGAGCATACCTGGAAGTGAGAGAGTTGTCACTGGTGCAGACTTCAATGGACATGTTGGTGCAGGAAACAGAGGTGATGAGGAGGTGATGGACAGGTTTGGTATCCAAGAGAGGAATGCTGAAGAACAGATAGTGGTTGACTTTGCAAAAAGGATGGAAATAGCTATAGTGAATACTTTCTTCCAGAAGAGGCGGGAACATAGGGTGACGTAAAAGAGTGGAGGTAGGAGCACACAGGTAGACTACATCTTGTGTAGACGGTGTGGTTTGAAGGAGATCAGTGACTGCAAAGTAGTGGTAGGTGAGAGTGTAGCCAAACAACATAGGATGGTGGTGTGTAGGATGACCCTGGTGGTGAGGAAGATGAAGAGGGCAAAGGCAGAGCAGAAGACGAAATGGTGGAAGCTGAAAAAGGAAGAGTGTTGCATGACTTTTAGGAAGGAGTTAAGACAGGCTCTGGGTGGTCAGGAGGTGCTTCCAGATGACTGGACAACTACAGCTAATGTGATCAGGGAGACAGGTAGGAGAGTACTTGGTGTGTCATCTGGAAGGAAAGTAGATAAGGAGACTTGGTGGTGGAATGAGGAGGTACAGGAGTGTATATAGAGAAAGAGGTTAGCTAAGAAGAAGTGGGACACTGAGAGGACTGAGGAGAGTAGACAGGAGTACAGGGAGATGCAGCGTAACATGAAGGTAGAGGTAGCAAAGGCCAAACAAGAGGCTTATGATGACTTGAATGCTAGGTTGGACAGTAAGGAGGGAGAGACTGATCTATACAGGTTGGCAAGACAGAGAGACAGAGATGGGAAGGACGTGCAGCAGGTAAGGGTGATTAAGGATAGGGATGGAAGTCTATTGACAGGTGCCAGTAGTGTGATGGGAAGATGGAAAGATTACTTTGAAGAGTTGATGAATGAGGAAAATGAGAGAGAACAAAGACTAGAAGAGGTGGCTGTTGTGGACCAGGAAGTACCAAAGATTAGTTACGATGAAGTGAGGAGGGCATTAAAGCGGATGAAGAGTGGAAAGGTAGTCGGTCCTGTTGATATACCTATGGAGGTATGGAAGTGTCTAGGAGAGGTGGCAGTAGAGTTTCTGACTGGGTTGTTCAACAGGATCTTAGATAGTGAGAAGATGTCTGAGGAATGGAGGAAAAGTGTGCTGGTGCCCATTTTTAAGAACCAGGGAGATGTGCAGAGTTGTGGCAACTACAGAGGAATCAAGCTGATGAGCCACACAATGAAGTTATGGGAAAGAGTAGTTGAAGCTAGACTAAGGGCAGAAGTGAGCATTTGTGAGCAGCAGTATGGTTTCATGCCAAAAAAGAGTACTACAGATGCAGTATTTGCTTTGAGGATGCTGATAGAGAAGTACAGAGAAGGCCAGACGGAGCTGCCTTGTGTTTTTGTTGATCTGGAGAAAGCTTATGACAGGGTGCCCAGAGAGGAACTGTTGTATTGTATGAGGAAGTCTGGAGTGGCAGAGAAGTATGTTAAAGCGGTGCAGGACATGTATGAGGACTGTAAAACAGTAGTGAGGTGTGTTGTAGGTGTGACAGAGGAGTTCAAAGTTGAGGTGGGACTGCATCAGGGATCAGCTCTGAGGCCATTCTTGTTCACTATGGTGATGGACAGGCTGACAGACGAGGTTAAACAGGAATCTCCATGGACTATGATGTTTGCAGATGACATTGTGATCTGTAGTGAGAGCAGGGAACAGGTGGAGGAGAAGCTAGAGAGGTGGAGGTTTGTCCTGGAAAAAAGAGGAATGACGGTTAGCCGCAGTAAGACAGAGTACATGTGTGTGTATGAGAGGGACCCAAGTGGAGGAGTGAGGTTACAGGAAGAAGAGATCGGAGGAGAGATAGTGAATATATTGGTAGAAGGATGCTGAGTTTTGAACTGCCATGCAGGAGGCCTAGAGGAAGACCAAAGAGGAGGTTTATGGATGTAGTGAAAGAGGACATGAAGGTAGTTGGTGTGAAAGAAGAGGATGGAGAAGACAGAGTTAGATGGAGGCAACTGATTCGCTGTGGCGACCCCTGACGGGAAAAGCCGAAAGGAAAAAAAGAAGAAGACATTGCAGTAACATAACTAGCAACTTCCAGGGTGCCGATGGCTGGGTGGTGAGTGCCTGGGGTAAAGAAACATCATCTTTCAAACGTTAAGCATTAGGTCCACCAAGAGGAGCATGTGTGACATCAAAGTCATAAAAATGTGCCACAGCACATGTCTAGAGCTGAAAGCCTTTCCTGGGGGATTAAATTAAATATGGCCTTGATAAATTTTATAAAAAAGAGAACAAAGTGTACTATTAAAAAAATGTGGATTTGGAATTAGCACTAAAAAAATTACAGATTCATCTGCAATCATTTTAAAATTTGCCTCATGATATCAAAGGCCCTGTCTCATTGCCGAAACTCAATAACTATTAGAAAAACTGCATACTGTACATTAAATGGATCGTGATCACAGTATAAAAAGTACTACAGATTGCTTAGTTTTTGTTCCCACATTTCCAAATTCTGTTGGGAAATAACCCAGGAAGCTCCTCATGGCCCAGCTCCACTGGCTGTGGTGTTGCTGGAGCCCTGCTGTTAAGCTGCCAGTCTAAAACATGGCAACCCTGCTTCCTGTTGGATTCAAACTGACTGCAAAACCCCATTATTACTCTGTGGACAAAGACGCCTGAGCTGTTGTTACTATGGCAACTGACGTACGTGATGCAATTATACATCAGTTTGAGATCCGATATTGGTGCTTGTGTTTTTTCAGAGTGGTCCATCAGAGAACAGAGCTTAAACTGGCAGGAGTGAAACGTTAATAGGAGCATAAGCGATGATGCATTAGATCGAGTGTCAGCACTGAATGAGAGCTGATACATGATCCGTGTTCCCGGGAGCGCCGGTAACAGCTAAAGAGTCTGCAGGTTGGACTCAAACAGTGGCCCGTTGATCCGTTACATCACTTCAAACCTGACAGCACTGAAACGTTTTAGATCAGCTGAGGGACTGCTGGACACAAATCCTGCAGCTTCTTCCATCTTAAGGTCTGGTGTGTGTGTGTGTCAGTGAGTGTGTTTGTCAACTCAGAGTGAGATGTCTCCGCCAACAGCCTAGAATGGCATCAGATGTGTTCTGAACAATAAAGCCCAAGACATGGTCCAGATTCTCATCCTGTCGTGGTTCCCTAAACTATGACGTTAGTCATATTCTTTTCATGAACAGTTGCTGATGCTTTGGAGGAAACAGGAAACAAAAATGACATCTGTGTTCGTCTGACATTTCTTTGAACGAAATGATAGCATTTGATGTTTATCTACACGTCTTCTTGTTATGCTTGTACTGCTTATACTACAAGTGGAGAATTAAATTTGCTGTTCGCACCACGGATTGTTTTTCTCTTGTGGTGTTCTGCTCTTTAGTGAGCATATTAGACATCCTCGATCAATTAGTGGCAAACACCACAGCACCGCTGGGGAGGCCTTTGGTTTTCAGCTAAATGCAAAAGGAGAACCATGATCTAAAAACCCTTTATCACTTCATCCATTTCACCCAACTCTACTTCAAAAGACGTATTTTATTACATCCCGCTTCAAATCGGTGATGTATTGTAATTGTCAGTGTTCATGTGTTCGTCCGTCTGTCCGTTCGTTAGTCCACCAAATATACTCGGGCAGCAAAGGGGATGAAAATGAGATGATGACCTTGACCTTGAGAAAACTGGCCATGGTCTAATTTCAACTTTTGTACACTCAGGAACCGGATAAGATAGAAAGACGAGGGAGAAGGCCAGTGTGAGTAAGACCATAGATCGAAGCTAGTGCTTTGATCTATGAAAGTAGGTCAGAGCGCTAGCTTTGATCTTGACCTATGCAAGTAGGTCAGGGTAAAATTTTTAACTCAGGGGTGTCGCGGGATGTTGCAGTCTGTGACTGCCTTGGTTCTAGTTGTTATTGTCTTATGCTTGAATTGTGCTGAGGAACTAGCTTTTGGTCGGGTATCTTAACATAACATGCTCAACAAAAAAGTCAGATATGCTGAGGAAGATGTCTCAAAGAGAGAAATTATTGTACAAAGCATGAGGTGCTGAGCTGCAGTTATTTTGACTACTAACATTTTACAAAGCCAGATTGGATGGACTCCATTGAATGAGTGTTCAAACTACAGTTTTCAAACAAACAGGGACACAAAGAATCAGTTAACGCTAACGCCTGAGCTTCAGGGAGCTGTCCTCTATAAATGATGCCTGTCCTCATGTCCTCACGTCACAGCCTTTTCTAGGTTTCAATATCCAGAGGTTTCCAGTTCTCAGGGTGCCCAGAGTTTTTAACAATCTTGGTTTGAGTTTTTATTTCTTCTAGCTTTGAAACAGCAACTCAATAAAAACACATTACAGTTTAAGGACAGCCCACCTTATACAGTATGAGTATACAGGTGTTCCCAACTGTTCCTTTAAACTGATACTGGTGTAAACTGAGTAATTGTGCATCATTCAAATTGTCTGGCTCTGGATCTTCTGGTTCAAGGAGGCAAAATAGATTAAAGATTTCATGGAGAGTTTTTTTTTTTAAGGCAGCCCTATTTGAAAGCAGAAACAGATCATGGATTAAATATGGATTGGAGGTGTCTGAAACACAAAGATCTGCCTGTCTGAGCAAAAATATTACAGATAAAAAACACGTAAAGGACACACTCGTCTCGTTTTGACTGGTAAGCCAAGTGGTTTATCACTTGAGAAAACAGCTGGGACTGGGATAAAGAGAGTTAATTTCCAGCTGCTTTCTGAACACACAGTCTGGCCTGATGATTAATTGATTATTTGTTTGACTGATTGATGATTCATTCATTCTGTCATTCATTCATTAATCTTCTCACCACATTCTCTGAAAGACAAACTACACAGGTATCATTCTAATATGCTGATAAATTTAATCCCAACACCTTGACCTCAGGCGATCCAGTAGTCATGTTGCATAAAGAAAGATAAATATTAATAATGAATGTACCAAAATAAATCTATACACATCCTCAGCAACAGTGAACAGAATGGCAATGTGAATGCTGCCAGCGCACATTAAAAAGGGGTAGGAGGGTAAACTGTACAAGATGTTGAGTGCTGAATGCTCAATGACCTTGTATTCACCAACCAATCAAGCCTGGGCTTTGTGACAAAGTCAGTCTGATTGGTGCTTCAATAAAGGCACTCTGCTCCACAGCTTTCACGAGTGATCAGACTCGGTGACAACACCTGACAGCACTACATGTTATCCATCCTGTCACAAACACATGCTCTCCATCGCTGCTGAACTACATCGTCTTCCCCCTTTGTGTTAAAATCAGGGTTTGGCAGTGAAAGGCCTGATGGCAAAACACAGGTAATCGTCCATCTGCCTCCCGTGTCCTACATGAATCCGTCTAGCCCGTTCCTTATCACAGCCTCTTCTCCTATTGTTGTTTTAAAACCAGGGTAGCCAGCAGAGCTCTCTATTCCAGCCGACCCACATCAAGTTTGTCTTGCAAAGACTTCTTGTCTTTGCTTGTTTTATGTTAGTTTGGGTTTTAAAAAATATCTTAGCAGGATTGCCTGAAATGTCACAACCAGATTTTCACTTTTGTCTTTTTAATCATTAGATGGTAATGTGATTATTTGATGCCATCATCATCAGATCTGGCCAACATCAGAGTCTGATCTGACCCAGTAATGATCTGGATCTGGTGATCCAGGATGCTTAGGATGTGTAGGGCTTGCAGACAAGTTAGCAACTGAGAGATAACAAATAATAATATGAACCTTTATTTTTGGTTGAACCTGTGCTGATTCAGTCTGGTGCCATGTTTGTTCTTGATCTGCATCCTGAAGAAAACCACCATCAGTTAAACTGAGTTTTCCTTGAATATTTTCTTGAATAATAATTAAGCTAATAACGGCACAACAAGTTCTAGGGCATCGTTTCATGGAGACACATGATGAGGGTCAAGCCTATCAGAGTGTCTCGGCACCTTTTGCAGCGCACTAAGTAATATCAAGGTTGTGTAGACGATAGTTCATTAGTAGGTTTCAGTGACTTCGTTATCTGCTACCAGAAAGCTGAACTCGAGCCTGTCTTGGGTTTTAAAGCGCACCGACCAACGGTTGAGAATAATAACGTAACCGGTGAGGCTATTTTTAGCCCCTACGAAGACGCGCTCAGCAATGATGCCAATGGCTTCCTCCCCCTCCTACACCATGATGACGTCGTGCTGTTACGCAAATCCAGGGGTTCACCTTTTGTGTACCTCCAGCCCCATTTCCCACTGCGGTCACTGTGGCACCACACAGAAGACAGACTTAGAAATCATCAGTATAACAGAACACCGTGGAGGCGGTGTCGGCGTGTATATTCAGTTTGACATGTTTGACTGAAGACAGCTATCGAAAGTTGGTGTTGGACACACCCAGCGTGACAAAAGGCAGCGAGCATCCAATCTGACTAAGGAGCCAGTCGGGGTCACAGCATCTCCACATGTCTTCTAACAGTTCAATGACAAACAACACATGAGGGTCGTCTGCCCGCTAAGGGCAAATACATATACGTCATTTTATATACGTCATAAAGCACTCAAAGAAATTACATGACAACGCAAAAAAAGTGGAAACTTAACTATTTGTAGAGGTTCTGGAGGCACAGGTCGAGGCATTCCCCCTCCACCTCGTCCTCAGTCACCAGGTCCGACAAGGGGCGCATCGGCACCGGGTCGCTCTCCTGCAGAGGCATTCTCATCTCCCGGAGAAAGAGCTCCAGGAATCGTCGGAAGGTTTTCTCCTCTGCTGTAGAGCAGGCCATCACTTCTCATTCCTGGACAGACAGAGACAGCTTCTCCCGTCGGAAGACTAAGTTGCCCGGCTGAGAAGGGAAAAGTCAGTAGCCGACACTAACCGGACTGATCGGACTGTCAGAGCGCTGCTTGACGACCTCAGGGAGCTGGAGCAGTGCCGGAGGAGCGGGGCAGGGGACCACCGGCGTGAAGCCGACCGGACCGGATGAGCGGTACCAACCGTGAAACCGAACTCGCTGTCAGACTCTGGACTGATCCCCCATTCAGAGACGAGCGGGAACGCGCATCGCGTTATCAGGGATTTCGGATGATCAGAGAGCGGTGACGTCAGAGAGAACGCGGCGACTGACATTGGTCTATAGGTCGTGAACGCGCACGCAAAACTAACGTCCGGGACCTTTAGGAGAGCTGATGATGGTGGGCTGTTGTATGACGTCTGCAGCGCAGAAAAACCAACAGCGTCACAGATGAAAATGCATCATCCACTTTTGCCTCCCTTTCTTGAGGAAATTCTTTCGCTGTGTTGAAATTGCTTGGTTGTGGTTGTGAATCTAACATGTGAGCCATATTGTGTGATAAGTCTCAGTTTCCTAGTTCTGGTCACACTTTACTGGTTTTATTCGTCTCTACTTTATCCAACTGAGCTCCAATGACCACTCTTTGATCAAACCAGTCCGAAAATTTGAAGGATGTGGTTTAGAGTGGAAAGGTTTTTTTTCTTTCTTTTTTTCATAACATGTTGTGTCTGTATGTTTAGCTCCACTTTTGTCTGACAACTTTTAATTACTCAGTAACTACTGATTGGATTTCCAATCCAGGTGTCCTATCCAGTTGTACAAAACTGTGGTGAGACCAGCGATGTTGTTTGGTTTAGAGACAGTGTCACTGAGGAAAAGACATGAGGCAGAGCTGGAGGCAGCAGAGATTAAGATGCTGAGGTTCCCTTTGGGAGTGACCAGGAAGGATAGGATCAGGAATGAGTACATCAGAGGGACAGCACATGTTAGAAGTTTTAGAGGTAAAGTCAGAGAGGGCAGACTGAGATGGTTTGGACATGTCCAGAGGAGAGATAGTGAATATATTGGCAGAAGGATGCTGAGTTTTGAACTGCCAGGCAGGAGGCCTAGAGGAAGACCAAAGAGGAGGTTTATGGATGTAGTGAAAGAGGACATGAAGGTAGTTGGTGTGAAAGAAGAGGATGGAGAAGACAGAGTTAGATGGAGGCAACTGATTCGCTGTGGCGACCCCTGAAGGGAAAAGCCGAAAGGAAAAGAAGAAGAACTACTGATTGGATTTCCCATAGGTGAAAAGGTGACTGGGTTATTTTTCTATATTCTGGCCTTGTGAGGAGCTGGTGATCCGTCCATGTCGTATTCTCCCATGTCAGCACTCCAGCAATTCTGCAAAAGATATGTGGTTACAGACAATGCCTGAAGAATATAGTCTGATCAAGTGCACCAACATAAAACTAACAAGGCAGTCAGAGACTGCAACATCCCACAACATCATCACATTTTTGTGCCTCTGGCTTCCTGAAAATGTTGCTTTTTGTTTTGTGATTATATCTCATCAGGTTTCTGAGATGTGTACCTAAAAAGATATAAAAGTGAAAATTTGACCTTGACCTAGTTTTTCAAGGTCAAGGTTGTGATCTAATTTTTATCCCTTTACCTTCCTGAATATAACACCTTTTGTTTCGTCTTTCTATTTTATCCGGTTCCTGAGATATGTGCAAATAATGTGCAAAAGTTGAAATTTGACCTTGACTTAGATTTTCTCAAGGTCAAGGTCATCATCTCATTTTCATGCCCTTTGCCGCCCAAGTAATGTTCTTTTTGTTTCATCTTTCTATTTGTAACGGTTGTGAAGATATTTGGTGGATGGACGGACAAACTCACAAACACTGACAATTACAATACATCACCGCTTCACGGGATGTAAAAACAGATCTGTTCCTCAGGCACAAAAGAAGACACTGGTGTGAACGTATGCAGATATTTTAGAATTTGACCAGCGGGAACCCGTGGAAATTCCATGTTAAAACAATAATATCAGACTTCATACCAAACATATGAAAACAAATGTGTTGGTATTATAGACCAAGCGCAATGTAGCCGCAAGAGGGCAAATGTAGCCGCAAGAGGGCACAAGCCAGTGTCTTATTGTGCCGGTCCCAAGCCCGGATAAATACAGAGGGTTGCGTCAGGAAGGGCATCCGGCGTAAAACTTTTGCCAAATCAAAGATGTGAATCAAACCTATGACTTCCATACCGGATCGGTCGAGGCCCGGGTTAACAACGACCGCCATCGGCGCTGTTGACCTACAGGGCGCCGGTGGAAATTGGATTACTGTTGGTCAAAGAAGGACAGGAGGAAAGTGCGTTCGCACGAAGAAAGAGAAGAGGAGCGCCAAGAGTATAGGACTAAGAGTAGGGACGTTGAATGTTGGAACTATGACAGGAAAAGGTAGAGAGTTGGTCGACATGATGCAGAGGAGGAAGGTAGACATACTGTGTGTCCAGGAGACCAGGTGGAAAGGGAGCAAGGCTAGAAGTTTAGGAGCAGGGTTCAAGTTGTTCTATCATGGTGTAGATGGGAAGAGAAATGGAGTAGGAGTTATCTTGAAGGAGGAGTTTGTTAGGAATGTCCTGGAGGTAAAAAGAGTGTCGGATAGAGTGATGAGTCTGAAGCTAGAAATAGAAGGTGTGATGTTCAATGTTGTTAGTGGGTATGCTCCACAGGTAGGATGTGAGCTGGAGGAGAAGGAGAAATTCTGGTTGGACTTTGATGAAGTGATGCAGAGCATACCTAGAAATGAGAGAGTTGTCATTGGTGCAGACTTCAATGGACATGTTGGTGCAGGTAACAGAGGTGATGACGAAGTGATGGGCAGGTTTGGTATCCAGGAGAGGAACGCAGAAGGACAGATGGCAGTTGACTCTGCAAAAAGGATGGAAATGGCTGTAGTGAATACTTTCTTCCAGAAGAGGCAGGAACATAGGGTGACCTATTAGAGTGGTGGTAGGAGCACACAGGTAGACTACATCTTGTGTAGACGATGTAACCTGAAGGAGATCAGTGACTGCAAAGTAGTGGTAGGCGAGAGTGTAGCCAAACATCATAGGATGGTCGTGTGTAGGATGACTCTGGTGGTGAGGAAGATGAAGAGGGCAAAGGCAGAGCAGAGGACGAAATGGTGGAAGATAAAAAAGGAAGGGTATTGCATGACCTTTAGGAAGGAGTTAAGACAGGCTCTGGGTGGTCAGGAGGTGCTTCCAGATGACTGGACAACTACAGCTAATGTGATCAGGGAGACAGGTAGGAGAGTATTTGGTGTGTCATCTGGAAGGAAAGTAGATAAGGAGACTTGGTGGTGGAATGAGGAGGTACAGGAGTGTATACAAAGAAAGAGGTTAGCTAAGAAGAAGTGGGACACTGAGAGGACTGAGGAGAGTAGACAGGAGTACAGGGAGATGCAGCGTAACATGAAGGTAGAGGTAGCAAAGGCCAAACAAGAGGCTTATGATGACTTGAATGCTAGGTTGGACAGTAAGGAGGGAGAGACTGATCTATAAAGGTTGGCAAGACAGAGAGACAGGGATGGGAAGGACGTGCAGCAGGTTAGGGTGATTAAGGATAGGGATGGATGTCTATTGACAGGTGCCAGCAGTGTGATGGGAAGATGGAAAGAGTACTTTGAAGAGTTGATGAACGTGGAAAATGAGAGAGAACAAAGACTAGAAGAGGTGACTGTTGTGGACCAGGATGTAGCAAAGATTAGCCAGGATGAAGTGAGGAGAGCACTGAAGAGGATGAAAAGTGGAAAGGCAGTAGGTCCTGATGATATACCTGTAGAGGTTTGGAAGTGTCTAGGAGAAGTGGCAGTAGAGTTTCTGACTGGGTTGTTCAACAGGATCTTAGATAGTGAGAAGATGCCTGAGGAGTGGAGGAGAAGTGTGCTGGTGCCCATTTTTAAGAACAAGGGAGATGTGCAGAGTTGTGGCAACTACAGAGGAATAAACAGAGGAGACAGAGGAGTTCAAGGTGGAGGTGGGACTGCATCAGGGATCAGCTATGAGCCCCTTCTTTTTCGCTATGGTGATGGACAGGCTGACAGACGAGGTTAGACAGGAATCTCCATGGACGATGATGTTTGCAGACGACATTGTGATCTGCAGTGAGAGTAGGGAAGAGGTGTAGGAGAAGCTAGAGAGGTGGAGGTTTGCCCTGGAAAGGAGAGGGATGAAGGTTAGCTGCAGTAAGACAGAGTACATGTGTGTGAATGAGAGGGACCAAAGTGGAAGAGTGAGGTTACAGGGAGAAGAGATCAAGAAGGTGGAGGATTTTAAGTACTTAGGGTCAACAGTCCAGAGCAATGGAGAGTGGGGAAAAGAGGTGAAGAAACGTGTGCAGGCAGGATGGAACGGGTGGAGAACAGTGTCAGGTGTGATGTGTGATAGAAGAGTTTCAGCTAAAATTAAAGGAAAAGTGTACAAAATTGTGGTGAGACCAGCGATGTTGTTTGGTCTAGAGACAGTGTCACTGAGGAAAAGACAGGAGGCAGAACTGGAGGTAGCAGAGATGAAGATGCTGAGGTTCTCTTTGGGAGTGACCAGGAAGGATAGGATCAGGAACGAGTACATCAGAGGGACAGCACATGTTAGAGGTTTTGGAGATAAAGTCAGAGAGGCCAGACTGAGATGGTTTGGACATGTCCAGAGGAGAGATAGTGAATATATTGGCAGAAGGATGCTGAGTTTTGAACTGCCAGGCAGGAGGCCTAGAGGAAGACCAAAGAGGAGGTTTATGGATGTAGTGAAAGAGGACATGAAGGTAGTTGGTGTGAGAGAAGAGGATGCAAAGGACAGGGTAAGATGGAGGCAATTGATTTGCTGTGGCGACTCCTGAAGGGAAAAGCCGAAAGGAAAAGAAGAAGATTATAGACCAAGCGCACCCAACATAGTCAAAACTGAACATGGTGTCGTAACGACTTTGGGTTGGCAAATCATGAATTCCGTTGGGCTGGCATTGCGGAGCCGTAGATGAATGTTAGCAGGCTAACTGGAGAAAAAAAGCTAACTAATTGTGAGATTTGCAACGGAGCTAAGGTTAAAGGAAAAGGCAAAAGAGCAAGTGGAAAAGATATTTTAGAGAAGTGATAGTTCTGTTAGCTGGCTACATGAACAGAACTGCATGTAGTTAACTAAAGATCTTTTTTTTCAGATTCTGAGGAGCATTTTGGATACTATATCAATTGTTCCATTCAAAACAGAAACCAGAGCTGGACAGTGAAACCAGAGCCAGCTAGTGTCACTCAGAAGTTGTTTTCTGTGTCATTCCTGCTGTTTAGAGTTTCTGCTCAAAAACATGAAAATTGCTGGAACAGTTATGACACTCTAAAATTATGTTAACTGGGAAGTCCATGTACAGTTAGTGATGGGCAGATGAAGCACCATGAAGCATTGAAGCTTTTCATCCTAATCGGTTCACTGCGGTTTGAAGCATCAGGAGGCTTCATTTGCTCTAGTACGACATCTAGTGGATGTTAAAATATCAGTTGGCATGAGTTTTAAGTGTGTGGAATTTTGCAGAAAGCCTGTGAATAAAACTGTCAGCAAAATAGGGAAGTATGCAAAAAATGTATATTTTATTGACGGCAGTACACTGTGTGTGTGTGTGTGTGTGTGTGTGTGTGTGTGTGTGTGTGTAAGTGTGTGTGTGTGTGTGTGTGTGTGTGTGTGTGTGTGTGTGTGTGTGTGTAAGTGTGTGTGTGTGTGTGTAAGTGTGTGTGTGTGTGTGTAGGCGTGCGTGTGCGTGTGTGTGTGAGTGTAAAAAAATCAAATAAATAGATCAGTATACACACACATACACACACAAAAATGATCATTTGGACATGAAGAAAATGAAAATACAGTAAACATGTACAGTGAGGGGAGGGTGGTTGGGTTTGGGGTATGGACAATGATTGTGCTTTTGTACCGTTAAGTTATATCCAGTGATATTTATTTAAAAAAAAAACATTTTTGTCCACTGTGGCAGGTCTTAGGTGTTTGGGTTTTTTTTACAATATTTCCCCTGCTTTAGAAAACACCCGCCTTACTGTATATCACTGTCAAAACTCGCGACACAAACAGAACCACTACCTGAATCAGGCCATGTCCACATGTAGCCATATAAGTGCTTTGATCAACACGTTTATAAGCATAACAACTCTGAGAACAGGACAATGGAGCTACTATACGTCAGAAAATTGCAGGTTACCCGGATATCTGCGTTGTCATGTGGACGAAAGGCGTAACGGCAACAAAAAGCCTCGCTGCCCGATGCCTTACGCCATATTGTTCAAGTGATTCCTCCTGGCAGATTCGCCATGATTGGTTGGGCGCCGTGATTGGCTGGGCACGGCCTCACCTGCCATCACGAAAGAAAAAAATGAAAAATGAAAGAAATAAATTAAATCCAGTGATGTGTATTATAAAGTTATTTTCCTTTTAAAATCACCAATTTTTGGTTATTTTTACTCAATATCGCTGAATTTTCACATTTACTGCTGAAATACTGAGAAGAGACCTGCGGTGAGGCACCAGCCAGCCGAGCTTCACCATGGTTACGCAATGGCTCGACTAGCTGTGCTGGCATGCTATACAGTGAGATCCGTAATGGTATCTCTGTATATGTCACTATAATAATCTTCAAACATGAAATAAATAAAATTTCCATAATTTAGCTAATTTAGACATACAGTTTTTTTGTCAAAAACTGTATGTCTGTAAAGTCTTTCTTGAGTGGAGCAGTCCTGAAACAACTGAGAAAAGGCACGAAGTGAGGCACGCAGGTCTCCTGCCTCTTGGTAGGGGGCGCTGGTGATCCCAGGGATTCGGCTGAGGAGTCTTCTTCCTTGGCCGCAGAAGAAGTGATAGCAAACTACAATAAAGTTAGCAAGTCAGATGTAGCCCTTCATTTGTTTTCCGCTTGCCTTGTCTTACTATAAAAATAGAGGATTACACATCCTCAAATCAAAATTTTTTCCATGCTTTTGTTCAGAAGGAGCTGCGCATGGGCTTCATTTATAAGTAAATGTATTATATGTATTCAACAGTTTGAATACATTTAAAATGTTTTCGTCCAAAACAGCTCCAAAACAACTGTTTTCAGCTACACAGTCACATGTTTTGACATATGAAGGAAACACGTGTTACAGGTAGAGGTAAGAGCTTGTGCTCAAACCGGAGTTCGGGCCTGACTCGAACTGAAATTCGGGTCGGGTCGGGCTCAGAAAGTCAACAATTACTTTCGGGTCGGGTCGGGCTTTAACACCGTCGGGCTTGACTCGGGTCGGGCTGAATTTTTTTGGACTCGGGTTCGGGCTTAAGATCCGGCCCAAACTTTTAAAATATATATTTATATATTATGTATCTCTTCAGTATCCTCCGCGCGTTCGTTTGATTTTAGGGTGGTGAGAATGTTGGTTCACAAATAAGGACTGGAAAATGATGAAAAGTTCTTTGAAGCTTTATTACAGAATATTCCGGGCACAGAAGTCCTACAAGTAAAATAACAGGGCTTAAGTGCAACAAAACAAAGAGATCGTTTAGCCTTTATACTCTTCAGATGGCGCATCCTAAGATGGGGTGTTTTTTTGTGGGATTCCTTCCCGTGACACTCAGCTCCACAAGAAGAACTCCTTCCCGTGAAACTTCAGCAGATGTGTCCTTGAGACCGGTTCAATACCCTTATAAAATAAATAATTTAGGTAAAACAGAGAAGGCACTGTATGAGAAACATTCATCTACAATACCTGCTCAGTTCCCTCCGTGCGTCAGCTGTATTTTCTCCTCTCACTTTACCTCTCCGATCATATACGCACTGAAAATAGAGGTAAGATCTTAAGCCTGAATCCAAGCCCGAAATTTGGGCCGGTTCGGGCTCAAAATGTCAATATGTTCGGGTCGGGTCGGACTTTAATACCCTCGGGCTCGGGCCGAGTTGGGCTTTAATACTGTCGGGCTTGGTTCGGGTCGGGCTTTAATACCTTCGGGCTCGGTTCGGGTCGGGCTGGATTTTTTAGGCACGATCTTACCTCTAGTTACAGGTCATTTTTATGTTGAAAGTGTTGATGTTTCTCACTCTTAAAACAGCAGTTTGATGACTCCATTTCAGCTGAAATAGTATGAAACAGCTCCAAAACATCAAAGATGTCACATGTTTTGTGTTACAAGTCATTTGTATGTCACGTTGAGTGATAGTAGCATTCTTGAACGTCTTTGGCCTGATTTTACACTTAAAACAGCAGTTTGCATTCATTTCTGCTAGATTAGAAGGCAACAGCTCCAAAACGACTGTTTCAGCTAAGTCACTTGTTTTGACATATGAAGACAACATGTTTTACAGGTTATTTTCATGTCTGTTTTAGTGAAAAGATCATTGCTTCTAAAACGACTCTTTGTAGTTAAACCCTAATGTGTTGAGATGTATGCTAGGAAGCTCATTGTGGAGCAATTTTGGACTGCTTTCACTCTGATAACAAGTGTTTGACTTCATTTCAACTATTTCTTTAAAAACTGATATAAAACATTTATTTTAAACAATGAATTCACATGTTCAGATATACGCTGGAAACCTTTGTTATGAGTAACCTTCTTGTAATTTTGAAGTGACAACAGCATTTTTGAACATGTTTCCGCTGCTTTCAGTCCGAAAGAAACACTTTTACTTCGTTTCAGTTATTTTAGTCAGAATTGCTTCTAAAACAACTATTTGTAGTTAAAACCTCACGTGTTGAGATGTATTCTAGGAAATCTGTGGAACAGTTTATTTGTCGCTTTGAGTGGAAAATAGCATTGTTGAACATGTTTGCACTTTTCAATCTGAAATCAACATTTTGACTTTATTTCAGCTTTTTCAGTCCGAAACGTGTCTAAAACGACTATTTCTAGCTAAGAAGTCTTCTTTTAACTTATGATGGAAAGAAGTGTTACAGATCGGTTTGATGTTAATTTTAAAAGACAAGATGATTGTTGAGCAATTGATTTCAGCTATTTAAGTAAACTGCTGTAAACATTTATTTTAAACTGAGAATTCACATGTTAAGATATATGCTGGAAACTTGTGTTACAAGTGATTTTTTGTCATGGTTTATTCATCCATCCATCCATCCATTCTCTACTGCTTATCCGGGGTCGGGTCGCGGGGGCAGCAGCTTGAGCAGGGAAGCCCAGACTTCCCTCTCCCTAGCCACTTCGTCCAGCTCCTCCGGGAGAATCCCAAGACGTTGGACCAAAATGCGCAGATGTGAGGTAAGTGAAAAAATTTATTCAACAAAATGTGGAGAGATGATGGACCAGATGACCAGGCTGAACGGGTGAGTCGGCAGGAGGTGGGTAGTTGAAGCAGGCAGGTGGGCTGGAAAAATAATCAGGCAACAGGCAGCAGACCGGAAAAGCAGTACAAACGAACTGGTGATGAATCGTGGGAAGCTGGTCCTCATGAAGGTCTGGAAATTGGAAAATTGGAGACAGGCGTGCTGCTCTGCTGCCAGGAGTGGCCACGCCCAGGTAGGTGGGACCCAGGTGTGACACCGAAGAGGAGAGAGAGAGAAGGAGCAACTGCCAATCCTGGCAGTACCCCCCCCCTCAACGACCGCCTCCTGGCGGTCCACCAGGCTTGCCAGGATGGGAACGGTAAAAGTCCACAGTCAGTTCAGGGTCCAAAATCAGGCTGCGAGACACCCAGGAATGCTCCTCCGGGCTATACCCCTCCCAATCAACCAAGAACTGGTAGCCTCGGCGGCGAACGTCAAAAAGACGGTAAACGCCGTCAACACCGGATGGTCATCAACGACCCAGGGGGGAGGAGGGGGATCGGCAGGAGGGCAGAGAGGACTCGAATGGACCGGTTTCAGCTGAGACACATGGAAGGTAGGGTGAATCTTCATGGAAGGAGGCAACCGTAGACGAAAAGCGGCAGGATTTACGAACTCCACAACTTCAAATGGACCAATAAAACGAGGTGCCAATTTTCTGGACTCCAACTGTAGGGGAATGTTTTTTGCTGCCAGCCACACTTTCTGACCTACTTGGTAGGGTGGAGTCGGAATCCGGTGTCAATCCGCGATTTTCTTGTTTCGTTCAGCAGAGCGAAGCAGGGCTGAACGAGCACGCCTCCAAATCTGCCGACAGCTCCGAACATGCTCTTGGACGGAAGGAACAGCAATCATTGCTTCCTGTTCAGGAAATAGTGGAGGCAAATATCAAAGAGCACATTCAAAAGGTGACATACCAGTAGCAGCTGACAGGAGAGAGTTGTACAAAATGAACAGAATTAGAGAATTAGTCGATTATTGTTGTAATGATGGAGTTACCTTGTGAGACGGGAAGACCAGAAATGAAGTTAAGGGCTCTGTGAGACCAGGGACGAGTAGGGACAGGCAACGGGCGGAGGAAACCAGATGGCCGTTGGTTCGATGTTTTACCCCTGGCACAAACTGTGCAGGCTAGAACATAGTTTCTGAAGTCCCTCTCCATCGTTGGCCACCAGAAATGGCGTCTGAGGAGGGCAAGGGTTCGACGAATCACGGGATGGCAGGCAAATCGGGATGTATGCCCCCACTGGATGACCTGAGAACGGACAGCCTGAGGAACATACAAACAATTGGGAGGACCATTACCCGGATCAGGATCAGTCTCGTGAGCTCTCCTGATGCAGGAGTCTATCTCCCAGGTAACTGCAGCTACAACACAAGATGGAGGTAGAATAGTTTCAGTAGTGTCAGAGGAGTCTGCTGGAGAAAACTGTCAAGAAAGGGCATCTGGCTTTGTGTTTCTTACAGGGCTTTGAACCGGTTCATGGAACGAAAACAAAAACCGGAAACTTTTAGTATTTTGGCAGGAACGAAAAAGAAAACGTTATACGGAACAGAATCGGAACAGAAAATAACTGTAAACTGGTTAATACGTTGTTTTTTTTTTCGTTCTTGAAAAAATATTTAACCTCGTTTCACTTCCTGTCATTCACTCGACATGGGATGAGAGCAGAGAGAAGTAGCGGCTATCAGCAGCAGTTAAGAAAAGGCAGGTCTCCCAGTCACAATTCAATCATAACAGGTAAACACTGCAGTATGTCAATCTTTAAAATGTATGATTTAGACATTAACTCATTGGCTGCAGTCATTTTCAGAGCGGTGTGTCCCAGTACTGCCAATGCTTTGTAGCAATATTGAGCTATGGGAGAAGCACAATGAAGATCTGTTGTTCAGCAATAAATGACATGGTGGAAGTTATTCTTGTGTTATTTCATGTAGTGTCTAAGTAGGAGCCTTAACTATAGAGATACAACTGTCACAAAGCAGAGGTGTAGTGCTGTGGTACTGTTTACTGTAGGGTAGGGATATATCTATAATTATAGTATATAGTATAAAAACTAATTGCTTTAGTTGCCAATTTAAAAGTCCTTAAGTTACCGTATTTTGCGCACCATTCAGCTCATTGTACAAAGAGGCGCAGTCTAAATAACAGAGTTTATTTCTGTTCTTTAACCGGACACACGGCGCACCTGATTGTTCGGTGCATGCTAGCTAACGGAAGCAAAAAGGTGACTGTGGTTGAACTGAGTTGTACTACGTATTTAAATTTCAAAAAACACATTATTTTTTAAATATGTTTTTATTTATTTTTTGATAAATCTGTGCTAAATCCTTTGAAGTCCTCATCTTCGGTCTGCATTGAATAGCTCGGCAATTTCACTATTGCTGACCGTCATGTTTCCGGGTGGCTGTCCGGTAATGATGCCGGCTTTTGCGAAACATCGGACAAAAGTCAAAGCAGATACGTTAGTTCAGGATCCACAATCCACGCACATATTGTGGGGGTGTAAATCGCTCGGCACTGCTTCCAGTCCTGGTAAACGTGTGTTCACGTCTCTCATCCATCACTCCATGACGCACGCAGCTTATCTTTAAAGGCTCTGTTTACACCGATGTCCAGCAGTCAGAGTTCTTTTGTTAATCCTCCCGGGATGATGGCAAGCTCTGAATTCAGCCACTTGACGTGGTTTTTGACAGAAGCGGTGGTATGGGCGTGCATGTAGTCACAGATCAAGAGAGATGGAAAAGCGTGAAAAAAGCCACCCGGTCTCTTTACTTGAACCGGAACAACTGGAACTGATAGCCTGGAGTTTACATGTTGCATCATAAGCATGTCTCTTCGCTGACACCATTGTCGGGGGTCTTTAGCCAAACAAATGTGGTTATGCAGCATACCTGCGGTACAGTACCGGCATGTACCCAATACCGGTACCTACCGGAGGTGTGCCAGACGTAGCCTCGTGTCGTGTTCTCTGATTGGTCTATTGCTGCCGGCGTACGTAGTGACGTAATACGTCCTATGTCGGTGGACAATGGCTGATCTGGTGGAGCGCTGACTAAAGTCACACAAAAACATTTTTACAGATTTTGGAACTTAGTGCACACATAAGACGCTTCATGTTAAAAGGCGTAGCGTTGATATTTGAGAAATTTTAAGGCTTTTAATCGCGTCTTATGGTGCGCAAAATATGGCACCTACATATTTACTGTATATTTACAAGGTACGTTATTAACCGGTTCAGGAACTTTATTTTTTTCTTCTAACTGGTTCAGGAACGTCAGTTTATGGGTGGAACGCAAAACCGGACACATTATGATTCCGTTTCTGTTCGGAACAAACCGATTGGCAAAAAATTCTGGTTCAAAGCCCTGGTTTCTTGAACCGGGTCAATAGGTTAAAGTGAAATTAAAACGTCCAAAAAACAAAGCCCATCTAGCCTGGCGGGAGTTGAGTCGTTTAGCAGACTGGATGTAGGACAAATTCTTATGATCCGTCCAGACAACTAATGGGTGTTCAGCTCCCTCCAGATAGTGTCGCCACTCTTCCAAGGCTAGCTTGACAGCGAGTAATTCACGATCACCTATAGTGTAATTCCGTTCTGCAGGGGACAATCGGCGTGAAAAAAAGGCACATGGATGCAGCTTTTGGTCAGGAGCAGATTGCTGTGACAAAACCGCCCCAACACTGGAATCTGAAGCATCCAAGTCAACGACGAACTGCAGGGTTGGGTCAGGATGAGTGAGAACAGTTGCTGATGTGAAACTCTTCTTCAGAGCCTGAAAAGCTTCATTTGTGTCTGAAGACCACACAAAAGGAATCTTGGAGGACGTGAGACGAGTTAGTGGAGCTATAACACAACTGTAGTTCTTGATAAAACAGCGGTAAAAATGAACAAAACCAAGAAACCTCTGAAGATGCTTACGCGTCTCTGGGACTGGCCACTGTGATACTGCTTGAATCTTTGAGGGATCTGGTTTCACCTGCCTGCTGCCAATGATGTATCCAAGGAACCCAATTGACTCAACATGAAACTCACATTTCTCAGCCTTGGCAAATAGTTTGTTCTCCAGCAGTCTCTGTAACACCTGGCGGACATGGGCAACATGCTCATCTAAAGAAGAAGAGAAAATCAAAATGTCGTCCAGGTAGACAAACACAAAACGATTCAAAAAGTCCCTCAAAACATCATTGACGAGGGCCTGAAAAACTGCCGGAGCATTTGTCAACCCGAAAGGCATTACAAGATATTCAAAATGGCCCAAATGTGTATTGAATGCCGTTTTCCACTCGTCCCCTTTGCAAATGTGCACAAGATGGTACGCATTGCGAAGGTCTAGTTTGGAAAAAATGGTAGCATTATGAAGAGGTTGAAAAGCAGAATTTATAAGGGGAAAAGGGTATTTGTTTTTCACAGTGAAAATCCTTGGTAGTCAATGCAGGGGCGAAGTGTACTATCCGTCTTGCTGACAAAGAAAAACCCTTCACCAACAGGAGAGGACGAAGGTCTGATAACACCGGCTGCTAGAGAGTCTTTAACATACTGCTCCATCGCTTCATTTTCAGGCTTGGACAGACTGTACAGGCGGCTGGACGGCAGAGTTGAACCTGGAAGAAGGTCGATTGCACAGTCATATGGTCTATGGGGTGGAAGTGAAAGTGCTTGTTCCTTACTAAAAACTTGTGCAAGATCATGGTATTCGGCAGGAATATTAGTTAAGTCTGGAGGCACTGGAGGTGGCATGACGGAACCTGGTGGAGGGAGAGCAGATTGCAAACACGTTGACTGGCAGAAAGAACTCCAACTAAACACTTTTCCACTGGCCAATCGAAGTTTGGGTTATGTTTCTTTAATCCAGGATATCCCAAAATTAACGGTGTATGAGGTGAAGAAATTAACTTAAAATGTAGTTGTTCCTGATGGTTGCCTGACAACATAAGTTTGACTGGTTCCGAGCAGTGAGTTACTTTAGAGATTAATCTCCCATCTAAAGCATTTGCCGCCAGTGAGGTAGCAAGGGGCACCTTATCTAACCCAGCTTGATGAGCCAGATCATTGTCCATAAAATTATCCTCAGCCCCGGAATCCACCAGGGCAGTCAATGGCAGGGCATAGCAGGAAGTAGCATTTTTGTTGGGGAATTAGAAGTAGAAGCATGGCTCACCAGCACCCCCATATTTACTGATGAGGCCCATCTTTTGGCCGAATAGGACATGTGGCAAGAAAATGTCCCAGACTTCTGCAATATATGCAAATGCCAGCCTTGATTCGATGCTGCCTCTCATCTGGTGTTAGCTTCGCCCAACCCACCTGCATTGGCTCCTCTTCAGAAAATGCAGTAGTAGGAACAAAAGGCATGTGGGGAGGGAATGCGCTGAACCTACATGGTGGGACGCTGCGAGGGTTAGACGTGGTGGAAATATGAAGGCTGGAACGCTCCCTACGGCACTACTGGATTTGATTGTCCATTTTAATTGATGTTAAAATCAAAGAATCTAGATTAGCTGGATCTTCTTTCAAAGAAAGTTCATCTTTCAATTGTTCATAAAGTCCATTCAGAAACACGCTCTGCAGAGCCAAATCATCCCACCCACTCTCGACTGCTAGAGTCCAAAATTCAACAGAGAATTCTGCCATGCTGCGAGTCCCCTGGGTAATTGAGAGGAGTCTTTTAGATGGCTCCCTTCCCCGGTCCGAGTGGTCAAAAACTTTTCTCAAAAGTTATTCAAAAGTTGAATAATCATAGCGAATCTCCGGTTGACTTTGCCATTTTGCAGATGCCCAATCTAGCGCCCTCCCCTGTAGAAGTCCCATCATAAAAGCAATTTTGGAAGTATCTGAGGCATAAGTATTAGGCTTCTGACTAAAGACTAGTGAGCACTAAAGTAAAAAACTCCCACATTTACCCATGTCACCTGAATAATGATCAGGGTCCGGAATGTGCACTTCTCTGGATGGTGGCAGTGGAGACTGAGGAGCAGCAGAGGCTTGAGGAATAAATGGAACGGGCTGACCTTGGATACTGGATGTGGAGAGTTTGCCGGCAAGTTCCTGGATCATGGAGTTCAGCTGTGAAATCTGTGTTTGAGAAGTCTTCTGACTGTTCAAGAGGCTATGAAGCAGCTGCTCATGTTGTCCAAGCCGGGCTCCTTGATTTGCGAATACGAATACGATCCAGATCTGTCTCCACTGGGTCCATGTGGCAGTTCGTTCTGTCATGGTTTACTGTAGGACCCAAATGCGCAGACGTGAGGTAAGTGAAAAAAGAAATTTATTCAACAAAATGTGGAGAGATGATGGGCCAGATGACCAGGCTGAACGGTGAGTCGGCAGGAGGTGGGTAGTTGAAGCAGGCAGGTGGGCTGCCTGATCAGGCAACAGGCAGCAGACCGGAAAAGCAGTACAAACGAGCTGGCGATGAATTGTGGAAAGCTGGTCCTCATGAAGGTCTGGAAATTGGAAAATAGGAGACAGGTGTGCTGCTCTGCTGCAAGGAGTGGCCACGCCCAGGTAGGTGGGACCCAGGTGTGACACCGATGAGGAGAGACAAAGAAGGAGCAACTGCCAATCCTGGCATTTTATTGGTCATTATGAGTTACAATAGCATTGTTGGACATGTGTCCACTGGTTTCAGTCCAAAATGAACACTGACTTCATTTCAGTTGTTTTGTCAGAATTGCCTCTAAAATGACTCTGTGTTTAAAACCTCACGTGTTGAGATGTGTGCTAGTAAACCTGTCACAGTTGATTATTTGTTGCTTTGAGTGGAAAATAGCATTGCTGAACATGTTTGCATTTTTCAGTCTGAAATCAACATTTTGACTTCATATTAAATATTCCAGTCCAAAACGCGTCTAATACGACTGTTTCTAGCAAAGAAGTCACTTGTTTTAACTTATGATGGAAAAAAGTGTTACAGATCAATTTCATGTTAATTTTCAAAGAAAAATAATTGTTGAGCAGTTTTGGACTGCTGAAATCAAGTGAAACACTTGATTTCAGCTATTTAAAGGGACAGTAAAGTTAATTTTAAAATGTAGCCGCAAGAGGGCACAAGCCAGTGTCTTATTGTGCCGGTCCCAAGCCCGGATAAATACAGAGGGTTGCGTCAGGAAGGGCATCCGGCGTAAAACTTTTGCCAAATCAAAGATGCGAATCAAACATATGACTTCCATACCGGATCGGTCGAGGCCCGGGTTAACAACGGCCGCCATCGGCGCTGTTGACCTACAGGGCGCCGGTGGAAATTGGATTACTGTTGGTCGAAGAAGGAGAGGAGGAAAGTGCGTTCGCACGAAGAAAGAGAAGAGGAGCGCCAAGAGTATAGGACTAAGAGTAGGGACGTTGAATGTTGGAACTATGACAGGAAAAGGTAGAGAGTTGGTCGACATGATGCAGAGGAGGAAGGTAGACATACTGTGTGTCCAGGAGACCAGGTGGAAAGGTAGCAAGGCTAGAAGTTTAGGAGCAGGGTTCAAGTTGTTCTATCATGGTGTAGATAGAAAGAGAAATGGAGTAGGGGTTATCTTGAAGGAGGAGTTTGTTAGGAATGTCCTGGAGGTAAAAAGAGTGTCGGATAGAGTGATGAGTCTGAAGCTAGAAATAGAAGGTGTGATGTTCAATGTTGTTAGTGGGTATGCTCCACAGGTAGGATGTGAGCTGGAGGAGAAGGAGAAATTCTGGTTGGACTTTGATGAAGTGATGCAGAGCATACCTAGAAGTGAGAGAGTTGTCATCGGTGCAGACTTCAATGGACATGTTGGTGCAGGTAACAGGTGATGAGGAAGTGATGGGCAGGTTTGGTATCCAGGAGAGGAACGCAGAAGGACAGATGGTAGTTGACTTTGCAAAAAGGATGGAAATGGCTGTAGTGAATACTTTCTTCCAGAAGAGGCAGGAACATAGGGTGACCTATAAGAGTGGTGGTAGGAGCACACAGGTAGACTACATCTTGTGTAGACGATGTAACCTGAAGGAGATCAGTGACTGCAAAGTAGTGGTAGGCGAGAGTGTAGCCAAACATCATAGGATGGTCGTGTGTAGGATGACTCTGGTGGTGAGGAAGATGAAGAGGACAAAGACAGAGCAGAAGACGAAATGGTGGAAGCTAAAAAAGGAAGAGTGTTGCATGACCTTTAGGAAGGAGTTAAGACAGGCTCTGGGTGGTCAGGAGGTGCTTCCAGATGACTGGACAACTACAGCTAATGTGATCAGGGAGACAGGTAGGAGAGTATTTGGTGTGTCATCTGGAAGGAAAGTAGATAAGGAGACTTGGTGGTGGAATGAGGAGGTACAGGAGTGTATACAAAGAAAGAGGTTAGCTAAGAAGAAGTGGGACACTGAGAGGACTGAGGAGAGTAGACAGGAGTACAGGGAGATGCAGCGTAAGGTGAAGGTAGAGGTAGCAAAGGCCAAACAAGAAGCTTATGATGACTTGTATGCTAGGTTGGACAGTAAGGAGGGAGAGATTGATCTATACAGGCTGGCAAGACAGAGAGATAGAGATGGGAAGGACGTGCAGCAGGTTAGGGTGATTAAGGATAGGGATGGAAGTCTATTGACAGGTGCCAGCAGTGTGATGGGAAGATGGAAAGAGTACTTTGAAGAGTTGATGAACGTGGAAAATGAGAGAGAACAAAGACTAGAAGAGGTGACTGTTGTGGACCAGGATGTAGCAAAGATTAGCCAGGATGAAGTGAGGAGAGCACTGAAGAGGATGAAGAGTGGAAAGGCAGTCGGTCCTGATGATATACCTGTAGAGGTTTGGAAGTGTCTAGGAGAGGTGGGAGTAGAGTTTCTGACTGGGTTGTTCAACGGGATCTTAGATAGTGAGAAGATGCCTGAGGAGTGGAGGAGAAGTGTGCTGGTGCCCATTTTTAAGAACAAGGGAGATGTGCAGAGTTGTGGCAACTACAGAGGAATAAAGCTGATGAGCCATACAATGAAGTTATGGGAAAGAGTAGTGGAAGCTAGACTAAGGGCAGAAGTGAGCATTTGTGAGCAGCAGTATGGTTTCATGCCAAAAAAGAGTACTACAGATGCAGTATTTGCTTTGAGGATGTTGATAGAGAAGTACAGAGAAGGCCAGAGGGAGCTGCATTGTGTTTTTGTAGATCTGGAGAAAGCTTATGACAGGGTGCCCAGAGAGGAACTGTTGTATTGTATGAGGAAGTCTGGAGTGGCAGAGAAGTATGTTAGAGCGGTGCAGGACATGTATGAGGACTGTAAGACAGTGGTGAGGTGTGCTGTAGGTGTGACAGAGGAGTTCAAGGTGGAGGTGGGACTGCATCAGGGATCAGCTCTGAGCCCCTTCTTGTTCGCTATGGTGATGGACAGGCTGACAGACGAGGTTAGACAGGAATCTCCATGGACTATGATGTTTGCAGATGACATTGTGATCTGCAGTGAGAGTAGGGACGAGGTGGAGGAGAAGCTAGAGAGGTGGAGGTTTGTCCTGGAAAGGAGAGGGATGAAGGTTAGCCGCAGTAAGACAGAGTACATGTGTGTGAATGAGAGGGACCCAAGTGGAAGAGTGAGGTTACAGGGAGAAGAGATCAAGAAGGTGGAGGATTTTAAGTACTTGGGGTCAACAGTCCAGAGCAATGGAGAGTGGGGAAAAGAGGTGAAGAAACGTGTACAGGCAGGATGGAATGGGTGGAGAAAAGTGTCAGGTGTGATGTGTGATAGAAGAGTTTCAGCTAAAATGAAAGGAAAGGTGTACAAAACTGTGGTGAGACCAGCGATGTTGTTTGGTCTAGAGACAGTGTCACTGAGGAAAAGACAGGAGGCAGAGCTGGAGGTAGCAGAGATGAAGATGCTGAGGTTCTCTCTGGGAGTGACCAGGAAGGATAGGATCAGGAATGAGTACATCAGAGGGACAGCACATGTTAGAGGTTTTGGAGATAAAGTCAGAGAGGCCAGACTGAGATGGTTTGGACATGTCCAGAGGAGAGATAGTGAATATATTGGTAGAAGGATGCTGAGTTTTGAACTGCCAGGCAGGAGGCCTAGAGGAAGACCAAAGAGGAGGTTTATGGATGTAGTTAAAGAGGACATGAAGGTAGTTGGTGTGAGAGAAGAGGATGCAAAGGACAGGGTTAGATGGAGGCGGTTGATTCGCTGTGGCGACCCCTGAAGGGAAAAGCCAAAAAGGAAAAGAAGAAGAAAGTTAATTTTAAGCGACATATATGTTATTCATCATTATGATGGGGTGCGTTTCCCCCGGGGCTTGTTAGTAATTTACAACAATTGCCTCAGATTTCGGGGGGTTATCTCCTTGATTTGGTTTACTGTGTGTATAGAAAAGTTAATCGCGCTAAAGATGCTAACGCGCTAGCCCGTCAATGGGATTTTCCATATTATGTTAGCATTGAGCTAACCGCTATTTATTTCTGTTGGACTGTGTGGAATTAATAACAACTCTAGTTTAATCTTCACAGTTAATTTATTTGAAAGTCTATCTCTCTTCTATTGAAAGTAGAGTTTATTACCAGGAAATAGTGACAAAATATAATAAATATTATCCAGAGGTAATTCAGATATGTTAGTGTTTATGTGATCTTCACCTATATCAAAAATGCATAGCTCAAACCTGCATGTTTCGGTTGATTCATGAAACTTTGATGTAATATTATTGTGTTTACATAAAGTGCAACGGTAATCATTATTTCAGAATGAGCCGTTGAATGTTAAGCAGAGGTGCAGAGGTGCATGCATGCAGAGGTGCATGTCAAGCCTGATGCAGTTCCAAGTATCTTCAGCTATAGGCCCAACGCCCCCAAGAAGAGAGGTTAAAAAGGCTCGCCACGAGGTATGGCCAAAAAAAAGTTAAATTATATACTTGTATACTTATAAGTATACTTGTATGTATATGAATTTGGCAGTGGCTGAAAGGTGAGCTGACACCTCCCACTGAGCTGACAGTAGGAGTGTAAAAGCGTAAAGGTAATTTCCCAATTGTATGGACATTAAAGAGATTTAATCTTTAATCTTAATACTTGCACACCCTCATAGATTTCAGTTTATATGTATTTATTTGAAAATGTCACTCTACATGGAAATGTTTCGGATCATGGTGTTAAAATTATTTTGCAGATGGTTTATGAACGACTCTCTTCATCAGACACCTCAGCCACACAGCAGAACCCAACCTCCGATTTCAGCTCTACCATATCAGAGAATTCAACCTGAATTGCGTGACATGCATAATCTGAGTACTTTGTTCTTTACAAGACAATTATACATTAAGGTGTTTCCTCTTCCAGAATGAATGTATTTGATGTATGATTTTATTTAGGCTAGCAAAGGTGGCCTGTATGTGTTGGAGCTTTAATATGAAATGTGTTCTCAAGTATAATATTCCTGCACTTTTTACAATACACATTTCCCATTTGTCTTTTATCATCATTCTATCAATCAGTAATTGAATAGAGAAGTAACCACTTGTGAAATATTAATCCCTTTAAAGTCTCTGCATTTACAAATAAGTGAACTACTGCTGTTATACTGATAAATGAAAATATTATGCACTCAATAAAAAGTACAGGTGATAGCAATATAATAACATATAACATAATCATATACATAATTATACAATTTGACATATTATTTTCATTTATGATGCTGTAATACAACACAACACACAAAACAGTTGTGAAAATAACACAAATAGATCAAACACCTTATTTTGTATTCATAAACACTTTATTTTTATAGATATGAATGACAACAGAAAATATTCAATTCTAATTGCAACAGTTTACATCCAGTTTCAGGTTACATTCTTTGCTATTGTAGAATCAAGATATCAGAGTCACATGTTCAGGCACCGGGGTTCAGGCCATAAATCACTGGTCCTCAGCCTCCTTGTGTCCTGTGTAGATACCGTCTTCCTCTGGATACATGGATCTAATGGAGTCCTTCATGCATGACGGCACTACCTCCCTGTTGCCCTTTTCTAAACGTTGGTAGATGTAGTAGGTGAACTGGGTGTAGGCTACCCATCTGATAGTACTGTGTGGGATGGGTCTGACATAAGGATCAGATCTCATGTCTGTCATCCTTAGATGGACCGTCTCCAGGGTGTCCCTGTGCAGCACAACTGCATCGATGGATGGGTGCTGAGTGATACAGGGGAAATCTGAAATAAATAAAAAATTCACTGTTTAACATGTCATAAAATAATTATGTCAAAGATATTCTAATGACAACAATGTCTGCTATATTTTCTGACGTTAAGACAATATTTTGCCGTTATATCTGTCATCTGCAATTAATTGTAATTTATCGTGTCTTGTAATCTATCAACAGGAGAGGCCAGTTCAAAGACAACTAATAATGTTTCATTACGCCTCACTTCTGCTGTCATGGCACGCTCCATAACTTATGATAAATTTCATTTTTCTAAGTCCCCTTTGCAAATAAAAAAATAAAATGCCACCAAGCGTTTTTTTTAAAAACTTATATACTTCAAATGCAGACCCGGTTCATCAAAACTTTTCTGGAGTTGGGTGTAAGCTGTATTAATTTCTGAATTTTAATATACAGTATATCAATACCAATATATCTGAATATATTTTGTCACTATTTCCTGGTAATAAACTCTACTTTCAATAGAAGAGAGATAGATTTTCAAATAAATTAACTGTGAAGATTAAACTAGAGTTGTTATTAATTCCACACAGTCCAACAGAAATAAATAGTGGTTAGCTCAATGCTAACATAATATGGAAAATCCCATTGACGGGCTAGCGCGTTAGCATCTTTAGCGCGATTAACTTTTCTATACACACAGTAAACCAAATCAAGGAGATAACCCCCCGAAATCTGAGGCAATTGCTGTAAATTACTAACAAGCCCCGGGGGAAACGAACCGCATCATAATGATGAATAACATATATGTCGCTTAAAATTAACTTTACTGTCCCTTTAAATAGCTGAAATCAAGTGTTTCACTTGATTTCAGCAGTCCAAAACTGCTCAACAATTATTTTTCTTTGAAAATTAACATGAAATTGATCTGTAACACTTTTTTCCATCATAAGTTAAAACAAGTGACTTCTTTGCTAGAAACAGTCGTATTAGACGCGTTTTGGACTGGAATATTTAATATGAAGTCAAAATGTTGATTTCAGACTGAAAAATGCAAACATGTTCAGCAATGCTATTTTCCACTCAAAGCAACAAATAATCAACTGTGACAGGTTTACTAGCACACATCTCAACACGTGAGGTTTTAAACACAGAGTCATTTTAGAGGCAATTCTGACAAAACAACTGAAATGAAGTCAGTGTTCATTTTGGACTGAAACCAGTGGACACATGTCCAACAATGCTATTGTAACTCATAATGACCAATAAAATGCCAGGATTGGCAGTTGCTCCTTCTTTGTCTCTCCTCATCGGTGTCACACCTGGGTCCCACCTACCTGGGCGTGGCCACTCCTTGCAGCAGAGCAGCACACCTGTCTCCTATTTTCCAATTTCCAGACCTTCATGAGGACCAGCTTTCCACAATTCATCGCCAGCTCGTTTGTACTGCTTTTCCGGTCTGCTGCCTGTTGCCTGATCAGGCAGCCCACCTGCCTGCTTCAACTACCCACCTCCTGCCGACTCACCGTTCAGCCTGGTCATCTGGCCCATCATCTCTCCACATTTTGTTGAATAAATTTCTTTTTTCACTTACCTCACGTCTGCGCATTTGGGTCCTACAGTAAACCATGACAGAACGAACTGCCATATGGACCCAGTGGAGACAGATCTGGATCGTATTCGTATTCGCAAATCAAGGAGCCCGGCTTGGACAACATGAGCAGCTGCTTCATAGCCTCTTGAACAGTCAGAAGACTTCTCAAACACAGATTTCACAGCTGAACTCCATGATCCAGGAACTTGCCGGCAAACTCTCCACATCCAGTATCCAAGGTCAGCCCGTTCCATTTATTCCTCAAGCCTCTGCTGCTCCTCAGTCTCCACTGCCACCATCCAGAGAAGTGCACATTCCGGACCCTGATCATTATTCAGGTGACATGGGTAAATGTGGGAGTTTTTTACTTTAGTGCTCACTAGTCTTTAGTCAGAAGCCTAATACTTATGCCTCAGATACTTCCAAAATTGCTTTTATGATGGGACTTCTACAGGGGAGGGCGCTAGATTGGGCATCTGCAAAATGGCAAAGTCAACCGGAGATTCGCTATGATTATTCAACTTTTGAATAACTTTTGAGAAAAGTTTTTGACCACTCGGACCGGGGAAGGGAGCCATCTAAAAGACTCCTCTCAATTACCCAGGGGACTCGCAGCATGGCAGAATTCTCTGTTGAATTTTGGACTCTAGCAGTCGAGAGTGGGTGGGATGATTTGGCTCTGCAGAGCGTGTTTCTGAATGGACTTTATGAACAATTGAAAGATGAACTTTCTTTGAAAGAAGATCCAGCTAATCTAGATTCTTTGATTTTAACATCAATTAAAATGGACAATCAAATCCAGTAGTGCCGTAGGGAGCGTTCCAGCCTTCATATTTCCACCACGTCTAACCCTCGCAGCGTCCCACCATGTAGGTTCAGCGCATTCCCTCCCCACATGCCTTTTGTTCCTACTACTGCATTTTCTGAAGAGGAGCCAATGCAGGTGGGTTGGGCGAAGCTAACACCAGATGAGAGGCAGCATCGAATCAAGGCTGGCATTTGCATATATTGCAGAAGTCTGGGACATTTTCTTGCCACATGTCCTATTCGGCCAAAAGATGGGCCTCATCAGTAAATATGGGGGTGCTGGTGAGCCATGCTTCTACTTCTAATTCCCCAACAAAAATGCTACTTCCTGCTATGCCCTGCCATTGACTGCCCTGGTGGATTCCGGGGCTGAGGATAATTTTATGGACAATGATCTGGCTCATCAAGCTGGGTTAGATAAGGTGCCCCTTGCTACCTCACTGGCGGCAAATGCTTTAGATGGGAGATTAATCTCTAAAGTAACTCACTGCTCGGAACCAGTCAAACCTTTGTTGTCAGGCAACCATCAGGAACAACTACATATTAAGTTAATTTCTTAACCTCAGACACCGTTAATTTTGGGATATCCTTGGTTAAAGAAACATAATCCAAACTTTGATTGGCCAGTGGAAAAGTGTTTAGTTGGAGTTCTTTCTGCCAGTCAACGTGTTTGCAATCTGCTCTCCCTCCACCAGGTTCCGTCATGCCACCTCCAGTGCCTCCAGACTTAACTAATATTCCTGCCGAATACCATGATCTTGCACAAGTTTTTAGTAAGGAACAAGCACTTTCACTTCCACCCCATAGACCATATGACTGTGCAATCGACCTTCTTCCAGGTTCAACTCTGCCGTCCAGCCGCCTGTACAGTCTGTCCAAGCCTGAAAATGAAGCGATGGAGCAGTATGTTAAAGACTCTCTAGCAGCCGGTGTTATCAGACCTTCGTCCTCTCCTGTTGGTGAAGGGTTTTTCTTTGTCAGCAAGACGGATAGTACACTTCGCCCCTGCATTGACTACCAAGGATTTTCACTGTGAAAAACAAATACCCTTTTCCCCTTATAAATTCTGCTTTTCAACCTCTTCATAATGCTACCATTTTTTCCAAACTAGACCTTCGCAATGCGTACCATCTTGTGCACATTTGCAAAGGGGACGAGTGGAAAACGGCATTCAATACACATTTGGGCCATTTTGAATATCTTGTAATGCCTTTCGGGTTGACAAATGCTCCGGCAGTTTTTCAGGCCCTCGTCAATGATGTTTTGAGGGACTTTTTGAATCGTTTTGTGTTTGTCTACCTGGACGACATTTTGATTTTCTCTTCTTCTTTAGATGAGCATGTTGCCCATGTCCGCCAGGTGTTACAGAGACTGCTGGAGAACAAACTATTTGCCAAGGCTGAGAAATGTGAGTTTCATGTTGAGTCAATTGGGTTCCTTGGATACATCATTGGCAGCAGGCAGGTGAAACCAGATCCCTCAAAGATTCAAGCAGTATCACAGTGGCCAGTCCCAGAGACGCGTAAGCATCTTCAGAGGTTTCTTGGTTTTGTTCATTTTTACCGCTGTTTTATCAAGAACTACAGTTGTGTTATAGCTCCACTAACTCGTCTCACGTCCTCCAAGATTCCTTTTGTGTGGTCTTCAGACACAAATGAAGCTTTTCAGGCTCTGAAGAAGAGTTTCACATCAGCACCTGTTCTCACTCATCCTGACCCAACCCTGCAGTTCGTCGTTGACTTGGATGCTTCAGATTCCAGTGTTGGGGCGGTTTTGTCACAGCAATCTGCTCCTGACCAAAAGCTGCATCCATGTGCCTTTTTTTAAAGCCGATTGTCCCCTGCAGAACGGAATTACACTATAGGTGATCGTGAATTACTCGCTGTCAAGCTAGCCTTGGAAGAGTGGCGACACTATCTGGAGGGAGCTGAACACCCATTAGTTGTCTGGACGGATCATAAGAATTTGTCCTACATCCAGTCTGCTAAACAACTCAACTCCCGCCAGGCTAGATGGGCTTTGTTTTTTGGACGTTTTAATTTCACTTTAACCTATTGACCCGGTTCAAGAAACCAGGGCTTTGAACCAGAATTTTTTGCCAATCGGTTTGTTCCGAACAGAAACGGAATCATAATGTGTCCGGTTTTGCGTTCCACCCATAAACTGACGTTCCTGAACCAGTTAGAAGAAAAAAATAAAGTTCCTGAACCGGTTAATAACGTACCTTGTAAATATACAGTAAATATGTAGGTGCCATATTTTGCGCACCATAAGACGCGATTAAAAGCCTTAAAATTTCTCAAATATCAACGCTACGCCTTTTAACATGAAGCATCTGTTGACACAACCGTGCACCGCGCAGATAACCATGATAGTTTTGGAGTTAATCGTGTCTAGAATTGCATTGATTCTTATGGCTGCCAAGCTATTTTGGGCGCCAGTGACGTACAACAACCGTGACCACTGAATGCGGAAGCTACTGCTGCACATTTTAAGCTTTTTTGACCAAACGGATGATGCTACACATATAAAAAAAATTTTCTTCTATTTTTCATGATGATGAATAACATATATGCCACTTAAAATTAACTTTACTGTCCCTTTAAGTAAGACACTCCTGTAAACATTTATTTTAAAATGAAAATTCACGTGTTAAGTTATGTGCTGGAAACTTGTGTTACAGTTTATCTGTATGTGACTTTGAGTGACTGTAGCATTTTTGAACATGTTTGCATTTTACAGTCTGAAATCAACATTTTGACTTCATATTAAATATTTCAGTCAAAAACCCGTCTAAAACGACTGTTTCTAGCTAAGAAGTCACTTGTTTTAACTTATGATGGAAAGAAGTGTGACAGATCAGTTTCATGTTAATTTTAAAAGACAAGATGATTGTGGAGTAATTTTGGACTGCTGAAATCACGTCAAACACTTGATGTCAGCTATTTAAGTAAGAAACTCCTGTAAACATTTATTTTAAAATGAAAATTCACATGTTAAGTTATGTGCTGGAAACTTGTGTTACAAGTTACTATCTTTTTTTTTTTTTGAGTGATAATAGCATTGCTGAACATGTTTCTACCTGTTTTAGTGAGAAATCAACATTTTGAATTCATTTCAGTTGTTTCATTTGGAATTGCTTATAAAACGACTCTTTGTGCTAAAAACCTCACGTATTGAGATGTATGCTAGGAAACCTGTGTTACAATTTATTTGTATGTGACTCTGAGTGACAGTAGCATTTATGAACATGTTTGCATTTTAAGGTCTGAAGTCAACATTTGCAATGCACTTTGTGTTTACTCATTCAATACTGTATATAGTTCCTTTACTATTGTGATCAAAAGCGTTGAATCTCAATTCTGAGGCTCTTCAGTAAATATTCATTCTTAGACTTAAGAATGTTCATGTTCTGACTCAGTTCCATAAAAAACTTCTGGAAATAGTTCTCTTACTTTTGTGATCAAAAACATTTATTTGAATTTCAATTTTGAGGCTGTTTTGTAAATAGTTTTAAAATAAGCAAAAATACAGCAACTTGTGATCAATCCATATCAATTTTAGACTTAAAACAATGTAGTGATTTAAGCCCCACCCATTTCTGGTCAAACCACACCCACTTCCGGTTTAAGCACCGCCCATTCCGAATACAGATATGGATACAGATAATCTAGTTGGTTGAACAGATACAGATACAGATACAGATAGTGTTGTACTCGCTCATCCCTAGACTGTACAGCCTCCAGGTCTTTGGGATCAATTTGCACACCATCTGCCGATACTAGACGACCCACGTACCGGACTTGTCTTCGAAACAGTTCGCACTTTTCGGGTCTCAGCTTCACGCCATGTTCTTGGAGCGCTTTCAGGCCTTTGCGGACTCCTTCTACCTGCTCCTCGAACGTTTTTGCGTAACATAGAATGTCATCCAGATACGGTAATACAGGATTCATCTCTGAGGGAGCACAACATCTCTTCCCTGCTCCTCTGGAAGGCTGCGGGTGCCTTTGACAGGCCAAATGGTATCCTCACCCACTCGTATAACCCCCAGGGCGTTATGAATGCGGTGAGGTGTCTTGAACCTTAGTCAATGAAACCTTGATGGTACGCCTTGCCCTGATCAAGGATGCTGAACCATGAATGACCACCCAGGGTGTTGGTCAGATCTTGGATCCGGGGTAACGGGTGTCTGTCAGGAACAGTTTTCTAGTTCAGAAGTCGATAATCGATGCAAAGGTGAAGCGAGCCATCCTTTTTGCGGACGCACACGACAGGAGCTGAATAAGGAGACTTCGATTTGACGATCCATCCCTTTGCAAGGAAATCTTGGATGTACTCCTTCACTTCGGCAAACAAGGGCTTTGGTATTGACGAGTATGCCCTTTGCACAGGGATGTTGTCTTTCAGATTTATCGCCATCTGTAGACTTGGGATGCACCCGATTTCAATGGCGTCCCTGGCAAACACTGCTGATTCCTCATACAGCATCTTCCTTGCAACCCTTTGCTGTTCTTCATCGAGGTGACTTATGTCGACTGGCGGTTCCCATTGTGGCGGTGACGGACTTGCATCAGCAGGAGAGGTAGTGACACTCTGGACTCTTGTGTCCTTTCCAGGTGGGTCAGTGTCAATTATCTTCTTAATTGGCTGGACACTACCCATGGCTGATTTGCGTGGCAAGGTTATGTCATGTTTCATGTGGTTTCCCACATGAACAGCTACATCTGGGCTCTTCTCGTTCTGGATTTCCAGCAGACCCTCGCCGACATCAAGCTGCTGCAATTGAACATTACTTTCATCAGGGTCAAATAACACCAGAGCATCCGATGGGTCAAGGTTAGGTGGGAGTCTGCACTTGACCCAGACAACACTGCCAGCGGGGATGACTTTGTCCTGCTGCCCTGTCCTCAGACGTCCCTGATGCACATCGGGTTTCTTTGCCTGGACAAAGTGCACAATGGTCTCTGCAGTGCATTGGGGATTGACATAGCTCCCATGAGTAGCCGGGTTAACACTGGGAATAGTCTGTCTGGCTTCCCTTTTATCAATTCTTCGACCACGTTGAACCCAATCAGTGGCGTTTCCAAGGGCAAGTGGCCTACGAGGAATGGCACTTTGATTGCCAAGTCGGGGTCTTGGTTTTCCGGCAGGTTCAGTTAAATGGACCCAACCATCAAAAGGAATAAGGTCTCCATTCACTGCATATACTTTGAGCTTCTCTTCATCCTCCATCAGCTCAGCCAGTGGTCGAATGTCCAGGTCAGGTAAGTATCTCTCTTTCCAGTCAATGATGCTCACTTGGGCACCAGTGTCCACTAGGGCACTGACTGCCAAGCCATTAAAGAGACACTTGGTTTCCGCTTTCCTTCCTATCAGTTTGGCAATCGGTTCATTGGGAAGTGAGGGATGTACTGAGGACTGGGCGGTCGTCTTTCTGTGACGGCGTACTTTGCTCACAGTAACTGCATCCGCATTCAGTCTTTGAGGACTGCCGTGGTGATCATGTGGTTGCACATCTTTAGGATGGGATGCAGAGGGCGTCCCGTTCACTGGTTGTCCCCCCTCAGTGACCGGTTCTCGTTTCCCTGACGCTTCGTTTTCTTTAAGCAACCTATTGCTCTGTGACCCTCGTCACCACAATAAAAGCAGTGTTTACAGTACTGTAAACCCTTCTCGAGAAACTTTGGGCAGCCGTACTGTCTTTCCCTTTTGGCCATTTGGGGTTTTGGAGAAGAACATTGGCAAGCACGGTCTTTCTGCACTGTCTCAGCCAATGAGACGATCAACTTAGTCAGCAAGTCTATCCTATCTGTGAGCTGCTGTACACTATCCATCTTGTTCTTGCGATCAGCAGTCTCTTTCTTTGGATTTGACTCTTTCACAGGTGCTGCGTCGACTTGTGCACTGTGTGCAGCTGTGAGCTTCTGACGGGGGGTTGAGCCCAATCTGCGCTGTTGTTCACTCTCATCGCTTGTTATTTTCATGACATGCTTCAAGATGGTCTCGTCTGTCACCGTGCTGTCAGAGAGTAAGGGCTTTAGCTCTCTTCGAATGTCGTTGTGCTTGTGGCCTATTCCCTGGTATACAGTGTGCAGGAAGACTCCCTGAACTGTATCTGGGCTGCACTTAATCTCAGTTTCAGCCTGTCTCGATGTGAACAGGATTCTCTGCTTCAGGCCGATTACACGATACAGAAACTGTTGGGGAGTTTCGTGCTCACTCTGCTTTGCACACATCAGTACTTGGAAGAGTTCTGTGCTGCTCTTTTCTCCCAAGTGAGACTGAAGAAACCCCTTGAGCTCTGCTACAGTCATATCTTACTTATTCATGAGCATGTCCTTGAAATTGCCAGGTTTAATGATCCGCAGCACGCCTCTCACAACTTCAACATCACCGAAGTTTCCCTTTATTCCTTCTTCTATCTGCCGACGGACGCTGTTCTAGTTGATGTCTGATGAATGATCACCATTTTTGCCCCCTTGCACTTTAAATTCACGGCGGTGAAGGTAGGGCAGGTCTTTCAGGGACACCATCTTCTCATGTGTGTGGAATGAGTGAGTTGTGTCTGACTGATGGGCACGGTCCTGTGGGGGAGGGTGTACAGGTGTGTGTCCTGGTGTGGTGTGTGTAGTAGAGTGTGAGGTGGACATGTTAAAATTGTGTGTGTTATTGTTTTGGGGTGTAGAGTGTACCAATGTGGGGTGCTGTGTAGAATGTGAAATGGCCACATCCATGTGTGTTGTGTTATTGTTCTGTAAAGCAGGCTGTACGGTTGTGGTTCGTGAGGTTGGTTGGGTTGTAGGACTGGTCATGAACTGATGTAGTTTCTTACCCAAATCCTCATAACTTTCAAGCATTTTCTTCACATCATCTGGTATAATACTGCCTGTGCTAGCTGTAGTAGCAGTACCTGAGATACTGAGTGGCTGAGGATGTGGTACATTATCAGAGGTCACATTGGCTGAACGAGTGGCAGGCACATTAACAGTGTCTGAATAGGCTAACTCACTAGACTGAGTGGCTACATCTGTGGACTGTGTCTCTTCATTTATACTTGAATCAACAGGTAAAGGAACATTACTGCGAGGCTGCAGGATTTTAACAATGGCATCATTCAGAGCAAGTAATTCAGCCATACCCATATCTTCAGACACTAGCAAGTGCTTACTGTACACGAACCCTTGGATGTGATTGAAGCACCCTTCTGTGTCTTCACGGTCAAGCGTTGACGGATCTTCACCTGGAACTGTGCCGACCTCCTTGGCAATTTGGAACAGTTTATCAGTTGTTACATTCAGAATTGATTCTAAATCGATTCTTTGTACTAAAAACCTCATGTTTTGACATGTATGCTAGGAATCCTGTGTTACACTTTATTCATATGTCACTCTGAGTGGAAAATAGCAATGTTGAACATGTTTGCATTTGTCAGTCTGAAATCAACATTTTGACTTCATATTAACTATTCCAGTCCAAAACGCGTCTAAAACGACTGTTTCTAGCTAAGAAGTAGCTTGTTTTAAATTATGATGGAAAGAAATGTTATAGATTAGTTTCATGTTAATTTTAAATGACAAAATGATTGTTGAGCAATTTTGGACTCCTGAAATCAAAAACACTTGATTTCAGCTATTTAACTAAGGAACTGCTGTACTTTTGTGTTAAATTGGAATACACATGTTTGCTGAATATTTGTCTAACAAATGGTGTTTTTGTCATTCTGAGTGATAATAGCATTGCTGAACATGTTTCCACCTGTTTTAGTGAGAAATCAACATTTTGACTTCATTTCAATTTCGGACTCCTGAAATCAAGTCAAACAATGTAGCCGCAAGAGGGCACAAGCCAGTGTCTTATTGTGCCGGTCCCAAGCCCGGATAAATACAGAGGGTTGCGTCAGGAAGGGCATCCGGCGTAAAACTTTTGCCAAATCAAAGATGCGAATCAAATCTATGACTTCCATAGCGGATCGGTCGAGGCCCGGGTTAACAACGACCGCCATCGGCGCTGTTGACCTACAGGGCGCTTGTGGAAATTGGATTACTGCTGGTCGACGAAGGAGAGGAGGAAAGTGCGTTCGCACGAAGAAAGTCAAGGGGAGCGCCAAGAGTATAGGACTAAGAGTAGGGACGTTGAATGTTGGAACTATGACAGGAAAAGGTAGAGAGTTGGTCGACATGATGCATAGAAATCAAGTCAAACACTTGATTTGAGCTATTTAACTAAGGAACTGCTGTAAACTTTTATGTTAAATTGAGAATACACATGTTTGCTGAATATTTGTCCAACAAATGGTGTTTTTGTCATTTTGAGTGATAATAGCATTGCTGAACATGTTTCCACCTGTTTAAGGGAAAAATCAACATTTTGACTTCATTTCAATTGTTTCATTCAGAACTGCTTCTAAAATGATTCTTTGTACTAAAAACCTCACGTTTTGACATGTATGCTAGGAATCCTGTGTTACACTTTATTCATATGTCACTCTGAGTGCAAAATAGCAATGTTGAACATGTTTGCATTTGTCAGTCCGAAATCAACATTTTGACTTCATATTAACTATTCCAGTCCAAAACGCGTCTAAAACGACTGTTTCTAGCTAAAAAGTAACTTGTTTTAAATTATGATGGCAAGAAGTATCTTGGATCAATTTCATGTTAATTTTAAAAGACAAAATGATTGTTGAGCAATTTTGGACAGCTGAAATCAAGATTTTGACTTGACTCAGCTATTTAAATAAGGAACTGCTGTAACTTTTATGTTAAATTGAGAATACACATGTTTGCTGAATATTTGTCCAACAAATGGTGTTTTTGTCATTTTGAGTGATAATAGCATTGCTGAACATGTTTCCACCTGTTTTAGTGAGAAATCAACATTTTGACTTCATTTCAATTGTTTCACTCAGAATTGCTTCTAAAACGATTCTTTGTACTAAAAACCTCACGTGTTGACATGTATGCTAGGAATCCTGTGTTACACTTTATTCATATGTCACTCTGAGTGGAAAATAGCAATGTTGAACATGTTTGCATTTGTCAGTCTGAAATCAACATTTTGACCTCATATTAACTATTTCAGTCCAAAACGGGTGTAAAACGACTGTTTCTAGGTAAAAAGGAACTTGTTTTAAATTATGATGGAAAGAAGTGTTATAGGTCAGTTTCATGTTAATTTTAAAAGACGAAATTATTGTTGAGCAATTTTGGACAGCTGAAATCAAGATTTTGACTTGACTCAGCAATTTAACTAAGGAACTGCTGTAAACTTTTATGTTAAATTGAGAATACACATGTTTGCTGAATATTTGTCTAACAAGTGGTGTTTTTGTCATTTTGAGTTATAATAGCATTGCTGAACATGTTTCCACCTGTTTTAGTGAGAAATCAACATTTCGACTTCATTTCAATTGTTTCACTCAGAATTGCTTCTAAAACGATTCTTTGTACTAAAAACCTCACGTTTTGACATGTATGCTAGGAATCCTGTGTTACACTTTATTCATATGTCACTCTGAGTGGAAAATAGCAATGTTGAGCATGTTTGCATTTGTCAGTCCGAAATCAACATTTTGACGTCATATTAACTATTCCAGTCCAAAACGCGTCTAAAACGACTGTTTCTAGCTAAAAAGGAACTTGTTTTAAATTATGATGGAAAGAAGTATCATAGATCCGTTTCATGTTAATTTTAAAAGACAAAATGATTGTTGAGCAATTTTGGACAGCTGAAATCAAGTCAAACACTTGATTTCAGCTATTTAACTAAGGAACTGCTGTACTTTTATGTTAAATTGAGAATACACATGTTTGCTGAATATTTGTCTAACAAATGGTGTTTTTGTCATTTTGAGTGATAATAGCATTGCTGAACATGTTTCCACCTGTTTAAGTGAGAAATCAACATTTTGACTTCATTTCAATTGTTTCACTCAGAATAGCTTCTTAAACGATTCTTTGTACTAAAAACCTCACGTTTTGACATGTATGCTAGGAATCCTGTGTTACACTTTATTCATATGTCACTCTGAGTGGAAAATAGCAATGTTGAGCATGTTTGCATTTGTCAGTCCAAAATCAACATTTTGACGTCATATTAACTATTCCAGTCCAAAACGTGTCTAAAACGACTGTTTCTAGCTAAGAAGTAGCTTGTTTTAAATGATGACGGAAAGAAGTGTCATGGATCAGTTTCATGTTAATTTTAAAAGACAAAATGACTGTTGAGCAATTTTGGACTCCTGAAATCAAGTCAAACAATGTAGCCGCAAGAGGGCACAAGCCAGTGTCTTATTGTGCCGGTCCCAAGCCCGGATAAATACAGAGGGTTGCGTCAGGAAGGGCATCCCGCGTAAAATTTTTGCCAAATCAAAGATGCGAATCAAACCTATGACTTCCATAGCGGATCGGTCGAGGCCCGGGTTAACAACGACCGCCATCGGCGCTGTTGACCTACAGGGCGCTTGTGGAAATTGGATTACTGTTGGTCGACGAAGGAGAGGAGGAAAGTGCGTTCGCACGAAGAAAGACAAGGGGAGCGCCAAGAGTATAGGACTAAGAGTAGGGACGTTGAATGTTGGAACTATGACAGGAAAAGGTAGAGAGTTGGTCGACATGATGCATAGAAATCAAGTCAAACACTTGATTTGAGCTATTAAACTAAGGAACTGCTGTAAACTTTTATGTTAAATTGAGAATACACATGTTTGCTGAATATTTGTCCAACAAATGGTGTTTTTGTCATTTTGAGTGATAACAGCATTGCTGAACATGTTTCCACCTGTTTAAGTGAGAAAATCAACATTTTGACTTCATTTCAATTGTTTCACTCAGAATTGCTTCTAAAATGATTCTTTGTACTAAAAACCTCACGTTTTGACATGTATGCTAGGAATCCTGTGTTACACTTTATTCATATGTCACTCTGAGTTGAAAATAGCAATGTTGAACATGTTTGCATTTGTCAGTCCGAAATCAACATTTTGACTTCATATTAACTATTCCAGTCCAAAACGCGTCTAAAACGACTGTTTCTAGCTAAAAAGTAACTTGTTTTAAATTATGATGGAAAGAAGTATCATGGATCAGTTTCATGTTAATTTTAAAAGACAAAATGATTGTTGAGCAATTTTGGACAGCTGAAATCAAGATTTTGACTTGATTCAGCTATTTAACTAAGGAACTGCTGTAAACTTTTATGTTAAATTGAGAATACACATGTTTGCTGAATATTTGTCTAACAAATGGTGTTTTTGTCATTTTGAGTGATAATAGCATTGCTGAACATGTTTCCACCTGTTTAAGTGAGAAATCAACATTTTGACTTCATTTCAATTGTTTCACTCAGAATTGCTTCTAAAACGATTCTTTGTACTAAAAACCTCACGTTTTGACATGTATGCTAGGAATCCTGTGTTACACTTTATTCATATGTCACTCTGAGTGGAAAATAGCAATGTTGAACATGTTTGCATTTGTCAGTCTGAAATCAACATTTTGACCTCATATTAACTATTCCAGTCCAAAACGGGTGTAAAACGACTGTTTCTAGCTAAAAAGGAACTTGTTTTAAATTATGATGGAAAGAAGTATCATAGATCCGTTTCATGTTAATTTTAAAAGACAAAATGATTGTTGAGCAATTTTGGACAGCTGAAATCAAGATTTTGACTTGACTCAGCTATTTAACTAAGGAACTGCTGTAAACTTTTATGTTAAATTGAGAATACACATGTTTGCTGAATATTTGTCTAACAAATGGTGTTTTTGTCATTTTGAGTGATAATAGCATTGCTGAACATGTTTCCACCTGTTTTAGTGAGAAATCAACATTTTGACTTCATTTCAATTGTTTCACTCAGAATTGCTTCTAAAACGATTCTTTGTACTAAAAACCTCACGTTTTGACATGTATGCTAGGAATCCTGTGTTACACTTTATTCATATGTCACTCTGAGTGGAAAATAGCAATGTTGAACATGTTTGCATTTGTCAGTCCGAAATCAACATTTTGACTTCATATTAACTATTCCAGTCCAAAACGCGTCTAAAACGACTGTTTCTAGCTAAAAAGGAACTTGTTTTAAATTATGATGGAAAGAAGTATCATAGATCCGTTTCATGTTAATTTTAAAAGACAAAATGATTGTTGAGCAATTTTGGACAGCTGAAATCAAGTCAAACACTTGACTCAGCTATTTAACTAAGGAACTGCTGTAAACTTTTATGTTAAATTGAGAATACACATGTTTGCTGAATATTTGTCTAACAAATGGTGTTTTTGTCATTTTGAGTGATAATAGCATTGCTGAACATGTTTCCACCTGTTTTAGTGAGAAATCAACATTTTGACTTCATTTCAATTGTTTCACTCAGAATTGCTTCTAAAACGATTCTTTGTACTAAAAACCTCACGTTTGACATGTATGCTAGGAATCCTGTGTTACACTTTATTCATATGTCACTCTGAGTGGAAAATAGCAATGTTGAACATGTTTGCATTTGTCAGTCCGAAATCAACATTTTGACTTCATATTAACTAGTCCAGTCCAAAACGCGTCTAAAACGACTGTTTCTAGCTAAAAAGGAACTTGTTTTAAATTATGATGGAAAGAAGTATCATAGATCCGTTTCATGTTAATTTTAAAAGACAAAATGATTGTTGAGCAATTTTGGACAGCTGAAATCAAGTCAAACACTTGATTTCAGCTATTTAACTAAGGAACTGCTGTACTTTTATGTTAAATTGAGAATACACATGTTTGCTGAATATTTGTCTAACAAATGGTGTTTTTGTCATTTTGAGTGATAATAGCATTGCTGAACATGTTTCCACCTGTTTTAGTGAGAAATCAACATTTTGACTTCATTTCAATTGTTTCATTCAGAATTGCTTCTAAAACGATTCTTTGTACTAAAAACCTCACGTTTTGACATGTATGCTAGGAATCCTGTGTTACACTTTATTCATATGTCACTCTGAGTGGAAAATAGCAATGTTGAACATGTTTGCATTTGTCAGTCCGAAATCAACATTTTGACTTCATATTAACTAGTCCAGTCCAAAACGCGTCTAAAACGACTGTTTCTAGCTAAAAAGGAACTTGTTTTAAATTATGATGGAAAGAAGTATCATAGATCCGTTTCATGTTAATTTTAAAAGACAAAATGATTGTTGAGCAATTTTGGACAGCTGAAATCAAGTCAAACACTTGATTTCAGCTATTTAACTAAGGAACTGCTGTACTTTTATGTTAAATTGAGAATACACATGTTTGCTGAATATTTGTCTAACAAGTGGTGTTTTTGTCATTTTGAGTTATAATAGCATTGCTGAACATGTTTCCACCTGTTTTAGTGAGAAATCAACATTTTGACTTCATTTCAATTGTTTCACTCAGAATTGCTTCTAAAACGATTCTTTGTACTAAAAACCTCACGTTTTGACATGTATGCTAGGAATCCTGTGTTACACTTTATTCATATGTCACTCTGAGTGGAAAATAGCAATGTTGAGCATGTTTGCATTTGTCAGTCCGAAATCAACATTTTGACTTCATATTAACTATTCCAGTCCAAAACGCGTCTAAAACGACTGTTTCTAGCTAAAAAGGAACTTGTTTTAAATTATGATGGAAAGAAGTATCATAGATCCGTTTCATGTTAATTTTAAAAGACAAAATGATTGTTGAGCAATTTTGGACAGCTGAAATCAAGTCAAACACTTGATTTCAGCTATTTAACTAAGGAACTGCTGTACTTTTATGTTAAATTGAGAATACACATGTTTGCTGAATATTTGTCTAACAAATGGTGTTTTTGTCATTTTGAGTGATAATAGCATTGCTGAACATGTTTCCACCTGTTTTAGTGAGAAATCAACATTTTGACTTCATTTCAATTGTTTCACTCAGAATTGCTTCTAAAACGATTCTTTGTACTAAAAACCTCACGTTTTGACATGTATGCTAGGAATCCTGTGTTACACTTTATTCATATGTCACTCTGAGTGGAAAATAGCAATGTTGAGCATGTTTGCATTTGTCAGTCCGAAATCAACATTTTGACGTCATATTAACTATTCCAGTCCAAAACGCGTCTAAAACGACTGTTTCTAGCTAAAAAGGAACTTGTTTTAAATTATGATGGAAAGAAGTATCATAGATCCGTGTCATGTTAATTTTAAAAGACAAAATGATTGTTGAGCAATTTTGGACAGCTGAAATCAAGTCAAACACTTGATTTCAGCTATTTAACTAAGGAACTGCTGTACTTTTATGTTAAATTGAGAATACACATGTTTGCTGAATATTTGTCTAACAAATGGTGTTTTTGTCATTTTGAGTGATAATAGCATTGCTGAACATGTTTCCACCTGTTTAGTGAGAAATCAACATTTTGACTTCATTTCAATTGTTTCACTCAGAATTGCTTCTAAAACGATTCTTTGTACTAAAAACCTCACGTTTTGACATGTATGCTAGGAATCCTGTGTTACACTTTATTCATATGTCACTCTGAGTGGAAAATAGCAATGTTGAACATGTTTGCATTTGTCAGTCCGAAATCAACATTTTGACTTCATATTAACTATTCCAGTCCAAAACGCGTCTAAAACGACTGTTTCTAGCTAAAAAGGAACTTGTTTTAAATTATGATGGAAAGAAGTATCATAGATCCGTTTCATGTTAATTTTAAAAGACAAAATGATTGTTGAGCAATTTTGGACAGCTGAAATCAAGTCAAACACTTGATTTCAGCTATTTAACTAAGGAACTGCTGTACTTTTATGTTAAATTGAGAATACACATGTTTGCTGAATATTTGTCTAACAAGTGGTGTTTTTGTCATTTTGAGTGATAATAGCATTGCTGAACATGTTTCCACCTGTTTTAGTGAGAAATCAACATTTTGACTTCATTTCAATTGTTTCATTCAGAATTGCTTCTAAAACGATTCTTTGTACTAAAAACCTCACGTTTTGACATGTATGCTAGGAATCCTGTGTTACACTTTATTCATATGTCACTCTGAGTGGAAAATAGCAATGTTGAACATGTTTGCATTTGTCAGTCCGAAATCAACATTTTGACTTCATATTAACTAGTCCAGTCCAAAACGCGTCTAAAACGACTGTTTCTAGCTAAAAAGTAACTTGTTTTAAATTATGATGGAAAGAAGTATCATGCATCAGTTTCATGTTAATTTTAAAAGACAAAATGATTGTTGAGCAATTTTGGACAGCTGAAATCAAGTCAAACACTTGATTTCAGCTATTTAACTAAGGAACTGCTGTACTTTTATGTTAAATTGAGAATACACATGTTTGCTGAATATTTGTCTAACAAATGGTGTTTTTGTCATTTTGAGTGATAATAGCATTGCTGAACATGTTTCCACCTGTTTTAGTGAGAAATCAACATTTTGACTTCATTTCAATTGTTTCACTCAGAATTGCTTCTAAAACGATTCTTTGTACTAAAAACCTCACGTTTTGACATGTATGCTAGGAATCCTGTGTTACACTTTATTCATATGTCACTCTGAGTGGAAAATAGCAATGTTGAGCATGTTTGCATTTGTCAGTCCGAAATCAACATTTTGACGTCATATTAACTATTCCAGTCCAAAACGCGTCTAAAACGACTGTTTCTAGCTAAAAAGGAACTTGTTTTAAATTATGATGGAAAGAAGTATCATAGATCCGTGTCATGTTAATTTTAAAAGACAAAATGATTGTTGAGCAATTTTGGACAGCTGAAATCAAGTCAAACACTTGATTTCAGCTATTTAACTAAGGAACTGCTGTACTTTTATGTTAAATTGAGAATACACATGTTTGCTGAATATTTGTCTAACAAATGGTGTTTTTGTCATTTTGAGTGATAATAGCATTGCTGAACATGTTTCCACCTGTTTCAGTAGAAATCAACATTTTGACTTCATTTCAATTGTTTCACTCAGAATTGCTTCTAAACGATTCTTTGTACTAAAAACCTCACGTTTTGACATGTATGCTAGGAATCCTGTGTTACACTTTATTCATATGTCACTCTGAGTGGAAAATAGCAATGTTGAGCATGTTTGCATTTGTCAGTCCGAAATCAACATTTTGACGTCATATTAACTATTCCAGTCCAAAACGGGTGTAAAACGACTGTTTCTAGCTAAAAAGGAACTTGTTTTAAATTATGATGGAAAGAAGTATCATAGATCCGTTTCATGTTAATTTTAAAAGACAAAATGATTGTTGAGCAATTTTGGACAGCTGAAATCAAGTCAAACACTTGATTTCAGCTATTTAACTAAGGAACTGCTGTACTTTTATGTTAAATTGAGAATACACATGTTTGCTGAATATTTGTCTAACAAATGGTGTTTTTGTCATTTTGAGTGATAGATAATAGCATTGCTGAACATGTTTCCACCTGTTTTAGTGAGAAATCAACATTTTGACTTTGTTTCAATTGTTTCACTCAGAATTGCTTCTAAAACGATTCTTTGTACTAAAAACCTCACGTTTTGACATGTATGCTAGGAATCCTGTGTTACACTTTATTCATATGTCACTCTGAGTGGAAAATAGCAATGTTGAACATGTTTGCATTTGTCAGTCCTGAAATCAACATTTTGACTTCATATTAACTATTCCAGTCCAAAACGGGTGTTAAATCGACTGTTTCTAGCTAAAAAGGAACTTGTTTTAAATTATGATGGAAAGAAGTATCATAGATCCGTTTCATGTTAATTTTAAAAGACAAAATGATTGTTGAGCAATTTTGGACAGCTGAAATCAAGTCAAACACTTGATTTCAGCTATTTAACTAAGGAACTGCTGTACTTTTATGTTAAATTGAGAATACACATGTTTGCTGAATATTTGTCTAACAAATGGTGTTTTTGTCATTTTGAGTGATAATAGCATTGCTGAACATGTTTCCACCTGTTTTAGTGAGAAATCAACATTTTGACTTCATTTCAATTGTTTCACTCAGAATTGCTTCTAAAACGATTCTTTGTACTAAAAACCTCACGTTTTGACATGTATGCTAGGAATCCTGTGTTACACTTTATTCATATGTCACTCTGAGTGGAAAATAGCAATGTTGAACATGTTTGCATTTGTCAGTCCTGAAATCAACATTTTGACTTCATATTAACTATTCCAGTCCAAAACGGGTGTAAATCGACTGTTTCTAGCTAAAAAGGAACTTGTTTTAAATTATGATGGAAAGAAGTATCATAGATCCGTTTCATGTTAATTTTAAAAGACAAAATGATTGTTGAGCAATTTTGGACAGCTGAAATCAAGTCAAACACTTGATTTCAGCTATTTAACTAAGGAACTGCTGTACTTTTATGTTAAATTGAGAATACACATGTTTGCTGAATATTTGTCTAACAAATGGTGTTTTTGTCATTTTGAGTGATAATAGCATTGCTGAACATGTTTCCACCTGTTTTAGTGAGAAATCAACATTTTGACTTCATTTCAATTGTTTCACTCAGAATTGCTTCTAAAACGATTCTTTGTACTAAAAACCTCACGTTTTGACATGTATGCTAGGAATCCTGTGTTACACTTTATTCATATGTCACTCTGAGTGGAAAATAGCAATGTTGAACATGTTTGCATTTGTCAGTCCGAAATCAACATTTTGACGTCATATTAACTATTCCAGTCCAAAACGCGTCTAAAACGACTGTTTCTAGCTAAAAAGGAACTTGTTTTAAATTATGATGGAAAGAAGTATCATAGATCCGTTTCATGTTAATTTTAAAAGACAAAATGATTGTTGAGCAATTTTGGACAGCTGAAATCAAGTCAAACACTTGATTTCAGCTATTTAACTAAGGAACTGCTGTACTTTTATGTTAAATTGAGAATACACATGTTTGCTGAATATTTGTCTAACAAATGGTGTTTTTGTCATTTTGAGTGATAATAGCATTGCTGAACATGTTTCCACCTGTTTTAGTGAGAAATCAACATTTTGACTTCATTTCAATTGTTTCACTCAGAATTGCTTCTAAAACGATTCTTTGTACTAAAAACCTCACGTTTTGACATGTATGCTAGGAATCCTGTGTTACACTTTATTCATATGTCACTCTGAGTGGAAAATAGCAATGTTGAACATGTTTGCATTTGTCAGTCTGAAATCAACATTTTGACTTCATATTAACTATTCCAGTCCAAAACGGGTGTAAAACGACTGTTTCTAGCTAAAAAGGAACTTGTTTTAAATTATGATGGAAAGAAGTATCATAGATCCGTTTCATGTTAATTTTAAAAGACAAAATGATTGTTGAGCAATTTTGGACAGCTGAAATCAAGTCAAACACTTGATTTCAGCTATTTAACTAAGGAACTGCTGTACTTTTATGTTAAATTGAGAATACACATGTTTGCTGAATATTTGTCTAACAAATGGTGTTTTTGTCATTTTGAGTGATAATAGCATTGCTGAACATGTTTCCACCTGTTTTAGTGAGAAATCAACATTTTGACTTCATTTCAATTGTTTCACTCAGAATTGCTTCTAAAACGATTCTTTGTACTAAAAACCTCACGTTTTGACATGTATGCTAGGAATCCTGTGTTACACTTTATTCATATGTCACTCTGAGTGGAAAATAGCAATGTTGAACATGTTTGCATTTGTCAGTCTGAAATCAACATTTTGACGTCATATTAACTATTCCAGTCCAAAACGGGTGTAAATCGACTGTTTCTAGCTAAAAAGGAACTTGTTTTAAATTATGATGGAAAGAAGTATCATAGATCCGTTTCATGTTAATTTTAAAAGACAAAATGATTGTTGAGCAATTTTGGACAGCTGAAATCAAGTCAAACACTTGATTTCAGCTATTTAACTAAGGAACTGCTGTACTTTTATGTTAAATTGAGAATACACATGTTTGCTGAATATTTGTCTAACAAGTGGTGTTTTTGTCATTTTGAGTGATAATAGCATTGCTGAACATGTTTCCACCTGTTTTAGTGAGAAATCAACATTTTGACTTCATTTCAATTGTTTCACTCAGAATTGCTTCTAAAACGATTCTTTGTACTAAAAACCTCACGTTTTGACATGTATGCTAGGAATCCTGTGTTACACTTTATTCATATGTCACTCTGAGTGGAAAATAGCAATGTTGAACATGTTTGCATTTGTCAGTCCTGAAATCAACATTTTGACCTCATATTAACTATTCCAGTCCAAAACGGGTGTAAAACGACTGTTTCTAGCTAAAAAGGAACTTGTTTTAAATTATGATGGAAAGAAGTATCATAGATCCGTTTCATGTTAATTTTAAAAGACAAAATGATTGTTGAGCAATTTTGGACAGCTGAAATCAAGTGTTTGACTTGATTTCAGCTATTTAACTAAGGAACTGCTGTACTTTTATGTTAAATTGAGAATACACATGTTTGCTGAATATTTGTCTAACAAGTGGTGTTTTTGTCATTTTGAGTTATAATAGCATTGCTGAACATGTTTCCACCTGTTTTAGTGAGAAATCAACATTTTGACTTCATTTCAATTGTTTCACTCAGAATTGCTTCTAAAACGATTCTTTGTACTAAAAACCTCACGTTTTGACATGTATGCTAGGAATCCTGTGTTACACTTTATTCATATGTCACTCTGAGTGGAAAGTAGCAATGTTGAACATGTTTGCATTTGTCTGTCCTGAAATCAACATTTTGACTTCATATTAACTATTCCAGTCCAAAACGGGTGTAAATCGACTGTTTCTAGCTAAAAAGGAACTTGTTTTAAATTATGATGGAAAGAAGTATCATAGATCCGTTTCATGTTAATTTTAAAAGACAAAATGATTGTTGAGCAATTTTGGACAGCTGAAATCAAGTCAAACACTTGATTTCAGCTATTTAACTAAGGAACTGCTGTACTTTTATGTTAAATTGAGAATACACATGTTTGCTGAATATTTGTCTAACAAGTGGTGTTTTTGTCATTTTGAGTTATAATAGCATTGCTGAACATGTTTCCACCTGTTTTAGTGAGAAATCAACATTTTGACTTCATTTCAATTGTTTCACTCAGAATTGCTTCTAAAACGATTCTTTGTACTAAAAACCTCACGTTTTGACATGTATGCTAGGAATCCTGTGTTACACTTTATTCATATGTCACTCTGAGTGGAAAATAGCAATGTTGAACATGTTTGCATTTGTCAGTCCTGAAATCAACATTTTGACTTCATATTAACTATTCCAGTCCAAAACGGGTGTAAACGACTGTTTCTAGCTAAAAAGGAACTTGTTTTAAATTATGATGGAAAGAAGTATCATAGATCCGTTTCATGTTAATTTTAAAAGACAAAATGATTGTTGAGCAATTTTGGACAGCTGATATCAAGTCAAACACTTGATTTCAGCTATTTAACTAAGGAACTGCTGTACTTTTATGTTAAATTGAGAATACACATGTTTGCTGAATATTTGTCTAACAAATGGTGTTTTTGTCATTTTGAGTGATAATAGCATTGCTGAACATGTTTCCACCTGTTTTAGTGAGAAATCAACATTTTGACTTCATTTCAATTGTTTCACTCAGAATTGCTTCTAAAACGATTCTTTGTACTAAAAACCTCACGTTTTGACATGTATGCTAGGAATCCTGTGTTACACTTTATTCATATGTCACTCTGAGTGGAAAATAGCAATGTTGAACATGTTTGCATTTGTCAGTCCTGAAATCAACATTTTGACGTCATATTAACTATTCCAGTCCAAAACGCGTCTAAACGACTGTTTCTAGCTAAAAAGGAACTTGTTTTAAATTATGATGGAAAGAAGTATCATAGATCCGTTTCATGTTAATTTTAAAAGACAAAATGATTGTTGAGCAATTTTGGACAGCTGAAATCAAGTCAAACACTTGATTTCAGCTATTTAACTAAGGAACTGCTGTACTTTTATGTTAAATTGAGAATACACATGTTTGCTGAATATTTGTCTAACAAATGGTGTTTTTGTCATTTTGAGTTATAATAGCATTGCTGAACATGTTTCCACCTGTTTTAGTGAGAAATCAACATTTTGACTTCATTTCAATTGTTTCACTCAGAATTGCTTCTAAAACGATTTTTTGTACTGAAAACCTCACGTTTTGACATGTATGCTAGGAATCCTGTGTTACACTTTATTCATATGTCACTCTGAGTGGAAAATAGCAATGTTGAGCATGTTTGCATTTGTCAGTCCGAAATCAACATTTTGACTTCATATTAACTATTCCAGTCCAAAACGGGTCTAAATCGACTGTTTCTAGCTAAAAAGGAACTTGTTTTAAATTATGATGGAAAGAAGTATCATAGATCCGTTTCATGTTAATTTTAAAAGACAAAATGATTGTTGAGCAATTTTGGACAGCTGAAATCAAGTCAAACACTTGATTTCAGCTATTTAACTAAGGAACTGCTGTACTTTTATGTTAAATTGAGAATACACATGTTTGCTGAATATTTGTCTAACAAGTGGTGTTTTTGTCATTTTGAGTGATAATAGCATTGCTGAACATGTTTCCACCTGTTTTAGTGAGAAATCAACATTTTGACTTCATTTCAATTGTTTCACTCAGAATTGCTTCTAAAACGATTCTTTGTACTAAAACCTCACGTTTTGACATGTATGCTAGGAATCCTGTGTTACACTTTATTCATATGTCACTCTGAGTGGAAAATAGCAATGTTGAGCATGTTTGCATTTGTCAGTCCGAAATCAACATTTTGACGTCATATTAACTATTCCAGTCCAAAACGGGTCTAAATCGACTGTTTCTAGCTAAAAAGGAACTTGTTTTAAATTATGATGGAAAGAAGTATCATAGATCCGTTTCATGTTAATTTTAAAAGACAAAATGATTGTTGAGCAATTTTGGACAGCTGAAATCAAGTCAAACACTTGATTTCAGCTATTTAACTAAGGAACTGCTGTACTTTTATGTTAAATTGAGAATACACATGTTTGCTGAATATTTGTCTAACAAATGGTGTTTTTGTCATTTTGAGTGATAATAGCATTGCTGAACATGTTTCCACCTGTTTTAGTGAGAAATCAACATTTTGACTTCATTTCAATTGTTTCACTCAGAATTGCTTCTAAAACGATTCTTTGTACTAAAAACCTCACGTTTTGACATGTATGCTAGGAATCCTGTGTTACACTTTATTCATATGTCACTCTGAGTGGAAAATAGCAATGTTGAGCATGTTTGCATTTGTCAGTCCTTAAATCAACATTTTGACTTCATATTAACTATTCCAGTCCAAAACGGGTCTAAACGACTGTTTCTAGCTAAAAAGGAACTTGTTTTAAATTATGATGGAAAGAAGTATCATAGATCCGTTTCATGTTAATTTTAAAAGACAAAATGATTGTTGAGCAATTTTGGACAGCTGAAATCAAGTCAAACACTTGATTTCAGCTATTTAACTAAGGAACTGCTGTACTTTTATGTTAAATTGAGAATACACATGTTTGCTGAATATTTGTCTAACAAGTGGTGTTTTTGTCATTTTGAGTTATAATAGCATTGCTGAACATGTTTCCACCTGTTTTAGTGAGAAATCAACATTTTGACTTCATTTCAATTGTTTCACTCAGAATTGCTTCTAAAACGATTCTTTGTACTAAAAACCTCACGTTTTGACATGTATGCTAGGAATCCTGTGTTACACTTTATTCATATGTCACTCTGAGTGGAAAATAGCAATGTTGAACATGTTTGCATTTGTCAGTCCTGAAATCAACATTTTGACTTCATATTAACTATTCCAGTCCAAAACGGGTGTAAATCGACTGTTTCTAGCTAAAAAGGAACTTGTTTTAAATTATGATGGAAAGAAGTATCATAGATCCGTTTCATGTTAATTTTAAAAGACAAAATGATTGTTGAGCAATTTTGGACAGCTGAAATCAAGTCAAACACTTGATTTCAGCTATTTAACTAAGGAACTGCTGTACTTTTATGTTAAATTGAGAATACACATGTTTGCTGAATATTTGTCTAACAAATGGTGTTTTTGTCATTTTGAGTGATAATAGCATTGCTGAACATGTTTCCACCTGTTTTAGTGAGAAATCAACATTTTGACTTCATTTCAATTGTTTCACTCAGAATTGCTTCTTAAACGATTCTTTGTACTAAAAACCTCACGTTTTGACATGTATGCTAGGAATCCTGTGTTACACTTTATTCATATGTCACTCTGAGTGGAAAATAGCAATGTTGAGCATGTTTGCATTTGTCTGTCTGAAATCAACATTTTGACTTCATATTAACTATTCCAGTCCAAAACGGGTCTAAATCGACTGTTTCTAGCTAAAAAGGAACTTGTTTTAAATTATGATGGAAAGAAGTATCATAGATCCGTTTCATGTTAATTTTAAAAGACAAAATGATTGTTGAGCAATTTTGGACAGCTGAAATCAAGTCAAACACTTGATTTCAGCTATTTAACTAAGGAACTGCTGTACTTTTATGTTAAATTGAGAATACACATGTTTGCTGAATATTTGTCTAACAAATGGTGTTTTTGTCATTTTGAGTGATAATAGCATTGCTGAACATGTTTCCACCTGTTTTAGTGAGAAATCAACATTTTGACTTCATTTCAATTGTTTCACTCAGAATTGCTTCTAAAACGATTCTTTGTACTAAAAACCTCACGTTTTGACATGTATGCTAGGAATCCTGTGTTACACTTTATTCATATGTCACTCTGAGTGGAAAATAGCAATGTTGAACATGTTTGCATTTGTCAGTCTGAAATCAACATTTTGACTTCATATTAACTATTCCAGTCCAAAACGGGTGTAAATCGACTGTTTCTAGCTAAAAAGGAACTTGTTTTAAATTATGATGGAAAGAAGTATCATAGATCCGTTTCATGTTAATTTTAAAAGACAAAATGATTGTTGAGCAATTTTGGACAGCTGAAATCAAGTCAAACACTTGATTTCAGCTATTTAACTAAGGAACTGCTGTACTTTTATGTTAAATTGAGAATACACATGTTTGCTGAATATTTGTCTAACAAATGGTGTTTTTGTCATTTTGAGTGATAATAGCATTGCTGAACATGTTTCCACCTGTTTTAGTGAGAAATCAACATTTTGACTTCATTTCAATTGTTTCACTCAGAATTGCTTCTAAAACGATTCTTTGTACTAAAAACCTCACGTTTTGACATGTATGCTAGGAATCCTGTGTTACACTTTATTCATATGTCACTCTG